>CAMGYJ010000005.1:8131908-8743126 GCA_946122785.1 Linum tenue | reverse complement strand
AATTCTTAAAAAATCAAATCTATCTCTGACTCTCCTTCTATTCTATTCAATGGCGGTCAAGCTCAACTCCCTAAACAACGAGACACAGACAACTACAACTTCAGAAATCTCAACCCGCCATCTTCTAAGCTTCTTCTTCTTCTTCCTCATCAAATCTTTCTCACTCTCAGCAGTAGCCTCCTCTGTTTCCCTTCTTTGACAAACCTCCCCTGCTTCTTTTGTTGAACTTGGGTTGGCCTCTCTTTTATCACAAGCTCTCATTTTGATGCTCATTTTGGCCAAGTTACAATAAACCCGTAACTCCCCAGCTTATTACTTACCCTTTTTTCAACCTCTACACTCTCTTTTTTGGGGTTTCGTGTGTGTGCCCATTTCGACTTTTTTGCCTCAAGAACCCCATTAGTTAGTCCATTACTCTCCATTATCTCTCTCTCATCTCTCACATTCCAAGAAGGACACAGATCAATATTATTTACAAATATTGGAGAGAAAGCAGCTTGACTCCTATCAAAAAGCAGCACTTTGAGATCTGTTTCTTTACTTTTCTTGGTCTTCGCCCTCCCACCTCTCTCTGTTTTCCTTCACCTCCGCTTACTTTTTTATGTTCTTGAATCTTTTGTCCGAGTTGATTGTTAAAATTGAGGGGTTTTTCTGGGTATCCCTTCTGCGGTTCTTGAATCCCTGAAAGAACGAATCTTTGTCACTATTACTTAAGTCGAGTGACAAGAAACCACAGCCAAAATAGAAAAAAAAATAAGAAATGGGGAGTAGTAGATGGAGAAAAGCAAAGCTGGCTTTGGGTCTGAATCTTTGTGTGTACGTGCCAAGGACGCTGGACGACGACTCGCCAGCAGCAACTTCAACGGAGAGGGTATCAGATGTTGCTCTGCTTTCGCCTACAAGTTGGGATGTTAGGCCAATGACTCCAGTTCCATCTTCTCATGGTTTGAAGCTGCCCAGAACTGGGAGCAAGTCTTCTAAGGTTTGATTTTCTTTACTTTACTCTTTCTTTGTCCTCAATCTGTTCATATGTTCTGGGTTTTTGCTATTTTTCTCAGCTGCTGGGATTTTGTGCTGCTGCATGTTTATGTTGCCTTTGGTTCTTTTCTCTAGTGTCTGATTGGGTCTTCATAAGACTTGTTTGGGTGGTGAGGAAAAATTTTTAATTAGGAATTGTTGTGATTGTAGATCATTTCCAGGGTCAGGACTCAGGAGGCTCCAAGTTCTATCATTTTCTTATTTTTTTTACCCTTCTGGTTGAACGATTTTAATTCAGTAATAATGAATGCTTTGTGCTCTGATGAGACCCAGTAAATCACAGTAGCCTCTATGCTGTATATTTGGTGATTGATTGAATAAAGCATCTTCGGATCTTCCTTTTACTGAGTTTGGGCTTGGGAAAATGAGAATCCACATGATTCTGCCTAATAATTTTCTTGCCAAACATCATTTTCAAATGGCCATAAAGTTTCCACTGAAAAAAGCATTGCTTCACTTGTAATTTTTTTTTTTTACTATGACGACATAGACAGGTGTAATGGTAGAGGAATAGAGGATTATCCGCTATCTAGTCTGGTCTTAGGACCCAATTTCAAAAGGGGCAATGTATGCCCTATCAGCAACATGAGATAGGGACATCAAGTTGATATGAGTTCATCTAATCTTATTTGGTGGAGATATGTTTTGCACTTTTGAGTCTCCTCCCTCCCTGGAAATTATAGAAAGGATGAGAAATCATTGAAAATTTGGTGGTTAATCCATTTTTGGTAGTATAAGGAGGATGACTGACTGAGAAATTATTTGGTTTTACTTGGCTAGGGTGATGTCATGTTCTCTTTGAGTAAGTCACCTAGGTCCCTTTCTGTGCCATTTTCATTTGCCCCAACAGTTACAAGAAAGCTACAGGGCAATCAATCTTTCTTTCACTCCTTACCTTGAAAGTGAAGTGTGCAAGAAAAGAAAAAACAGAAATTAGATGGTGGCTTGAACTGTTTTGAGTGTTTGGTTGGCAAGCTCCTGTAGTTGTAGGTATGGAAATTCATCAAACAAGCAAAAGAAAGGATGGGAAAAAGAAAGCACATCATAATTCTTAAAGCAATTCCTCATCATTTCTCTTTCTTGGTGGATGACGGGTTGGACATTCAGTTGCTCCTGTTTCCCCCTTTTCTCTATGGTTCATCTGTATCTTACAACAGTTTCCTGATGATATCTCGAAACCTCCCTTTTTTTTACAGTCAGCTAAGCTTGACATTTCTCTTGTGGTGCCCATTTTTCTAGCTCTGATTACATGGTCGTTACTGTTGTTCGTGTTCTATCACAGCAGCAGTATGCCTTGTCTAAGTCTTTACCCGAGCCTTGGATATGATTCCATGGCCTTCCTGATGGCTTGATGGGCCAAAACATGAAATCTATGCATTACTGAGCAATTTTGTTATTGTACCCTGAATGTTACTGAATAATAAGACGAGACTAATCATCAAAGTATCAAAGATTCCATAATTCTTCCTCTTTTGACATTCCACATAGCATCCAACTTATCCCTTTTCTGCTTTGTTTTGACTCCATGATTTCAGCAAATCTGCTCAATCTGCCTGACCAAGATGAAACAAGGAGGTGGCCATGCGATTTTCACAGCGGAGTGCTCACATTCGTTCCATTTCCATTGCATTGTTTCCAATGTGAAGCACGGCAATCAGATTTGTCCCGTCTGCAGAGCAAAATGGAAAGAAATACCCTTGCAGGCTCCCGATTTAGATCCTCCGCTTGGGAGAGCTGTCTCAATCAATGCTGTAGGCTGGCCTAACAATGATGCTTTGATGACTGTGGTGCGTCGCTTACCTCCCCCTCGTAGGGACCCGAGTAGAAGGCACATTGTACCATTACTTCAGGTTGCCGAACCTGTCGTATTTAACGACGATGAAACTTTGGACATCCAGCCAGGATATGAAAATGGTGCCGGTTGCAGTTCTGGTAGAGCAATTGACATCAATGTACATCCTGAAGTTACAGCAGCATCACGTTCCAATTCTTATGAGAACTTCACTGTCCTTGTCAATCTTAAAGCTGCTGCTGTTGCTGCCATGATAAGAAACCAGACTAGCAGCTTTCCTCAACTTTCTCAAACTCCTCGAGCTCCAGTTGACCTGGTCACAGTTCTCGACATCAGTGGTAGCATGGCAGGAACAAAGCTGGCATTGCTAAAACGTGCTATGGGATTTGTGATACAGAACCTTGGCTCCAATGACCGGCTCTCTGTTATTGCCTTCTCATCCACAGCTCGACGCCTCTTCTCCTTGAGGCGAATGTCTGATGCAGGCCGGCAGCAGGCGCTTCAAGCTGTCAACTCGTTGATAGCCAATGGTGGGACCAATATAGCCGAAGGCCTGAGAAAGGGAGCCAAAGTGATGGAAGAAAGGAAGGATAAGAATTCAGTTTCAAGCATAATATTGTTGTCTGATGGACAGGATACTTATACCGTCAGTAGTGGTACTAACCAGCATCCTGAACAACCGAATTACCAATTGCTACTTCCTCTTTCTACTATTGATGGTGGTGGTGGGACCGCGGGATTGAAGATTCCAGTGCATGCATTTGGGTTTGGAGCGGATCACGATGCTTCATCGATGCATTCGATTTCTGAAATTTCGGGTGGTACATTTTCCTTTATTGAGACGGAAGCCATTATCCAGGATGCTTTCGCACAGTGTATTGGAGGCCTCTTGAGTGTTGTGGTGCAGGAGCTGCAGGTGGGTGTTGAATGTGCGAACCCTAGCATCAACTTGCGGTCGTTGAAAGCTGGAAGTTACCCAAGTCGGATATCAGCTGATGGACGTATGGGGTTCATTGATGTTGGAGATTTGTATGCAGACGAAGAGAGGAATTTTCTCATTTCACTCAATGTTCCACCAGCAGAACCTTCAAAAGGTTCAACATCATTGCTCACAGTGAAATGCGCCTTCAGGGACCCACTAACTAAAGAAATGGGCATAGTGGAAAGTGAAGAAATTATACTCCAGAGACCTGAAGTAGCTGAGGAATTAGCAGTTTCAGTAGAAGTGGACAGGCAGCGTAATAGGTTGAAGGCGGCAGAGGCAATGTCACAGGCAAGAACTGCAGCTGAGCAAGGGAACCTAACTGGTGCAGCTTCCATCCTTGAGAATTGTCGGAAGGAGCTGTGGGAAACCATGTCGGGCAGATCGAATGACCGGTTGTGTGTTGCACTAGATGCCGAGATGAAGGAGATGCAAGAGAGGATGGCGAGTAGGAATGTGTACGAGTCCTCAGGTAGAGCATACATACTGTCGGGGCTGAGCTCACATTCGTGGCAAAGAGCAACAGCGAGGGGAGACTCAACAGGCGGCGGATCAAGCCTTGCTCAGTCATATCAAACACCTTCGATGACAGAGATGCTGACTCGATCTCGGGCAACGTTTATGGGGAGCCCTACTCAGAGGCTCGTCCAACCGTTATGGTCAATTGGGTCACAACCAAAACCAAGGTGATGGGTCAGGGCTTCATTAGTACGAGCCACTCTTGCAATGCCTAAATGTGGCTTTCTACATTTTGTTTGGAATACCATTGGTAGAAAGTCTGAGTTGGGTCTTCTTTTCTTTCATTTCTGAATTTTTGGGTTTAGTTGCTCATTTTGTGTAAATGAATAACGACTGGGAAGAGTGGCAAAGAAAGTATATGAGATGGGGGTTGGGGAGAAGGAAAGGGGAAGAGCAGGGTTAGGGTTTTTTATGACTTTTTGATGTTTGTTGTTGGGGGGTGTAAATAGGAGAGTAATGGCGGGGGCAGAAGAATTGGAGGTATAAAAAAGCCTGTAATTGAGGAGAATGGTGTAGGTGAATCTTTTCACCTGAATTATATATAAGTTTAAAACCTCTCAATTGTTTTGTTTGTTCTTGCTGTTAAATCTGGCATTTTAACATTGTTCAGTATGTGATTTGGAGCCTCAGTGCCTAATGCCTCATATGGTCCAGGCAGAGGTTCAGCACACATGACAAGATAACACAAAAAAATAAAGCACTTAGTATTTGCCAGTATTGCTCCAAGAAAAACTGCTGAACAACTGCCAAAGCTTCAATTTAGTTCAACCTACGATTCAACCAACCTGCTAAAAATCTTCAGACCGGTGAAGCTATAAATCATTTCACTAGAAGCAGCTAATTAACAACACTCAGAGCCAAAATTTTGATGTTGGATCCCTTAATTTCACTCTCAAGTCAAACAGCAAGTGCAAAGGACCTGGATCCAGAACAATGTCCGAAGTCCCACTGCTTTGCGAGGCTGACACAGGGTAGAAAAGCTTCAGGCTAGCCTGATCTGCCTTCATCTGGCTTTGGAATTCTTTTGTACTCGTAGTCATCTATGTTCACTTTCTGTTGGACAGCCTGTGAAAGGTATCGGAAAGGAGAAAAAAGTAATTCGAACTATGAGTCCCCTATGTGTTTATGGCGCAGTTGAAAACCAAAGGCCGGAATATGGAATACCTGTAGCTCCTGCTCCAAAGAAATCTTTTTGGGGTTATAAGCATTGACAGGACCCGTTCTTGATAGTGCCTTCCTAGTCTCAATGATCTCCCATTCTTGATCGTCTTTTACTTTAGCAATATCCTTGCTGAACTACAGAAACTGCCACTTTTGAGAACAACATGACAAATTTCATGAAGACCGATAGCAATTGCTAGTGCAAAATGACTTCAGAAGAGCTAATTCCCAAGGCAGATGATATCACCAGGCCTAAGGGGTAATTTAGTTCTGCATACGTAGACACGTAGTATCTTTGCTTTCACAATGGCAATCTTTCGCATTTTTGCTCGTTCTGCTTCAAATTGTCAATGCTTTTTTTTTTAAGAACACGCTATCTTTCTTCTATGTTTTCTCCTACTTTTAAAGTTCCAGCTCTTTATAATTGGAAGTTAGAGCTTAAATAGACATTGCCTTAGTAATCTCACAACTGGTGTACACTATGCATCTTGTGCAGGCAAGGTTCTCAATGAATTAAGATGCTACAAACTAATAAAAGAATTCTGTTTCTAGAACTGCAAGGGAATGGATGAGATGCTCAAACAGGATGCTGTGCTACAGAGAGGACAGAAAAGAAACAAGCATAAAGCTGAAGACCATCTGTCTTCCATACATCTCCACACACATTTAACCATTAATCTACTTGTTATCAATCAAGAAAGAGTCATGGAGAGGGAAGAGACACACATCGTTTTCAACTAACCAAGGAGCAACCTCTTCTATAATCGCGCTCTGCTACAATAACCTTTAACTTATGGGGGGAAAAATCAAAGTTTCTTCTGAAAATGGCTACCCAGAGGAAATTCTTTATGACCAACCTATATGCCCAACACGAAAGACACAGGCAGTAGTATCGGTAGGCTGACAAAGATTGGGTCTGGTTACTCTCCACTAGGCATCCCCCCTTCATATGCACTCTTACTGCTTTCACAAGAACTATGGAATCCCAATCACACTTTAACAATTACACACTACGATGCTTAAAATAGTACTTGATGGATAACCCTAACCTTGGTGGAAGGAAAAGGTACTACTCTTCTACAGATACAGCCACTTCCAGAGTCATCTAAGAGTTTCCTCCTCTAAAGTCTAAACTGTAAAAATACACTACCTTGTCTCATGAAAATCGCTTATTCTCATTAGTCTGATAGTCTCCCTAACTTGATGGGCTAGCTAGCTACGGTTCCGTGGGAAATCAGCAAAATCAATTCGATTCCTAAGTCCTAAATTCACCTTACAAGCTCTATGTTGATAAGTTCACTGATACATGAAGTTCTGTTCTTTCATCTAACAATCAATCAGGAATTCATTTGAAGGGCGAGGGATATGAATCAGAAGGCACTAACCTGCCCTGCAAGAGATGACCAAGGCCAAGAGCACCGAACACTGTGAGGGAAATCATGGGAAGCCCATATCTCACAAATGGATGCCTCCTGCCCCATCTTTTGAACGACCCAATTGCGCTCTGATGAACTTTAGCTGTTGCATCGGCGGCGGAAGGAATACCACCGTGCGATGTTTTACGAGGGCGACTCGTGCCAGATTCTACCGTTGTCATCTTTTCCTAATTACAACATGAAAAGCAGCCCTGCACAGAATAAAAAAAACTAATGATATCCAACCACCCTATGAAAAAAGGTAGGAGTGGCCGCCGGCGACGGTGAAAAGGTATTGTATTTGAAACAAGTTTTAGAAACAAAGGCAGAGCAGGAGCAGAGAGGTACCTGGTCGATTGAGATGACAGCTTTAACTTTTCGGGTTTTGATGTACCCCAACAATTCCAAGGTCTTTGGCCTTCGCTTTTAGATTTGCCGGCGTTGAAGAAGAGATATAGCACCGACCACCGAGAGAGAGAAGGAGAGAGGCCGGCAAAGAATAAGGGCAGCAGAAAGACGGAGGAGTAGCTAAATGGAACTTTAGGAATTTTCGCTCAAATTTGGAATAACTTACTTAGGGGTGGTTTGCTTCAAGGATTTAAAAATGAGGGTTTTGTAATTTAAAAATCCAAGGATTTATCAAGGATTTGAGGCATCATGGATTTGTAACAATCCTTTGTTTGTTGGGATGTTTTTATCATGGATTTAAAGGTGTGGGATTTACTACTTGAAGTCAAAAATTACATTACTGCCCTTTTCTATATGTTTGACATGTTTATGATATGTACACAAAACAATGACAAAACTTCAAAATTACCTTACTATCATTTTCTATATGTTTGACATGTTTATGATATGTACACAAAACAAGGACAATACATACTAATAAGCATAATGTTGCCACATGGACAATAATAATAAACGAGAAAATTCCGTTTTAACTTTTAACGTAACATAATCAATTACCAATTCTTTGTCCTCCTTTTCAAAAGTAACATATAACAACATATATTAGAATCGAGAGAACAAATAATTACACGTTCCATGAAAAGGTCAAAGAAAACTAGAACACAAGAAATGATATAAAAAATATAACTCAATGTTTGCACATTAATTGAACGTTTATATTATTCATTTATTGTTAATTATAATGTATAATAGTTAAATTTTAGGGCAACCTTGGAATATTAAAAGTGCATGAGGGTATATGGGTAAAATCTCATCAAGAATTTATGTCATATTCCAAATCCCACATCAACATGTGGGATTTATAAGTCCGTGGGGTCCACGGATTTGGACCCTTAAAATCCGTGGGGCCCACGGATTTGGTCTCCAAAAAAGGTGCAAGCAAACAACGGATTGTACCTAAATCCTTGATAGTTGGTTTTTTGGTACCAAATCCTTGAAGCAAACTTAATTATCATCCAGTGAGGTTTTTTCTATGCATTGTCCATAGGTTATCGGTATAATATGTTTGCTATGCCGTTCTATTAAACATGTCTCTTTACTATTTTTTCATCAAATATGTTTTTGTACTTTAGAAAAATGATCAAACATGCTCTTCTCTTTACATTTCCATTAAAAAAAATTTCAACAATGGTTAAACCTAGATTTAGACGACCCACATCGGTAAATGGGATGAAAAATGTCAGTTTTTTTCCTCGAATTATTTCTCTAGGTCTTGTTAAAGTGAAATTATTAGAGGTATTTGGCACTAAAAATAATCCAAGCAATTCTAAAGTGAAATTATCAAGGATATTTTAGACATTTATGCCGCCCAAATCAAGGTTCCACCATGGTTGATGATTTTTGGATGAAAATTTCAACAGAAGGACATGTTTGGTCATTTTTCCAAAGTATAGGGGCATGTTTGATGTAAAAAATAGTAGATGGGCGTGTTTGATAAAACGACATAATAGAGGGGCATATTATACCTATAAGGTTATTATAACCCTATATAATAGTGTTCCAATTCACAAAAATTAATTTTAAAAATGACAACATAAACCCTTTACCGTCTTGGTTTAGAATTCGGTTTGAGCATGGTTAAAAAGGACTCATCAAGTTAGTTAGAATCTACTGAAGCTAGGTTGAAGATAGAAAGAGCTGCGGCTCATCTCATCTCAACTTTGAAATATAGGTAAATTTAGGAATGAGAATAGTCGGTAAGGCTTTTAGTTATGAATGACAACGAGTCAGGTCTGGGGCGGGTATCTCGATACCCATACCCGCCCCCGTGGCAGGTTGGGTAATTGATCACATGGCGTAGGTCGGGTCAGGTCGATCCAGTGGGAATGGATCAGGTCAGTAACCTTATGGTGAGTAACTATGAGTAACCTGCCCACATCAGCATGATATCAGCATCCTCTCTCTCCTTGAAAGCCTTTAATTTTCCCCTCCTTAATCTTTGACGAACGATTTCTCACTCGTTTTAAGTCGAAATTTAATTTTTTTGCACAGTTAGATCAGATTAATTGTGCTCTTCAAAATGATATCCACTTTGATATATTTTTCGAACAAAAAAAAATTGAGCCATTTTATATCAGTCTATACCATATGATATTTACTGGTATTGAAATAAGAGCATACCTATGGTTTGAAAAGCGTACCATGGTGGTATTACACAAACAAAAACTGTAGGATGATTGAATACATGATAGTAGAAATATATTAATTGTCATTTACAACTTTTAACATTGTATACCACAAGATACCATAAGATACCATCCCGTACCAGGGTGGTATTGTATGGTATTGTGTGGTATTTTTTTGTCTTGTAATTTGTTCACCTAGAAATTTGTAGATCCAATAGATCATGATGAACTCGTCCCTGCTGTGCAAACGTTTTCAAAAACGAATTAAAAAGGAAGAAGATACCATATGGTATGCAGTTGGTACCGAGAGGCCAGAATTTTTTTTCCTCAAAAAATATTGAAAATTGATCTCATTTTGTAGAGCACAATGAACTCGTTCCATCTGTGCAAAAAAAAAAAAAATCCGAGTTAAAACGAAAAAGATATGAGTCAATTAAGAAAACTAGTGAAAATAAAAATGGTCTTTAATTCTCCATCCTTAGATCTGAATTTTCTAAATGAATGGTCCAGATTTGGTTATTGATGGGTTCATAATCCATGGTTATGCACCCTAACTTGAGCCCGATCCAGTGAGTATGTTATTATATGGAAAGCATTAGAAATATTCGTTATTTTCATTACAAAACCTATAAACAAATCATAATATGATACAATGTAGTTAAGTTATTGGAGAAATTGAGGTTTTCACTATTTCACAACTTTATAATAGCTAAAATATAATATGATGTAATAAAAGGAAAATTCTAAATAATTTGACTAATATTACATGTAATTTAGGCAAGAATGGGTGGACAATGAGGCAGGTCAGGGTAGGTGGAGTTGATAAGAATACCCATGCCTACCCCGCCCCGCCCCAAAACAGATCAAACAGGTGGGGTAAATCGGGTCATGTCGAAATTGTCATCCCTACTTTTAGCCCCTATCACCCAATTATGACAATTCAAATCAACCACCCTTATTCAAAATTCTAGCTTCGATCCTGATTGAACATTTTCCAACAACTTGAGTTATTTGGATGAACTAGCTCTTGACATAGTATCAGAGCTTTATGTGATCGAGCATTTTTTGTTTAAATTTTGGATGACCACATTTGTTCGGTTAAGCACACAGTATTCACATTTACCCTCAACTTTTAGCACAAGACAAAAACTAATAAGGATATAGATGGAAAGAAAAAGTGGACACAAATCTAAAATAATCAATCATAACAATCTCAACTTTTAGTTGAGATTGTATAATGCATCATTTTTTGTGATTGTTGGTGGGACCTACCTAAAACAATACATACATTGTTTTACACTTTGGTACTTCCAAACATTGTATTGTGCACAATGCATGTATTCAATAAACACAAGTCTAACAATCACAACTACCAAATGACCCCTAAGTTAGCTTTGATTTGAGTGGAATTTTAATATATATCATAGAATTCATAATCGAACCTTTCACACACTCGATTTATTAGGACTCAATCCTTCTTAACAGAACGTATTCTATATGATCTGGTAATTATGGGGTCGTTTGGAAGTTGCGATTGTTAAATAGATGTATTATTGAGAATGCATGTATAATATTATACATGTATTGTCTAATTTGATGCATTGTAGAATACAACGTTTGGTATGTGTGATTGTGTATGTCGCATAAGCTAAAAGCTGAGACAAAACAATCTCAACTCAACTATCTCAACAATCACAACTTTTAGTTGAGATATAACAATCACTCAAAATGAGTGATAGTTTTTGTCACATCACAGAAACAATCCATGTATTGTTTCTGCTAAAAAAATAAAAAAACGATGCATTGTAAACAATACATTCATAATGACAATCTCAACAAAACTATCACAACTTCCAAACGACCCCTATATGTTAATTAACATGCATGCTAGCTAGTTTGGAAATCCCGATGCAATAATTGTCTATTTTATTTCACATTTTGAACCACTCAATACGACATCTTATGCTTAGGGAGTCTGGGTTACAAAAAATTACGAGAAAGTAAGAACTTGTTAACAATTCAACTCTTTCATCGAGTAGCAACGACAGCGAAAGCACCAACAACAGCTAAACAGAGTAACTGAAGTGGCTTCATCTGCATGTCCAATACTACGTGTAAGCCCACAAAACCTAACGTGTCCTCCTTCAACCAACACGTTCTCTCCATGCAAAACCCTTCAGTTCTCCACCCTCCGTTCTATATATAACAACGAACCCATGCTCCCCAACCATCACCTCCAGCAACCATCAAAGCATCCTCACTGCAGAATCGATCACCAAATAATGGCAACCCTAATTACGAGCCTTTCCCTGGCGGCGGCGCTCCTCCTCCTGCTCGCCGCAGTATCCGAAGCCTCCCTCCGCGCCACCGTGATCATCGATGACGAGGACGTCAACCAGGGCCGCGGCGGGAGAGGCCGAGAACAACCCGGAAGCTGCTGGTCCCAGCTGCAGAGGCAGGGCAACCTGAGGCGGTGCCAGGACTACATGATGCAGGAGGCCCAGCGCGGCGGCAGCGGGTGGAGAGGCGGTCGGCGGCGCGTGGACCCGCAGCAGGACCCCTTCACCGCGTGCTGCAGCGCGCTGAGGCAGATGGACCCGCAGTGCACCTGCATGGGCATCGAGGCCGCCGTGGGGCAGATGATGACGGAGCGTCGCGGCGAGATCAGGGGCCCCTCCTCGACGCAGGCGGCCTGGCAGATCGCTCAGAGCCTTCCCGGGGAGTGCGGCGTGTCTTCGCCTTCAAGGTGCCAGTTCAAGGCCCAGCCCGGCGGCCGCTACTACACCGACTTCTAATTAACCTACGTACCTGGCTTGCATGCATGCATGTATACCATAACGTCTAGCTGGCTTGCTACACCTGGCTAGACGGCGGTAAAAAAAAAAAAAAAAAGAATTAGTGGAATGGTCGAGCTAGGGAGGGAGGGGATGAAGTAATGAATAAGTAGCATAGTCGTGCCGTGTGGTTCCGGTCCACGACTTTTTGGACCTAATAATTAACTTTATGTTAAATGGTCTATGTGCTAGTAATTAATCTCGTCTTTTGTTTGTATTTAGAATTTGTCGTATTTTATCCACATTTCGAGTGCGTTTGTTTCGTCACTATTCTGGTTCAAACGATTACTTCAGTCATTAGCGAACCAATTAATTAATTAAGTACTACAACGGATTAAGCACAAACCAAAACAATGACTTTACCCATATTAAAATGGTTTGTTGTGTCTCACATAGAGGTGAAAATCACCAAATATCACATAGTGCTTTATTATATAAAATATCAAATTAATTCCCTATAAATTATATATCTAATATATAAACGTTTGCCAACAGCTCCACAAACCAACAAACTAAAACAGGCGACAACTACGGTCTACGGTACGGTGTATCTCAAATACCGGTACTCGCACATGTCTACATTGGACCAAGGAAGATGGGCTCAAATCAATCAAGCCAGAATTGGGCCAAAAGCCCATACTAGTTTAACTTATGGATGAGATATTGGGCCGGCATGTCCAAATGAAGTGTCATCTCCGCCAGCGTTTTATTAACTCTCTCTCCAGTCTCCAGTCTCCACCAGCTCGGTCTACTTCTTACGAGTCCCGACTGTCCGACTGATGCTAGTTGATACGGCTATTGCTTTCCGGTGACTTCAAAGTCTTGCAGCCTGAAACTCCCCCGGCCCCCTAAGCCTCCGATCAGCTAGGAGCAGCTTCTATGGAGGCTTCACTCAGAGCACAGCGAACTGCGGCCCTCTTGATCTTCGCATTTCTCTCACTTCTTGCCGTCTCATCCTCCGCCGCGCAGGAGATCCAAATTCTCAATGCCGAGCGTCGGGTAAGCATGCCGATTCTCTGAGACCGTGTTTTTTCCTCCTTCGAAATGCCGTCCTAGTTTGAAATTCATCACTTTTATTGTTGATCGGTTCTGGTTAACGCCCTTGCGGCGTTCCATCCCCATGGAAGATTGTCGAATTGCGATTTTGTTTTTGATGTCTCCAAATGGGGCTTCGTCCATCGGTTAGCGAGAGACATTGCTAAAATTAGTTTCCATTTTCAATGTTCATGTTTGTTTACCCTTTTCTTCAATTGGGTTGAGAAGAACACGATTAGACTGATCCTTACCCGGTTTTTTTCTTCTTCCCAATGTGGTAATAATTGGTGCAGATTGACTTGAGTTCACAGATTGCCATCGTATTCTTGACTCTTAAGGTATGATCATTTTAACTTTTCCTAGTATCTGCTGTGAATTTGAATCGAACAAAAAGCGACTGAGCTCTAGTGAACTCTCTCAGGTTGAGAACACCGGAAAGGCTGCTGCTTCTGAGGTTCTTCTTTCATTTCCTCCCACTGAGGCCGACCATCTGGCTGAAGTGAAGGCACAAGCGGCCTCGGGAAAGAAAAGGAAGAAAACACATGTTCCTCTCGATGTAAAGCCAACAGATGTACCTGACGCACCAAAAGGCGCTAAGTGTTTCCGAATAGCGTTGCTTAATCCTCTAAGCCCAGGTGAAACATCAACCATTGAAGTTCTGTATATGTTGACCCATTCTATGGAACCTTTCCCTGCGGAGATAAGTCAATCAGAACCACAGTTGGTATACTATCGCGATAGTGCATATATACTGTCACCGTATCGTATTAAGCAGCAGACAACTTTCATCAAGACACCAAGCACAAATGTGCTATCATTCTCTAGAGTGGAACCAACTAATAGAGCTGGTATGGAACTCAAATATGGACCCTATGAAGATCGCCCTGCATACTCGTTCTCTCCAGTTCTCGTTCATTTTGAGAATAACAACCCATTTGCTGTTGTTGAGGAGCTTGTTCGTGAAGTGGAAATCTCACATTGGGGAAACCTTCAGATAACTGAACACTATACATTAGCTCATGGTGGCGCTAAACTTAAAGGCGTGTTTTCTAGGTAAGGGTCGTTCCCGCATTCCATGAGCTCATATCAGGCCTTCCAATCTGTTTTCTGTTTCTTATTACTTCATTCTGACTTATTAGTACATAAGCACTATTTTTTAACCAACCACAAATTTCTTTAGAATTTGAAATCAACATGTTAAAGTTATTTGCCTATTCAGAGGAACAAATCTAGTTTGCATCTGCAGAGTGCCTATCTTCTATTTTCACATGCTCTTTTCTTGTTTCACCAATGGGCACCCTATGCATAGCTCCCCAAAAGTAGCTAATAGCATGTGCATGGAATGTTCAGTCTGATTTGGCATTTGCATGTCTTTCTTTCTCCATTTCTTCCATCTGACTGGACATAGATTGTTTAGCTCACTTTTAGATGATTTTAATGTGTGATTCTGAATGAGGTCTTCATTGTTTCGCAGGGTTGATTATCAATCTAGGCCAGGTGCTAGTGGTGTATCTTCATTCAAGAACCTTCTAGCAAGACTGCCGGCTAGGGTGCACTCCGTATATTATCGAGATGAAATAGGAAACATTTCATCCTCACGCCTTCGTACAGATTCTCGCAAGGTATCATATCTCTATTCCTGCAAACCAAAGTGACCAACCTGTAGTGATCACTGCCTTCTTCTTTTTTCCTAGTATGTGGCTTTGTGTTTTTTAGTGTAGTCTGACTTCTGATCTGCATGTCTACTTGGCTGAATACTGTTAACAGTCCGAACTTGAAATTGAACCTCGGTATCCATTGTTTGGGGGATGGAAATCCACATTTGTGATTGGATATGGCCTTCCGTTGGAAGATTTCCTCTTTGAGTCCACTGATGGCAAGAGATATCTCAACTTTACCTTTGGCTGCCCTCTTTCTGGGACTGTTGTGGACAAGTTAACTGTGAAGGTGAGTTTATCATTTCTTTTTCTCATGAATCCATTTTTATGCTACTGTGTTATGTGTGTTGCTGATCCATGACCATTTATTTCAGGTTGTGTTGCCAGAGGGATCCAAAGATCCTTCTGCTGTCGTTCCTTTTCCAGTAGAGCAACATATGGAGGTAAGAAGTTACAAATTCTTTCCCTTTGCTTTTTCTTGGGGTCCTAAATTAAATGCAACTGCTATTCATCTCTTTCTCCCATTCGAGATAACTTTGTTTTCAATTGCATTAAATTCTTTCTTACAATGGAAGTAAACATAGTCTCTTACCATAAAAATGGCTGCATGCGCAGCAGCACCAACTATGAGAAATCCACCAATCCACATGTGATGCGTGAACAATGACAGTTGTGTACCATAGTCAGTAGCTAGATATGGATAAGGGGGCATGGAATACATATGGTGAGCTACAACAATGGTTAAAGAACCTAACATAGCTAGGTTAAGAGATAATTGAGCATGCCATGACGTTGTTAGGATCTCATATAGGCCTTTATGGCCCTGGCCTGTAAATGGACCTTTATGAGACTCTAAAATATCTTTTATACCGTGACCAATGCCCCAGTTAGTCCTATACATGTGACCTGCAATAAGGAAAAGAATTGCAATAGCTAAATGATGGTGTGCAATATCGGTTAGCCATAGACCCCCAGTTACTGGATCTAATCCTCCACGAAAAGTAAGAAATTCCGAATATTTTGACCAATTCAAGGTGAAAAAGGGAGTTGCTCCCTCAGCAAAACTGGGATACAGTTGAGCCAAACAATAGTTCAACATTTATGTCATCATTTTTCGAATTTCCGGCAATTTTATGTTTTCCCAATGTGCGGCAAACAATTTTGGGGCTGAAAAATCTGGTAAAATCCTCATGCGAAAAAACGAAAAAGATTGTTAATGGATTTGTAGACCTTAAAGTATTTACTCTATAGACTAATGCTTTTGAAATGTGAGTATGTGCAGACAAAGTACTCATATCTTGATGTTGTCGGAAGGCCTGTCCTGGTTTTAGAGAAGAAGAATGTAGTTCCGGAGCACAACACACTTTTTCAGGTAATTTCTAGAGCACTTGCCCTGTACTCTGCTATCCTCATACATCAGTGCATTGGATAATGTATGTTTTTAAGAAATGGAGAAATGGAAAAACTGAGAAACTGAGTTAGCTATCAAAGTTTCTTCATATGCATGATCAGTTCTGATTGAGGGCGAGCATTATATCAACTCTTCTTTTAGTGGCAGTGTTTAGGTGGTTGGAAGATAAATCTTTATTATAGGATTGCATATCACAAAAGTTGCTCTTAGTTTGTGCTGTCTACCAGTTTCCACTGGGCTCCTGCACTTTTTGCATGTTGCAAAGTTTGTAGAGGTAAACTTGAGCCTGCTGATGCCAGGAGATATATCTTGAATCATTCCACGGGGGAAAAAAGATATATCTCGAATTTTACCTTTGCCTGTCCTCTTTCTGAAGGAAATCTATGAGGATAATGGTCATTTGAGCTCCAACTATAGGGTGTTCACTATCAAAGTTGTTGAACTATTTATCTTTTATTATGGTAGCTCCTCACGATTTTTGACTTTCCTAGTGAAGTGTTTGCCATGTTTTCCTGTTAGTTTGGCATTAAAGAGCGTCCAAAAAGCATAAAGGGCCTGAAAAGATCCCCATGCCCCCTCCACTCATTTGACAAAACAAAAACCGCACCCACCGTAAAAGGGGGAAAATCAATCCCGACAGAACCATATACCTAGAGTCTCTATTACCTTTGGCTTTCCTCTTTTTGAAGGACTTCTTTTCAACAAAACCTGCACTGATTATATTATGGTTCCTTTATCCTTCAGGGACCATTGCACCTCAGTTCTGAATACCTCATAATTGAGACAAGGAACCCTATAATTTAGTGTTACACATTGCTGATCACTGAACGCATGATTCCTTACATACATGACATGCAAGAATTTATTTGGAGTTAGGAACATAGAACACAAGTTCTTTATTGTAACTCAAATGGGGTGTTGCTCGTTTCTGCTGCTAGATCCATAATCGTATAATTTTTGGTAGAATCCATAATCATATTATTTAGATGCATAGCCTTATAGTTCTTAAGCTATATGCTTTGATTCTTGATACCTGACTTAATGAACCAGAAATCAGTAAGATAGCTTACATTGGCTTATTATTCTGTTGATCGTTAGATCACCTTTCCCCTCGATATGCTACTGAACCTTTTTTTTAATTCCATCTCTTGACAGGTGTATTATAGCTTTAACCCAGTCTTCATGCTAGCAGAGCCACTGATGTTGGTCTCTACAGTTTTCTTCCTGTTTGCGGCTTGTGTAGCTTACCTGCATATTGATGTTTCAATACGCAAGCGATAGAAATCAGCTGTTTCTCCAAGGTCTCCTGCCACTCTGCACTGACATCTTTGTTGTCCTAGTTCGACAGCGATTAATGTCATATCCATGTATCTCATGCAGCTTGGTAGACGTCTGCTTGACTTGGCTACTGGCAAAGTTGGAGCAATTCAGGCATAGGACTCATGCATTTACTGCAGGTTCTTTCTGAATTTTTGTAGAATGTTTTCGGACGGTAAAGAACCTTGCATTGAGATTGTACTTCTGGATCCTCAACCCGTTAGGGGACCGTCGAACTGTGGTTGTTTCAATACGTGAGGTATTAGGACAGCAAGGAAAGCACTCTTATTATATAATATCACAGTTTAGCAAACTGCTTGCTCTGAAAATTCTGTGGTTGGGACTTGGGAGTCCTGCTGATGGTGGTTTTCAGTTTTGGGCAATTCTAATGTGAAGGAAGAAGTCAGATTCTTGCTTGTGTTTTTTTTTAATCACGATCTTTAGAAGACGTCGATATACCTCATCGAATATCATGTGCGCAACAATTTGGCTATCCTGCTGACAAGGATTACATTTTTTATCCGTTTCATGGGTTGGTCGAGTATTGACTGGTGGTGATTTATAGGGCTCGTGAACACATAACGGCATCAATAGTGATTCATTGTTCACTCAGATAGTTGAGAATGCACGGTTCGTACTTAGTAATGAGCATAGCCTGATTCCGAACACTCAACACCCTGCCGAAATGGTTGGAACTGTTAGTGTTGTGGTATATGATCCACGATTGAATCTTTCCCAACAACTCGAGTTATTGGGATCAACTGGTTCTTGACATGGTATCAGAGCCTTCTATGACCGAGAGGTCTTGTGTTCGATTCCCGGTGACCCCCATTTGTTAAGCACATGGTATTCTTGTCTTCGGACCTGTGCAAACTTCAAGCCCAGTGTTGTGGTATATGATCCACGATTGAACCTCTCCCAACAACTCGAGTTATTGGGATCAACTGGTTCTTGGCAGGAACTTAGATTGTTAACAATCTGACAAAATGAACTCGGAAACTGAAGAAAAAAAAGACTGAAGTAATTTGTTTTTTAACAAGCAAACCAGCAAGAAATTTTCTAGGAGATCAAACAAATGGAAAAGATATAGGCGAGGAAGGCTCTCTAACGGCAACACAAGTTTAAAAAAAAAAAAAAAAAGATTACAACGTTGAATTGGAAAGGCCCTCATTTTCCTGAGAATTAAGATCCACAAGTTGAAAGGCAAAAAATAGTAAACTGCAACAAACATTTTTGTTCCCTCCAACTGTCACAGCCCCAAAACACAAATTTCTGTTTGTATAAACAAATCACAGGAGGAAAAGAAGAAAAAAGAACACAGAAAGGAGAAAAGGTAGAGAAGAGAAACAACAAGGCAAATTGGTGTCCTGCAAACAAACCAGCTACTGATTATTCAATTCCCTGATTCCCACCTTTCCTCGGGTGGGATCAGAGGATTGGTTCTCATCATTCAAACCTGTTTAGAGGAAGAACAAGAACAAAGTGGAAGCTTTATTCAAGTAGTTGAGATCATTGTATGCACAATTACATGTAAAAAACCAACACAAGAAAAACAAACAGCCAGCTCTTTCTCCTTCCCTGCAGATTGGTAGCAGCGCTTGAATCCGAGGGATACTCGCAAAGTTTGCATCTTTCCTTGGTTTTCTCAAATGGGTGTCCAAGAAAATGATGAAAGGATGGAGGGCTGGTTGTACACCATTAGGTCCAATAGGTTTGGTTTGCAATTCTCCAGGAAGAGGTACTATGTTCTTGAACAGAACTGTCTCAAGTGCTACAAGGCCATTCCCACTTCAGAAGTTGAGGTGCCCCACCAAATTTTTTTCTTTTTGTTTGTTCCTTTTTGCTTCTCATTTGCTTTCCAAAGGTATGGAACCTTTGTCAGGAGTTATTGTCCTATAGACATGGTTTCATGTTTGTTTCACCATGTTGCAAGCTTGAAGATATCATGCATATTGTTGTCTGGTTTAACAGATTTGTGATCTGTCAACATCTACCACATTTCATTTCTCTACCTTCATTTTGCATTTTCGTATTAAAAATGCATGTCTTCATATAATTTGTTGCAGATTAATCCTTCCCAAAGCATTATGACCTCCATAATGAAACTGCAATTTACTTGCTAAAACTTTCCTCTTTTTTGGCAGGAATTGACTAGAAGTGCAACTATGGATTCTTGCATTCGGGTCACAGACAACGGAAGGGAGAACATCAACAGAAAAGTAATGCCTCATATCTTGTTTTTGTTTATCAGGTTGATTGAACCCTTCATGCGCCTTGAATAAAATTGTCTAATTGGTAAAGCAACTTTCAGGTCTTCTACATCTTCACACTTTACAGTACCTTAAACCATAATGACCAGCTTAAGGTAATTTAAATTTTGTATGTATCCTCTAGCAACCAACACTGCACTTGTCTCGAACTGCATAACTAACTTTGAAGCAATATGGTCTTAAACAGTTGGGAGCAAGTAGTTCAGAAGAAGCTGCAAGATGGATTTCTTCCCTAAAGAATGCTCTCTTAAAGGAATGTCCACATCCGACACAGAACTTTGTGGCCATCTCCAAGAGCAAGTGGCCTCCCTTAAGGTATATATGTCAAATAGCTTTGCTTCCAGGACTTATTGACTTAATGTCTTATGGCTTTCTGCAACTTTTCCCCATGGCAGACTAAGTATTTCACGAAGAACAGAGTCGAAAAGGTCGATAGACTATTACTCAACATTGCATACCGAGGCAATGACATCTGATGTCATTGCACCCTCGCCTTGGAAAATCTTTGGCTGTCAAAATGGTAAGAGCTCTGGTCGTTTGTGTGAAAAAACAAGCTTCTGCAGGGACAGGAGATCATGCATTTCTGGTTGAAACAGGTTTCTTTTTTTTTATACGAAAGTTTGAACATTTATTCTACAGGGTTGCGCCTTTTCAGAGAATCCAAAGATGCATGTTCTCAAGACGGGGTACAGAGCATTTTGCTTTATTTTCTATCATTTTAGATTAGAATGTACTTTTGGAATTGAATATGCTGCTTCTTATATCTAGAGGTGGGATGACAATCCAGCAATCATGGGAGTTGGTGTGGTTGATGCAACTTCAGAAGTCATTTTCCGGTCTGTGATGTCTCTTGGTCAATCAAGATCAGAGTAAGTCTGCTATCACATAATCAACATGCTTGTTTGTAATCGGAGTAGTTGAACAGCTGGAATTACCTGAGGAAGGTCTCAAGTTCTGATCCAGTGGTCTCCCTGTGAGGCACTAACTTACTCAATTGATGTTTATTTCTTGTAGATGGGACTATTGTTTCTATAAAGGCAGTGTAGTCGAACATCTGGATGGTCATACAGATATAATCCATAAGCAGCTCTACAGCGAGTGGCTCCCATGGTCGTTAAACTCACAACTCCATAACCTAGTGCATAATGCTGATTCATTTTTTCAATTTTTTTTTTTTTTGTGGTTTCTTCTTCACAGGGGGATGCGAAGAAGGGACTTGTTATTGCGAAGATATTGGAGAAGAGAGGATGACGGAACATATGGTACCTTGTTGTCCAAGCAAATACTATAATGCAGAAATGACTTAATGTTGCCATAAAAGATCATTTCATTTCATCTCTAGTGAGCTATCGACTTTTGGTTCATTGCAGTAATTCTATACCATTCGGTGATTCACAAGAAATGTCCACCACAGAAGGGTTATGTTCGAGCTTGCCTTAAAAGTAGGTGTCAAAAGTTCTAAAGAGTACATATATTGGTCTGAAATCTGAATGTTTAATACGTCTAACATCTTGATGTGGCTTTTGTATATGCAGGTGGTGGATATGTGATCACTCCCGTAGATGAAGGCAACCGCACGCTTGTAAAGCACATGCTTGCCGCGGACTGGAGGTTCTGGAAACTCTACCTCCGTCCAGCTTCTGCCAAATCAGTAACCATCCGTATGGTTGAAAGAGTTGCTGCACTGAGAGAGATGTATCGAGCCAAAGCAGGCAAATGCCCCTTCTCCAGAGAACTGCAGCGCCCTCCTCGGAAGGTGTCCCTTACTAAATCCCATGAAGCTACTCTAGATGAAAACAGCCCTTTAGATAACACACAGCTGAATCATGGTACTTCAACTGACGTGGAATATGGGAAGAAAAAGGGATCCATGTACACTAGCTTGGTGGCCCTCCACAATTGCTCTGATGAGTTCTTTGATGTTCCTGACCAGGAACTCAATGAATTTGATCACTCCGAGGTTGAGTGGTCTTCCTCCGATACTCCGACAGCATGTGCCCCGGTAGTTACTCACTATAAAAGGATTTTTCTCTTTTTTTTTTTTTTTGCATTTGAAATTTGATCCTAATAAAACACATTCTGAGTCATTTCCATGTCGAGTTCTGCAGGATATAGACCACTCGCCTGCATTCTCATCTGCTGCTGGTCTTGTGAAGAAATTGCATGACCTTGCTGGTTAAGTCTTTTTTTCTTTTTCTTGTGCACATTAAACTAACATGTTTTTGTTAGTTGTTAGGGGTAATAACTTACGTGTTATGGTTTATGAACGGGCTCGAAATTTATGGTTAAAATCCTATGCAGTTCAAAAGAAGGGTTATGTTGATTTACAAGAAGCATCAGAAGACAATAGTAACTTCTGTTCCTATGGATCAACTCTTCAAAAGGATGCAAATGGTTCTTGCCCATGCAGTTGGTCATCTGCTGATCCTTCGACATTCTTGATCCGTGGCGAAAACTATTTGAAAGACAACCAGAAGGTTATACTAATATTCATTCTTCACATTTTCTGAATGTTCTAAAGTACATTGAGATTCTTAATTGTTACTAACTGGTTTCATTTGTTGGTTGCTTGTAGGTAAAGGCAAAAGGAACAATGATGCAGCTGGTAGGTGCAGATTGGCTAAGATCAGACCGGTGGGAGCAAGATCTTGGAAGCCGCCCCAATGGCATTGTTCAGGTATATATGATCTTACCCTTAGTTTAAATGTTTCCAGTAAAAGGAAACTTCAATCATAAAGAAGAAAAGTACAAAATCACGTCGTGGCTTATATATGCAGAAGTATGCATTACAGAATCGGCCAGAGTTCTTCTTCATTGTCAACATTCAGGTAACTTGAGAACTCTAATGACTAGATACTGAAAGTGCTTGATCCATCCTCAATCACACCCAGAATCTAAATGCATAATGGATCTTTGTTATTACGTTTATATTCATGAACCATCAGGTTCCTGGTGTTCCAGTTTACACCCTAGCCTTATACTACATGCTGAAAACCCCTTTGGAAGAACAACCATTGTTGAACAGCTTTGTCAATGGGGATGATGCTTATAGAAACTCGAGGTTCAAGCTCATTCCATTCATCCCAAAGGTTGGTTGGCAAGTCATATTAATATTTTATTTTTCTTGTTTCACAAACACATATGGCTGTGTTGTGATGGGTTGTTTTGTTTATGGCAGGGATCTTGGATTGTGAAGCAGAGTGTTGGGAAGAAATCGTGCTTGGTTGGTCAAGCACTTGAAATCCATTACCACCGCGGCAAGAACTACTTGGAGGTAATTAAGCTATGAGATACTGATGTGACTGATGAGCTGCTTTTAACACAGAGAGGGGTGAAAGCCAACGAATCGGAATTAATGGATCATTTTCCTGGCATGCAGCTTGCAATTGATGTTGGATCATCAACTGTTGCTAGAGGTGTGGTGAGTCTTGTTAATGGTTACATGACCAATCTGGTCGTGGAAATGGCATTCCTAATTCAGGTAAGTTTATGTATCAAGACCATCATCTTATTCCAGTTTCTCAAGTGGGTAAGGGAGAGTTATCTTTATTCTCTTCATGGTTGCAGGCCAACACTGAGGAAGAACTGCCAGAGCTCCTGTTGGGAACATGTCGACTCAACAATCTCGACGTGGGAAAAGCAGTTGCTGTGTAAATGACTGTTGTGACTGGGAATCCTCTGAAGATGTTTTATGGGTGATTGAGATTTGAGACTAACATGGGGGAGACACTATGAATTCTGAAGAGGAGATGAATGAAGAAAGAGCATTTCTGTGTCTCTGTTATCTCTTGTAGTATGTTGAGCTAACTGATTATTTGTATAGGCTGATGGTCCGTATAACACCTCTTTTGAGCTAACCATTTCAGTAAGTTATTACAAAAACAGTGTTATAGTTGCCAACATAATTCTCTTGGGGTGGGACAATTTTGTATATTCTCAAGAGATCATATTTAGTTGATTCCTATCTGTTCTTGTTCAGTATAAAGAGGAAGATATTGAATTATCTACCATATCATCAGCTACATAACCATCTCAAACAAGAAAAATACAGTTTTTGCCTTTGTTTCCACCAAACACCATATATATTATTTAATCAAAGTACAAAGTGAAGCCTTGCTCCATCGCTTCAGCATGTCTCCAAGGTTTACTATGAAAGCTCTGTTCAACATGAAAACAAAAAACAAAACATGTCAGTTTATTCAACCTGCTACAAGGACTTCTCAACATGTTTTGTGCATACAAGTGCTGGTGCTGCTTGCCACTGTAGTTTTTACTCCACAAAAATGACATAGCTTACACAAACACACAATATGATCAACCAGTCAAAGATAGTAAAGTATCAGCAATCGATAAACTCACAACATGCTCACCCTTGCATTGGGGCTACATGTTCCCATATTTGAGCCTGAGTATCTTTGCATGGAAGAGGCGTTTTGAGTATTAGGGGCTCCAGACATTGATGCATTTTTTGATAAGAAGAAGTGATTTTGGATGGAAGAGGCGTTTGCTGCTGTGACATTCTCCATTGAAGGAATCCCATCGGTTCAATCTTTTGTTTTGTTGGAGATATTGCCATCCAAGTGTTCAATGGCAAGCTCTCATTTGTAATAGTGGATTGGGCCTTTTAGGTTTAGAATGGATTGGGCCTTTTAAGCTTGATTGCTTGACCTAGCCCTGTGTTTTAGTGGGCTTTTGTGTTTGCAGGCAGGACTACTTCGGTATTTCCTTCCTTCCCACTGCGTAAAATTATTTTTTAAAGGAGTGTTAAAAAGGATTATGCACCTTGACTGCCGATTTAAAAGGTAAAAACATTAATCAGAGGGGGAGCCCTTAAAGGCTTAAACCATGCATTTAAGTCTTTATATAAAAGCTTGATTAGGTGTTAGTTTCAGACCTCTAACCCATTTAAAATTGGGTTAGTATAAGTAAACAGAACACCAAATGTAACCAAACCAGGCCATCAATGATAATAATATCTCACGTATTATTTACATGACATTTGTTGTTGTCCGATCATGTCCATGTCTGGAGGGATTTGCCACTAATCAAAGCAACAACAATGACTTAATAACAAAAATTATTATAATTGTGCAACAAATTAATAAGCGAGAGTCAATCAAATTGGTGAGAGTGGAACAAAAATTTTATGAGATTTGGAAGGAAGAAAAAAAAGAGAGAGGAAAATGTAGGCTATATTTTCCAATAAATGCATGCTTGAAGGTCTTGTTAGGGCACAGCTCCATGTGCAAACTCCATGGGCCTGGCTGGAGGAGGGTCAATGTCGCCTTCTTCTTCTTCTGCACTTCACTTCCCTCCGCCTTTCTTTTCAAAATTTGTTTCTTTCTTTCCCCACCAATTTTCCTCATTGCCGATGCCGACACATGATTGGTCATTTTTCTTCTATAAAATGGAAAAAAGAAAGAAAGAAAACCACACACGTACATATTGGAGACGAGGGTGGAATGTTGTTGTGATACTTGCAAGCAAAAACAATGTGTAACTTGATTGCAAAAACTGTCGCTACCTAGCTAATGCCTCTTACCATTTCTGGGAACTTGTTAACCGGTGGTCATATTTCATTCATAATCAGTTGGGCTTCTGAATATCCAAAAATAAACATACAATATTCAATGTACTGGGTATATAAGATTAAGACCAAATGTATTCAACTTGTAAAACCGAAAAGAGTTTGTATCGTGCACATGCAACGTAATTTCATGCTTATTGTGTCTCTGTTAACATGGGAGCTAGTATAACTCGCCAATTTATGATCGATTAGGGCACGGTGTTGGTCGCTCTGGTCCGTGCAACTCAAGAAGTTGGACCCGCCCGCCATGAGTGTACCTACTCTTTTTATCCTAGCATCTCATGTTAGCTGGAGACCTTTGCAATACCCGTCAATTAGTCGCATGAATAAGCACACACCCACGTTAGATGCAAATGCTGACAAGCAACACCCTATGTGATCTCTTATAGATCACTCGTAGTGGCGTGGTGTCTATGCACAAAGTTGTATGTGTTAAATGTAACCCACTTTAGAGCATATGACTCCATAAAATATGTTCATCCGATTGTGGAGACTGATCGGGTTTATGCATCAACTTGTCTTTGTCAATGACAATCCACCCTATATGTATCCATGTGAGGACGCAATGTAGAAAGGTTGTAGTGGTAATTTTGGAGATTGTGAAGCACGACTCATTTCCCATCTTTTAGAGACACCAATAGATGATACTAAAACGAGGCTGATACGCGGTAGGCTAAGATTCATTGAGAGCCTTTAGAGGCATGATGAAGAAAAACAATCAAAATAGGTTGCCCATTTCTAGATTGGAAGTCAAAAAATTAAAGACTATCAAGAAATTTATGTGTATATACTTTCAAATTTGGCATAAACACTTTGCAAGCATGGATTATGTTCTTTGTGCATAAGTACTTTTCAAAATTTTAGCTACCGTTTAAAGCAATGTTGGGGATGGACCAAAATGAAAACTTTCTTTTCTCCAACTTTTCAGCACATATAAGGACGAGGGGAGTACTGGCTAGATACAATAAAGAAGAAGTCTTTGTTAAGGGAGAGATCCATGGAGTGCAACCCAAGTTAAGATACATAAAGGAAACAAAGGCTGACAATTATAAACATGGCTCTCTTCCAGTATTTGGTGATTTCTGTTTTGAAGAAAAAGGAAAGCCCTTTCTAGTGGGGGAAGTTCTGATGCAAAGAGTACATTTCAAGCTAGTTACAAAAAGAATGAGTGACAAAAGATAAGAGGGAGAGGTAGCAACCAACTTTCCCCCATTGGAGGAGAGTGAAGACTAAAGAAGAGTGTTCTTGTGAAAGTGGAACTAGATAGACCACCCACATCACAACTTCCATCATGATTCTATCTCATTCATTCCCCATATATCAAGCCACCAATATGAACATGGCAACAAATTTTCTTTTCCCTATTTTGCCAAATGCATCATTGGAGAAAAACAACTACATACAAGATATCCAAAACTTTCGCATGTCAGATCACAAAATAAATAATAAATGTACTAATCGATTAATAATCGGTCATGTAAGAAAGTGATTAAGTATCAAATGTGGACCTCTCCCAACAACTCGAATCGTTGGGATTAGTTGGTTTATGACATGGTCACAAAGCTAGTTTATCCATGTCCATGAGGTAGTGGGTTCAAGTCCTCACCCCTCAATATCAATCGTTGTCTCAAAGCACATGATAAGACATATCTGTGTAAAATTCAAACCCATAAGTTGATTTTCGTTTGAGTAGGCATAAGTAAGATCCAACAAAAAAACGCTCACTATCCCTTTTTTTCTTTCTCTCAAGTTTCATAACTTTTCCTTTTTCTCTCTCAAGTTTCATAATCGAGTCACTTTAGGAAGACACAAAGATTTGGGTCTCTTTTATAATTAATACCCACTAAAAAAAATATTATAAAGTGGTTCCTAATCTATACTCCAAAACGAACTAATGCAAGCCTTTATTTGCATGTAAAGCCTCTTCCATTTTGGGGACCCATGACAAAGGAATGCCCAATAACTAGCTACCTAGATTTATGCCATGCTGGCTGATGTCTCGCCATTCCTGATCTCCCCAGTCCAAGTCCAACAACAAAAGCAGATTCTTCAAAGCACCGCACTTTTGTCGCTCGACCAGTTGGCATTCTGTGGGGGGAGAAAGTTGAGGACCAGAAATGTCATCCCGTGAAAAGTCGGTGATCGAAATGGCAAATATTGGATCTTTTAAGACCCAGAACATGTACTAGCTCGTACTACTTCAACTACTTCCACATGAAAACCAGCTGGAAAGAAATCAAGCTTAAGACTTTTCTAGTACCAACTAGCTCGATAGACATGCATATTCTAACACAGTTTACCATCTAGAAGAAGGCTCTTTCCAGTTGTTCATAATTTAGACAGTAGAAGAAGACGATTAAACATAGGCGCCATAAGTTGTATAATGGCACTTTAACTTCAATGCAGGGATCATATGTATACAGTTGCTTTAGCTATGTGTGCCAACAGAAACTAAGCATGTCGTTGAGTGAAGTACACACTAACGAAATTCAGTCAAACGCAAAATGGTAGATTCATCACATTTCCATTTCACAAGAGGATAATAAATTGCCTTACGATACGAGTATAGTTAACGGACGGCACGCATTGAACGATCGTGAACATGTGTGGCCGTCCGACAATTTCATTTTGTGCAAAATGATAGGCAAGGACAAATGATGCATCATACACGAGGGCGAGTGCTCTAACACAGGTACACGCATTTTAAGACGATAAATAACTCGATAGTCATAATTCGAAATGATAAATGATGAGAAATGAGTTGAAATCGGTCAACTCATTCTTATGAATACAAAACGAATACTACCCACACAAATCGAACCAAACAAATACCCTATATCCTGTGGTCGGATTGAAATTATCCAATGGGCACGGATATGTGATATGTGGGTTTTGTTGGGTTGAATTTGTTTTTGACTTGTATTACAAAAAGGTCCAGCAAACCAGAAAACGCGGCAAACTCTCTTGGATTGGGGGAAAATTCACTTGGGAACAAACTAATTAACCCTCCAACTTTCCACTGGCTACGAAATCAGGCCGCGGGACGCGGGAAGGGAATGGCAAAACTTAGCGGGCCCGGAAAGGCTCTCTGGATTCTGGAAGGTCAAAATAACGGAGTCAGTGGGTGTGAGCCACAGACGCCAGAGCATGCGCGTGGATAAGAAGGCGCGCGGTAAATATTCTGGGTTTTCATTAAACATCGTACCTTCTCTGGACCCAAAACAAGTAAGGCAACACAACCCTAAACCTGAATCAGGAATGGAAAGAAGATAAGTGAGAAAGAAAAGAAAGCACGACGAGCGAGAAACCGGGCAGGCGGGGCGGTTAAAGCTGTCTGACAACCATCATAACTTGAGAAGAAACCCAAAAGAAATCAAAATACGCAGAGGGAGGAAGTGAGAGAGCAAAGCAAAAGCAGGGTATGAAGAACAATTGAAAAATCCGTTCTTTCTTCTTTATCTTTTATATTTGTTCTGTTGGATTACTTGGGTACTGTTGGGCATGTGACTCGGGCTTAATCGCCAAGGCAAGACGCGCTGAGATAGGGCGCGCACGAAGGCTCGTAGGCGCGCGAGTAGAGAGAAATGACGCGCGCGTACTCAGAGTCCTCCACAAGCTGCGCGCGAGTGGAAAGGGGTTAAGGCGCGGGAGCCCCGACGCGCCGCGAGCCACAAAGCTGCAAGAAGCCTCTCCGCACACTTCCCAAGGGCCGGCCGCATTGGGATCAGAGACATAGTCGTAGGTACACCCCAGACAGGTCCTAGGTAGGGGGATGGCCTAAATCCCTGACATGTCAATGGTCACATCAGGGGTCAAAGTCCCATCATGTAATCCACCCGTTCACCCACCTCCATGTAGCCTATAAATATGGCATTTACTCCGGTGGGTGAAGGGGATCGCATTTTTCACCATTCTCTCTCTACAAGAACTACTTCTCTTTCTAATCTCTCTCTTACTCACTCTCTCTGATTCTGATTCCTCCGATCAAACCCGGCTCTCACGTTTCTTCTCGACCCGAACTCTCATTCGAACCTCACTCCTACACTCAGTTAGGTTCAAACAATTGGCGCCCACCGTGGGGCCGAGAGGAAACGCTGAAAAAGACCCACCAATGGCAGAGCGCAATCTCGAACAACCTGACCAAGCAACGCCGATCAAGGCGATGACTGACCCAAGGGCGTTCGCAGAAGCCAGCAACCTCAACGCGGTACTCATCGAGGAAGAAGAACCGGAGCTGACGCCCAAAGAAATGAGGGAGCTGTTGACGAAACAAAACAACGTCATAGCCGACGTGCAGAGACAAATGAGCCAGGTAATCGCGCTCATGATGAGCAAGGAAGGCGCGCCAACGACGGACGCGACAGCGAGCGCGCCTCAACAAGCCTTGGGAGAAACTTCAGGGACAATCCTGTCGTCGCAACTCGCGCCAGCGGAACTTCCCGCACGCGGGACACAGGAAGTCGAACCACCGGGGCGGGCAGACCTCAGCTTCTTGGAGCAACACCTGACTCCGCAATACCGGCCCAACCCGCCCAAAAGGACCCTACACCAGCCATTGAGCGCGCAAATAATGGCAGAGAACCTAACCGGAGCGCCACCAACCCTCCCGACATACAACGGCACTACCGACCCGGAGGACCACGTGAGCACCTTCTGCCTGCGCATGCAACTCCAAACCAACTCCAACGCCGCGCTATGCAGAACCTTCCCCTCGACATTCACCGGGATATGCCTCGATTGGTACAACCGCCTCCCCAATGGAATCATCAACTCGTTTGAGGAGTTCATACTTCTGTTCACCACAAAATTCGCGTCCCAGAAGCGACGCCCCCTCCACCTCAAGGCCCTGATAGATATCAGGCAAAAAGACGGAGAAAGCCTGAGGGCTTTCTACGCCAGATGGTCCCGGGTAGCAATGTCCGTTCGCGACCTTACTCCCGAAACAGCCGCCCATCACCTCATGGAGGCAACCAACAATATGGAGCTCAAACGGGCCTTAGCAAAAAGGCCCGTCACGCTGTCGACGGAGTTGGAGATGAAGATCGAGAAGGCAATCACGTTGGAAGAAACCTTGGGGGCGGGATCCGTCAGGCGCTTCGAACCGGCGAGAATGTCACGAGAGGAACAGACGCGTCGACAACCTCCGACCCCAATCCCGCGGGACCAACTACTACAGATGCACAGTGGTCCGAAGCGCAACCCCCCTCCCCCACCAGAGCAGGGACAGCGCGGGCGATCGCCAGACAGGCGCGTATCCAATGCCTACACGCCCCTCAATGACTCCGTGAGAAACGTGTTCCACGTCCTCCGCGAGAAAGGATACAAGCTTAACTGGCCTGCCCCGCTGAAGTCTCAACCCTACATGCGCGACCCGAGCAGGCATTGTGAATTCCACAGAGCAACGGGGCATAAGACAGAAGAATGCCGAGAGTTACGGTACGAAATAGAGGGCCTTGTACGACGAGGGTTGCTAACTGAGTTCATCCACGTGAAAAAGGAGCAAGTCGAAGCGCCGCAACAACCACCCCCACCCCCACAAGCCGATTACGACGATGACACAGGCGCGTATGTAGTGCGCAAAGAAATCGGGGTGGTAACGGTCGAAGGAGATCGTCCCAAGAAGAAAACCAAGCGTGAGCGCGCAACGGAATGCGCAGCTGTCGACGCACCGCCAAAGTTCAATCTGAGCTTCGGCGACGCGGAGTTCCCACAAGGAATCCCGTCGGAGGAGCCACTCATCGTCACCGCGCTGATTGCCGCCTGCAAGACCCACCGTCTCCTGATAGACGGGGGTAGTGCGGCCGACATCCTCTTCCAGAGTACCATCAACAAAATGGATATCGATCCGCGCCTAATCAGGCGCGCACACGGCAACTTAGTTGGTTTCTCCGGAACCAGAGTCCCGGTAATTGGAGTGGTCACCCTCCCAGTGGTTATTGGGGACCAAGAGCCCCGCGTCTCCAAGCAGATAGAGTTCACAATCGTCGATTGCGAATCGGCGCACAATGGCATCTTGGGCCGACCTTTCCTCGCGAAGTTCATGGCCCTCCCATCGACGTGTCACCAGAAGCTCAAGTTTCCAACACAGGGAGGAGTCGGGGAGGCGCGAGGAACGACTTGGGAAGACCGCGTTGTGGCACGCCAAACCAACATCGTCGACACAAGAGCAGAAGAGCCCCGCCCGGAATCCATGGATTCCGATTTCGAGGTCGCGCTAGACCCTGCCGAGCCGACCAGGAAGATACGCATCTCCACTCACGTCAGCAGCAACGCAATCGAACCACTCATAGCGCTGCTGAAGGAGTACAAGGAGCTCTTCGCGTGGTGCACAGAGGACATGCCAGGAGTGCCCAGGGAGGTAGCGCAGCATAGCCTCGCGGTCCCAGCCGGCGCCGAACCAAGGCAACAAGGGCGGAGAACGTTCACCGGGGACAAGCTGAAGGCGATAGAAGAGGAGGTTGCGCGCCTGCTAGCAGCCGGATTGATCCGCCCCGTGAAGTACCCGAAGTGGCTGGCGAACGTGGTCCTGGTCAAAAAATCGTCAGGAGCCTGGCGGATGTGCGTTGACTACACCACAATCAACAAAGTATGCCCGGGAGACCCTTACCCCCTGCCGCGCATCGACCAGCTGATCGACGCGACCGCCGACCACGAGACGTTGTCCTTCCTCGACATGTTCTCAGGATATCACCAAATCCAAATGTCCAAGGAAGATGAAGAAAAAAACGGCTTTCATGACACCTTTCGGGAACTTCTGCTTCATAGGTATGCCGTTCGGGTTGAAAAACGCGGGCGCGACATACCAAAGAATGATCGACGCAGTTTTCTCGCAGCAAATCGGGCGGAACATCGAGGCGTATGTGGACGACCTCATCGTCAAAACCAAGGCGGGTAAGTCACACCTGGAGGACCTGCGCGAGACCTTCGAAGCCCTCCGCAAGCACAGCCTTCGCCTCAATCCACTCAAGTGCGTCTTTGGAGCAGAGGCGGGGAAATTTCTGGGGTTCATGATAACCAAGCGCGGCATAGAGGTCGATCCGAAGCAAATCACCGCAGTCCAACAACTACGAGCGCCGCGGAACGCATTGGAAATCCAATCTCTGAACGGCAAGATAGCGGCACTGGGGAGGTTCATACCAAGGTCCGCTGACAAATGCGCGCCCTTCTTCCAGACACTCAAGAACGGGACGCGCTTCGCATGGTCCACGGAATGCGAAACGGCCTTCCAGGAATTAAAGGCGTATCTTGTATCCCCCCCTGTACTGACCGCTCCCAAGCTTAATGAAAAACTTTTCTTGTATCTCGCCGTGTCAACAAGAGCCGTAAGCGCGGTTCTGATATCTAGGAGGGATGGCAGGACTGAGCAACCAGTGTATTACACCTCGCGCACTCTCGTTAGCGCGGAAACAAGATATTCCTCGATCGAGAAAGCTGCCCTGGCGTTAGTGAGCGCTTCGCAGAAACTGCGCCCGTACTTTCAAGCGCACCAGGTCACCGTCCTGACCAACCTGCCACTAAAAAAGATTCTGACTTCAATGGAAGTGTCGGGGCGCATGGTCAAATGGGCGGTGGAGCTCTCGGAGTACGATATTCAATACTCGCCGAGGCCAGCAATCAAGGCCCAAATCTTAGCGGACTTCATCGCGGAAGGGGTGACCCTCGAAACAACGCCGGAGGGCGTTTGGGAAGTCTATGTCGATGGAGCGGCAAGTAAGCATGGCGCCGGAGCAGGGGTTGTGGTGCGCACACCTGCCGGCGTAATGCACGAAATCGCAATCAGGTTCAGGGCGTTGAAGACAAACAACGCCGCGGAATACGAGGCCATCTTGGCAGGAATGACGGCCGCTCACGACCTCGGGGCACGAACGGTACGTATACTTTCCGACTCCTCCCTGGCGGTCAATCAACTGAATGGTGCGTTCGACGCAAAAGAAGACACACTGGCGCATTACATGGAGCGCGTTAAGCAGAGGGCCACAACATTCGAATCAGTAACGTATGCGCAGATACCAAGGGAGGAAAATGCGCACGCCGACGCATTATCCAAGCTAGCAACGGCTACAGACTTCGAGTCGACGCGTCTCGTGTCCGTCCAGAAAGAAGAAGATGAAACCTCCCCGGGGGTAGCAGTCAACACGACCCAGCTCGTGCCATGCGAAGATTGGAGACACTCAATTATGAAGTACCTCCAAGAGGGGGCGGTGCCAGAAGACCCCAAGCAAGCTTGGGCTCTGAGGCAAAAGGCAGCTCGTTGCACGCTTATTGAGGGAGAATTATACCGAAGGTCGTACTCGGGTGTATACCTCAAATGCATTGGGCAGGAGGAGGCGCGCGACCTAGTGCGTGAACTACACGAGGGGCTGTGCGCAATGCACGCGGGGCCGCGCAGCATGGAGCGTACCATCCTTTTGCATGGATACTACTGGCCGCGAGTCAAGAAAGATACGAAGAGCTATACAGACCAGTGCCATAAATGCCAAGTCAACGCGCGCCAACACCATTTGCCGGCCACCGAGCTCCAGGGCAACTTAAGCCCATGGCCTTTCGCGCAATGGGGAGTTGATCTCTTGGGCCCCTTCCCAACGGCAAAAGGGAAGCGCAAATACATAATCGTGGCGGTCGACTACTTCACTAAGTGGATCGAGGCCGAGGCGCTGGCGTCCATAACGGCGCAGCAGGTAACACGTTTCCTGCGCAACAACATTTTGTCGCGCTTCGGGGTTCCGAATGCACTCATCTTCGACCACGGGAAGCAATTCGATTGCGCAGAAGTAATGGACTTCTGCGACGAGGTGGGAATCATTGCAAGATTCGCGTCGGTCGCTTACCCTCAAGCCAATGGCCAAGCGGAGTCCTCCAATAAAGCGATCTTGCATGGCCTCCACACTCGCCTGAATGAAGCCAAGGGCAATTGGGCAGACGAACTCCACACAGTGCTATGGGCGCACCGCACCACGTACAAGGTGGCAACGGGCGAAACCCCATTCGCTCTGACGTACGGCACTGACGCGGTGATTCCCATCGAGACAACAACGCCGACCTACCGAATCACCGGGTACAACGAAGAAGCAAACAACGAGGCGCGCCTACTAGAGCTCGAGTTGTCGCAGGAAAGGCGCGAGTTGGCAGCCATCAGGCTAGCCGCCATGAAAGAACAGGTAGCCAAGTACCATAACGCGAAGCTGGTCCCACACAAGTTGACCCTTGGCGACCAAGTGCTGCGGCGGAACTTCCGCCCTGACCCCAGGCACGGGAAGCTTGCCTCGACATGGGAAGGCCCTTACTTGATCCGCGAAGTGGTAGGCGCCAACACATTCAAACTCAGCGAGCTGGGGGGCAACAAGGTTCCAAGAACATGGAATGCGCAGAATCTGAGGAAATACCACCGCGCCGGTTAACGTGTACCACGTTTGTAATAGCGCATTAGCGCAATAAACAAAGAGACATGGTTCCACGGAACAAAACTTAGCAATAGTCCAGCACTATTCGCGCCCAATCAGTTCGAAAGAACAAAAAATTAGTATGAGTCCAGCACTCTGCGCCCAGTTCCACGGAACAAAACTTAGCAATAGTCCAGCACTATTCGCGCCCAATCAGTTCGAAAGAACAAAAAATTAGTATGAGTCCAGCACTCTGCGCCCAGTTCCACGGAACAAAACTTAGCAATAGTCCAGCACTATTCGCGCCCAATCAGTTCGAAAGAACAAAAAATTAGTATGAGTCCAGCACTCTGCGCTCGGTTCCACGGAACAAAACTTAGCGGTAGTCCAGCACTATCCGCGCCCAACTAGTTCAAAAGAACAAAAACTGAACCCGGCACCACTCACGCTCACGGTGTTACGCGTGCCCACATGGGTCCGCGCAGCAGCAGTTATCAAAATTCTAGCACCATTTGCGCCCAAGGAGTTCACAAAAAAAAAAAAAAAAGAAGGAAAAAGAGAAAACCGAAAGACATATAGCAACATCTAAGGGGCAAGATCGAAAGGCGAACATGAGGTGCATTTGGATTACTTCATAAGGGAATAAAATAAAAGCAATGTCAACGCGCACAGCGCCGCAAGAAACAGTTAAACAGTGAACAGCGATAGTAACACACGCAAAACAACCTACGAATCTCCTCCCTCATCAGTGCGGGACGGCGCCACGACAGTCTGCTCATCACCCCTGGTGCCTCCGGAGCCCTCCTTGCCCGCGCTCTCATCATCCGCGCTCTCTTCCTCCTCCTCGTCATCCTCGGGCTCCGACTCGGACATGGACTTCTTCTGACTTATCCACATCTTCACGTGCTCGACCATAGCACGAGTGTCCCAACTGAGACCGGGGTTCTCAGGGCGGACTTTCTTCCCAACCGCGATCACGGCCTTCGTCATGGCGTCCGCCATAATCCTTCCAAAAGGAGGGGACGACTTATACTGACGAATCGCCGCGACCTGGGCCTCGCGCACGGCCTCAGCCTTCGCCACGCCATGAAGTCGAACCAAGTCCTCCTTCTCCTTCTGGAAGCCCTCGCGGACCTCCTTCAACTTTCCTTCGTAGTCTTCCGCCAACATCTTCCTCTCTTCAGCAAACTGAGCCTGCAGCTGCGTCCTGATGGCGTCGCGCTCCTCAGCTCGGACGCGCTCCTTCGCAGTCTCGACAGCAGTCTCAAGGCGGCTCTGCCACACGCCCAACTCCGTCAAGGCCTTGTTGGCCTCGTTGGTGGCTACCTCGGCACGGGTCTCCGCGCCAGCAAGCTTCCCTTCCAACTGCACAATGCGAGACTCGCCCGCCTTCAATCTTGTGTGAGTGGAAGTGCGGTCCTGCTGAGCGCGGAAGGTCGCCAGCAAACCCTACACGAACAGCACCCAGCAACTTAGAAAAAACGGGGAGTCAATGGAAAGAAAAACAAAAAGATTGTATGCCAGAACAGAACCTTACCGCCCAATGAATTTGAGCCAAGTCCAGCAAAGGATCCGACTTCTCGAACCGCGGAGGGATGCTCAGCACGGGTCCAACCGCCCGCAGAGCAGCCTGCGCGGTTTGACTATTACACGCAGCGCCAGTATGCAGCCGCACGTTGCGGTAATAATCAACCCCGGGGACGCCTCCCAACATGTCGGAGAGCTTCCGCTGCCCACTAGCCCCAGAGCCGCTAGGAGCCATCACCGTTTCTGGGCGGGGGGAGTTATCCACCTGCCCCGCCGGATCGGCAACGACCAAAGGCTGCTGGCGCGCCTCCTGCACGCGCGTCTCCGGCACTGACGTGATCCGCTCCTTCGGGTCCATAACCCGCGCAGCCTTCTGCGGGTGCCCACCAGCCGGCTCCTTCTCCGACGCCGATTCCTTTCGCTTCCCGCCACTCGCGGGAGCACTGCTGGGTTGCCCTCGGTCCTTCCTCTTAGAACCGCCAGCTGGCGCGTTACTACTCTGCGCCCCCTCCTTCTGCTTCTTCTTCCCCTTCCGCGATGCGCGAGGCGCCCTCGCAACAGCGTCCACCGACATCATGCTCGCGAGGTCGGCAAAATCGACGCCTGCAACAAAATATCGTAAGAAACCTGTTAATTATGACAGAATACAAAGGGAAAAGAATATAACTAACCATCAGCAAAAAGCTCTTGCAAGATGGCCTCGCGAACTCCGCGCGTGTACAGATTCATCTTCTGATTCAAACAGGCTTGATATTCCCGATCAAGCCCATCATACGAGTCAACGCGCGACTCGAACTTCTTGGTACAACCCTTCTTCCACACCGTGGGCTCATCCACGCGCTCACTCGCCCACTCCCCCGCCACTGGCTTGACGTAGAAGAAGCGCTCAAACCATGTCTTCTTCAGCTTGGGAGAACCATACACGAACCCGTCAGGCCTGTTATCGCGCCGCTTTATGGACAGGCAGTCGCTTGTCTTACTGGGCTCCTTGATCTTGTAGAACTGGCGGAACAGCCCATACGTGGGCTGGATGTTGAGCCGCTTACAGGCAAGGCGCAGACACGAGGCGTGCATAATAATAGAGGGGGAAAGGCGTCCAACTGAGCAGTCGAGACGCCTGTATAAGGCGCACAACAATGGGTCGATGGGAAACTTGAAGCCCATCACCCAGTACTCAGTATAAACCCCGAACCACCCTGGGGGGCAATTGCCAACCGTGCTCCTAACGGAAGGCACCGCGTACTCCCAATGCGGAGGCAAGCCCAACCCGCGCACAATATCCTCGACGTCTTCGCGCGTGTAAATCGAAGAATGGTCAGGCCCCCGCAGCAAGTTATCATGCGGAGCCGGCTGATCGCCCCACATCTCTGCCCAATCCAAGACGGTGTAGACCGCGTCCACGCAACGGGGACCAAGGCGGCTCATTGCCTCGGTCACGCGCACCACGTTGACGGGCTCAGCGATGATCGGCGCGGATTGTGTATCGGAATCTTCGCGCTCGGAATCTTCGCGCTCGGCCGCACCCGCAGTACCAGCTCCCCCGGACCCCCCGTCGCGCCCGCGTCGGATTATTAAGACGCCCTGGGCCCGGGTACTCGGACCGGTATCTCCATCTACCTCTACCTCTGTCTCTTCAAGGAGAAAATCGGAATCCGAGTCGACTCGCCCCGACGGCGTCAACGGAACCCCGCCGTCCCCGGACACACCACCGTCCTCATCGCCGGAGTTCGCCAATTCCAGCGACGGATCAGAAGAAACACGGGAAAGGGGGGAAACATTACCTTCTTCGTCGTGTACGATCTCAACCTCGCCGGCGTTGGTGTTGATGTTGTCCATGATAGCAAGAAACAGCAACAAGAACAAGGATCGAAGGCTCAAGATTGTAAAAGAAGAAGAAGAATTACGGCGATGAACCAGAACACGAAAGAGAACAGAGCAGAATTCAGATGTGAAGAATGAAGCAGAATGAATCCCAACCCACACAACGGGTCGATACTTATAATTATTAGAGGGAAGTTGAAGGGTTAAAGTAACCTCGAAAATCGCAACCGTCAGACGTTTCGAATTTCGAAATTCGCCCGCCCAAACGGACGAACCAGGTAAGGACACGTGGACACCTATTCGGAGTAGGCTCTAGCCGCTGACATAACTAGTTACGCACAGCGCCTGGGGGGCATGGCACACCCGCGAGGAAAAAGAAAAAAAATCCCGCGAAGATCGCGCACGCATCTTAAGTGAATCAGAATCCCACGACCGGCGCGCACTATCAGACGACTACAACTGATATCCTAACGCGGCTACGGAACGGCCAGGCGCGCACAAAGAATCCCAAGAACCGCGCCCCGGGCCCGAGTCAATCAAGCAAAGACCTAAACAGAGGGCGTCCTCAGAACACCCTCTGATGGGGGGCAATTGTTGGGCATGTGACTCGGGCTTAATCGCCAAGGCAAGACGCGCTGAGATAGGGCGCGCACGAAGGCTCGTAGGCGCGCGAGTAGAGAGAAATGACGCGCGCGTACTCAGAGTCCTCCACAAGCTGCGCGCGAGTGGAAAGGGGTTAAGGCGCGGGAGCCCCGACGCGCCGCGAGCCACAAAGCTGCAAGAAGCCTCTCCGCACACTTCCCAAGGGCCGGCCGCATTGGGATCAGAGACATAGTCGTAGGTACACCCCAGACAGGTCCTAGGTAGGGGGATGGCCTAAATCCCTGACATGTCAATGGTCACATCAGGGGTCAAAGTCCCATCATGTAATCCACCCGTTCACCCACCTCCATGTAGCCTATAAATATGGCATTTACTCCGGTGGGTGAAGGGGATCGCATTTTTCACCATTCTCTCTCTACAAGAACTACTTCTCTTTCTAATCTCTCTCTTACTCACTCTCTCTGATTCTGATTCCTCCGATCAAACCCGGCTCTCACGTTTCTTCTCGACCCGAACTCTCATTCGAACCTCACTCCTACACTCAGTTAGGTTCAAACAGGTACGAACTATAAAGGGGTAATTAGCATAAATGTAACAAACCTTTGCACTTAGTACAAAATGGTCACAAACCTTTAATTTGTAACAATACGGTAACAAAACTTTGAAATTGTATAAAATGGTCACCGCTATTTAATTTGTCACCGTTTTGTTTTAAATGAAAAGATTTGTTACCGAATCGTTACAAATTTAATGTTTGTCATGTTTTGAGGTCGGGTAGTTTGTTCGTTAAGTATATGACACTAACCACTTGAACGACATATAAGATGTCAGCTCATGTGTTCATCGACATATTTGCTTTGCCAAATAAGAATGCCCTCAGTTGACCTTTCAATTTCGATACCAATCTATCAAAAACAAATTTCGATACCAAGAAAGTAGACAGAGTTTTTTCAACTAAAAAGCAGTCTGGAACCCGTTTGTGAGCCATTGAATTCTCTCATTGTCATCCTTTACGACGATCATATCATTCACATACATTAACAAAACCACCATACAACTAGAGCGAATTATAACGGTGATTGAACGTTCAAACTTTTGAACTTAATTTGTACAAAACGGTCACCAAAAGTCTAATTTGCAACGACACGGTAACAAAAGTTTGAACTGGTATGAAATGGTCACACTGTTTAATTTGTGACCGTTTTGTTCTAAGTAAAAAGTTTTGTTATCAAATGGTTACAAATTAAAGGTTTGTGACTGTTTTGTACTAAGTGCAAAGTTTTGTGACCATTTATGCTAATTACCCGACTATGAAGCCAAATCAACTCCTGTATACGGACTGAAACGAGACTCTTATCTTACCCACCGTCAGACTGTTGTTTTTTGTTTGTTTTTAACTTGTGGGTAATTTGCAGAGTAGGCGAAACCCAAGAAGGAGAAGAAGAAGAAACAAGGAGGCAGAGTTAAAAACAGAGTGGAGATTCTACTACCCATAAAAGAATAAGAATAGAGAAGAAAGCAAGCAAAAAGGTAAATCCACCGGCTCAGCTGAGCTGCGTAGAAATGAATTAAGAATAAAAAAGAAAAGTAGAACAGAAAATTGTTTAAAGAATTATCTGATCTGGTCTCGTGGGCTCTGTTTTCTGATTTGCTGTTGTTGTTTGTTGCCTGGGTTTCTTTTACCCTTTCTTCCTGATTTATTATTGAATTCAAACACATGAGAAAGGGTAGAGAGAGAGAGAGGTGGAGGTGGAGAGGTGGTGGTGGGTCCCCTGTAAGGTGATGAGAGGAGTGGTGGGAAGGAGGGAAGGGGGAAGAAGAAGAGACTTCAACATCAAGACAGTAGTGAATTGGAAAGAGAGCAGCAGAGAGAGAGAGAGAGAGAGAGATGAAAGTAAAAGACAGCTAGCAATGAAGGTTGAGGCTCACCTACCATTTTCCTTTGCCTTTCCCCTCTCTCTCTCTAGTGTGCACAATTCCATTCTCCTTTTTAGCCCTCTCTTCTCTTCTCTCTCCCCCTCCTTCCCATAGCTCAAACCCTCCCCAACACCCAAAAACAAACATCAAACACCCTCCAAAACCCTTCTTCTTCAGTTTCCACTCTTCTTCAGTCTTCACTACCTCTACTCCTCTAAGGTACTGTTCACCCTTCTCCCCTGCTCCTGTTTCTGTTCCTTTTCCCTACTCTGTTCTGCAACTTGGTTTTTTTCTTTGGGTCTCAATTTGATATAATTGGAGGGAAATTGTGCACCTTGGGTTGCGTGAATTCCCCTGTTTCCCCAACTCCCACCCCCAAAGCTCTCATCTTTGCTGGGGCAGGGGAACTTCCTGTTTCCACTTCCTTTCAATTTTCCTGTTTGTGGTTTCTCTGCATGTTGTGCAACTCGAACCTTTTCAGGTGCATTTCCCTCTGCATTTCGTTTTAACCAACTGCACAAAAAGAGTCCACTGTGCCCTCTGCTCTGTTTCTTATCCTTATCCCTCCCCACTGAATTAATTTGGCAGTGTCGGCACGCCGACGAGGAAACCCATGAGTTTCTCTCTTCATTTTTACCATTTAATTAATAATAGTGCCCTAAGGAAGTGTTTCTTTCCCGTGAAACCGAAACCAATTTGGACGCACCCCCTCTCTTTCTCCGCCCTCTTCTTTCCGTTTCAGGAGCAGAGAAATTTGAAGTTTGAACGCAACCACCAACCCTCATTCCATTCAGTTTCGTCCCTGCATTTTCTCTTCTTTCTGACGGCATTGTAAAGGTTATTGCTTGCTGCATTCATCTTCTACTAGGCTCTTATGCTGCTTTTCTCTCCTTCTACTTCCTTCCATGCAGGAATCTTTCAACTAAACAGTCACCCATTCGCAATTCCCACCGAGCTTTCAAGGTTTTACAGTACCAGAGTGACTGAAGCAGCAAATAAAGGTAACTGCTTTACGCAATTGGGGATTTTTTTTCGGGAACTGTTTTTTTTTATATTTCCCTTAGTCGGCAAAATTTTCTCCAATTACCTTAAGCTGGACGCAACGAAATTCACTACTTTTCCTGTTTTCCATCACTATTTATTACATTCAGAACTTCCCCAACTCACGGTTTCTCCCCTGATTTTCCTTCGTTTTCTTTTCTCCTCCTACCCAGAAAAAGCGACGACCTTTCGTTGAACAATGGTTGGACCGACACCGTCATCTCTGAATTTCATGGACGAGCTCGACTGCGGCAGCTTCTTCGACCAAATCGACGACCTCATCGACTTCCCCGCCGACGACATCGACGCCGTCTTCACCTCCTGTCCCGACGACAACGACGGCAGACCCATCTCCGCCGCAACGACCGACGTCGACGAGCCATTCCCGCCGCCCAGCGTTTGGGCCGCCCATCCGGGTTCGGCTTCCGACCTCTCCGCTGAGCTGTCCGTTCCGGTACATTTCAACCCTACACGTACTCCGTTTTCAATTCCTCAATTATCAAACCAAACCCTTTTATCTGCCGTTGGATTTCTTCATTATGACGTCACCTGCATGCTCCGATTTGGTGCTTAGTGCAGTAATTGATTGCCTTCTCTTCCGCGCTAAAAACTGGTTTGGATTTTAGCATTACGCGTCCAAAAATACAAACTTCAAATTTCGAAAATTCTGCCATTTTCCTCCTTTTCATAACGACAAGGGGCATATTAGTCAAAAACTGTGGGAGTGTGTGGGTCATCGTGGGGACTGGTGGATATTTTAGTAAAACTCCAACTTGCCTGTCGGCGATGAGGTGGATTGCTATTTAAACAAAGCTTGTTTGTTGGCCTTATTATAATGTGACCATGTTATGTTACGTTTTTTAATATCAATTTGTTAGTGCTTAGTCGTGGATGTCACGTGGGCTAGTCATGTGGTTTGCTACGAATTATTGTCACATCCCTCTTAATCATTGCATCCTCAAGACTAAGATTCAGATCCATAATTCAAAATTGTAATTGGGAAGAGCCATGTGCCAACGCGCTTGGTGGTTGTCTACTGACATTACAGTTAACAGTAGCAGTAGGTGTTTGTAGTTTAGTTTGTACTCACTAGTGGATGTTTGTCCTCTTTACCTAATCTCTTGAAGGTCATCAATGGCTGATCATTTTTTGGTTGGTTCTGATTAGGGATTTGTTTGTGTTTGATTGTTTGCAGTACGAGGACATTGTGCAGCTGGAATGGCTATCCACCTTTGTGGAGGATTCCTTCTCCGGAGGAAGCCTGACCATGAACAAGAACGAGTGTTCGCTTCTCGACAAGGATTTTTCCACGTCGTCAGCATCGACGACATTGTCCCAACAACAGCAGTTCGAGATGTCGAGCCCTGTGTCGGTTCTCGAGAGCAGCAGCTCGTGCTCGGGGGAGCAGAAGCAGGCTGCGCCACCTCTTAGCCCGGAGGCGAATGTGGGTGGGGGTGGGAGGTGTGGGCGTGCTCGTAGCAAGCGTCCGCGTCCAGCTACCTTCACTCCTAGGCCGGCAATGCAGCAGCTCATCGTCTCCCCTACCTCATCAGTCACCGAGACAACAACCCCTATGTGCCCTGTCAATCCACTCAAGCTGGCTCATGATTCGGACAGCCATGCTGAGTCGCGGCTGCTCATCAAGATCCCCAAGCACCTCATCAAATCCGAGCACAAGAACAAGAAGAAGAAGCAGAAGAAGGCTGAGGCTGCTGCTGTTCCTCCTCCTCCTCCTCCGGCCTTGGGTCTGGAAGAGCAGAACAACGAGTCCGGGCCACAGCAGCAGCAGCAGCAGCAGGGGGTGAGGAAATGCATGCATTGCGAGGTGACCAAGACGCCACAATGGAGGGCAGGGCCGATGGGACCAAAGACCCTATGCAATGCTTGTGGCGTGAGGTTCAAGTCGGGCAGGCTTTTCCCCGAGTACCGGCCAGCTGCCAGCCCGACCTTTGTTCCAGCCTTGCACTCCAACTCCCACAAGAAGGTGGTCGAGATGAGAACCAAGACTCCGGTCGAAATGTTTGGCATGGCTGCAGGAGATACTTCCATGGTTCCTGACTCGCCCGAGGTGCTGATTCCGAATCACAGCAACCCTGCCATGGATTACATGTGAGAGGCAGAGAGGATCGATCCTCGGGTTTTAGTAGTGTCTTCGATCAGTCAGGTTGCAGTAAGGGGAAGTTCATTGCTTTGTTCATTGGTTCTTTGTACAGTGGATGGAATGTGGGGAAGATAGGAAGAGAGAGCATAGATGACCAAATATTTGTAGGTAAGTAGGGAGGACAGTAAAAGAGGCAGAGGAGGGCCCAAAAAAGAGAAGGGTAGTGAGAGACAGAGATCAGATCACATTATTGTAGGTTTCTCTTATAAGTTAGGTCCTTAATTAAGGTTATATCTTAGGTGTTGAGAAGAAGAAGATGATCAGCAGGGGGACTATGTTTTGCTTTTCTTTCATCATTTTTTTTTTTGTGCTTACTTGGAGTCGATTCTTTTTGTAGTTCAGTTTGGTAGCTGGATATTTCCGAGCTCTCAGTCTCAGTAATGGGTTTTGGAGAAGTTTTCTCTGTTTTCTGTAATCAAATGATGGCTGATCTTCTTCATCCCATTTCTCTTGTCTTCCATATTCAATTATTCATCCACAGAAGGTGGGTTTTGGTTTCTTTGTGGAGTTGCCAGAGCATGTGGATCCTACTGATCGTCGGTGCAGAGTTAAAGATGGTTGGGAAGTCATGGAAGCAAAGGCTTAGTAAAGGAGGAGGGTAGGCCATGTGAGATGGAGTTTTAGTGGTGGTGGCTTGGAGTTTTCAATCTCAGGCTGAGTTGGCGACTGTGACTTGTCCATTTCTTGTTGGTTTTGATTGCTGAATTGGGTGGGTTGGGCCATCACCATGCAAAGGGTGGACCGGGTGGTTGACAAGATTAGCCAGCAGCAGTACAGCAAACCTAATGATTTTCGAGGGGAAATGAAACCGGTTGTTAGAATCCCATCAAGTCAAAAGCATAATCATAATCATAGGGCTATAACTAACTATTGGGTCGTGAAAATCAAACAAGTTTGGTTTGAAATAGCTGAGCGAAACGGCGGAGGTAAGGAGTTTGGTTCAGTAGTACTGTGGATATCTCAGCATTCCATGTTTTTTAACTAGACGAAACAGATTTGATATTTGTTGTGACTACTTTCATGTTTATCAACAAGAACATTGCTTAGAATGACGTACTATGATTAAAGGCTTTGTTTCTCTTTTTAACTTGAGGAAAACTTGATCTATAAGGAACATAAACAACTATTAGTTAGGAGGAGTATATGGATGAGCTTGACCTAGAAATAAAATGCAATCCAATCAAATGGCCAAAAGCTCGCTTAGACTTGAGGCTGAAACCATAATCATATTTGCATTTGGAGTAGAGAGAGAGAGAGAGAGAGAGAGAGAGAGAGAGAGAGAGAGAGAGAGAGCTTTCTTTTGCTATGGTTAGGCTTTGGCAATGTGTCTCAATCAATTAATTACACGCAATTTCCCCCCACAACATCTCTCTCACAAAGGGAGGGGTCACTATTGGCAAACCAAATGAGTTGAAGTGTTACACCCTAATCATCTCAAGGAAGTTTTACTTTTCTCTTCTTTCCCCCTCATTTTCTTGGTATTTGATTGCTTTCAACCGTTTAAAGTTTTGATTTACAATAATTATGATCCGATCAATAAATGAAATTTCGATATGATTATGAGGGGTGACATTCTTTCAAAATACAAATGTGTGCTTCATTCATTATTATAGTTTTGATTTGTTGAAAATAACATAGGAAATATACCGAACAAGAAATAAAAAAGAGATGCTATAAATGGGAAAATGCAATGCATATGTATACGATATGGTACGAGAGAATTAGGTGTCCATTCTTTCAACTAAGTGCTTAAAAGGCTTCTTGGAACCAAAACTAATTAATTTGATGGGAACCTTTGAGCTCATGTTCCCTATATAGGACAGAAAAAACAATGAAAATGACCCTCGCAAAAAGGAATTCAATTGAAATAAACTGGCAGACAACTCCATATATACACCCATTTCAGTTGGTTTTATCAATGCTCTTTTCCACAACTATAAACATTATTATATTTTGAGTACATACACTGTATTAGCCATAACTATTAAGCAGCGGGAAATTATAGTTACAGCTATTGAAATACAAATTATTAGCCATAACTATTATTGCGGGTCAAAATTTGGCTAACAACCCATTTGAAACAACGTTAACAACAATCAATTTTAAAAACTTTGAACAAAATCCATCCTAGAAACAAATAGGGAAAAATGATAGGGGTCTAATATATAAAAAACAAATTGGATATTCATAAAAAATCGTGGACAAACGGAGGAATGGTGTAGAAAACATATTAATATTTTTTTTAAATCTATAACATGCTTAATGGAGACGGCCAGAGAAATAAAAAAAATAAAAAAAGCCCAATTCCGAAACTTGCGGGGAATCCAGGAAGGCTTAAGTGGAATAGGTTCTTTTCTTAAACTGCTTTAATATATTTTAAGATTAAGATAAGATAAGATTAAGATTTAAAATGTAGCTGTCACCAGATAGATTCCAAGACTCCTGGGCACTTTCCCAAGAATCACTAACACGAAATCTTTCGATCATTCTTCATAGTCCACGGCCTCTCGAAGTCACCCCGTCGCCGCTCCTCGCGAAATGGTGGAAGACAAAGTTATTGTGGTTGCATCTTCTGCTCCACTGGTCGACAGTTTGCTGTACAATGCTAAGGCGGAAGACGTCCTCTACTTGCTCCCCGAGCTACCTTGCGAGCTTGGAGCTACTACGATTTCGTGCAGTTCGTCAGAGTTCAATGCCAACCGATGGAAATAATCTTGATGGTGAAAGCACCTCGAGATGAATTTTTATATCAGAGGCTCGATTGGGACGATTGGGCGGAGGCTCGGAATGTGTTCCAACTGGTGTTCTAACTGACCGCCGGCGACGAGATAGAGGAGGACCAGTCCGATGGTACGGGAGAATCTTCATCGCCGCCCTCTTCTTCATCACCGCCCCAGCCGCAGCCCCCGCCCCCTTCTTCACCATCCACCTCTTTCCCGTCGTCGTCCTCTTCTTCTTCCTCTTCCCAAGAAGATTACATGTGGAAAATTTCAACAGAGCATCGAGATGACGATGTGTATGCTTTGATGAACGACTGGAGCGATGTTGCGGCTTCAATTGAGGTGGGAATTTTACTGGTTTAGTTTTTTTTTCCTTTTTGGGTCTCGTCTCGTGTTCTTGATACTGGTGTGGTTTAACAGGAGGAGAGTTTTCCATACAGTCCCAATTCCTCCACAGGTCATAATTGACGACTCTGATCCGGATGCTGTGGCTTCAATCGAGGTGGGAACTTTACTGGTTTAGTTTTTTCCCCTTTTGGGTCTCGTCTCGTGATCTTGGGTTAAGATCAGGTGACTAGGGGGGGTCCCTTAGTCACTTGCCTAAGTCAATCTCAGCCTTTCAAGCTCATTAAAATCCAATGGCTCCAATCAATTCAATTTAATAAGGGCAATATAGTAACTGCATGATTTATGATTATTTTATTTTTTTAATAATTAATAACTAAAAGAAAAGCTGGCGCTTACCGTACTCCCCGCCGCAGCCCGACCAGAATTGCGCCGTCCTCCCGCCGTGCAAGGATTTTGCGGCGACCACTTTTTTGTTGCATATCTCATCCATTTTTAGTCCCAGTGTGTGTGTGTGAGTGAGTGAGAGAGAGAGAGAGAGAGAGAGAGAGAGATTTTGGTGCGTCAGAGAGAGAGATTTTGTACGATTAGTATGCTTTGTACTGCTTGTCGGTAATGTTTGTACGCTTTGTTATTTTGTAATGTTTGTCGGGTTTTTTGTAATGCTTGTAAACTTTGTTATTTTTGTGCACCATGTTTATCATTTTTGTCAACCATGTTTGTAATGTTTTTTATCTCTAAAAAACAACCTGATTGGGTTTTGGATAAAACTCCTCTATATAGGAATGGAGCATCCAAATTCAACCCGGGTGTTTTTTCTAGTTCGTATGGATTGTCGGTCTAGTTTGTCATTTTTGTCAACCATGTTCGTAATGTTTGTATGTCTAAAAAATAACCGGGTTGGCTTTGAGACGGAGCCCTCTATATAGGGATGAAGCCTCCAAAGTCAACCCGGGTGTTTTTCTAGTTTGTATGAATTTTTGGTCTAGTTTGTCATTTTTGCCCACCATGTTTGTATGTCTAAAAAACACCCGGGTTGACTTTGGGAAGAAACCCCTCTATATAGGGATGAAGCCTCCAAAGTCAACCCGGGTGTTTTTCTTTTTGTATGGTTTGTATTGTTTGTCGGTCTAGTTTGTATTGTTTGTACAGTTCATACGTTTGTAATGTTTGTAAATCTGTTTGTATGTTTTGTCGCTCTAGTTTGTGTTGTTCGTATGTTTGTATGGTTTGTACTGATTGTAAATCCGGTTTGTATACTTCGTAATTTTCCATAATACCCAAACTACCCCTGTCATTAATTAAAAAGCCCTTGTCACTTTTCTAACCATTAAATTGAAGTGCCCAGATCTAATGGCTAGGAGGGGTTTAATCAAATGACTAAGGACCCCCTTAGTCATGGGATCCGCTCTCCGTGATGGCGTGATCTTGATACTGCTGCGGTTTAACAGGAGGAGAGTTTCCATACCGTCCCAATTCCTCCACAGGTCATAATTGAAAACTCTGATCCGGATGCAACAATGGTGGATATCATCTTTAGGGATCAGATTGGGGACCTTCATGACACTGTACGGGATCATTTTCTTGCTGTTTTATGTCATTGTTAACTCCATTCATCCATCCATTGCCAATGCTTGCCACCCACTTGCTTTCTCTTAATCGATTGTGGTCCATTTTTGTGGTTGGTGTCTATTTCTGCAGATGAATGCGCTAAAGAACCTGGGCCTTAATGTCGACAAAGCTAATGACTTCCTAGATGCTTCTGGGAAACACAACAGATTTTACATAACTGAAAAGTAAGGTCAATATATGTTCTTCTTTCTATGTTTAAAGTTAGGATTCTGTGTCTGTTCTGGAAAAACTTGATGATTTGATCAAGTTTTCAGTCTAGCATAAATTCCACCTTGATTCTGAATCTGGAAACTGTTGTCTTTTATATGTACTAGAATCAATACCCACGGCTACGCCGCGGGACATTTAGGCACAATTGACATCTTCAAAAGTAGTATATTTATAAAGAAAATAATTAGAAATTATAAAGCAAGTAATTTTTTGTTCAATAGATTTCTTGTTATGCAAGACAATCTACAATCATCTCATAATGTTATTTACAAAACATAAGTTCAAAAGAGTTACCTTAAAGTCCATCTAAACTATTCATTAGCTTTGTAAGTTCTATATCAAACCTATCCCAAAGAGGCAAATACATACTTGTTTACAGATGAGAATCATTATTTCGTACATAAAATCAATCCATATCCCTTTTGATAAAATTCGAGCAATCCTTTTACAAAAGAGAAGATGTTATCAATTCATCATCTATCCATACCCAACAAAACTAAAGTAATTTTATAAATATGTAGGAGGAACTCACTATAGTTCTCTTCATCCTAAAGAAAATTACAATAGTGGAAGTAACCGAATAAGAGGTGAACTCTCAATCTGTCACTATGGTATTAAACGAAATCTTAGTCATTTATATAAATCAATGCTTAATGAAGAGAACCAGCTCTTCCCTTCTAGAGTCCACAAAATAACACAACTCTTAGCAGATGAATCAAACTAACTAAAAGATCATAGCAAATACTGAAAGTCTAACCCACATATTATCTTAATTTAAACACTCCTGGTTCAGTTAGACGTTAGTCCAACAGCAGGAAAAATAATATACTCCTCCTTCTCACTTGTACTCATTCGTCAGCAAGAGCAAGCCCAGCAGCAGCTATAGTGACAACATTAGGATCTATATCTCCAACACTGCCTCCTCTCTCCTCTCTGCAATGGTACACAATTAAAATGAGATTAAAATAGAACAACATGACACAATTAATGTCCAACAGGAAATTCAAAGGGACAAAGAAACTATACCCGAGTTAAGGACACATGGTGCAGCCTGTCCACCATTGTGAAAGATTTCCCTGACATTAGCTTCGCTCTCTCCAAACCACATCGTCAAGAGCTCAATTAGTTTGCTTGGCTACTAAGTTCATTTACGAAGATACATTTGATAATGATGAACACTTCCTCGCTAGTTGCTGCAAACAAAATCAAAGCAAGGCCTAACTTTAAAACTGCACCAAATTCAAACTCCATGCAGTAGTCTTCTTCCCAACTCTCATGAACTCAGGCAGAACCGTTTTAGAGTGCTCAGACTGCTTACCTCTTGTCGTTCTCCTTCAAAAGGCATTGGGATTGATTGATGAATGAATCTTCTCCTTTAATGAAAAATAGTTGGCACGTCATAGAGCTTCTCAAATTAGATAAATGAAGCTAACTAAACAGCAAATAACATTTGCAATCTCGCCAAAAGTGCAAGCAAGACCAACTATATATGTTCAGCGAGCAGTTTAAAGTAAGCATACCCTAGGTTTGTACACATAATCAGCAAGACAAAAAGGATCAACAGGTAAAAACCTGCAAGGGCCAAATGACAAATGGTTTCCCCAGCCAAAATTCCATTCAGTTCTCTTTGTTACCCAACATTAGCCCTTGACTGCCGATGTCGTCTCGACGCCTTCAAATGGCCGCAACTGCCCGCTACATATGTTGAGAGAGTGAATCTACAATTAAAAATGAATCTACTCTGCATGCCAAATGGAATTGGCAAAGAAGGAAGCAGAGTGAATCAAACTGGTAAAATTGGAGAGAAAGCCCCTCAAGGAAAGGAAGGAAAAAACTCAAAGCAAGTGCAACCAAACCAAAATGGAAACCATCAAATATGAAATACCTGTTGTGTCGATCATGTATGCCTCTTTATCTCTCGCTTGAGTTGTTTTGGAGCTGCGGTTAAAAGAGATTCACGCATACCACTTTTCTGTGGATAGAGAAGTTGCTTAGAACAGCTGCATTATAAATCAAACTGGTAAAATTGGAGAAAAGATCCCAAAAGCTAACATTAAGGGAAGGAATGAAAAACTCAAAGCAAGTGCAACCAAACCAAAATGGAAACTATCAAACATGAAATACCTACTCATGTCGATCATGTCTTCCTCTTTATCTCTCGCTTGAGTTGCTTTGGAGCTGCAATTAGAGAGTAGACTGCTGCCAACGGCTTATCTGTTACAAAGCAAACATAAATAACTCAAATTGTTAGTAGCATGAAGCAGTCGACAACCCTTTCCAGCAAGTGAAGTAAATTAGCTGACCTTGAACAATTTCAAGAGAGCTATTAAAAGCATCTTTTTTCTTAATCGGCACATGTTGGATGACTTGAACCTGAAACCGACATAACAACAATAGAAAGCAAAAAGAAGCTACAAAATTGGGATAAAGAAAAAACCCTAATAAACCTTGAATTTCATATGGACACCAAAGCAAAAATAGGTTAAAGAAGTGCACCTGCCGTTGATTGTGGGCACATATTGTTTTCCTATTGTTCGATTGTTGTTCATCCACCCTCTCTGCGACCATTCCTCCTAACCTTTCAAATGTTTTAATCAAAAGTCAAATTAAAACAACACATCAACAATAACTGAGCTGAATATTAACACAACAATCACATACTTACCGATTTCATCAAATTGAAACTCAAGAACTTCTAATTTTCTTTCATAAATCATGAAAGGTTAATGCACCAAGCAAGTTTGTGTTTCCCTATTGGCTTTTGTTGAGAAAACATGCATGGTGAAGAATGTGCAGGGAGAACACTGTAGAGCAGATTCACAGCAGTAAGAAGTTTGTGTTTCCCTATTCTTGAAAAATCGGTACATAAGCATATAGCACATCCTTGTTTAGAAAATTGATCAAATAGTGAACTGGATTCAGATTAGGCAAACACACAATAAATGAAAATGTTGGAATGAAAGTTACAGTAGAACCCAAAAGCTCATATTTTAACCATTTGCAGCAACCAGTTTCATTAAACTCCCAAGCACTTCCAAGTATTTACCAATTTACAGCTTTAATTCAGAACTTGCTCATGAATCTAAGAACCAACTAACAAAAAAAAAAAAAAAAAAGCAGCAACGTGAACCAATTGCCCCTATCTAAAGAGTTTAAGCAATTACCAAGACTGAAATGGAGCTCAACAAAGCTGAATCATAGGTCCAAGGTTGCAGCAAAGTGGAAGAGGCAAATGAAAGAACGTTGAGAAAGAATTCATATCATTAACATCATTTGGAGAGAATGTAGAAAACCTGAATCTTAATCCTCCTCCACCAAGTAGCCAAAGATGAGAATAGATTGAGATGAGAGGAGTAAACTTGCATCAGCAACAGCAAGTACCCAGATTACAGTAGCTGCAAAATTATCTCATATCGAAAGCTTTGTATTTTCCATGAAACTCAACAGTTACAAAACTCAAAGAAATAAAAAGCTACGAAATAATCACATCATTCCAAAGAGAGCTGCTTACAACATGATGCTCTCAAATTCTGTCGATTCAGCTTGGGTTTTTCAAATCACCCCCATAAGTATTCTCAGCCTACATACCTGTTGGTGAACATAGCCTCTTCAGCATTAGTCAGGCACTATCTGCATCTGATCCTAACAATTCATTGCTTATTGATCAAATTCTGCAAAAAACTTTTCTCTATCATAGCAAGCTATTGCCTTCCAGAACTTTTCTTCAAAGAGCTACACAAAGAGATGGGGTGTTATCTGTAGGCAGAAACACATTTGAGGCAACGTGGCAGCGGGCAAGGGAGAAGAAGCACAGAACCGAGAAAATAGAGAACCAAAAAGTCAAGAAAGAGAAGGTCATAAAGAAGACCTACCAGGCGCAGCCGTCGTCGTTCCTTGTTCATTACCGTCGTCATCCCCAACCTTGTTTTCCTCTCTGTTTTCAAACTCGACTTCGTCTGAGTGTTCAACACAGAACCTGTTCCTAGGACGACAACGTCGTGTTCATCGGTCAAAGCTTACCTAAACAGGGGATCTATGGAAATGAGAGAGCGATGTAGCCAGAAGGATTCAGACGAAACTGGGTTCTAGAAAGGTACCTTAGAAGCCGACCACCATTATCGTTTTCGTTGCTCGTTCTTCGATCCAAAGATGGGATTGGGCTTGGGAAAGAGGAATGGCGGCTTCGGATCTTGGCGTGCCGAAGCTAGTTGCAGAGCCGATTGCCCCATTGAAAACCACTTTGGGATGGGGAGATTTGGAGAATGGTGGTGAGAGGATAGAGTCTTAGAGGCAGAATTGACGGGTGAATGGACGTGATCTAGCAGAGGGAATCAGTGGCAATCAATTGTACCTTAATCAACCATTGAGCAAGGCTAGGGCTGTACGATTCATGGCTGGTGGCGTGTGCCAACAGATGCGGTGGCGTGTGTGAGGAAAGACGAAGACCAGAAAACTTGGGAAAGCTCAACGGCATGGCCGCCTGCCGCCTGCCGGGACTGAGGGAAGGTAAGGCAACGTTGGGCCGGGCAACGCCTCCCATGGAAGGCACTCTTTCACTCATCGCCACAAAACGACAGAAAGTGAAACAGTAAACAAAACATTGGGAGAAAAAGCGTACCTAGCTTTTATTTATTAATTAAAGAATATATGGATTTGTAGTCTTGGCAATGGTTGGTAGGTGGTCAAAGTGTTCGCACCTAGGCTAGAGGGTGCTGAATGATAGGTTGACAAGTAGAAGATCCTAGCCGCTTTGTTCTGACCGAGCTTCATTGCATCTCTCTTTACAGGAGCACCGGCAGAAAAGTAGAAGATCCAGAGATGCTTGCAGCAATTCGATTGACAATGCACGGGAAGGATGCCAATGTTAATGCTTTTTTCTTGACACCGTTATTGAGAATGGATGGAAAAGAAAAAAAAATGCACATTTTCATTGACTTTGATGATATACAATGTCCGATTTTTTATATGGGACATTTCTCTCTGGGCATATTCCACTTGTGTCTTCTTAGCCAGCCACGCCCACCTAACCAACTCCCATCCAACCTCCAAAACCAACTGTTCGTCAAATCGTCCGTAACATTTCTTTTCTCTCCATCGCCTTCTCCCTCCGACCAATTCTGTTCCACCGCCGCCGGTGGCATCCCATCTCATTCCCCGTTCATCCGATGGCTGGTAAACTCTTCTTCTTGTCGATGTAATGCAAGTTTCCTGAACGGTTTCTCTTTTGCTTTCACTCTTCCAAGTTACTGAGTGTCGTTATTGGTCACTCGTTCCCCGCTCCCCCATTTGATTTGCTGCCGATTCTCAGTGTCGAGCTATGGCACTTCTCTTGATTAGTTTCTCCTTTCTCCCTCCTGTACTTGCTTTCTTTTGTTATTGATTTTGGCCGCTTTAGCTAGTAGAGTTGGGTATGATTTGGATTTGGTAGCTCGAGTTTCTTTTGATTGGAGGATTGGATACATCGAGTCAGTTGACCTCATGCTTTGGGACTGTGGGGGGCAGTGGTCTGGATTATGTTTGCACATAGCTGCATCTCCAATGGTGCAAATGGAGGGAATTGCAAGCTGAGGTGGCAGCCATGTGCAATTGAAAAAGTGAATGGCATTGATGCAAGACCACTTTCAAGGGATGAAAATTTGCACACCATGTAAATCTGACATGCAATTGCAAGTGGGTCCTTTGTTTGTTTTTGTTCTTCTTTTCCCAACCATTTGTGTGGTATTAAAATGTAAGTGGGACCCAGAAGTGCAATTGCATTGGAATGACATTGATGTAGCTAGTATGAAATTGATGAGTGAAGTAATTGCTAGAGTTGCTTAGGTGGCAGTAGGGACCACACTTGAAAGTGAAGAAAGATTGCATTGTTGGAGATGCTCTTAATGTGTCTCTGTCACCCTCCAAGTCTTGAAGTGATTCAATTTCCATTATTGGATGTGGAATGTGAATCTAGTTTGCTCTCTCTTTCAGTGTCTGGGAAACTTTTATATGGTTGTCTTTGGAGAAATGGCCTCATAATATTTAACGATGAGTCCATGCATTGTTCTAGGAGCAGCAGAAGTGGCTGAATAGGTTTTGCATTTACCGTTTTCATTTTCTCAAGATTCAGAAGAGGCTCATGGTTTCTGTCTTTCTGATAATATTTCCACAATTCTTATGCAGCAGCAATGTCAACGAAGGTTATCCAAAATGTTTTTGTAGCACAGAATAGGCAGATTGCAACCCACTACCAAAGGGACAGTTCTGCCCCAAATACCCGCAAATCGCTTCCCTTTCACGGAGGGAAGTGGGCATGGACTGGCATATCTTCCACGCACACGCACACGCACACATGGTCAAAATTCCACAGTGGTTTTGCTAACCGAAGACCTAGTTTCTGCAATGGTTCGTTCTGTTCTAGACTTTTATTTCCCAGGTTGATGTCAAATAAAAGGATTGCATTTAAAACCTCCCCTAGAGTGCATGACAGTTCCATTCTCATATTTGTCCTTCTCAATTTGCTGTGCCTGTTTATTAATTACAGCTATTTCTGTTCTATGGGTTTATGCTCTTAGGACGGCACACCATCTATGATTTGTTACTTCCCAGGTGTGTTCTCTTGAGCTCTTACACAGTCGTTTTCAAATTCTGTTGCAGCTGCTGCAACCACTGCTGTTCCTTCTCTTGACAAAGTGGACTTCTTGAAACTCCAAAATGGCAGGTAACAACTTTATATATGTGCAAGGCTCTATATAATCCTTGGTCCCTTCTTTTTCAACTCTCCTTATTTCCTCATATTTTTAGCTCTGTAATTAGGATGTTATCAAGCCACATGGCTGCTACTTCCTTAGTTATTATGCAGTCGGTAGCTTTTCACCATAGCAGCAGAATAGGAACTTTCTTGAGACTTTTCCCACTTTTGTCTTTGTTTGCTCCCCCACCTTCTCTCTGTCTGTATCTTTTTTCTCCCTCTCTCTGTTTATCTATTGTGGCCTTTTATTTGGGTAACCACCCTTGGAGCAGTGCAGTTGCTCCGATTAATACCTCCTGGTACCATATGCTATGAGAACGGTTCTAGGTAGGGAATGGCTCTTTACATCAATTGGGTGCTACAGCTTTTTGCTACTTTTTGAAATCCAATTGATGGTTCTCCAATATTGTCAAGTTATCCTCTGATGGCTTATATTTGTTAACAAATAAAACTGCAACTTATGTTCATTTTTACTTTTGTTGTATGTAGTGATATCCGAGGTGTGGCTGTTCCTGGCGTGGAGGGTGAACCTATTAGTCTCACTGAACCAGTCACAGAAGCAATAGCTGCTGCATTTGCTGCATGGTTGTGCGAGAAGAAAAAAGCTGATGCAACCAAACCTTTAAGAGTTTCCATTGGTCATGATTCCCGCATTTCAGCCCAGAAATTACAGGTATTAAATATGCTGAAATTTGTCTGTATTTGATGTATTTGCTGAGAACTAGTTTGGTATTACATGTGCTTGGCCATTCATGATCCATAGGCTTCAGTCCTCTGGAACTTACACAACTGAAAATCCCAATGCTAATCCCTTGTCACTTTTGTAATTCTATTGTCCCATCTTGTGGTAGCTAAGGAATGTTTGATTTTGCTGAACAAGGACATCTCAGTTGTTTAGGAAATGTTTCCGACAAATTATGTTAACATGTTCCATGAATGACATTGGCAATAAGGAGATGGGCGAATTTGACTGTTGCCATGCTTTTGAATATTTTGGTTTTGGGCCTAATCATACTAAATTAAGAATGGTAGTAAGGAGCTGATGCTTGAAATTTCCAGGATGCAGTTTCTCGAGGCATTACTGGTGCAGGATTGGAAGTAATTCAATATGGGTGAGTTGATCAGCTTCACCTTGCTATGATTGGAAAATATAATTTGGTTTTGATAAGAGGTCATTTGAACCCTTTGATTCTTACAATGTAAGCCAAAAGAGCTCAAATAAACTGTACTGTCTGAAATTCATGTTGTTTTTTGGAATGTCATATTATATCACATGTCACAAACGGCTAATGATTTTAAATTTGGTGTGGCTTTTTTTGGGGAAAGAACTAATAGTTTTTTCAAGTGCGAAGGTGGTGAGGGAATCAACCTTTTCTTAAAGTGTAGCTTTATCCTAGCTAGAAGGTCGTTTTGGCTTTTGCTCTCGCAATGGTCATGTTAGGTGGATATGTTTTTGAACAAATTTTAACTGCCAAAGGATTAGTTACGCATGCTTCTGCACTAGCATTGTCCTTTTTACTTGTTTCTAACTTGGTGAATATCCCTGCTAGATTGGCATCTACACCAGCAATGTTTAATAGCACAATGACAGAAGACAAAGCATTTTTCTGTCCAGTTGACGGAGCCATAATGATAACAGGTCATTACAAGAGTCATGTTCTCTTACCTTTGGGCTGTTCTGGTGTTGGTAGCTTTTTACTGTAATGGCTACTATGTATCTTCTTCGTCTGACCTTTCGGATGGATTTGGGTTTCTTTTCTTTTATCCAAGCTCGGGGTGTCTTGTAATGATGACATGTTCATTTCGTTTGATTTTTATTTTTTGCATATAGCTAGTCATCTTCCTTTCAACAGGAATGGGTTCAAATTTTTCACTAATGCTGGAGGGCTTGGGAAGCCTGACATTAAAGACATATTAGATCGAGCAGCAGAAATATATAAAAGCTTTACTGATGAAAGTTTGTCTCAGTCAAAGAAAAGAGCCTCTGAATCCGTGAAGAAAGCTGATTACATGACTGTTTATTCCTCTGACCTGGTGAATGCTGTCCGCAAAGCTGCTGGAAATATAGGTAGTAGCTGAATAAAATTTGTATCGATATAAAATGCATTTGTTTGTTAATATAAGCAGTCCCTAACATGAAACATGATTGCTCTATGCCTCCATTGTTCTCTCAACTAGACATTTTTGTTGGTTCCGTGATTCTATCAGTTCAATGACAAAATAAAAGATCTTTTTTCTAACTACCAATGATATACATTTCTTTGTTTTGCCGATATATTCATAGAGAAGCCATTGGAGGGGTTCCACATTGTTGTTGATGCTGGAAATGGTGCAGGAGGATTCTTTGCTGTAAGTTCTCTTCACAATCTTACAAGATAATTCAGCAAGGGTCTTCATTGCCAGTGTTATGGAGAAGATTTAGCTTCTGCAACAACAGATACCAGCTGTTTGTTAGGCTAACAAATAGTTCCATCATTCAGTGTCAGAGCTTTGAGAATATCACTGGCGTTCTAAGAGTTTTCTTTCAATTCATTGCATTGCTGTGTCACCAAGTACACTCCCTCTTAGAGCTGTCTGCTGTTTTGCTTCTATGGTTTTGGATATTCCCAGTTAATTAGTTTCAGTTTTTGTTTGCTTTTATCAGGCAAAAGTTCTTGAGCCTCTTGGGGCAATAACTTCTGGGAGTCAGTTCTTAGAGCCGGATGGTATATATTTATAAATGAAGAGAAACAATTTATGGGTTTGAGTTTGAATATTTAGTAACGATATTCTTGGATCAGGTATGTTCCCTAATCATATTCCCAACCCCGAGGATAAGGCAGCAATGAAAGCTATCACCAAAGCAGTCCTTGATAACAAAGCTGATTTGGGGATCATCTTTGACACAGATGTTGACAGGTGAATGCTGAGTTTTTCCTATCCTGTCTATCAGCATGGTAAATGGCATGGTGATAATCAATTTTATGCTCTGATTTGCTTCCTTTCAGATCTGCTGCCGTGGACTCTACTGGACGCGAGTTGAACCGCAATCGTTTAATTGCGCTGATGTCTGCTATTGTTCTGGAGGAGGTACACATTTTTTTATTTCCATTTGTTTTCAATTAAGTGTGACTTTGTCTCTTATGGAAATCCCTTCTCGTCGTGATTTTTATTTCGAGTTTGGTTGTTCTGTGTCCAGCATCCAGGAACTACTATTGTTACTGACAGTGTAACTTCTGACAGTGTAACTTCTCGGTAAAGCCAACATGATGAAAAGGTTCAGATTTACCTTGTTAATTTAAAAGAGAAGTTCACGCCTTCAGAAATCTCTTTTAGGTGGAAAGCACCATCGGTTCAAAAGAGGCTACAAAAATGTGATTGATGAAGCCATTCGTCTGGTAAACACTTTCTCATACTCTTATTCAGATTTTGTTAAAACTGAGATCAGCAATAGAGGAAACAATCTTGTATCATGTTCATGACAGATACAATGATACAAACCTGCCTTGGCAGTTGAAATGAGAAACCAATAAGCTGCATGGACATTTATCTTGTAGCTTGAAATTAACTAGCGTGCGACAATAGTTGGTGCTTTTGAAAATGCATATAGTTGAATAGCTTTTTTCTTCTAGCAATCTAGTTTCCCAAACAAGCTTTTATCAGACTCTTCATACTCACCTTTTGGCCTTTAGTTGTCGTCTTTAACTCCAAATACTATCACTTCATTTGTGTGCAGAATTGAACATGGTCTTCTCATGTTACTTGTGGATCTTTAGTAAAACATATTGTGTTTCGATTCTCATTCTTCGTTTGCCATCCTCTGCCAAAATGCTCACAGAACTCTGTTGGTGAGGAGTCGCATCTTGCTATCGAAACCAGTGGACATGGAGCTCTCAAGGAAAACCACTGGCTTGATGATGGTGCATATCTCATGGTAGTAGGCTGAACTCTGTTACTTTTTATACGAGATGACTTCTTGCATGGAATGTTCAATTTCCTATCTGCTTATCAACAGGTCAAACTTCTAAACAAACTTGCCTCGGCCAGAGCATCCGGAAATGGGGGTGGCAGCAAAGTTTTGACTGACCTGGTTGAAAGCCTAGAGGAACCTGGATTTGCAGTGGAACTAAGACTGAAAATCAATCAGAATCATCCAGATCTTAAAGGAAGGTATATCTCTAGATCAAATTCCATTGCAATGTGTGGGTTTGCTTGTATTGTTTCGGATTTATGCTAAATAGTAGCGAAAAATCCAGACCATTCCGGGAGTATGGGGAGGCAGTTCTGAAGCACTTGGAGGACTATGTAGTTTCTGACCCTAAGCTTCAGAAAGCTCCAGTCAACTATGAAGGGGTGAGTCAATCCTAGAATAGTAGCTGCCAAATTTTGTACAGTTGCTGTGACGTAGAGTTTTATCGCTCCAGTTAACTCTTCATGTTTATCCACAGCTCCGAGTTTCTGGTTATGGTGGATGGTTCCTTCTCAGGCTCTCTCTTCATGATCCTGTCCTTCCTCTCAATATTGAGGTTACATAAGTTGTTCCTTTCAATGTTCTTTGCATAATCAGGCAGGGAGTCTTGAACTCCGATGTAACTGAAAGTGAAATGTATTGCAGGGACCAACCGACGCTGATGCTGTAAACCTGGGACTTGCTGTGGCTTCTGCCGTGAAGGAGTTCCCTGCTCTGGACACATCTGTGCTGGACAAATTCGTCCAAGCTTCGTAAGTTGCAGGGCTGTTTTCGGTTTCTGGTGCTCGTGACCCACTTTTTTGCTTCTGAGATGGCGGACGAGAAGTTGCGTTTCGCTTGTATATGAACTGCGAAGATGGAATAAACACAAAGATACCAACATAATCTTTTAATGGTTTCACCAATTTATGTAAGAACGGACCTTAATTTTGCTTCTGCATTGTCCTCCCTTATCCTCCATTCTCAACCTTTATCTGCTTTGGAGTCGGGCAGGTTTTACTGTCAAGTAGAAATGTCGCTGCAAAACTGGCCATGAGGTAGGAACTAGGAAATGCCGAACCAATCCAGTTAAAACCTATTTAACCCAAAATCTATTCGACCCTTTGGAGCTCTTACAGAACTATCATTTTTGTACCTAAACATTTTGTACCTTAAACCATACTACCTAGACTTTTACATATTAACGGAAAAATTCACATCTGATGTACAATTTAGTATCTAAACTGTTGTGGTTCTTACATTTTAGTAACATACTTTCAGAATCTTATAATCTGGTCCAGAAATTAATTCCAACTATTATTTTTCCGATCGTTTAGGCTTACCCTATCTGAACCTTGCCCAAGGCTAGATAAATAATCGAAATACCCCTGTAAACCAGATCTCCAAGAATGTCATTGAGTTCCAACAAACCATCTATCTACAAACCCACATGAGTCCAGCATCCAACCCCAACACATTTGCAACCTCTGGTGCCCATGTTCAGGCCATCACAATCAGGTTGCAGTTGCTGAAGCATTTTACGATCACGATACGAGCTACATTATGCAACATATCTACATTTAGACAAGTTTCCATTCCAACGAACGAGTGTACAGATGACGTATATACAAAAAGAGAAGCTGCTGAAAAGGATCCTTCCTACTTTAAACATTTTTTTGCTTACCTACACATATTTGCGTGTTATGTAGTTGTAAGGAGATGCCAAGTGCTAGTTCGTTGTGGAGTTTAGCAGCTTCATCATGAAGTTGAATTGGACATCTGGGGAAGCTCTAGGGTGAGGCCAGTTTGCACCCTCAGGTACCCTGATGGACTTGAAACCTCCCCCTCTGTACAGTTTGATAGCACCAGGATTCCGCAGATCACAGTGAAGGGCAACCGCCCGGCAGCCCCAAGTCTTGGCCAATGCCTCCGCCTTCGCTACAAGCTGTTTTCCTATCCCCTTGCGCCGGTACCTCTCTCTAACAGCTACATTTGATATGTACGCAATTCCTGTCCTGTCACAGGCACATTGAGCAGTAAGTCGAGTGTATTTGATTGGGAGATTGATTACTAAATGGAGGCACCACTTGGTGTCGAGTAGTCGAATCAAATGAATACACAGGAAATACTGGAAGCAAGAAGTCTCACCTTCTTCGACGCACTGGGCCTTTTCTAGGAAGGTAATCGGCAACAGTGTCCAAAGTCAAGATCCCAGCAACATATCCTTTGTTGAGAGTGAACTTGGCATCAAACCCTCCAATCTTGATATCCTCACTACCAATGTACAAGGATTGATCAATGGAGCTTCCAACAACAGCCACAAGACAGATTCTCTTGCAACCAGAAGGCACGGAGAAGCCAAATAGCATTCCAACTAGCCTATCCAGTCTCAGCACGAAATCCAGTGGGAAGGAGTAATCAGGGAAGAAGGAGCTGCAGTGAGTCTCTGCCACTTCCCAACAGTCCTCTATCCTTGCCTCCCTCACCACTATCTCTGGAGACAGAGTTGGGAACAACTCCACCATTTGACTGGCTCTGCATATTCCTGCAGTTTGGTGACCAGAACCGAACCCAGTGACATTCCACACCCGCCCAAAAACAAACCAATAATATAGAATGTGCTAAAACAAGAATATAACTTTTGCTCCCAACCTATTGAACTCAACAACAATACATAACAATTACAGCAAGGCCAGCCCTAAAAGAACTATGTACAAGGAACTGGGGTTTGATAGACATAAGCATCCGAAAGTCATATGCTCTCAACATTGAACACAAAAACGGCCAGATTATCCAAACGCATGGAATTACAGATATATACACAATACAAAGGTAAAGCAAGTAAACAACAATGGCAATTGGCAAGCTCAATTCTGTCCAGCACTAGCTCAACCTGAGATCAATGCCCAAAGTAGCAATCTGAAAACTGATCAAAGCTATCCCGTATGGGTTAAGTAGAGGCGAAATTCACCAATTCGAAACAAGAGAAAAAGGAGGGATCTTTGGAACAGAAAGCAGCATAAACCTCGCAATTGACATCGAACCCACGACAAGAAAACAGAAACAGGAAAAGGGCAAGCATCAAAATCTGCTCTTGTGAATTATGAAGAACAGAAACCCACCTGATTTGGGAGGAGCATGGAGGAAAATAGAGGAGTGATGGTTAGGACGCTTGAGCGTGAGAGCGGGATTAGGATCGAGGGAAGAGGTGAGAGGAAGAGAGATTCCCAAAGGCAACGACCGCATTGCCCGATATTATGTTTTTGTCTTTGATTGTTTCCTTTGTTGCTTCCCCACCCTCCTCCCTCCCTCCCTCAGCTACCCAAAAAAATCCCAGATTCTTTTCTTCTTGCCCTGCTGCTGGGTTTTCTTTCAGGATTAATTGTGTGTGGTAACTGGTAACTGCTGATTTCCCCCCCTCAAAGGATGTCTTGTTTTGCTTCAGTCGCCCAACGTTCTCGCACGTGTGTTCTACTGTTCTTGCCTCTGTGACTGTGATACTGTCTGTGCTCCTTGCACAAAGTAGGAGCCAGTTCCAAAGTTAAAACGTATTTAGGATGAAAGAGTGCAAAATTGGGTGACCTTTTTTGGAGTCACTGCATTCTCAAATAAAATTGTGCAGGGTATACTTAAAAGTGAATAATATTTTGCTTAGAAAAGGGTTGAGATGTATAAATGGTATTAGAGCTTATTCGTGTCCCTTACGAACGATGGTAGTGCAAACATTAATGAGGATGTTGAGTCCAAAAAAGGTGAAATGTAACATTTTAGACAAATCCTATACCGACAAAATATAGGAGAAATCCATGGTCTATATGAAACAACTCATTCTTAACTGATAAGACGCGTTTAGATTGAAATGAAACATATCAGCATGGAGCCGTAAAGAGATGTGTGACCTCCTATGAAGTCAGCATTATACATCCAAAAACAAAACCGTGAGAACTAGGCACAACATTGACAATATTTTGATGAGAAAAAAAGTTGGTTGTTAGTTGTTACGCTAAATATGATCTATAATACATTTTTATAAGGAGGATTGAGGAAGGACAAAAACGTAATTTGTGCATAAGTCCAGGCCTCTGTGTACGCCAAAAGCAGGGATGGGCAATGGATGGGTTGGGCGGGTTTTTGGGCAAAATTCACCCACCCATTGTTAAGGTGGGTGATGAAAAAATGACCCACACCCACCCATTTGTATCGTTGTGGGTGGGTTGGGTGGATGACAACGGATGGTGGGCGGTTTTGGTGAGCCAAATTATTTTTAAATAATTAGACAATTATGAGCCATAAATGTTTGCATTAAACTAATTAAATATCAATACTACAAATCAAGAAAATTGATAGCTATTAAACCTAGTTTATTGCATAACCTAACACCAATTATCTAATTTGCGAACACAATATATTTTGTTGATAGTTATTATATTTTAAAATGATCTATTTTATGTTGTAAATGAAGTAAAACTTATAAAATATCATTTTAATTTAATTGAATAAATCACAATTGAAGTTTTATTATAGAATGTGCATTAACGACTTAATATATCAAGTGATTTTGTAGGTAATGATCCACCCGATACTCATCCACTACCCACCCAAATTTAGTGGGTGACAAAAATGATGACCCACACCCACCCACCACATCCACCCAAACATGTAATGAGTGAGTTATAATCGGGTGGATTCGGGTGGGTCTAGCGGTTGACCCATCTATTGCCCATCCTAGCCAAAAGAAATTGCAATTTGCAAGACTTCATGGTCAACTCAATAGTCAAGGCTGTGTACGACAAAGAAATTGTAAGACTTCATAGTCAAGCGGATGGGTTAAATGCACGGTTTGCCACTTAACTATAATTGAAGTTGCACACAAAACATTTAACTTGTTTTTGTTGCAAGTAAATCATATAAGTAGAATTTTTGTTGTAACTAAACCATACAAATCGAATTCTAGTTGCACATAAACATTGTCACATAAATTTGATATTTGTGTAATAACGATTATGTAGGTTTTATTTTCTTCAAAATGTTATGCCGATAATTCCAATTTGGTACTTGATGTTAATTCTGAAAAATATTTAAAATACACGACAACGCTCAACAAATTTCTTTCAATATATCCTACTACACAATCATTAACGAAGTGATCGCCTATTCAATTCTGAAGTTTGTTTTTTATGTAACCCAAAGCTAAAAAAACTCTTTCAACACTTGGAGTTGCAACCGTTAAATCATTACAACCTTGAGGAGCAAATAGGCCTACGGATATGATAAGGCTCACTTTCGTCTTCACCATCAATTGAGCTAATTCATTAGTTCTTTTAAGTCCATGTAGAATAACTCCTCATTCTTAACACAAAAATATGAATAATTCCCAAGATCCCGTAGAAGAAAAAAATAAAAAAGGTGACCAAACTATTTAGGATAAGTCGTGTGTTAGAATATGGTGGGAGATAAGGGGTAACCAATAGGTGTAACTTTAAATTTTGGAAAATTTGGGATAAGAGCTACACGTTTCTAATTACATTTATGTTAAAATTACAACAACAAATGAAGTGTACTAAAATAAAAAATACGTTTACTAATAATTATATTCTCACATGTTAAAATCACATTAATTATTTATTTACTTTTTCCTTTTTTTTCATACACAAACTACTACCGGGAGCTCGTTAAATTTTTGGGTAATGACTATTTATTAGCCAAATCTTTTTTGGATTCTTTTTTATTAGCCAAACCTATCAAAATACTAAAAATTAGCCAAATGTTAACTTCTAGTTAGCAATTTTGTTAGTTTTATTTACTTAGTAACGTGCCAGCATAATACTAACTTGAAAGAGAGTAAGAGACACATGAAGGCCAACATTCCAAAATTTTAGTATTTTAACTAAGAAAAGAGATACAAAATTATTAACGATAACGTAAAAATGTCTAATATTTTGATGCATTATGAAAAATTTGACTAATTAATAGCATTTTAATAGGTTTGGATAATATAAAAGAATCTGAAAAAGATTTCGATACAAAATAGACATTACCCTAAATTTTTTACCAAATTTAAACCCAGAACTGCAACTATACACCAGGGAAAGGGCTATCTAGCAAAAAGTCCAAGTGCTACAATCATCATTTCAACATGTTTCATTCAACTTTGCGCATCGTAGCCCACATAGTAACAAATTAACAATACAAGTTATACAACCCTTTCATTATTGAATAGCAGCCTGATAGATCCAGATAATAGGAGCTGGAACACAGATTTGCTTCAATGTCATGTGTCGAGAGCTGAAGTGGAGGCCATCCTTAAAATCCCAATTGGAGAGGAGGGGATCTGGTGATTTTTGGGCTTGGAGCCTCTCTCAGGATGGAGATTTCTCGGTCAAGATGGCATACCACGCTGTTCATAAAGCAAACACAAATTTCCAACCGATGGGAAGTGCAAAGAGGTGGAAATGGATCTGGGGTCTGAACATCCCACCAAAGCTGAAATTCTTTATCTGGAGATGTTCCAGGAACGGGTTGGCAACGTAAGCAAGGCTATTCCAACGCAAATGTGCTCCTAACCCGAGTTTTCATGTGTGTGATAACCCTTTCGAGTCCCTTACCCACTGTCTTTTCTACTGCCCTCATGCCAGGGATTCATGGAATACCATTTTCCCATCCCTTCCGATCCCTCCCTAGGGCACCTCTTTCTTTGACTGGTTCTGCTCCCTCAAAGATATCATCCCTCATAACTCCCTGATTCATATTATCTACCTCTGTTGGAACATTTGGAATGCAAGAAACGAGTGTACTTTTAAGAATAAAGTTCCTTGGCCCACAAACGTGTGTCTGCATACCTATAGAGAACTAACGGAATGAATTGCTTGCCCGAGGCCCCCATCTCCAATTTGAGAAGGTCCCACTCAGCTCAGAGGATCCCATCCTACTATGAATCCCACGCATAACTCGTTTGTGATTCACTGTGATGGGTCGTTCTTTAACTCCCAGTCGGCGACATATGGTGTTGTTGTTGTTAACCACCATGGACAAGTGTGTGACGGGAGAGATGAGAATCTACTTTGTTCCACCCCGATTGAAGCGGAAGCAAGGGCACTCTTGGAAGGTATTAAATTAGCACAAGAAAATGGATCGGAATGTACAGTGCAAACTGATTGTCTATTGCTGGTGAAGGCCCTGAACCAAAATCAGTCTCGATGGCCATGGAGATGTGCAGCCTGGATTAGAACAATGATCAATATCCTTAGGAATAACCCTGCATATTCGGTTAAAGAGGTTCCAAGGACGTTGAACGTCAGAGCTGATTGGGTAGCACGATCAAAAGCTAGATCTACTCTACCAGATGACTGGATTAATATTATTGATCTAATTTCTAATCTCCTTTAAAATTGTAATCGCTTTTTAGCGTGTTTCTTTCAAATGGTGGAATAAAAGTTGGTTTTATTGTAAAAAAAAAATCATTGAATAGTACACTTATCGTGTTATCCACCAACAATTCCCCGAGCACTTCTACTATGCTATATAGCATTGGTGCTTTAATGTACAACTCAAAGTTGTACCATAACATTAAATGTATAAGTTTAGGTTGTACCATAAAGCAATTTGTACCATTATGTTATGGTACAACTTTACAACTTGAAGTTGTACCATCACATAAAAGTACAAGTTCAAGTTGTACCATAAAAGAATTTGTACAAAAAATATAGGTACAATATGAAGTTATACCATAACGTAAATGTACAATTTTAAGTTGTACCATAAAAGCAAAAACCTATAGCACAAATACTATATAGCATTGTAAAATTTCTCACAATTCCCCTACTTTTTATACTACAAAAATATTATATATTCATCATATCCTAAACCTTTTCCCCGCTAGACATTCCTATTGGGATGAGGAAAACGTGCTACAGTTTTATATATTCATCATATCTTAACCTTTAAATATATATATTACGTAGGCACGTGCTACAGTTTTTATTTTATTTGGATTGATCCATTACCATTTGACGCACACTCACCAGCCAATAATTAAAGAGAACGGCAATCCGTACAGCTCAAACGCCGACAGCGGCCATGAACTCCTGATCACCGCCGAGACGCTCCAATGTCTCCGGCGACAAACAAATCTCGACGTCCATACTCCCTGCTTCCACCCCGGTAAACACCGTCACCTTCCCGTCGAACTTGTTCCCGGCCCCACTCCTCACCGCCACCGGCTTCCCCCACCCGAAATCGTTCCCGTACACGTCGTACCTCGGCGAGCTACTCAGCAACAGCGTCTCCTTCGCCAGCCTGGCCAACCCCGAGATCCGTGGGTTCTCGATCCAAGCCTCCAGCTCTTCCATCATCTTCTCCTCCCCCTGCCCAGCCACCACTCGGTTCACCGCCGCCGCCACGTGTCCCAGCCCCTTCTCCCCCTCCAGCAGCAGCAGATCCCTCTCCTTCAGGACGACGAAGCGGATCACCATGGCGTTCCCCAGGTAATTCTCGGGGAATTTCGGCTCCAGGCGCGAGCGAAGGCCGACTGCGAGTTCGAATCGCGTCTCCCGGTCTGGATCTGGATTGTTTCGATTCCGAATCACGGCTCGCCAGATGTGGGAAATTAGGGTTTGCAGAGACGAGATTCTCTCGGTGGATGATTCGGCTTGGGCTTGTGATTTGAGGTCCGCGAGTTTCTCGCGGGTGAAGTGGAAGACCCGCTCTCTGATCATCGTCCACGGAATCCTGATTGGGAGATGCTTCTCGTCTAGAAACCAGTGCCTGGTGAAAGTTTGATCGGAGCGGGAGATCTCGTCCGAGTAACCAGAGCGACAGATTTGGGACCAGAAATTCACGAACCTCCAGAGCGTACTTCCGTCGGCCACCGCATGGCTAATCGTGCAGCCGACGAAGATCCCGTCGGCGAGCTCCGTCACCTGAACCGCGAAAAGCGGCTCGCTGAAACCGTGGTAACTTCGGAGCCAGTTGAGTGCGAAAAAGGACCAGAGAATCGGTGGGACATAGAGAGGCTCGAGGATGTCTGCGACGGCTACGCCGTCAGCCACGGCGTGAGCGAACAGGGCTCCGGCGTTGTTGCAGTCGATATAAACAGAGGCAGTGCCGTCGGGGTGTTCGTCGGCGGAAAGACGGCCGGCGAGCGGGTAGAATAAGGATAGAGTACGGGAGAAGGAGGATTTCAAGTTGTGGATGAAGGTGGCTTGATCGATTTGGGGATTGGGAGGTTTGCGGAAGAGAAGGCCCTTTTGGATGGTGCCGATCAGAATGAGGCGCAGGTCGCATGGAGTCAGGGGAATCCTCTCTGAAAAGGATAGCTTGTTCTGCTGCTGCTGCTGCTGCTGCTGCTCAGCTGTGGTTACTGTCGTTGCTTGAACTAAACTTGTGGAGAGGACTCGAACTTGGGCATCCGCCATTCTTTTGGAGCTCTGAGCAAACTTGTGAATTCCTAGAAAGTAAATGGTAGCAAGATATATGTGAAAATGTTAAGAGTGTAGAAAGGGTATTTTTGTTTATACCATTAAATTTTTATTTCATATAAAAATATATAATGAAAAGATTTGAACCATGATCTCTTTCATAAAATACAAGAATTGTAACCAATTAGACAAGACATATTTGTTGTACTTTATTAATACAAAACATAAAGAAAGTTAAAATTATGAAAACCAGAGTACTTTTCTATCACGGTTAGTTAGCCCGCTAAGTCTTCTATAAGTATTTTGTGGTGTTTGATACTTCTATTTCATATTTTAATAATTAATTTAGAATTTTTTCTAATTTATAAAAGAAAGATAATTTTAAAATCTCAACACAAATATCAATGGTTGGAATATTGCGCATTGTATTGAAGTGTTGATGAAGTGTTCAATGACGACATAAGAACAGTGGTACCATACATTTCAAGAAAAATAAACATGACAAACACCGATACCAATTATCTCGACAGTCTATTCTAAAATTCGAAATTGTTTAATCATTCAATTTGAGTGATAGTTTAGTCAAATCAAGCAAATAATTCACGATTGTGTATGAAAAAAAAACATATGTATTATATTATGAAAAATGTATTTATTTTAACAATCTCACAAAAACAATCAAGACTTCCATATGACCCCTTATTTCAATAATGTAATTAATGAAATAACTTTTATCAGCATGATGCAATGTTCAAGCTAAGTTCCAAGTATTAATCACCAGTATATAGTATTCATCATAGTTAGCTATTTTAATATCCACAACTAACTATTAATGGTTACTTGCTTTCTCTTTGAGGGTTTAATGTAGCACTCTCATGCATAGCTATGCTCTAAGCATTTGTTTTCTTTTACACATTATCATTTGCAGTTATTTATTAAATCTACTTTGTTTCTAGCTTTCAATTCCTAATTATTCACTACTTCCTACCAAGTTATGGGAATGCTAGATATATTTTTCATGTCTAATCTATTGACCATAAATGTTGCTTAAAATCCAACGGTATCCATGTTAGGTTTGATGTCACCAACATATTCTCCCAATTTCTCCAAAAAGCATCATATCTTGCGATTGATATCATAGTTGTGTTAGGTAAAGTTCAACAAACTCAATCAATATTCGAACTCTTTGAAGTAGCTATCTACATGCGAATATGAAGTACCGAGTAGCTAAAACTCTACTTGAGTTAGTACAATCTTTTGCGCCATCGATTCAAAATTCAATACATGATTATCTTATTACGATTTAGTCATACTAATTGTGCATTAGGGGGGTGATAGACCATTATTTGCACATGTTTTGACCCCCATTTCCAGAACCGTTTGAGAGTCGATTCTCGTGTTTCAGGCCGATTTCACGCTAGGTTGTTCGTTTATGTCATATTTTTGGACTTGACGTGGATATGGAGGCGTGAGAACGAGTTTCGGGTCGGAGAGTGGAAGTATGGAGCCAGAGGAGCTGTCAGATGAAAATACCAGATGAAAATGGTTACCAAAATACCCTTGATAAATCGTAAACCAAAATAAGAACTGAAAAGAGTTGGAAAAATAGCAAAAGCTTTTCACAAATAACTTTAACGTTTGGTGAAGTAAACTGAAATCTCTTAAGAGCAAGCCCTAACACTTGGGCAAACCTCAACCATAACATCTTAATATGAATCTCCAGGTCTATACTCATAAACGTAAAGAAATAATTAAAACTCTACTTTGTTATCTGCTCGGATTCGATCTCTTGCACCTTCAGTTACGCTTGTACTATTTTCATCACTAACTGATCCGTCTTGTAGCAGATGGCCATTAGGTCGGCCACATGGGGGGAGATATGCACAAGTAAAATTTGAAAAAGATCGAAAGTGAAAGAATGTACTAAGAGCAAGCCACCACTCTCTTCAATTTTGTGGTCCAAATTAATGTAAGAATGGGACAAATGTTGTATGTCAATTTCTAACAATATCAATTTGGTTGGGACATCGATATTACTCCATCTGATCTGTACCTACACATGATATTACTTGTCATATCAATTTGGTGGGCATACGACACTTTTTTTTCCGAGCAATGTCAAGACAATAGTTAGAAAGAATTACTACCACAACAGTGGCGGAATCAAAAAATTGGCCAAGAGATGTCTTTATCATATCATAAAAAATCACATATATAATAGAAAAGTAAACTCTAAATGAAACAAAAAGTCAACAACACAATACTCTAAATTCATATAATTACATAAAAATAGTTTCATGTACACCAGTTACAACGCCAAACAAATAAGTTCAGTACATACAAGTCAAGACTTTCATTCATCAAATATTATAAATTAGAACTCAGAAATACCTTGGAATTGATTTTGTGAAACAAACAAGTGAACTTCAATTGACACTTCTTCACTTTCAGTTTTGTTTAAACAAAAGACAAGAGATTCCTCTTTTGTAGAGCTACAAAAGAAATGAGCAAGTTTAAACAAAAGACAACAGTTTATTACTATAAATAAAAACGAAAGTGCATTGCATAACAAAACTCACTCGGTCGAGATGGTAAGGAATTCTCCTTGCAATTGAATGGTAAGTGGTTCGAATTTGTATATACCCTTTCCAAACCCAAGGGGGTGCCCCCTCCTCTCCAAGTGGCTCTGCCATTGACCCACAATCCCTATCCATCCCAATAATAAGTCACCCTACATTTAACGGTCAGTCATTTAACGGTAGGATGTGGAAGAAATTTTTTTTTATTTTTTTAATGATGTGAAAATATTAAAAGAGTTAAATTTATTTTTTATTATTTTTTTAGTTTCCACGTCAGTCATTTAACGGTCAACTGTTATAGTTGACTGCCACATCAGATAAAGATAACGGAGAGTGACTAAACGTGGACCATTTTACTAATTTGAGTGACCAAACTTGATATTATTTTTTTCCAGTGACTAAACATGACACATTTTAATAAACTCAGTGACCAATCTTGGCATTTACCCGTAAAAAAAGCTAACTCTATCTGAGACAATAACATGACTTAATATGTCACTCTCTAAGTAGCCCAATTGACCGTCCACAAAACCGCACTAAATCTATACAATAAAAAAAGACTTAAAGAAAAAGACGGAGGCCTCCAGAGGAATCTTCACCTCCGCCACTCCAAAATTGAGGTGACGGATTACAACTTCTGCTGGTGTATGTATCCGTCGGTGTATCTCTTCCCAGTCCCACTGTGTTGTTTCCGATTAGTTAAAATTTAGTTACTAATTACTTTCTTTCCTTTCCTTTCCTTTGAATTCACGTGAGTATGCATGCATGAGGAATTCCTAATCAATTATTATCATTTGTTTGTTTCCCTCATGTTTTGTTGGTTTTGTTAGAGATTATGAGTTAATTATTATTTCTTATAATAGTTTATTTGTTTTCCTTCTCAAATCTAATGGGTCGTTCCGTGGCTGATATTTTTTTTTTGTTATTATTTCATCTAATGTGTTGCTATTTGTTTGTATATTCACATTGTAAAAGTAAAAAACTTATAATTATAAGTCACCAATCTCTTTGTATTTCCGCATCCATCCTGGTTTGAGGGTTCGATTTGTAGGTCGGCATAGTAATAGCCTAATAGGATAGCCCATATGGGGGAATGAATCAGGTCAGTAACCTTATGGTGAGTAACCATGAGTAACCCGTCCACATCAGCATGACATCAGCATCCTCTCTCTCATGAAAAGCCTTTAATTTTTCCCTCTTTAATCTTTGACGGACGATTTCTCGCTCATTTTAAGTCGAAATTTAATTTTTTATTGCACAGTTAGATCAGATTAATTGTGCTCTTCAAAATGATATCCACTTTAATATATTTTTCGAACAAAAAAAACTGAGCCATTTTTTACAAGCCTATACCATATGGTATTGATTGGTATTGAAATAAAAGCATACCTATGTTTTGAAAAACGTACCATGGTGGTATGAACAAACCAATACTGTAGGATGGTTGAATACATGATAGTAGAAGTATATTAATTGTAATTTACGACTTTTAACATTGTATACCACACAATACCACCCCGTACCAGGATGGTATTGTATGGTATTGTGTGGTATTTTTTGGTCCTGTAATTTGTTCACCCAGAAATTTGTAGATCTAATAGATCATGATGAACTCGTCCCTTCTGTGCAAACGTTTTCAAAAACGAATTAAAAACGAAGAAGATACCATACAATACCACCCCGTACCAGGGTGGTATTGTATGGTATTGTGTGGTATTTTTTTGTCCTGTAATTTGTTCACCCAGAAATTTGTAGATCCAGTAGATCATGATGAACTCATCCCTGCTGTGCAAACGTTTTCAAAAACGAATTAAAAACGAAGAAGATACCATATGGTATGTAGTTGGTATCGAGAGGCCAGAATTCTTTTTTCCTAAAAAAATATTGAAAATTGATCTCATTTTGTAGAGCACGGTGAACTCGTTTCATCTGTGCGAAAAAAATTAAAATCCGAGTTAAAACGAAAAATATATGAGTCAATTAAGAAAGCTAGTGAAAATAAAAATAGCCTTTAATTCTCCATCCTTAGATCTGGATTTTCTAAATGAAGGGTCCAGATTTGGTTATTGATGGGTGCATAACCCATGGTTATGCACCCTATCTTGAGCCCTCATATGGTGGCTAGGAAAACCCTCTCTTTGTACCCGATCATGGATCGTAGCTTTAATTATCAGGCCTGGCTGAATTCCAGGATGTAACTATCTTTTTATGATCAATACAAGATTATATTTTGTAAAAAAAAAAAGTCACCAATCTCAAGTGAAATAATAAAGTAGAACAAAAATTCATTGAGATGTTTATTTTACAAATGACTATTACTTTTATCAACATATGAAGGTTTATTTCTTTACAAATGATTATTACTTTGTATATTCAACCCGAACTCGCTCAATTATACATACGAATGTTTTTTTTTATTTACAAATGACTATTAGTTTCATCAACATATTTGATATTTATTGTACATATATAATATTTTTATGAAATGGTATCTTTAACTCATTTTATTTATTCTACTCGCTTCCAACTCAGCTTCACTCCATAGAGTTTCAAATATGTTAGGGTTGTGGTGTGATTCTCGTTGCTCGGGCTTTGTGCGTGCGTTTGTAGGTTGTTTTATGGTTATGGGTCTTGAACACATGTATTGGGTTTGATAGGTGGGTTTTTCTAGGGTATTTATTTTTTCCTATGTAGTCTTATCATTGCGTTAATCGCAATTTGTACTCTTATAAGTTTGTAATGAATTAGTATTGTTAAATAAAAAAAGTCACAGCGATGGGAAAAATCTTCAGTTCTTTGCAGGCCGGTAGCAGTATGTTTGATTCTGGGCTCAGGGAGGGACAAAGTTTTACTGTCCGCTATCGTACCTCAAACCGAGTCAAAGGGCTTAGCTTCCGTAGAAGTTGTTACTTGAGCTAGTGGCCCACCCAAGCGAAGCCCATAGGCGTGGCCCAATAACGATGCTTGGAAGTCTCACACCACCACACCAGTGACACCACACCAGAAAAAATAAAGCAATCTAGTTGTCCAGGCGGGCGGCCCCTGATCTGAACTCTGAAGAAGAAGCCATATATATCTCGACTCCTTCTGTGATTAGGAATCAGTGCACGATGAAATCGACGGATTACCTGCCGGTATTTCAACTTTGTATTGGTATCGAACTCTTTAGTAAGTACGTCCGGTCCAGCTACTATATAACCGAAAACTAAATTTCCCTTTTCTCACACCGTCACACGAATTAACCACAGTTCATTCAATCATGGAGCGGGAGAAAGATCCATGGAGTTGCTCTTGCTCCTGCTCCTCCAAGTCAGTAATCGAGACGGTGACTGGGTCGCACGAGTTCATTGTAAAGGGTCTTTCTCTCGGGAAAGGTATCGGAGTTGGGAAGTACATGTCCAGTGATATTTTCTGTGTGGGTGGCCATGACTGGGTGATCCGGTTTTACCCGGATGGGAGGAAACTCGTGGATGGAAGCTCTAAATCTGACTTCTTTTCGGTGGGCATTGGTTTGGTCAGCGACGCTGGTGATTCGGGCATTAGGGCCTCGTGTGAGTTTACCTTCTTGGACAAGAGAGGGAAAGAGTTACCAGAGGGCTTGTCCGGCCGGCCATCCCCTATGAAGAAAGGATACGAGTGGTAATCATGTGTTCATTAATCAAATGCCTCCATCAAGAAGCTGCTCTTGAAAGCTTGCTTCGAGCTCGTATATATCATATTGTTGTCTGTCTGTCGTCTTTGCAATGCAGGGTTCGAGACATCAAGGAAGCAAATCAAGGAAGCAAGTATGTACAAAATGATTGCATCATCATTCGAGGCACTGTTCGAGTTCTTGTTCTTGCGAATCGGCTTGAAGGTGCCAAGCAGGGTTCCATTACCGTACCCGACTCCAACTTTGGCCAGGGTTTCAAGGAGCTACTGGAATCTGAAGTTGGTTGGGACGTTGTGTTCCACGTTGGTGATGAGGTATTTCGAGCTCACAAGTCCATTCTTGCTGCGCGATCCCCTGTTTTCAGAGCCCAGTTCTTTGGACCAGCAGGGGATCCTAACTTGAATGAAGTTACAGTGGATGATATTCTTCCCTCCATCTTCAAGGTGACCGACCTTATTATGCCCTTCTCTGTAGGCTTGCATTTTGTTATATATATTTTTTGAGTTTAGAATGTAATAGGCGGTTATGGGGCTTCGATCTGGACTCCCTCGTCCGATCTTCTGGAGAGCGGCCTCCAGGATCTACGCTCCGACGCCCAAACTAATATGATATAGGAAGCGGTTTATGGTATGTAGAGATAGAGAGTTTAGAGAGAGACCTTAGGGTAGAAGTGAGAAGGGGAAAGAGAGGATCCTTTGGCTTGGAGGCTTTGACCTCCTCATATAAAGCTTGAGTCTCCTTAAGTGGGCTTGGGCCCGGGACACCTTGCGGTGGGGTTGAGCCCATTTATAATCGTGTAGGCATATTAATCCATATCCCAACATTTTTCTTACACTGTATGTCCCCTCTAATTTGCAGGTGATTCTCCGATTCATATACACAGACCAACTTCCTGATGTGCATGATATTGTTGGCTTCTCGGCATCCATGTCAGGTGCTGCCAACGTCACCCAACACCTGTTAGTTGCTGCTGACCTCTACAACTTGGACAGGTTGAAGGTGTTCTGTGAATCCAAGTTATGCAAGGAGCTTACCGCCGTATCGGTGGCCACCACACTAGCATTGGCTGAGCAGCATCAGTGCGCACATCTCAAAGCTGTCTGCTTGAAATTTGCAGTACATCCCAACAACTTGGCAGGTACGTCTGCAGTTCATGTATCCTAAGTTTAAGTTATGTCCATTTCCCAATATTTGTTTGTTGGGATATATAGAAGAGAGGTATGCATCTTTGCTATGGAACTCAACCCTCAATTCAGCTTTTAATTAGTACTCAATTGATCATGGCAAGTATTAAAATATATGTTAGCCTCTGCATGACAGTGATGATGAAATCAGAAGGTTTCAAACATTTAGAGGATAGCTGCCTGTTTCGTTGGCGAAACTTCACGTGTTCGATGCGCACTGTTTTCAATTAAAACACAAACACGAAATCAGACAAAATCGTCAAATATCCGCCGCCGGTGTCGGCGCCGTTGATTTGATCGATTAAAACAGAAACAAAGACGATCGTCAAATGGCCGCCGCCGGTGTCGGCGTCGTTGATTTGATCGATACACCTTTGACTTCTAATCAAACAACTGTTATTCGGTTCAACACCTCTCCAAACTACGTTCGAACGAGGGTGTTCGAATAAACAGAAAATCGAACCAGGAGTGTTCTAAGTTACGTTACCTCTACTCCTATGGAGGTTCCTCTGGAGAGCTCCGCGACTACGACTACAAGCTACGATCTACGACTCTGCAAAGGAGTTCTTTGACAGAGCGGTTCTACGAACTAGAGAGAGAAAAGATAAAATCTGCGACGGTGCAGTTTGTGATTTGATTTTGCCCTCCCCAACTTCTCTCTCTCCCCAATCTTTATACTTCGCGCTTCTTCTCGTCGCAGTAACTGCTTCCGCGCTTTTGTCTCCCACGTCTTCACTCCTGTCAACCGCGCAGGTAACTTCCTCCTTGTTGCGTAACTCCCACGAGTGCGAAACCGCTTTGCTACGTAGCAACTTGACAAAACGACATTGAGCCACCCTTGTAATTATCCACCCGGGTTCGATAATCCACCCCAACTCCTCAAGCCAAACGGCGGCGTATGACAAACAACACCGCAACGCTGAGCTCCCCATCCTTGCAACATCGATGCACTCACAATATCAATGCCACTTTCGATGGTGATTCATGGCTTACAACATTGACGTAGCTTTTAGCATCCCGGCCTCGTCGGATTCCCACCATTGATGCCCAACTTTGTTGAATTCACGGTGTTGTTGAATTTCTCAACACTGAACTAAAGCTCATTAACGTCGTCGAGCTCGCGACCTTGTTTTGGGCAAAACGGCATCGCTTTCACTACATTGTTAAACTCTTGCAACATTGTCTTTGACTAAACAATGTCGTTTCTTTGCTTCCTAGTACCGCAGGGTTGTTTTTACCTTCCGCGGCGTCGTATTCAACTAGACGACGCCGTCTAAAATAATTATAAAATACTAATTAACTAAAACACCCGCATTGTTTTCTCGCCGCCAAACTCTCACTCCTCGGCGTCGTTCTTAGTTAAACAACGTAGTTTCCTTGTCCCGCGATGTCGTTGAATTTCTGAGCTTCGCGACACTGTTCTAATCTTAAACAATGTCGTTTTAACGGTCGCGGCATTGTTTGGCCTGCTCACGGTATCGTTTCTTTCCTTTGCGGCATCGTTTCCAACTAACGACACCGTGCTAAAAAGTCATTAAAATATTAATTAACTGACCATCACTAGTCCACGACCAACAACATCGTTAGAGCCAAAACGGCTCCGTTTGTTTTTCCTTTTGCGACATTGTTTTTTATTAAACACTGTCGTTTGCTAATCCGCGGTACCGTTTTTAAATTAAACGACACCGCCGATTTAATCCACGGTACCGCCGGAGTCGGCGCTCGCATTGGGCCGTGTGAATTTTGGTCACTTGCCCATCGGTACCGCTTGCCAAGCTCTCACGGTACCGTTTGAACTCTCCGCAGTACCGATTTTCCTCCTCCAACACGGATTAAAAATATTTAATTAATTAAAACAAAACTCCTTCTCCCACAAGACACCACACGCGCGGCCCTCCTTTCTTTATTCCCCGGTGTCGTTTCCAGTACCGCGGTACCGGACAGCTTCCTTGCGGTACCGGCGAGCTCTCTTGCGGTACCGTTTTAACTCCAAACGATACCGTTTTTTAACCCGCGGCATCGAATTAAATGCCGAGACTAATTAATGCGGCATTTAATCCCGGCCAAATTAATTTTAGGTGTCAACAAATGCCCCCCACAATTTGGTTTATAAGAATTATGAACCAAATTGTTGACACAATTTCAATCACCTAAAATACTAACATACATGATCTCGAGATGACCAAGTTAATTAGAGAAACTTTCATGGTTACATTTAGCCACCAGAACCCCAATCACGTAAGGATCATTCTGGATGTCTTCTTTTGGCTTTTCATACATCCAAAATGGGACTGCGTAGTGTTGTGGCGAGACTTGGCCAAAAATGTAACGGATTTGTTTCTTTGTTCCGCAACACTGTAGCGGCGAAACAGTCAAACCGAGCCAGACGAAGAAAGGGTGGCTGCTTTGGCCCCTCTCCATTCTCAAATTCTCAAGACTTTCAACAGTTGACGATAAAACATCTTGCACCACTGCTTTTGCTGAAACGGAGTCGATCGGGTGTCGTTTTCAATGCTTTTGAACTCCGCAGCACCGCAGCGACTCAACAGTCACTGTTTGGGCAAACAACAACATTGCGCGTTCTATTATCATTATTATTATTTTTTTCTGGCCGAACAGAGTTGGCCGCAAGCCTGAATGGCAAACAGCCCTGTTTACTCCTCCCTTCAACGCTGCGTTTCCCCAACAACTCCTGCCTAGCCTCGCCCCGCTACTTCTCGTACAGACAGCGGCGCTTGCGACTTCGCAGCGGCATTAGAGCCCCAAACCCATTACCCAGTCTCATTCTTTTCCTACCAAGGAAAGAACGCAACCGAACAAATCTTGCAATCCTTCTCCATATAGGATTGGGCCTGCCCTCTCTATAAATCAACCACCATGCCACAGCCATAATCCCCACCCCCTTTTACAACCTGCGACAATACTCGCCGGCCCGCCGCCAACTTCTCCTTCGAGCATACGAAACACAGCCGGCTCTCATCCACCACGGCACCGACATGGCCCCCGGCGGCCGCACACCTCCCCAAAAACAGTATTGACTTTCTCATTCCCTTTCGTTACTCGCCAGTTACACGGCAAAATTAGATATATATGGCTAGTACATGTGCCCCATGCAAACTTGTGGAGGAATCACTACATGCATATATATATATATATATATGTTCTTGCTTCATTGTTTGATTTTGTCTTTGGTACGTATAATATTCATGCAATCGTGATCTTATGAATAAAAGACAACGTACCTGCCCTTGGTAGATTCATTATGCTGCCGCTACATGCCTCGGTGTGTGACTGGGAGTTTTCTCTCCGATTATGAGAATAACTAAATATACCTGGTTCTTTTCTTGGCAGGCCACCACCGCCCGACCTCGCGGCCCATGTATGCAGCATCGAGGATCCCCAGGAAAGATGGAAGAGCCTAGACAACTCCTCCGCCATAGAACTCGACACACTCTCATTAACGGACAAGGGGGAGGGTTTGCACGGCCCTGCCATAATCGATCGTGACGATGAGTCCATAAACAAGCTAGATGTTTATCCTGTTTCCCAAGCCAAGCTGCTGCTCCGCCACGCACCAACTCCGTTCTTTGCCCAACAGAAACCGAAACGAACACTCTCTTCCTGGGCTCTCTCTGGACAAGATTTTGTGAGATGGTATTGTCGCCTACTTGCGGATGAAACCACTATCTCTCATTGGAGGGATGCTGGCATAGATCGCTTCTTATCTCTTTGTGCCCATCCTCCCCTACCAGATGCCGATTTATTCAAAGCTGCCATATGTTTTTGGTCCACCGAGTCCAACAGCTTTGTTTTCCCATTTGGAACCATGACAGTCACCTTGCTCGACGTCGTTGCATTAACTGGCCTCTCCCGTCATCGTCATCCTTGTTTTTCCGATCGAATTTCGACTTCGGCTCCTCCAATTCCAGCATCTCCTCTTCGATGAGGGAGTCATCCAGCTCAGCATCGTACTCAGCCTCTCCCGGGACTCCTTGATCGTTCCCGTCCAGGTTGTCCTCGACAACTTTTCCAGCACCGGCCACAGTCACTCTCAGACCCGTGGCAGAGTTGTCTACGTTCACATTTGCTTGCAAGTTTGCAATCCTCCTTCCTTGAGCATTCTTGCGGAGGTACCTTCGATACTGCGTCCGTGTCATCGCGTCAACTGCGATGGGCTGCTGACGACGGACGTCGTAGGTGTGCCAACCACCCCGTGGCACATTTGGCATCCTGAAGGTTCTCCTGACAGGTGGGGGACCCCTCACTGGTTGGGCAAGCCCAAAAGGTAGACTTTTGAAAGGCGGGGCACTTTGAGCAACCCACTGCCTACGCTGCCCTCTTCCCCACGCAGGTGCACGTACTCCTTCGACACTGCGTTCATATGAGGGATACCTCGGTTTGAACTGTCGTGGTCCCAATCTCTGGTGGACCAACTGGCTCGGTCCCGCTCCCCCAATGGTTAGCTTTCCGCGACACTGAGCACACAACTTCTCTTCCTCAACTGGGTCCAAGCGTGGCCCCTCCTGCACTTGGGAGGATGAAGCTCCCTGGGCCACATCAGAACTACCACTCGGCGGCGGCGATGTGTCCACCACCAACTTGAAGCGTGGCAGGTTGATCTTAGAGAAATCGGGATTGACCATGTTGACGCCGACAACGTTTGGGAACGGGTCTGTGTCAACAATCATGGCCTCCTTCCTCGGCTCTGGGAACTTGAACCGACCTTTCTCAATTGCATCCTGCACAACGTTGCGAAACACAACACACATGTTAGTTGAATGAGATGCACTGTTGTGCCATTTACAGTATCGTTTCCCTTTTAATTTTTCAGCTGGCGGGATAGTATGCCCCCCAGTCAACTTAATTTGACCATCTTTGTAAAGCTGGTCGAAAATCAGTTCTGATTTTGAGATATCAAAGGAATATTTTCTAGTTTGAATCGGGGCACGATTGGGCTTTCCACCTTGTGGTTCCCCATCGGCCTTGGCTAGAGAAGCACACACATATGGCTTCCCCTGCACAATCTCGGCCAAATCAACTTCAACTTCGTCAACATCGTTGCCGACGTTATTCACACCATAGTTTTCAAAATTAGGGAAATATTGTCCGCGAGAGCCACTTCTCTTATGTTCTTTTTCACGGAGAAGAGATTCATATCTAACAGCGCAGGACATCAATTGAAACAAATCAGAAAACTCCCTATCTTGAAACTTTTTACGAAGTTCAAAATTCAATCCACCCTGGGCCAGTTTAACAAACTCGCGTTCTGTCAAGTTCACAAAACAGCGATTTCTTGCATTTTTAAAGTTCGTTAAAAAGTGTTCCACTGTTTCTCCTGGCTGTTGGCGCATTCGTGCCAAGTCTGCCATTGTCACCTCTGGCTCAGAACGGTAAAACTGGGCATGGAACATTTGTTCCATTTGCTGCCAAGTTTGAACCGAGTTCGATGGCAAGTTGACGTACCATGCGAATGCAGGGCCGGTCAACGAGTTGTCAAACAAACGCAACTTCAAGAAATCACTCACATCACCACACTGAACCGTGAATCGTCCAACATGCTCGACGGTGGACTGATCCCCAGTCCCGCTGAAGGTGATGAAATCAGGCACGCGAAAACCACGTGGAAAGGGGTAGTATCTATCAACCCAATCCGGATATGGTTTTCGATACACCGGCGGCATCGCTGGTCTAATCCCTAAACCAAACTGATCCGCCAGCATCTGTGCTACTTGATCTCGAATCGCATTAACGTCTTGCCCCCCGAGTTGCCCCCCTTGTGGTATGAATCCACCAGGATCCATGCCAAACCCGTTTGGAGGCGGAGGCACGTTTTGTGGGTAGCCGCGTGGCGGAACATGATCATTGTTGATCGTTCCTCCACCACCAGCACCGCTCATCGGAGCCACGTAAGGTCTGGCCTCCGGAATATTTTGTGGACCCACACCGTGAAATGGCGGTGGTTCAACCCGAGTGTGAGCGGCAGTGCTAGTCTCGCCAAGATTAACTCGCGGAGTTGGTGGGTTCATCACCAGTGTCGGCGAAGCTCCTTGTCTTGGCGGACTAATTCGAGCACTGTTGTTTGGAAAACCAGTTTCGCTGTTTAAATTGTTTTCACCGTTTAGCGGCAAATCCCTAGGTTGCGTTACTGGTCTACCCAAGAGCTCCCTGATTTCATTCATATCACGTAGATTTTTATCCCCGAAAACATCAAAATCATGTCTGTTTTTAGTCACAACTTCAAAGAGTTGGCCTAAACGCCTATCAACACGAGACTCAAGAGAATCATGTCGTGCAGTTAAAGCGTCAAAACGTTGATTTACCTCGCCTTTGAAGCCTGCGAACTCATTGTTGAGGCTAGCAAACATGCGACGATTCTCCTCCATGAAATGGCGGATTGACAGATCCCCAGTCGGCCCAGCTGTGGACGGCGGATTCTCGGACCCGCCGATGTCTTCAGCACCGATTCCTTGGCCTCCTTCAATGTTGGCCACAGGTTCCTCCACGATTCCGGGCGGGACATCCCCTTCCGGATTCCTTCGTCGCGGAGCCATTCGAACACACGCGTCCCACCAGGTGTGCCAATTTGTTTCGTTGGCGAAACTTCACGTGTTCGATGCGCACTGTTTTCAATTAAAACACAAACACGAAATCAGACAAAATCGTCAAATATCCGCCGCCGGTGTCGGCGCCGTTGATTTGATCGATTAAAACAGAAACAAAGACGATCGTCAAATGGCCGCCGCCGGTGTCGGCGTTGTTGATTTGATCGATACACCTTTGACTTCTAATCAAACAACTGTTATTCGGTTCACACCTCTCCAAACTACGTTCGAACGAGGGTGGTTCGAATAAACAGAAAATCGAACCAGGAGTGTTCTAAGTTACGTTACCTCTACTCCTATGGAGGTTCCTCTGGAGAGCTCCGCGACTACGACTACAAGCTACGATCTACGACTCTGCAAAGGAGTTCTTTGACAGAGCGGTTCTACGAACTAGAGAGAGAAAAGATAAAATCTGCGACGGTGCAGTTTGTGATTTGATTTTGCCCTCCCCAACTTCTCTCTCTCCCCAATCTTTATACTTCGCGCTTCTTCTCGTCGCAGTAACTGCTTTCGCGCTTTTGTCTCCCACGTCTTCACTCCTGTCAACCGCGCAGGTAACTTCCTCCTTGTTGCGTAACTCCCACGAGTGCGAAACCGCTTTGCTACGTAGCAACTTGACAAAACGACATTGAGCCACCCTTGTAATTATCCACCCGGGTTCGATAATCCACCCCAACTCCTCAAGCCAAACGGCGGCGTATGACAAACAACACCGCAACGCTGAGCTCCCCATCCTTGCAACATCGATGCACTCACAATATCAATGCCACTTTCGATGGTGATTCATGGCTTACAACATTGACGTAGCTTTTAGCATCCCGGCCTCGTCGGATTCCCACCATTGATGCCCAACTTTGTTGAATTCACGGTGTTGTTGAATTTCTCAACACTGAACTAAAGCTCATTAACGTCGTCGAGCTCGCGACCTTGTTTTGGGCAAAACGGCATCGCTTTCACTACATTGTTAAACTCTTGCAACATTGTCTTTGACTAAACAATGTCGTTTCTTTGCTTCCTAGTACCGCAGGGTTGTTTTTACCTTCCGCGGCGTCGTATTCAACTAGACGACGCCGTCTAAAATAATTATAAAATACTAATTAACTAAAACACCCGCATTGTTTTCTCGCCGCCAAACTCTCACTCCTCGGCGTCGTTCTTAGTTAAACAACGTAGTTTCCTTGTCCCGCGATGTCGTTGAATTTCTGAGCTTCGCGACACTGTTCTAATCTTAAACAATGTCGTTTTAACGGTCGCGGCATTGTTTGGCCTGCTCACGGTATCGTTTCTTTCCTTTGCGGCATCGTTTCCAACTAACGACACCGTGCTAAAAAGTCATTAAAATATTAATTAACTGACCATCACTAGTCCACGACCAACAACATCGTTAGAGCCAAAACGGCTCCGTTTGTTTTTCCTTTTGCGACATTGTTTTTTATTAAACACTGTCGTTTGCTAATCCGCGGTACCGTTTTTAAATTAAACGACACCGCCGATTTAATCCACGGTACCGCCGGAGTCGGCGCTCGCATTGGGCCGTGTGAATTTTGGTCACTTGCCCATCGGTACCGCTTGCCAAGCTCTCACGGTACCGTTTGAACTCTCCGCAGTACCGATTTTCCTCCTCCAACACGGATTAAAAATATTTAATTAATTAAAACAAAACTCCTTCTCCCACAAGACACCACACGCGCGGCCCTCCTTTCTTTATTCCCCGGTGTCGTTTCCAGTACCGCGGTACCGGACAGCTTCCTTGCGGTACCGGCGAGCTCTCTTGCGGTACCGTTTTAACTCCAAACGATACCGTTTTTTAACCCGCGGCATCGAATTAAATGCCGAGACTAATTAATGCGGCATTTAATCCCGGCCAAATTAATTTTAGGTGTCAACACTGCCCGACATTGTTGCGTGAGTTGCTGAAGACGATTGCATCAACAGATGATAGTGGGGCTAGGGCCAGGCCTTGTCGCAGTGAACCGCTTTGTCCGTCCAGACAAACTGCACTGCAAAGCTTGTGGTCTGAGATGTGGTCAACTTTTAGTGTCGTTTTCAATTGGTGGTGGTTCTAACTGGGACCACGCAGTTTAAACTTTAAAAAATAATTCACTCACTAAAGAACAACAAGCGGTATTGTCAATAGTGCAAATGGATGAGACACGAGAAACCGATGGTGGGCCTTAGTGTGATTGGGAAACTCCATTGACGGTTAATCACGGGATAATTGCGTTGCAATTGAATTTTTTTAATTTGCAACGTTTTAAGTTTTTTATTAGAACTAGATATGTCCGCTCGCTTGCGCTTCGCGGCGAGTCGTTGAATATAGCACTGTTATTATTGTATCACATGAAACAATTAATAATATATAACTCATAAGACATAATTCCAAGAATGGTAAAAAAAGTCATTAAAATGTTTTGGGAGAGAATTCGTAGTAATATGCACTTGCTAACCAATGAAGTTACAAATTAGTAGATGATAATTTACATATTTGAAACCAAATAAGTGTTACGAAGTTTCTGCATTTGAAATTCAAAACCAAATACGAACAATATGCCATTTTCGTTCTCTTCGATTGGGTGAGAGATTTCCCTGTTGCCTTTTGATCCAAACCCGAGATCACTAAGATGTTGTGGGAGAGAATTCGTAGTAATATGCACTCGCTGACGAATGAAGTTACAAATTAGTGGATGATAATTTACATATTTGGAACCGAATAACTGTTACGAAGTTTCTACATTTGAAATGCGGAACCAAATACGAACAGTATGCCTCTTTCGCCCTCTTCAATTGGGTGAGAGATTTTCCCGTTGACTTTCTATCCGAATCCGAGCAAGAGACATGTGTAATAATGTAAAACCAAATACGAACAAAGAAGACGGCCCCCAAGTTGCACACTGTTCCTGTTTTATGATGCCTACACCTCTTGATTCTGGTGGCTTCTTTCTGGTTTTTGGTTGATGAGTGAAGCTAGTGAGTCCTTGCGGTAAAAATTATGTATTAGTTTGTATCCAAGACATAGAACAGAACAAGCTTAGAAGAATGTTGAATCCAACATAAAGAACCCAGAACAGATACAACTTCGATGCGCAGTGCTGAATGAAACACATAAACTCAACAAATAATGAAACCGAAACTCATTCCTTAATGATGAAAATTAAACCAGGTATGTAACTTGTACCCTTCCATAAAAAAAGCCTTCAAAATTTTTGTAGTGCAGCAGTCATATCCACATGGTCGAGAATCTCATCATTAATCCAGCTAAACTTCTCCAGGAAAGGGCTGACCTTGAGTGGAGGAAGAGGGTAAGAATCAATGCAATCGCCCCAAACATTCCCATCTCCCAAATCCCTAGTCACCTCCCACACGCAGTTGTTACACTTGAAACCTGCACCGAGACTGATCATTAGTATCCTGTCACCTCTCTTCAGCCTCTTCTTGGCTTCCATGTATCCCAACGCGTACCAGAGACCACCAACCGAGGTGTTCCCAAATCGGTGCAATGCCATTCGAGATGGCTCGAGATCGTAGTCGTTCAGTCCCAATCTCTTCCCAGGCCCATCAATCACTGCCCTCCCACCAGGGTGTATGCAGAAGTGATCAATTCCTGCCTTCAGGTTAAGCCCTTGTCCTGAAGCTTCAGGTGATGGAGCATCCCTGCCTTGTGGCTTCTTTCGACGGTAAGTGTGAAGGACATAGAGCAGGAGATCCTTCACTGGGAGTATCTTGGGGACCAGAACCCTAAGGTTCAATGTTAAGGCTCTAGCAGCAACTTCAGTGAGCCCCTTTGTGAGGAGGAAACCTCCATATCCAAGCTTATCTTCCATTTTAATGCAGCAATTGTACGCATCATCATCTGCTCCCAAATGGGTTCTCACCATTTGGTTCAGTTTCATCACTGCTTTGCCCTTCAGTGCCTCATTGTTTGTGAAAAGCATTGAACATCCACCGGATCGAAACAGGCAATTCGACAGAATCATGGACCTCTCCTTCCCACAGTACCAATTGGATCCAAACGACTCTGTGCTCGCAACAATGGCCAAAGCCTTGTTGCGTGTCTTGAACAGTTGCTGGACTAAATCGACTGCCACGATGCTCGCGCTGCATCCCATCCCAGATATGTTGAACGTCTTGATGTTTTTCCTCATCTTGTACCTGTTGACAACCCTGGAAGTCAAAGAAGGTGCAGGGGAAAACATAGACACGTTGACCACTAAGATGTCGATGTCGGCTGGGGAGACATTTGTTTTGGCGAAGAGGGCGTCGAGGGTTCTGAAGGCGATTTCATCGACTTCCGAGAGGGAGTCGGAGAGCGTTGGAGCTGCTTCCCTGCCTTCGAGGATGTTTCTTGGGCAGTAAGTTCCATCGCCAATGCCAGAGCTGGCTATGGTCTGGAGGAGGAACCTGTATTCTTGCAGCCCAAGGTTCTTGTTCCTCAACGCGATCTTGGCGCAGGTTTCGGTGTCGAGCTTCCTGTCTTCAGTGGCTTTGTAGCACTCATAATGAAGCATGTAGCAGCAGGAATGTGTTCTTTTTCCGAACACGATTTTGCAGAGGTGGAAAATGATGTAGGGGAAGAGGAAGAGAAGAAAGATCATCATGGCTGGCTCAGGGGAAAAGGGATACCTAATCTATGTGAGTTCTTTTACCAGTTTCACAGGTCGGAGAAGGGATCACCATTTAAGAGAAACTCCTGCTTGGAACTTAAAGAAGGTAATAAGAAAGGTAAACGAGTTTAAGGCTGTGTTTAAGACAATGGGGTCCTTTAACTCCAATTAGTGTTTCCGAAACTTAATTACGCAGGTGATCTTGCGCTTTCATTTCACTAATGTAGGTAATCAAGGGGCCAACTGTCACTTATTGAGCTGTCAATTATAAGGAAACGATAAGACTTGTATTATTAATGAAACCACAGAGAGCTTTCGTAGACTACAAGACTCCTTGTTTAGGGAATTTTTCCTTTGTAAAACAAACCTCCAGCGGCTACAAGTTGGTGTTCTATCACCATCAAGCAAGAGAAGTACGATTTTGTCTTTTACGTGATCTACAAATGAAACTCCTATTTTCACTGTCCATGCATGGAGGTGAAGTTGATTCCCAGATTACAGAATTCCAGCAAACGTACATTTCATACCAACTGGTAATATCCTGTTGAGTTGCTCGAATTTTACAGCGAAATACAAAACTGCCTTTCTTCTAAGAAACTATGGCCGGAGAATTAGAAACGAATCCTAGAAGTTAACGGGAAGGCTGGTCAAGAAAGCTAGATTGTAAGGAGAAGTGGACTTGCCAAATTGAGAACACCACGGTGGGAGCTTTGACAGCACTCTCTTAGCTATCGGCGTCACTCGCTGAACATCTGTTCTCAACTTCAGTAGAGGCTGCTGCTCCTCCGCCGATTTATTGGCATTTTCGGTTGATTGTTTGGACTTCTTTGCCCAGATGAGGGTCAGTTTGAAGTCTCTTGGTGAGTCCTTCCCTCCTGCAAACTGAAGGATATGCCATCCATCGGTGCTGCTCTTGCTGCCTGATGGGACCAATTCTTCTTCAGAGTTTCCTGCATTTCCACCATACCACAACATGACAGAATTTTAGTACCATGGGGAGACACTGTACCGGTAGTTGAGTCGACAGTCTACTTCTCTATTACATGGAAGGAAAAGTATAAGTTCTAGTTGACAGACACCTCGGAAGCCAAAATCTAAGCATCACTAGATTAGTACCTAGTTGGTGCCTCCATCAATTTTAAATTGACCCGGAGCTAACATTACTTTATCAGTTCAGCCATTTTTGTTTTCTATGGAACTTCAAAAGCATGCAAGTATATTTTAGTCATTTCAGACATTAACTCACTTATTTTCTGAATATAAAAAGAAAAGGCAACTCCATCCAATCGTTTCGCAATGAATTACTTATTTTTGCTGACACTTGACCACTTAGACTGTTAGGTTCAGTTGACAACTTCTCACCAGCAGACCAACTGATTGAGGCAAAATGGGGTTGACATTCACCATTCTATTTCAAGTTTCTACCGGATTGACAAAATGGTTTTTGTATCCACCGTCTCATTTCAAGAACAGATTAAACATTCTTCCGGAACTAGAATTTGGTCTCGGTCATAAGATCACAAGAACAGTGCTGTATAAACAGATATCTGAATCCATATGCAATATCATAGAAAGAAAACAACCACCCACATCCACTACTAACTAACTGTCATTTTATGACAATTTCCCTTATCCCCCCTTTTCCTAAATATATAGATAGCCAGGAAGACATTGAATAAACATAGAGAAAACCTGTGGCATAGAAGTAGGGGACAATAAACCTTTGCAGAGCAGAATCAAGACATATAGGTGATGCTTAAACACATTAGACACAAGAACACAAGAGTATGAGATTGCAGGAGATGGAAGAGTTTTCTAAACATACCTTTGAGAATGAAATCTTCTATTTCTTCCATATTTACAGCAAGTGACCAGCGAGTGGAGGCTTTTGCAGCAAATGAGACTTGTGTAAATCTTTCTTCTCCCACCTTGTTATCACTATCGACATGCAACGCCGGAACATCAGAGTTACTCCACCCGTGTTCGGCTTCATCATATGTCACACAACCATACTTAACCGAGAACGTGACGAAATCGACAACTTTGTCTCTTCCACATACAAATCCTTCACTAATTTCTTCAGCCTCTTTCGTCAGCTTTCCAGGAGTTACGGAAGACAGAGAAACAAATGAAATAGGATCTTGCTTTCCGCCCTGTCTTGCCATTGTATCCACCACATGCACAACCTACCACCATAAAACAGTAGGCGTTCTCAAATGGCATGAAGAAGACCATGAACAAACAACAGTGAAATTAACTAGTGGGAAAAGCTTACATTTACAGCCCTAGCAGTGTTCTCGGTAAAGGGTGGAGTGACTCCAGATAATACAAGAACAAGTGAAATACCGAAGACCAAACTCGTTACCAGGATAATTGACTTTTTGGCACCTAGGAGATCAAGTTTCAATAGGAAATGGAGTTAAAAACTTTTTTGGTAGAATAATACAAAAACATACTACTAAATCTTCCCAGTTCTACAGTTAAAATGTAGTGATAATGAAGATCCAGAAATATGCATCCAGTCTGCAAACCAAGTTGATACCCCCACAGGCCCACACCAATATCTAGCCTCTCAAATGCCATAAATACTAGCAAAAAAAGGCCAAAGTGTAAACTTATTTTCTGTTTCAACTGTTGAAAATATGTTATCAAACATGTAAGGGCAAATACATTACAATTCACCAATCACTGTCTAGTGGACTTTCCTCAACTACCAAAGCCTTGAAGGTCAACTGAGATTATTTGTACCAAACCATGATTTGCCTCTGCTTCTATTTTGTCTGTGAAAACATGCAATCAACTAAATGCAACAATGCCCTGTCATATTCCAAGAGCACAAATAGAGAGGATACAATTTCATACCTGAAAGATGAACATATGAAAGCATGTACAAAAGAGTCAGGCATGTGACAACAGCAATGTAAGCAGAAACTATCGCGCTTGCTAACCACTCAGGAGTGCTACCGGGGCTCCTGCACAATTTGAAAGAATGCAATCATTAGACTTCAAAATATTTTTTAAAATGAAAGAATGCTGAAACCTTCTTGGTTTTAATCAGACAACCAGAACCCAAATGATTCTCCATCTTTCCTGTGTCAGGAAGGAATAAGACGACATGAGCAGTCAAGGGATAATGTAATAATCCTCTCCCTTGGCATCTAGTACTAACATAGAGCTTCATCCTAAATGCAGTGATTGCAATAATAAACATAAAACGGCATGAGCGGAACTTAAAAGGTGTTTTTCATAACACATGTTCTAAAAGCATTCTCAGTTTTACCTATCAAACCGAACAACCATCCCAATTACTGTACCAGCCAAGCGAATAAAAGTCCCAGCAGAAATCAAAACTGGTATAGCCAATCCCATAAGTAGTGTTGCAAGTTTGAGTGGCCTTGGTAACCGAGCTGGGGTCAAAGTTGCCTCAAGCAAGCCATCTGGAATAACATGGTACAAGAAATAGTTCAAAAAAATATCATGAAATACTTGATCTAAGATTTAGCTTACCAGTCCAGCAAAAAGAAGAAAAAAGATTTAGCTTTATCAGAATAACGGTTTAGGAATCATTATGCACCAAAGAACACTTTCATAGCTCTATTCCGTTCAAAGAATTTAACTCTCAAAGAGGTGGTCGGCTTTATCTTACATGAAAATGCTGGGAGAACTAGCCAGAAAAGGGCTAGATAGGATGATCCAACGCTGAAATAGTTACCAGCAGCCAGTATAACAAGCCATTGAATGAAACCAGCTTTGAACAGCCACCTCTCAGACTCTAGCTTGACTCGTACAGCTTGAACAGCTGATGGTTGTTGCTTTGTTTTGGAGTGGACATTTGATAGATACGCTCTAAGGATTAGATAACCAATATGTTGGCCAGTCAGTGCCCCAAGGAGTGCAGGAGCAGCAAATAAACCAATTACCAGCCATGGATTAGCAACATATGGCACCGGTGAGGAGGCTATTTGAGGTAGAATGAAAGCGACAAGAAGCGAGAATCCTATTGAGAGCGACCACATAAGGACAGCACTAAGACATGACAAGCCCAGTGAAACTAGCGCTGGATAACCACCCATAAGTAATGAAGTGGACCATATTAGAAGTGACTGCATTAAGACTGAATTTTGCATCATGCTCGCGAACCGTTGCTTATAGACAACCATATAGGTACCCTGAAATTAATAAATGCAAACTTCAGTTAACATATGGGTCAAACTTCATAATGCAGGAATCCAAACACAATTTCAGAGTCCAATAGATTAGTACCAATATGTCAAAGAATACGGCACTTTCGTGGATGGTGTTTCCATCTTCTGTATTTGCTTTATTCGTCTGAATATCAGAGGATGAAGCAGCCTGGATCAGAAAAGCCAGCATGTTGTCTCCAAGATGCTGAAGTGATCCACTCTTCAAAAGCTCTAATTTGTCATTCTGCACCAAGAAATCTCATATAAAAACAGTAATGTATAAGATGGCCATGCAATTGAGTTATTTGCGTTTCCCTACTTTCTCACAATAAACACCCATTTACCGCAACAGAAGTTCAAAACACTTAAAAGATCTCTAACAATACAATACTATTATTAACAATATTATTCTTTCACTATCATTATTATAATCATTAATAATCAGTTTTTTAGTTGACAGAGGGCTCTGGCACTTGCAACAACATGCCAGGAGCGTGAAAAGCATGCAACAGCATACTGAAAACATTCTGCTACACATCAATCTAACAAATATACACCTTGAAATTCAACACAGTCTCTTCTTTCCTGCACATTCGAATGGAACCCGAACTGTTATAGGCTATACTTGACCTTTTCCCCATAAACAATATCTAATTGACTTACGTCTATCGCTAGCAAGGTTGCCAGGTTAATGCTTCAATCTCCACCGGAAAAGGCGGAAAAAAGTGTAATTTTTTTTGGATAAACTGAAGATGGATGGAACTCAAATGCTTTTCAGATAAGAAAAAGAATGAGGAGTGGAAACAGTAAATACTACGACACCTTAGTGTGATACACAGCATTGTTATCAGTGTAGGCAAAGTCGAGCCCTGATAGCCCAGCAACCTCCTTGTATACTTGGAAATCTGTAGCAGATTTAATAAATCCAGAAGCAAAAAGATCCTGCAGAAATAATTGCTGAAGTGACCAAAGAAGCATGTGGGACATTTACTATACTCAAAAAGTTCAAATGATGACCACACAAACCTGTGCTATAATGTTGGCAGAAGGGTATTTAGCTGCTGATGCAAATTTTTCAATTGCCCAAGGATGAGGCCCAGCCTGTCGGGTTAAGGAAAAATTATTGAAACAAGTCAGAAAATTGAGCACAGTATAAGAGCCCCAGATAAAAAAGAGATGACTAACTGGTTGTTTGTTCTACCCTTGATAGGGGAATGGTGGGACAGATTTGAAGACACTGATGAATCTAAGGTTTAGGTCATAAAATGTATACTGTTATAATCCCAGATAAGTCATCATTTTAGAACCTTATGAACGACCATTTGGCCATCATCCACCATATTAACCTACAAAGCCTCTCTGTGTACAAGATGCTTGCTTGCTTCTGAAAACAAGATATGACATTCTAATTAGTGGAGATCTTCTTCCAGCTATTGAAAAGTTAATCACCAGTTACGATGCGCAGGGGTATGCCAACTGAATCAGAGTTAATGTCACTAGCAGCATGGCCAAGCTCTACTTATATTGTTTTACTCTACTTGAAGAAAACGAAACGACCATACACTGGCTCTCAGTTGTTACCTTAATATTACACTGTTCACGTCCATATTAAATCGAAATGCCTTGAGTTTGTTGTTTCAGTAATGTACACGAATTATAGGAAAATGGGTGGGTAAAAGTCATCCTGAACTCCCAAGTCCCAAAGCCTAATTCTTCGTGTTCCACAACAAGGTACTCAAGAAGAAGAAACAGCTATAGTTAACAGTCATAATGGAATGAGTACCTGAAATATGCTAGACTTTCCTCCAATGCCCATGGCCTCCAAATCAATAGCCATCCTAATAGTAGTATTCCAGGGGTGCTGCACCAGTCAATAAAAACAAGGGAGCAGTGAGAATAATGCAACTAATAGCCAAACCCCTGAATATCTCATTGGGACCAAATACCGAAAACAGAGTATATAATAAAAGAGGACAGACCTCATCAATCAATTCATTTGAAACCTCATCAATAAATTCATTTGTCTAGACAAATGAAATGAATGAAAGATCATTTCTTTAACCATCACAAATGAGAAATAAGATAATCTCAGTAGATGCAGAACCAGTGAATAAGAATTAACAATGCCTTCAACCTGAGTTATAAAGCTGTGCGCACCACTGAGACCTTCTTCCTCGCCTGTGTTGAACAAGAATATGACTGCATTCTTGAATCCATGGGCCCACTGAGAAATCCCCCGGGCGAGTTCTAACATCACAGCTACACATGAACTGCAATCTCCAGCACCTTCTCTACAACACCAGATTTTGCGAGTTAGAAGAGATCTGACAACTATGGCTCACCAGAATGAACACACTAATATGACATTTATCAGCTGACACAGTCCCATCCCAGGGTTGATCGCAGGAGAAAAAACTCAAGGTAAAGAAGATAATTGGAGTTCATTTAAAGAGAAAAACAATATGTAAGCAACATACTCTAATGATGATAGAAACAGAAATAAGAAGGCCCAAATGTCACCACGCTACTCATCTAAACAGGAAATAACAAAAGACATGTTCCAGGTCAAAGTAAAAGAAAGCATACGCTGAGAATACAGTGTCAATGTGAGAGGAGACGAGAATAGCATCTTCAACTTCAGATGAATATTTTGGCAAGATTCGTAATACAACGTGATTAAGATCTGAATAAACAAGTGTTTTCCCCACAAAGAGGCCACTGGCCAAGCTATTTGCTCCTGATTTTGAATGGAAAAGGTCCACTTCCACGGCAACCTCCCAGTGAGCACTTTTCTTGATTGCTTCTGCCACTGCCATAACATACTGTTGCAGAGGGAAAATCTTAAACGACTTACTAACAGAACTCAGAGACTCGTAAGGGCAAAATCAGTACTGAACGAGTCAATAGCAGAAGTAAGGAAAATGGAAACCAAGACCAACATAAGTGGCTAAATTGTACAAGAATCCAATCCTTGTTTCCCAACTAGCCTAGGCATTGGACAGCAGGCAGCCTTGGTGCCTAATACTAATACTGCTACAACTCTCCGTTTATAGTTAAAGAAGCAAGAACGCAGATGATGCATCTATTTCCTACAATAATACTTCAAAACAATTACTTTGCAGAACTTAGCAACTTTTCCTACTCATGGAAATTCAATAGCAGCTAAGCTAAAAAAAAAAAAGCACTGCCACAAATTACTACTTCGTTTGGAACGCTGCCATGGAATTGCCAAGAACAGAACAATTGCCAAAACAGTCAATGCATAGCGATAAGCTGGGCGGAAATAAAATTAACATGGTCCTCGACAAAGCCATTACCTGGAGAGCACGATCAAGCGCATCAGAAGCAACAGGGTGAGGTCCAAGTTGAGTCAAGGCCCGAACGTGCTTCATAGCTTCCACCTCGGAGAAGCCTCTTTTCCCGGCCTGCGCCGCCGTCAGAGGCGGAGGCAAGCTCTCGTACTGGTACTCGTACACCGCCCAAGACGAGTACATCAACAAACCGAACAAGACCAGCCACACGAATCCGGACCTTCTAGCCCCGAGCATAGCGTCGATCGGGACTCCACCGCCGTCACCGGAAGCGGACGGAGCGTCACCATCGCCGTCCCTGTTCGGTGGTTGGCTCGTCGATTTTGCCGACGAATTCCCCGGACGCTTTCGCATAGCTCTGAGAAGGAATTGGCGTGTGATCCTGGGGGATTGGTAGATGGTTCAGTAGAGCAAGGACTGTGTTTGACTTGGCTTTTTACCGGCGATTTGATACGCGGATCCTCGGCGAGCCCTCGATTTAGTAGCTGCCGTACCGAGGGAATCTGCGGATTCTGAGTCGATCGATGATAGTAATTTTGCGGAATAGCTTGGTGGTCCTGGTGCACAAGCACAGCGCCACGTAGCAAGTGCGAGCTGATGGGGATGGCAATTAATAAGTCCGAATTGGCTGGCTCTGCCTCTCCCTCCAATGGAAGTGAAAGAAAGAGCCACGTGGAAATTGTTAAAAAGAAGACCAGCCGCCACTGTGGAAATTAATCTCAGTTCTTTTTTTTTTTACTCTGGCTTATTATCAAATGAATTTATATGTCCCACAAAAAAAAATGAATTTATATGTTTGGAACATCACATTTGAATCATTAGAAATAAATTGACTTGAATTCACAAATCGTATGTTGGAATACTTTCAGAATTTAATTAAATTCAAAGTTTTTAATTATGCCCTTACTAAATTTACAGCAAAAACAAAATCGATATTACTCACTGTCAATCTTCTAAAAATACAATTGTCGAAGTTATCATCCAACAAGTTCTTCAAATCAAAAATAGAAATTGGTAAAACCTAGTAAACAACTTCAAGATCCATCTTGTAAAACCCTAGTGTCAAATACTATCATCCAACCCATTTGACCTAGCAAAAAATAAAGTTCGTTAAAATAGTAAACGACTTCAAGATCCTTCTTCTAAAAATATTAGGTTAATTAGCGGCTGGAGCGAGCAAGGTAAGGAGCCAAATTAGTAAAATTATATATATGAGGTCATTTACTCCATAATTGAGGATAATTATGTCATTTTATCATATCTAGCAAAATACTTGTGGAATTCATTTGGGAATTCCAGCTCAATTATTCGAATTGCTAAAACTAGCCTCAATTTCGGAGAATTAAAAATCTTGAATTGAAAATGAAATCTTTTATATTCCAAACACAAAAAAAAATTCATTGCAAAATTAATTTATCAAAACATAAAAATTCATTTATATCAAACAGTATGTTAATATTAAAAGACATGCAGTAAAAATTTATGGTGTTTTCAAAACTAAAATTCTTCTATGGTCATTTAAGTTGGTACGGTACATTAAAGTTATGGAAATAAAATGTCCATCAATCTTAAGAAATTAAATTGGTAATGTCAAATAGATCGGTTTTGGCCTCTTTTGGGGCAAAGAAAAAGAGGGTTTACACTAATGAGTATTGGTGCAGTAAAAATTTTCTTAATGTGAAAAGAAAAAAATTCTTTTACCAATATGCGATAATTATTTTAAGTTAAATTTATCCATTTTCAAATGTAAGTCGATCGAAATTCAATGACACATAATGATAAAATGAGGTGTCATTTTCACTAGATTCAACATATAAAATAAAAAATAACCAAATAATAACATATGTATTTGTCTTTCTATCAAATTTTCAAGTGAGTTCATTCAAAATGAAAGATTTCATATGAGTTTCATTTAAATTCATGGGTCTTAGATGTGAGATCCAAAATGAAAAAAAAAATATATCTAACTGTTACGTAGATAAATTTACACATTTTCTTTTACGATTGGGTCCATGGTCCCACGAGCCATAAGATGGCTATGTCGCTGCTAACGGATTAGCCAAATAGTAAGGTGCGATGAGAACATCTATTACTCCTACAATAATGCTACCTGCTTTCAAAAGCAATTTAAACATGATGGTAGAAGAGATTCGACCGGGAATTTAAGTACTAAACATATAAGCAAGCTCATAGATTGAGCTTGGATTTGGATTATACATGATAACACCAACAGCCTACTTCAGGTCCTGACATGTGAGCAAGACATGCCACAAATTACAAAAGAGTGAAGAGATGTGGATAATAAGTGGAGTTACTAGATACATTGTATAGGAACCATACGAACTGGGCGTAGCAAGGTCAAAAGAAGCATTATAATGGAAGAAAGGGTATATATGGTGATTGGCTTTCCTACTTTAGAGAATTAAACAGAGGCGATTAGGCTTCAGCCTCTTCTTCTTCGGTTTGGGAGGGTGCAGAACAACCTTGATCGCCGCATCAAACACTGCCTTCACATTGTGTTGTGTCTTGGAGCTGCACTCTAGGTACAGCACTGCACCTATCTTCTTCTTCAGTTCTTCTCCCTGCAAATTGATCGGCATTTTCGTTACCTGAACAAAAATGAATGCTCTTCCTTACTTAAGTTGAAATAGTTTTAAGTAACGAATGATCTTGCCTGTGCAGCTGTGATCCTGGTTGCGCCCGGATGGTCAGTCATGTACTGCTTGTCATCTCTTAAATCTGCATCCACGTCCCCATGTTGTATTTGTTAAATTAGTCATGAACCAGGAACTAGAGAAAAACCATGTGTAGCAAAAAAGGGAACATTTGCTAAATAGGCTTCTTGTTCAATCTTACCAAGTTTGGTTCCGACAAGCACAATTGGGATGGTTGGAGCATAGTGTTTCAGTTCATGAATCCACTGCATCGCATTCAAACAGAAAATCATTTTTGGAAAACATCACTTAGATGACAGATAATGTAGTTGTAGAAAGGGTGGTGCAAAGAAGGAAATGAAGAAGAACCTTCTTGGAGATGTTTTCATAGCTGGGTCTGCTAATAAGCGAGAAAGCCAGCAAGAAGACATCAGCACCTCTGTAACTCAATGGCCTCAACCTGTTGTAGTCCTCTTGTCCTGCTGTGTCCCATAATCCCAAGCTCACTGTGCTGCCATCCACCATCACATTCGCACTGAAGTTGTCGAACACCGTCGGAACATAATCCTATATCAACAAGAACACATTACAAGAAGGCAAAACAAAAACAAAAAACATGAAAGAGGTGAACATTAGTGTGCATATGCATCATTACGGTAGGGAAGGTGTTGCTAGTGTAGGAGATGAGCATGCATGTCTTCCCAACGGCACCATCCCCAACTGTGACGCACTTGATGAACCTACTAGCTGTGCTCATTCTTCCTGGTTTTCAACATCAAGTTGAATATAACAGAAAGCTCAGCAATTTGGTATATATAAAGAAGAGGGGTGTTGGGATGATATTCAAATTTCGAATGGAGAATGGAGGGTACTGCAGATGGGGGCAAGAGGGGAATTTAGGTGGTGATTACCATACCAAAGGGAACCAACAAAAAGTAAAAAGTGAAAGGCACTCAAGAACTTTAGTTGGACCTTCCTGCCTCTTCTTTTTTGGGGTTCAAAATGATTGCCCCCAATGCATGCCTTGGTGGGTTTCTGTTACTTCAAGGGGAAGTTCATAAGCAAGAGAAGAGGCTGTCCACGAAGGCAAACAATCAAAGAAAGAGCACGAAATTCAATTCAATGTGTGGGGGCGGTTGTTTGGTGCTGGTGGTGGTATGTTAGTTGGTTAATTGCTGGGCAAGGGAATAGATTAAGATCATGATCACATTGCAAATGATCCTTCTTTTCAATTACACAAATCATGTCTCATCATCATTACCATCATTTTTTACTGTTGCAAATTTTCTTCTTTTTCAAGGAACTAGTGAGAGAGAGAAAAAATCTTGATAAGTCAGAATTATGAAGATGAGAAGAGAGAAGTGCTTGCTTACCACTTTGTTTGATTGGGATCACTCAAATGGATTGCTCGGTTTGACCATTCACACTCATCCACCACGGTTATCCGGCCATCATAGTGAAACAATAGGACGGTGAAGTTCTCAAAGAACTGATTTAATATATACAAGTTAGTGATTGGGAAAACAAGCTATAGTGGTAGTAAAAAGTGTATGTGGGATTAGACTGACCTTTTCAACGGCTGAACTTGATATTATTTCTCTGTTCATAACCAATGGTGAATGTCACTAGATACTTCAGTTGCACGACCAAGGCCTACGAATGCCACCCCCATCAGCAAAAGAGCAGCATAAATAAGAAAAGAAAGAACTTGGTCTGGAATAACAGACCTCAGAGGGCATACCTCACAATCGTCGAAGAAACAAGTCTGACTCAGAAGTTACAGTACTAGGAGGTAAACTCTCAGCACCTTTAGGAATTTCATTGATCCATATATGCATTAGTTGAACAAATACAGCTTGTCCTCAAGAAAATTACAGGACACTACAGATGGTATGTACCTCGGTTCCATTGTATGGTGAAATAACAAGGAATTCATACTAGGTCTCCTTAGAGAGGACAAATGATTGAGCAGTTCTTGTAACTAAAGACTGGAGTACTTGTCCTCCATATAAGCGATGTCAAAGGACAGGAAGCCAACCGGTTGGAAGATTCATCTACCAAATCCCAAACCCATTCCTTAATCAGAAGAAAAATAGCCAACAGTATTGGCAAGGAACCTTTGAGAGGAAGGGTGTTGGTAAAGATATTCCCAAGAAGAAGTTAAAGAGAATGCCACGAGAAGTTGACATGAAGAGCTTCGTCATTTCACTAGGTTTTCGGATATTTTATTTCCGCTGCAGAGAACAAGAGAAACTAAGTACATTAGATATGAATTTCCTCGCAGTTTGATCCATCTCCGCCAAAAGAAGCAGGTCAAGTTTCCTTCTAATGGGCAGTAGCATTATAAGTCCTACGCTTCTGATTCAATGAGCAGTAATATGAAATTAAAAAACTAGTGGGATCAGCCACTGCACAATGTCATCAACTGCAATTCAATCTGTAAAGAGAACCCTTTCATAGTGCTTCAGAAGATCAAGCTTGAAGCAAGCAGCAGTTGTCGAGGGGAAAGGGGGAAACTTCCTTTCGTCACAGAGCATCTCCAAAAACCATTGTAAACATCAACCCAATTCAATTCTACATCTATACAAAATGATCCATAAACAAAAAACCCGGTTCAGTGCCAAGAGATGACCAATCCAAGGCAAAAAGACAGACTCTGTTTCTCTGAAATAACATTTACAATGATCGCTTGAACACAGAGGCAGAAAGCAGACGCAGAATGGTTAACCAATTCTGGGGGGGGGGGGGGGGGGGGGGGAATTGTAAGGAAACAAGAAACATAGTTTCCATTGCACTCCAATACCGGGAAAATGCAATTTGCATGAACCCTTGAACAAGAATTCCACCATCCCAAACCAGAAGCTGGGGGAGCTTTCCTTCTTTCCGCGAAACAGAACAGTTTAGGGGGCAACAAAACAGGCCAGTATAAATCAGCCCCGCCGGCGGTCATCCTGTTATCCAAGCCCCAGGGCCCAGGTGGTGTTATACAAAACCGGAAAAAATTTCGCCGACGATTCGAGAGCACGATCTTTCGCCCGCCGTAGAGGGGGAAAGGGAAGAATAAGACGAAGTAAAGCTTTGACGCATTGGCCTGGAGTCGATGGGCGCCGGAGGCGCTGACGGAGGTGGAAGAAGATGTATAAAGTTCTATTAACTGTTTATTTTGTGTATTTATTTTCGAAGGAAAAGATAATGATAGATCGAAACGGGGTGTCAGCCCAGTGGGGAGAGCCCATAGATGGGCCCAATAAGGGGAGTTTCTCCATGTTGTTAAGGGTAATAGAAGAGAAGAGACACTCTGGAAAGATGTAGAAGATGAATCGGTAGCTGGCTAAGGGAAGGGGAGCGGGCTGTACAGTTCAATTGGGGAGTTCGGACTTCGGATCCCAAATCGGCCGCTGCAGCTGGGGGAGAGAGTGTGGAGCTCTTTCTTTCCCTCTCTCCATTTATACAATCGCCATCGTCAACACGGAAAGAGCTCCTTTTCACTCATAACACAACAAGGAACTCATAAGTAGAGAAGAAACTTTAGGTGCTAGCTTGATACGCCAAATGTCTGGTCTGCACCGATCTTCCAGCGCTCCGTTGAAGAACGGCCATGGCGGCCTTCCTCCTCAGGAACTTCTCGATGATCTCTGCAGGTTTAGTCACCGAACTCCGCTCTTCTCTTTCCTCTTTGCTTGTTTCTTCGTCCGTTTTCCCCCTCTCAATTATTGTGTTGTTTCTCCCCAGAAAGCTGCAATGTGCTTGTTCAGTTGCTTTGAATTGTCAGTGTTAGAGATTGGTGCTAGTTTCATCTTTGGTTGTCTAGAAAGTGAAGATTGTGAGGCTTCCTGCCTTCATGCTGTTTTGAGCCGAAAGAAACTGAAGGAAGTGAACTGAGCTTGGTTTAGTAGCTTACAGATTTGTTTGAATTGCCATGGTTGTCTTGAGCTTGTATGAGGTCTGGATCGTGGAATCTTCAATTTAAGGCCATCAGTTGAAACAAATGGTGCTAAGGCTGTTTAGTTTCATCAGCTGGTTAAACACATGCCTAATTTTCTTTTCGCATTTATGATTGTTCTGAGATCTGTCGTATAATCACATGCGTTCAAGGCTTGGTGCTGATTCATGATCGAAAATTACTCTTGTTCTCCTTCCCCAGATATGTCTTCGTTTTGTTTAGTTTCACAAAATTTTTTCTGATATATATCTTTGTATATTGCAGCCGGTTCGTTTTGAATGTGCCCCAAGAGGATCAACAATCCTTTGAGAGAATTTTATTCCTTGTGGAGTATGCACATTGGTTCTATGAGGACAATTCTGTAGAAAACAATCCATCATTGAAGTCATTCAACTTGAAGGAATTCACCTCTTTGTGTATCCTTAATCAAGTCTAATGTAACTGGTTTCTGTTTATTTACTCAGCTGTTCCTTTTTGCAGTCCGTTTACTGACAGCCTATGCGTATATAGTTTTGTATAGTTTCCTCTTTAATATGTTAGATTGCATACAGAGATGGTGCTTCTGTAAGTCTTACTCGCGAAAGTGTAGTGATGGAATAAGGTGTGATTTTCGGTCACTTGCATCTTAAGGACTTGCATATTTCTCCGCGGTGATGCACTTTTTTTCATTTTTCCTTGCTAAGTTTATGTATGGTGGTTCCTGAGGGCTGTTTTGGAAGCATGCCAAGTCTTAATTTCACTTTCGAATTATGTTTCTCTTCAGTTATTTTGTCTAATTCATCAATGGTCGCTGCTCTATTTTTCTCACTAACTTTTGTTTTAACCTTACTCCTCCACTCTTTTCCAGTGTTTAATAGCGTGCTGCTTTACCAACTGTATGTTTCTCATAATAGATGACACATTAGCGATTTTATCTCTGTTTTTTTGCACTCATCACTTTTCTGTCTATTTCAACCATTTTCCTTAATGGTTTACAGTATTTAATAGCTGTGATGTTCTACGACCATATGTTCCTCATATTGATGACATATTCAAGGATTTCACCTCGTACAAAGTTCGAGTACCGGTAACTGGGGCAATTATTCTGGATGAGACCTATGAACGGGTGAGTAAGAAGCATCAACTCTTCTTGCTGTCAATGCTGTTCTTGTTTAATAATTTGTTATGGATGTGACTGTCATTGGCGAATATGTAACTTCCTCTTCATTTTCTATGTGCCCGATATTGGTATTGCTAATGCATTTTTATCTCATTGGTTCTTACGATCATCTCAAGCTAACTCTAACTTAATAAAGAGGAAGAGCCATATGTAGTTAGGATTGTATAAAGTTCCATGTGACCTTTCTCTATAATAGCCATGAATTAAGAGACTTAGTGCCCTTAGCCACAACTTTTTTTTGACATTTGAGGTATCACCGTGGCTACAACTTTAATAGATTGATATTTAGACAAAGAAAACTAAATTGAGCAGGTTTAAAAACTATTGCTTCTTTGCTCATATGACATCCATATCAGGCTGGTGTAGTCTTCAGTTATGTAATTAGGTGGCAATTCAACATATTAAGATTTTATTTTTATAGAGTAAACCAACAATTTTCTTCTTCTAACAGTGCCTGCTGGTGAAAGGGTGGAAAGGGACCAGTTGGAGTTTCCCACGGGGTAAAAAGAACAAAGATGAGGAAGATCATGCATGCGCTATCCGAGAAGTATGTTCTTTTCCCCCATGAGTCCCAATGTGTTTGAGGATTTAAGTAGTAGCTCTGGAAGCTTATCCACTAGCTGTAATAGTTTGGTTGCCCAATTCATATCATGGGTAATTGTTCATCCACTTACAGGTCTTCGAGGAAACAGGTTTTGACGTTTCAAATCTTCTTAACAAAGATGAATATATTGAGGAAATATTTGGACAACAGAGGGTTCGGCTTTACATAATCGCTGGTGTCAAGGACGATACTACATTTGCTCCACAGACCAAAAAGGAGATCAGTGTATGTGATTAGTTGGAACTCCCAATCCCTTGTTACTTGATCTGAATCATTCTGATACCTACAATGAAATAACACCAATAAAGTGTTCCTTCAGGGCTTTGAGTAGATGTACTCATATGTTGTTGAGTTGATTTCTATTTTCCATTGATTTTCTTCCCTTTGGTAGTGTTTTGTTCATAATTCTTAGCTTATGGACTTGTTTGGTGATTCAACTACCGCCATATCATGCATCATTCATGAGCAACCCTTAGAATAGGAGATGCCAAAGTTGTGAGATATCTGAGATTGAGCTAGATGAACAGAGAATAACCTTTACATTCTATGAGTTTGTATTATTTATGGGGAATGTTTTCTAAATAAGCATGCTGCTTGCAGGAAATTGCCTGGCAGCGACTGGATGAGCTCCAGCCAGCAAATGATGATGTAATATCACGTAGTATCATCGGCCTCAAACTTTACATGGTTGCTCCATTCTTATCGTGAGTACTCTGGCAATGCTTTTTGGTCATTCTCAATTAGTTGAAGGCCTTTTCCTATACTACCTACTTACTTGTCTCGTAGGTCTTTGAAATCATGGATTTCATCACATCCGCCCTCTATGGCACCAAGACCTGATCTCCCTCTCAAAGGTTCCACTTTTCTTCACCCACATTTTTCACTATTCCTCTTTGGCATTTTTTCCATCTTAGTCCCTGCTGATACGGGAGTTCTAATTTCCCCCCATGGTTGAAGGTGTATCCATGTGGAAAGCAAGGAATAGCTCTACAGTAGGCAGCACAAGCACAGCAGTATTGGAGAGCCAGTTGACTAAGCCCAAATCTGATGCTCATCATCAGCATCCTCCTCCTCATCCTCCCTCTCCTCCCGACACGGGGCCTGGCGAGAATTTCAGACACTTCAGATTTGACAAAGCTGCAATCCTCAGAGCAGCTGAAGCTCGTTTTTCGTGACCTTTTCGCTCGCCCCCCTGTAAATGATCTATGCTTACATAGATGGATTAGAGCATTTGACATGTATAACTGCTAGCTTGCCATCATTCCTCAGTCGTCCTCAACGTGTTAGCTCTGATGTATATTGGTTCATGTTAGAAAGTTCCGGATGATGGGTTTCGTGTAAATCCTGTATAGGAGTCCATCCCGTTTCGTGTTAGAAAATGAGCAGTTGTGATCTATTACATGTTTGGATTTTGACGGAAGGAAGTAAATGGTAATGGCATTTCTTCGTCCCTCTCAAGTCCTAGTTGTTGAAAGCCTGATCACTTTGAAGCCGTCTGACTGAACACCTGCATTTTGTTTCTGTCTGTTCTTTTGCAGAGTTCCCGTAAACCTGGAGAGGAGATTGCAGCTTCGTCTTGTCGGGGTTACTACTCTGGCATTGCAGTGGCTCTTGAGCTTATTACAGGCTTAAGCAGCTTTTGTTTTCTCTTTTGGAAAAATGACTGGTACCTACTAGTAACATGTAAGGGCATCGTGATTCGTGAGTGACTTAAAAACTGATGCTTGTTGTGGGTTCTCATGATTGTTGGGATGAGTTGACATGAAAACAGGACTGATTTGAATTGTGCCGGTCTCTAGTTCATATTCCATTGTACATGGAAACACGAAATGACCTGCAATAATGTTAGTTTCGTCACCATCAACATTTAGCTAAAAGAAAACACTTGCTGCCACTATCTCTGCTAGGAATTTTCTTTTCTGTGTCTGTGTGATTACTGCTTGTGTATATCATCACTGGTTCATTCCGATTTGTCGCCACAGTGCTGCTGCTTTTTTCAGAACCTTAATACATCAAATGATTCTGCTGTTTGTGGCGGGCTTGCGGGTGGTCCAGAGCAAATTATTTTGTATCGACTCAAATCGTGGATAGTTAGTGGGATTCCCAGCCCACTTTTTGTCATGTGGACGTCGAATGCCTGTCCGTCCTCTATAGCGCCATTTATGCCCGTCCAGGTTGTGTCAGACAAGATATCCCATGGTCCTAGTTATGGGCCACCTCGCTCGATGTTCTTTTCCCCTCTTTTAATCTTGTTCCAGAATCATTGTATGGGAGGTGGGGGGGAAAACCTATCAATGAAGAGTTGGGAGTGCTTGCTGCTCTGTTTGGTTTCAAGAGTTTTACATACCAATGATTGTAAAACGGCACCGGAGATTGTATCGAATAAGTTATTGGTAGGGTATTTTAGTACCATAGAACTCGAGGGTTATCAGTATTGCCCCTTAACTACGACATGGATGTGTAACCGCGGGTAAGCACATACATCTACATCAGAAGTTGGCGCGCGCAGCTGTTTCACTCCACTGTCATGTGATGCAAGCAAATTTAGATTGGCAGAAAGTAAGTACTGGTGTGGAGAGTTGCGTGAGGAGAATATAGAAAACGTTGGAGAAAATGAAAGGTGTGCATGGGGCGGACCACTTTCGGCAAAGGGAGGGGGACCTTTGTGGGTATGCATTGATGAAGAAGAAAGTTATGGCTAAGGCCACTCAGTCTCCTCTTAATTCAACTGGTTCGGACAAGCAACCGGTCCTCCAATTTTTCTGTGGCCCGGCCCTCATCTCATCTATATCCCAATTCAATTATTGTCGTAGGCGCGGGAATTATTGAACATCAGTTCCCTCTTTGATTTGTGATCTGTAGACGCAAAGGATAACAAATACAAGACAGGATGCAGCACAAGTGGATATTGTTTAAGCAAAGGAGGATTGTCAGCATTATATATGTTGATAAAGAGAATATTTAGTCTGTAATGGGAAGCTAGCTTACTAAAAAGTTATCTTCAGGTTTATTGGATTCCATCGAGCTTTTTGGCACTTTCTACGTCTCTCAAGTCTCTGTCTTTGAGTTGAAGGAAAGCAAAGAGTACACTAGCAATCATATCATGGGTGGGTTGGGTGGATGGACGAGTAGTTATTAGCTAAGCAAAGATGAAAACGGTAAGAAATTTAGATGGCAAGAGAAACGGGAAAAGGAAAAAAAAAGTTTTGTTATGAAGGGAAATTATGGGGTTGGGTCTGACGTGGAGATGAGACATCACTGTGCTTTTGTTGAGCTGGATTTCCCTTGTACACTTGCTTGCTTTTGGTGATTGTGTATGTGATCAGATTAGTCGCTAGCTGTATACACCCTAAACATATCTCACTCAACTCTTGTTCCTGCGTTTGCGTATATGATGATGATCATCATGGTGTACATGGATAGATTTAATCGCCTATGGTACAACCTCATCAATTTTCTATAAGATATCAATTATATATCAGCAACGTCCGATAAACATAAATCGAGCGATAGAACGTACAGTATGAAAGAAGAAGATGAAAGAAGTTGGAGAAGAGCATAATAGAAGTATGTATAGGTTAGGAGACCTGAAAGGGTTTGCGAGAGAGATAGAATGCATGACACAGAAGAATCGTATACTTGTTACTATATCACATAACGAAAACTTATTTATTTCTTCAAAATTAAATTCTTTCATTCAAGATAATGTTGATTTGTTGGAACTCGGTCTATCTGGTTCGCGTGCTGGTGTCTCGGCTAGGACAATTTGCCTCGATTCTACATTACCATACCACTTTATGTAATAAAAACACGATGAATCCTTAATATTTAATATTATAATAATGGATATGTGCATTCATACATCGATTTTGAAAAATTGTTTTACAATTATGAATCAATTTTCCTATCTTAAAAGACAATTATGTGTGTTGTGGAGCCCGCAATTGATTTGGAGCATGTGCCGAAAGCTTAGTTATATGAAGTGAAGTAGTGGTGCTTTAATTGAACTACATATATATGCAAGCAACGGTCGTAATGTAAATTCTGAATACCAAATTAGAGAGGGACGAAGAAGGATTCGATTGTCGGCAAGTTAATTATGGTAATTGGCTATTTGACATTGATAGTGATAGAGTGATATATGTACCCTTCTCCTAATTAAACTCAGAGTCGTGTTAATTATGTATTCGTGCAAGTTTTAGAAAACGAGCTGATTAACGAACCAACACACCTTCATCATGCGTACGTGGACATTGGACTAGGTATTTTCCAAGAGGATTCCAGCTCGGCCAATTGAGACAGCCATGGCCATGTGAAGGCAGGCTAGCTAGATTGCATGCATGCAACAAAAATGTTTTATTTAGAGGTTCGGATGCAAGTAAGGTGTTCCTTATGCGACGACGGATTGAGTTGACATCTAAATACCGTCTAGGTATAATAAATAAAAATTTAAGCGGGCAATATGAATGAAAAAAAAAAATAAACATCATGGGTAAATTCAAGATTCTTTTCTTGTTGTTTGTTGAAAACTACTCTTTCAACTCATCCAGCTCCCAACGTTCATTTGTTCATCCAAAACCGTCAACCCATTTGTGGCCACAACTTTTAGGGACAGGCTGGACAGGCAGCCTATCCACAACAAAAAGACAGGACAGAACCGGCACACCATCGATTACTCCTAATCTCATCGCATCCAGCGGTTTGGAATGCTCCACCTGTCTGTTCCTTCCTTCTCACTCTCTATTTTTGACTTCTCTTCCCTTTTTACTATTCGGTTGGTTTGGTCGGTCGGTAAATTGATGAAGACTCCAGAACCCTAGCCAGAGAGAGAGAGAGAGTATACGTGACTGTTCCAAAGCGCCACGTGAGCAGCTAATTTAAAGCTCCTATCTTGATTTGTATTTTTCTTGGGGGTGGTTTGTCTCCAAGTTTCTGTTTATTTATGGTTTTTATTATTATTTAAGCTAGCTGTTAAATATGGGGAACACACAGATTGATGAAAGTTGGTAAACCTACACTGTGATAGTGCGTGCATCACTGCTTATTATCATGCAGTAAACTAGTTAGCACGAGGTCGCCACTAAGTCACACAAGTGGATACTAAATTATAACCACAGCTCCGCAGTAACACTTAATTACTCAATCAAATTTTACGTCTATCCATTTTGACAATTACAACTGATCAGAGGAAAACAAAGAGTGGACACTGGGCAAGAACGAGTGGTGGGGGGAGTCGGTGGGTGGACGGTGGTAGTGGGCTTAGGCTTGGGCTCGGTTTGAATTCCACCGTAATAATGCCACCGGCCGGCCGGCCCGGTGAAGGCGAACCTAACCCTACCTTCCAAACGGTAACGAGGAAAATGTTTTCTTGTTTTTCCAGCGTCCAGTTGGTCGTCGATGAACAAGGAATAATAAAAGTGACTAATAATCAGACCACAAGGGGGGAAAAAAGAAGCGCCATTAATTAGCATGAAATTAATTGCAGAATAATGAGATTGGACTAGAGATCCATCAAAGCTTCCCATGGGATCCTTGCTTTCTCGAGTTGGTCCTTTTCAGTTGCCTTTCTTTGATCTTATGGCTTTGCAATTGCATAGTTCCTTCTTCCCCAGGGTTTCTTCTGTTCACAGCAACGAGAAGCTTCTTCTGTGGGTTTTTTCTTGGGTGTAAATATGTTATAGACTCATGATAAAAACTCAATTACACAAATAAAGAACTATTTCAGATTCATAATATAACAAATTCATCATGAATTCAATTTTTTTCGAAACTTAAAATTCTTATTCTTTATATTCAACAAGCAAGCAAACGATCCTTAAAAACTAGCCTGGTGATTATATAAGTGGAAGGGAGAAGGAAAAAAAATCATAATGCAAAGTCACATAACAACCGTTGCCAAATTGAGGTAATTGTGGTACAATTTTTGTATAAAATTCAAATAATTAGTCATCATTTGTAATTTCAATATATCTAGTAACAAAATATCGGTTAATTATATGCTTACTTAGTATGTGTAAGCATATAATTAATGAACCATGTATAAAATTAACGAACCATTCATAATTCATTTGACGAAGCAAGATGGACTAAAAGTATAAAATCATAACTTTTTCTAAAGATCAAAGCTAAAAATCATAACGAAACGAGCCACATGAACAATTTATAACATTTTTTCAAAATATACATACGCATATTATAATCTCAAATAAAATACTAAACGGAAAACATAACCAATTATGAGGCCACCATTAAAATGATCTATAGATCTTACTGTTATTTACTTATTTTCCTTTAACAGAAACGTGCCATTTCCATTTGTAGTATTTAAAATAAACTCAATTCATTCGATAGAAAGAAATGATCATTTGAAATTCATCGGAAAATACTATTATCATGAAATCCGAAAGGGAAAAATCAAAAAATGAGGAAAACGAAAAACCTAAAATCTAAAATAATTAAAAAAAAGGCGAGTGTTCTCTCTTTCTGTCCATATATACCCAAACCATATCCTCTGTTTTTCATCACTCCCATCTCTCCCGACTCCCAACCCAAACTCTCCACCTCACTCTCTCCCCCATCTCTCATCCTCCGCCAGCAACTTCCCCTCTTTAATTTCAAGTCCCCAAAAGCTCAAAACACCAGCATCAGCAAGATGACGAAAGAAGTAGTTGGCGAAGGAGGTTCCTTCACGGCGAAGGACTACCACGACCCACCGCCGGCTCCCCTCATCGACGCGGCGGAGCTCGGCCAGTGGTCCTTCTACAGAGCCCTAATCGCCGAGTTCATCGCCACCCTCCTCTTCCTCTACATCACCGTCCTCACCGTCATCGGCTACAAGAGCCAGGTCGACCCCAACAAGCCCGGCGTCGTCGACCCCTGCGGCGGCGTCGGCATCCTCGGCATCGCCTGGGCCTTCGGCGGCATGATATTTGTCCTCGTCTACTGCACCGCCGGCATCTCCGGTACCCTTTCCCCTTCCTATTCTGTCTCAGCACGCGAATGTTAATTGTCAGTTATTACTTACTTAATTAATTAATCCTCTAAATGGCGGCATTATTACTTTATCATTGACGGGGGAAAAAGGACTCTTCCCTTTCCTTAGCTTTATTAGATTGCCGTTTCTGATATAGCACGTATAATGTGGGAAGTCTCCGAGGGTTTCTCAATTTGAGGAAATTCAGAAATTGGGGATTTTGGTCCTCGAATCTCGAGTGGCGGAAAAAAATTGATTCGCTAGGACCAAAATTGGAACTTCCCCTGTTGGGAGAATCGATCTAATTCTGCTGGGTTCTAATCTAGAGTTGGGAACTTCGATAAAAATGGAGGCAAGTTACTGAATCTCCGGTTGTTTCGAATTTTGCAGGCGGCCACATCAACCCGGCGGTGACGTTCGGGCTGTTTCTGGCGAGGAAGGTGTCGCTGATAAGGGCGGTGATGTACATGGTGGCTCAATGCCTGGGAGCCATTTGCGGTGTTGGGTTGGTGAAGGCGTTCCAGAAGTCTTACTACACCAGGTACGGCGGCGGGGCCAACTCTCTGAACGACGGCTACAGCACCGGCACCGGATTGGGCGCGGAGATCATCGGAACTTTCGTGTTGGTTTACACCGTCTTCTCCGCCACCGACCCCAAGAGGAACGCTCGCGACTCCCATATCCCTGTAAGCACTAATCGCTCTTTCAGAATTGCCCTCAATTTCTAGCGAATTTGTTTGTTTCCATTTGGCTAGAATGTAACCGTAGTGGTAGGCGTAGTCCTCCTGCCTATATTTTCTGCCATTGAAGTCGGTCAGGTCAATCTTTGCGTGGTTTGGCACATTTAGTTTGTCTAATATTAATTTCAAGGGCAATGTCTATTTTTTACCCAAACCTTTTTCAGATTCTTTTATTTTAACCAAATCTATTGAATTCCTAAAAATTATCCAAACGTTAACTCTCCGTCAACTTTTCTGTTAGTAATGCTGACTAAGTATGACCATAATGAGTTGACTTCCTACGTGGCGGTCAGAATACCATCATTTACTATTTTTAATAAAAAGATTATCAAAAAACAAAACAAAATCCCACCTCTCACGTGGACGAAATAAGTAACGGTAACAGAATTAATGCCCAGACTTTGATAAATTATAATACGTTTGGATAATAAATAGAATTTTTATAGGTTTGGTTAAAATAAAAGAATCTGAAAAAGATTTGGGTAAAAAATAGACATTGCCCTAATTTCAATGTGTTAATTTATATTAAATATTGTGTTTCTTAAAGCGTCTTAATTATTGATATAGTATAGTTTAATTTTGTTTAAAATGATAGTAAGTTTAGCGAATTAACCACATGTGCAACCGGGCTATCTGTGAAAACGTCGAGATGAATCATGACTAATGATGAGTCATGAACCAGATGATTCGCTACAAAATTACCCTCAATTACACCACTGTTCTATAATTGCAACAGTAAAGTTGTTGTACCTACTTTTGTTTGTTCGTTCATTTTCTTAAGGTTAACTACACTTGTATATCCAAAACTTTCACGGTTGTGCCAATAATATACAAATTTCCCGAAATACCACTTATATCCAATTCCTTCACATTCTTTAACGGTGTTTTTGGATATACAAGTGTATTAAACCTTTTCTTAATGTGAAAACTGTTTCTTTTTGGGTAGTGAAAACTTGGTTAGTAGTTGGGGGGAGTGCAGCGAATCTTCTAGCTAGGTAAAGGAGGGAGGTTCAGTGTATAGGATGTTCCTATTATGTTATGTGATTCAATTCTCCACTTTTTCTCCATAACTCTTGAACAGTGAAAACTGTGGAGAATAGAATCCCCTGTTTGTTTTCTTCCACACTTTTCCACATTCACGGAAGGGCAACGGGCCCTTCCTCCATTAATTAATTGCTAAACTGGACAGTAGCTTTCGTCTTGGTTTGTCTTTGGTGTCGTCGTGTTCAACCGTCATTTGTGTTTGCTTTGTGACGTTTTGGAGCTTTCAAGGCATGTGAATTTAAGTTTCAGATCGCACTGTTTATAGAGTTGACAAATTTGTTCTACACCTCTCACATGGAAACAGTACGTAGCATGTATTTGGTCTGTTGGTATGCTGTTCATTTAAGCTTGTTTAATGGTGGCGGTTTCTGGTACGTTTGGCCAAATTTGGTAGGTATTGGCACCACTCCCCATTGGATTCGCCGTATTCATGGTTCATCTGGCTACCATTCCCATCACCGGCACCGGAATCAACCCGGCCAGGAGCTTCGGAGCTGCTGTCATCTTCAACGAAGAGAAGCCCTGGGATGACCATGTATGTAGTAAAGCAAATATTTAAACACCATTCTCTCTGTTTCCGGGCTTATCATTTGAATCACTGTGATTACTGTTCTGAATTGTTCTGTTCGATTTTGGCAGTGGATCTTCTGGGTGGGACCCTTCATCGGAGCTGCTCTCGCGGCTTTCTTCCACCAGTTCATCTTGAGAGCCGGAGCTGTGAAGGCTCTTGGGTCGTTCAGGAGCAGCGCCAGTGCTGTGTAGAGCGATCGGATCTCCCCACAGCTTACTTTTTTCTGCTCGGAGTGGAATAATGAGTGGTGCAGAGTGCCATTGCTTGTGCTTCAGAGAGTTGAGGAGTGGTGTGTGGACTGTTGGATCGATGAAATTAAGATGGTGTGGACCGAGAAAGGAGTTATAGTAGTTGGAGCTCTTTTTATTCTTGTCGGTTTGCTCTTCTTCTTTTTCAGTGCTAGAGGATGGATTGCCACAGCGTCTTTAATTTATTTGATCTTGAACTCTGTGGGCTATATAGCTTGCCTGCGTGTATTCGCTCTCAAAAGAACTTGGTGGAAATGTATTCCTTCTTCTACTTCAGGGCCCTGTCTTGCTCTTCAGTTCGCACCTCTTTAGTGCAAGTATCGGCCTACTGCGAGTTTCTTGCCAAATTGTCACACAACTTATTACTTATCCATTATCGACCACTGGATTTTGAAACTGATGTTTGCTAGATGGATTTGTGAATGGTGGTATATAAGCTGCTGCAAACAGAACACAGACCAAAAGCGACAAGTCATATTATTGTAACGTGCTTGGAATACTTCAAATATGGAACCATTGTGAAGGCCACAAAGTAAAGGACAAGAGAAACAAGTGCACGTTAATCTGTTCTGAGGTCTTTGTATTATAGATTTGAAGTGAATCAGAAAGGAAAAAAAGGCGCATGCTCCTCCGCCCACAAGTTGGTACTATTTCTCCTTTTCCCCGTTGATAGAAGTGTGCGACCCACTCTGCTTCAATATTTTTTCAACTCAGCTATCAGCCCTCTATTTATGTAAGGTTTTTAGTTAATTTAGGATGCTCGTAACCAGACTAACGAGATCGAGTTAATGATGGTTGTCGTTAGGGGTGATAAACGGTTAGTCGGTTATCGGTTTTAACCGATAACCGAACCGATAAAGTCGGTTAGTGGTTAACCGATAACCGCTACTTCCTTATTGGTTTCGGTTTCGGTTAGTAGTATTTTGGTTAGTGGTTAACCGCTAACCGACTAATCGGTTAGCGGTTAACCGATAAGAAAACCGATAACCGCCTACTAGTGTGACTGTATGGTTTTTTACTTTGGCTAAAGGAAAAAGTTGTAAGATTCAAAACCAATCAAAGTCGCAATTCCAAACATCCCAATTCTCACCTATTGCAAACAACCATCCATCAAGAGTCTTGAATGTTTTTAAGAGTTAGAACGCGAAAGTCACCCCTCTCTAACTCCCCTTTGCACTCGATAGAGTGAACCTTAGGTTGATGACTATGGGCTAGATGAAGATCTTGGAGTAAATGATGACTATGTGCTAGATGAATTGGAGCGAGATCCTCGGATCATTTAGGTTGATGATTTGGAGATAATGAACTTGTTATTTGTGTCTAGTTGTGATTGTGACTTGTGGTTGAATTGTGGGCATGTAGACTTTATGTTGTGGAGTTGTGGTTGAATTGTGTGGTTTCTTTAGGCTTTATGTTCAATTGATTTAGATGACTTTATGGTGTGTGATTATAGAGGCTGAAACAAAAGCAGGTCACTCAAAATTGAGGGTGAATCATTAAAAAAGGTGGTTGAAATTCGGTTTTGGGTGTCGGTTTCTGAACGAAAACCGAGAAAGTGAACCAGAACCTGCGGTTTCGGTTAACCGCAATGGAAAACCGAAACCGATGTTTGCGGTTTTCGGTTAACCGAAGTCTCTGTCGGTTTCGGTTTCGGTTAGCGATCTTGGGACAATTTTGATTGCGATTAACCGATATTTCGGTGCGGTTAAACCGAAACCGCACCGACTAACACCCCTAGTTGTCGTCATTCATCTATATTTTATCGTTAAATACTACCTTACCAATTTAGCATACGAAATACGATAGAAGATTTTGTTGATCGAATCATCAGTACAATACAGTTTTTAATCCTTCCTTTTCTTTCTTCGAGGCACCAAGCAACGAGGGGCATTTGTCTACGTAAACTTTACTATGTGTACGATAAGGCTGTCCACAACCCTGGGACTAAAATGCCAAAATGTCCTTTTAGTCCCAATAAAGCATCTTCAACCAAGGGGCAAATTGGGGGGGGGGGGGGGGGGTTAAAGGCTATAAGGGGGGTTTAGGGGGCTATTTTAGCTCTTATTTGGGGGGGGGGGGGAGTTAAGAGGAGCTAAAATGGTGGGGATGATTTTCTTTTCTTTGTTTTAGTACTTAAATGAAATATACTTGTGTTGTTGTCAGTGCTTTTAACTAACAAAGTTCTTTTCGTTGTAACTTTCAACCATTTGATTGTTATTTGAAAACAAAAAAATATATTAAAAAATTGTAACGTTCTTCCATTTCATCTAAAAAAAAGGTATCTCTGAAATTGTTCAAAATCTTGATAATTTTGATGAACGAAGTTCATCTCGGTGCAACTTTCTTCCATTTCAACTAAAAACAAAGTATCTCAGATTTTGTTCAAATTTTATAGGAATGTTAGTACTTCAACCCAGTTACAGAGTTGAAAAGTAGAAAGCTCCGTTGAATATGCCAGAAAGCTAAACGAAGAACCAAGACAACCTTAATTATCGTGAATAAATATATAAATTTTAAAATAAAAAACATAAGTTAACTATTTATAAGTTATGATTACTAAATGCGAAACATAAACTTTTAGCCATCAGAGTTGCAGCTGTTTCTGTTTTCGTGAGGACTAAAAAGCTAAAATAGCCTCAAACCTTCAATTTCTAGCCCCCTCGGGTTGTGGTTAGCCTAAGGAACTAGCTAGGAAGTAGTGTGACTGCTAGCCGCTAGGCGTTTCAACAAAAGCACCTGCCATTCACTTCCAGCTTTATGGGCCTTTTCTATTAAGCCCGCTATCTTTTATTCCTCCTTTACTAAGCCCACTAACTACTAGATACAAAACAGATAGCCCAGCCCACTCACAGACACCCCCCTCCGTCTCGTATCCTCTTCCGCAAACAGCCTCCGTCTCGACACAACTCTCACATCAGCTATCTGCTCTCCTCAATCTCCCAGGTCAGCCATATACCGCCACTGCTTCCCCGTTGTGATACTCAAACCCTTGGTTCCAGCCGGCCACGCGTGGTCGGATTTGTCCGCCGAGCGCTGTTAATCAGGAAGCGTGGGTACTGGTTGATTGATTACCCTAAGGAATTTGCTTGGGAGACATTGAATTTGAGGTAATTTGATTTATCAGATTCGTCTTCTTTTAGGGTTCGATATGCTTCTCTCGAATGTTCTCTTCCCTTGGGTATTGACTATTGAACGCGTAGATATGGATATCGGTGATACGTGAGCAGTACATGTGAAAAGCGTAGAATTACGGAAGTTTAGTTGGAGATGTATGCTTGCTTTCACATGTACATGTAAAAGTACCAGAAGGAGATGTATGCTTGCTTTCACATGTACATGTAAAAGTACCAGAAGGAGATGTAAAACCTGGGAAAGGAACCCAACTAAACTTACGAGTTCTCTGTTTTCCCCCTCGAAGGCAGGCTTGATTTGATTTGGTTGCTCTGGTTTTCTTTGTATAGAAAGCAAGCATACATCTCCTTCTGGTACTTTTATGTTATGCTCCTTTTAGTCCTTTCCAATAAGTGTGACCATATTTTTGCTTATTTTGCTGCTTTTGTGAACCCTGAATGAAAATCCATAACCTATCTTTGCTGGGGTTCAACCGATCGGATGAACGGTAAAGTTTCTGCCTAGTAATTAGTCATTCTTTGGTAGGGGAGATGGTTAATTAAGCTTTCTGAACTCAGGGCATCCACATATGTCAGATACATATGAATTCTATTGCATGCAATTTTCTTTTTTTGAATGTTCCCAATGGGATCAGTCGATTAACAGAATCTAGTTCCTAGTTGGATACCAATACTTGTCATACGATGAGGGTTCCTAGGTAAAATTCATCACTGAGCCATTGACTTCATACGAGTTCCCCTTTATCTATCCTGTGTTGATCTTCCTCTTGTAAATGAAATCTTTAACCATTCACCTTGTACAAAGTTTGACTGGCTGTGAGTTAACGAATTAGTCTTGGAAGAACCAATGAAAGGACTAGTAGCAGCGTAAACTCAAATACTTTTATGTCTTGGATTGTGGATATGAGCTGGCATTGATGATTCTGTGATCCTTGGTTGTCATTTCGTTATATGCTAGTGTTGGTATTTAAATGCATTTCCTAGCATATGGGTGAATTTCTCTTATTATGCGTAGCAAGTGTTCATGACATTAGTGTATGCATTCCTTTGAAAATCTATTTGAGGAGAATTGGATTCAGCTGGAGGATCAAATAAGGTTGATCTCCTCAAAATACAACTTTATGTTCATAGTTTAAAAGAATAGGTAGTTTGCTGTTAACCTTTAACCTTTAGTGGGAACTGCACTAGTCCGTTTTAGATGCAATTACTTTAGTGTTATTGTCTTTAGACTTCTAGTCATTCTGTTTGTCTCGCTAAATGGAGTTTCTTCTTCGATTGGATGCTGTTTTTGAATTACTTTCTGTACATGCGCTTCATTGGAACTATTGGATATATTTTTATAATCGTTGCAAGTTGCAACACTTTGAACACTTCTCTGATGGGGTTCTTCTCTCTCTTGCAGAGTTAAGTTAGAAAATGGCACATAGATTACTGCGAGATGTTGAAGCTGATGGATGGGAACGTTCAGACTTCCCTATAATCTGTGAGTCTTGTCTTGGGGACAACCCGTATGTCCGAATGGTATGATGCTTCTTTACTTCAACATTAACGTAGTTTCTGTATTTTATTTTTATTGTTATGCTGTAAAATCATTTTATCTAAACCCTTGTTTATGGTTGGGTACTGATGTGCAGACAAAAGCTCAATTTGATAAAGAGTGCAAGATATGTACTCGTCCATTCACAGTTTTTAGGTGGAGGCCTGGCCGTGATGCAAGATATAAAAAAACTGAGATTTGCCAGACATGCTGCAAGTTGAAAAATGTCTGTCAAGTCTGCCTTCTGGATCTGGAGTATGGCTTGCCTGTGCAGGTTCGGGATACTGCCCTGAGCATCAATGCAAATGACTCTATTCCAAAGAGTGATGTAAACAGGGAGTTTTTTGCTGAGGAGCACGATCGCAAGGTAAATTTTGTTGCTCAAAACTTATTAATTTTAGATGTTTGAAGCTGAGTCTGTTTGCAGTACTGCATCATAATCTTCAATCGCACTGGTCTTTTTTCTATGATAAAGATGTGCCTTTTTTAATTTTAATTGTGTTAATTTTGTATGCCTTTATGAAATATGAGTCTTTTGTTTTTGTCTTGGTATCATCTATATTTTGCATCTCAAGTTATTAGCACAATGTGGCTGAACCAATTGCATTATTCTAACTTGTGTTGATATAAATTGTCGCAGGCCAGAGCTGGGATTGATTATGAATCTTCTTACGGGAAGGTTAGGCCAAATGACACTATTATGAAGCTTCAAAGAACTTCACCGTACTACAAAAGAAACCGAGCGCATGTGTGCAGTTTCTTCATCAGGGGTGAGTGCACACGTGGTGCCGAATGTCCTTACAGGCACGAAATGCCTGTAACTGGGGAGTTATCGCAGCAAAATATAAAAGATCGTTACTATGGGTAAGTACAGTTTCTTGCTGTGGGGATCTGTGTTTCAAAGTAAACTGGTCCCCGTGAGCAGCTATTTTGTCTCTTTACTTCCGTAGTATGTATTGCAGTACTGGTATTCTTATCAGCTTATGCATTGGATCTCTACGCTGTTCTTATTATGTTTTTTCTATTATGTTTTCAGAGTTAATGATCCAGTGGCAATGAAACTACTTAACAAGGCTGGTGAAATGCCGTCACTGGAACCCCCCGAGGACGAAAGCATTAGAACTCTGTACGTTGGGGGTCTTGATGCCAGGATAACCGAGCAGGATCTAAGAGACAATTTCTATGCACACGGCGAGATTGAATCCGTAAAGATGGTGACTCAAAGAGCGATTGCCTTTGTGACATACACATCTAGAGAAGGAGCGGAGAAGGCTGCGGAAGAACTGTCGAACAAACTAGTAATCAAGGGTCTGAGGCTGAAGCTCATGTGGGGAAGACCTCAGGCACCAAAACAGGATCATGAAATCTCAGAGGAAGCAAGGCAACAGGCCCTCATGGCTCACGGCGGGATGCTTCCCCGTGCTTTGGTATCCCAACAACAGAACCACCCGCCTGGTACTGCTGCTCCAGATCAGCCGCCTCAACCGATGCAGTACTTCAACATTCCACTTCCTCCACAGCAGCAAGAAAGAGCGTTCTACCCATCCATGGATCCCCAGAGAATGGGTGCTGTAATTCCGTCTCAGGATGGAGGCGCTTCAAGTAGTTCAGCAGGTGAGAACAAACCCGGTGGAGAGCAGCAACTGCAACCTCATCATCATTACCCTTATCAGGGAAGGGCTCGACCTCCGCCTCCTCATGCCCCACACGGGCAGTTCCACCAGCAACACCATTATCCACCTCCTCCGTACGGGTACATGCAGCCGCCGCCACAACAGTATCAGCAGTATCCTCCGGCAGCAGGATATCCGTCAGGAATGCCTCCACCACCGCAGCAGCCAAGCCAGCAATACCAACATTTTCCGGCTCCACCACCTCCAAGGCCCGCTGCAGCTCCAGAGTCATCGTCGTCATCAAGTGCACCTGCTCCACAATCAAATCAGTGAAAGGTTTGGGTCAAATTATGGATATGTGTCAAAGCTGGAAGCCGTCTCTTGCTCTGATTGTGTTGTTATTTTACAGTCTGGATGTGAAAGTTTAGAAATGAAGGAAACCTAGACTAAACATGCTAAACAGGAACGATGGGGAAGGCTGTGGACGGTGTTGTGATTCACGATTTTTGCCTTTATATGCTGCCTTCGTCTGTGTTTACGGTAACGATTGATTTGAGATGCACACGATAATGTGTTTTCTTTATTCAGATAAGAAGAAACGAGCCACGCATACACAAAACAGAACAGGAAATTAGAAAGAAACAACATACAACCAATAAGCTGCAAAACTCATGGTCGTAGTACGTCGTCTCTGGGGCATGCGTGGTCCCGAGTACAGACTCTCCTCTTATTATTACAGTTACTTTTATCATACTCGTAAGCATGTATGATTATTCATGGTAAAAGGGTTCGATGACGAACTCAAAACCAGGCGGCTTGTCGACGGCCGAACTGGCAGCTGGTGGGCTCGGTCCTGCACTGTCCGGGGAGCGACTCCGCCACGCGCCAGGCGGACTGCCTGTCCTGCTCGCGCATCTGGCTGCGCGGGATCTGCTGGATGGCCTGCTCCAGCCCCTGGCAGGTGCACTGCCTGTCCAGCTGCCTCAGCTGCTGGCAGCAGTCCTCGAAGTGCTCCTGTCCCTGCTGGTGCGGGTTGATGGCGAATTCGTCGTAAACGTCGTCTCGGCGTCCGCCACCTCCCCCCTGCCTCTGGGCCTGCTGGATGATGTGCTGCTGGCAGTGCCACAGGTTCTGTTGCTGCTCGATCTGCTCCCTGCATTCCCCGCCCTGGCCGTGTTGTCCCCCCTTACCGCGCTGGTTGGAGAAGTCGTCGTCGATGATGACGGTGGTGCGGATGGTGGCCTCGGCGGCCACCAGGAAGAGGAGGAAAGCCGCCGCTGCGAGAGTAGGACTCAGCCTTGCCATTGTGAGAAACTGTTTGTTTGGATTGGATGAGAGTCGATTGCTGTGGGTGTAAGCGGCGGTGGGTTTTCGCGGAGGAGGTTTGGTGGGGTTTATATAGTGGAGATGAGGGGTTTGCATGTGGAGTACGTGTTGGTGGAGGTGGGAGTAGGTTTGTGGATTATGGACGACACGTTGGTTTTTGTGGGATTACACGTATTGGTGTACATGCATATGCGGCCATGTTTGTTGAAATGAATTGTACAGTGGGTAGCTGGGATGGGTGCCAAATTGAAGTGGATTTTAGCAGTGTACATTTTTTATCGTGACAAGTGGTCAACAATTCATATATTGCAGATGAGGCATCGATGACCATGGTGGTGGTGGCCTCGGTGGTTGGTTGCCACCTGGAGGAGCAAATTAGCTTCCGCTTCTATAGATTCAGAGAAGGTTATTCAGCATTGTCAATAATTAGTTGATTCCATTAAACTTGAAATAATTCAGCATTGTCAAATTAGCTTCCGCTTCTATAAACCATTTATTATAATTGATTTCGTCTGCTCGAACGAAAATTAACTTAGGAAAAGCTTGAAAGATTCACAGATCCGAATACTATACTATGAACGGAACAACTTGTTGAGTTATCGAGATTCAAACAGATGTCAAAGGTTTTGATAGAATTCAGTTGACTAACCCAATTATAGAGAGCCGGCACTCCCTGGGTGGGTTGTGAAAAATATTTCAGAAGGTTCTGTCAATCTAGGATCAATTATGTTCTCATCATCGATACTGATAAAATTATACTTCTTTTACACATACAGTACTTCCATTAAAACAACTATCCATCCTGATTAAAATATCCAATACATCTTATGAAATTTATTAAATTGATCATTTAATAACAAGTTCAAATACTACTTAAAAGAGATATTGATGAGTTGGAAAAGAAAAAAAGGAAACAAACACATAAATTGTATCGATATGTTGGCGGAACAGAACATTCAATATCGAAATATCATTTTGAACGGTCATTTGGTCTAAATCTTGACCTTGAGTGTGTTCTACAATGAACTACTATTTTATAACTATAATTATGTTAAAAAGTATTCTATTGTTAGACTATTTATTTCGACGGGACGTCCAACTCATCATTCATTCGATAGCATAACAAGTCTGGTTGCAGCCAATGTGGAGCTCAGTCTGAGGGGTTCTACATACTTTTCGTTGATAATTAATTTTGCTTTAGTTAAATAGTGAACACTAGGGTAGATAAATATGGGGAAATCAGCCGGAATTAATTCGAAACAACACACGATAGTGTGTTTTCTTTATTATTATCATTATTCAATAACAAAAACAAGGGAGAGCCCCATACGTTACATACAAAGTAAACCGAACTCTGCTTCGAACTATTTTGTCCTTCTTATTCTGATTTCTAGGCGCCATCGTTGTCGTCGTCGTGCTTAGGAAGATGATAGTTTTGGGTTCAGTCTAAAACCAGGCTGGAATCTGCTGGCGGCGGCCGCGGAACTGGCAGGAGCTGGGGGAAGCGTCGCACTTGCCGGGGAGGTTCTCGGCCATGCGCCACATGGTCTGCATCTCCTGCTGCTCCATCTGGCCGGGCATCTTCCTCATCATCTCGTGCATCGCCATCTCCAGCCCCTGGCACGTGCACTGCGACCCCATCTGCCTCAGGTCCTGGCAGCACTGCTCCTTCATCATCGGGTTCGCGGTGGCCACCACCATCTCGACTCCTCGCTGCTCGCGCATCATCTCCATCATGTACTCCTGGCAGTTCCTCAGGTTGTCGAACCGCTGCATCTCCTGGCTGCAGTCCCCGCCGCCGGTGCCCTTCCCGCCGCGCTGGTTCGAGGCATCGACGTCCTCGTCGACGATCACGGTGGTGCGGATCGTGGCCTCGGTGGCCACCAGGAAGAGGAGGAATGCTGCAACTGCGAGGCTCAGTTTTGCCATTTTGTGACGGAAGGTGGTTAATTATATTAGTTGGCTGATATGATTGGATGAGATGGAGTGAAGTGTTTTAAGGCGCGGTGGATGGTTTATTATATAGTGGAGGTGATGGGTTTGCATGAGGAGTACGTGTCGGTAGAGGTCAGAGCTAGGGTTGTGAAAGTTGGAAGATGGGCGACACGTTGGTTTTTGTGGGTTTACACGTATTGCTAAGCCATGCAAACGCGGCCAAGTTTCTGTGATGACATGGACAGTAGGGCTGGGGTTTTTTTTTTATATATATTATTTCCCTCTTGGCTGTGTAAGTGTCCAAACCCACAAAGGCAAAAGGCAGTCATTGTAATTGTATAGAAGCTCCACTTTCTAAAACATATTGATTGTGATTTGCAAGATGTACAATATCAGTTTTTATATATTTTGAGAAAATATTTTACAAATTTTATTTTTATAAGAGGGATATAGGTTTAATTTTATTGTTTAAGTATTATTTAGTGAAGGTTCAAGACTAATGATATTATCCCTAGATCAAACCATTATTCGTGTCATTTTATAATTCTTATAAAATTATTTATAAGAGGAGTAAGATAGAATGTTAGAACGTCAATTTTTTCCTCTTCCAAAATATAACAAAATGAATTCATATGGCCGAAGATTATTAATCCATTATTTTTACGGGAAAAAAGAATGCAAAATAAAACGAATGGATGTAAGTTAAAATTTGATCAATGAACGGGTATAAATTTCGGATCCAATTAGTACCGGGGGAAAATGATTTCACGTCCATTTTGTGTTATAAAATGGTGATCCTTTCCCAGCATATTTTAATATATATTCCTACCTAATCTGAGCTGTAACCCGGATTCTTTGATCTACTTCTACTATCCTCTAATCAACGAAGCTTTACTGTTGAGTGTTGACTTTCACGCATTACCGAGTATTTAATCAGTTGTCTCTTGTAATTAATGTTCCTTTCTTCTGAGCTTGATGTACATATATATATATTCTACCATTTCTTACTGACTCTTTGATTTTGGGCAGCTAGGTTTCTCCGTCACCAGTTACCTCCTGTTTCACCAGCAAGTCAAAGTGCAAGCATTATCGAAGGTTGAACCACCGCCACCTAAACATCTCATTTTAAAACAGACAACCAAGCCAATCGGTTAAGTTGCTTACCAGATATATATATATATAAGTCTGTCATAAACCAGTTGGTCCCAATAACTCGAGTTGTTGGGAGAAGGTTATGTTGGATCTTATACAGGCCCGTGTATGGTGCTTAACCACTTCCTTACACGCCCCCTCAAACGAAAGCCGACTCATGGGCTTGAAATTTGCACAGGCCCACCATACCATGTGCTTGAAAGACAAAGATTAATATTGGGGGTCGTGAGGACTTGAACACGTGACCTCAAGGACAAACCAGCTCTGATACCATGTCAAGAACCAGTTGCTCCCAATAACTCGAGTTGTTGGAAGAAGGTTATGTTGGATCTTATACAGGCCCGTGTATGGTGCTTAACCACTTCCTTACAAAGTCGTGCATGATAGCGTTGTTATAACATGTTTAATGATTGATGTGAAAAATTAAGAAAACATACTTTTTGAAGGGGGGAAAAAACTAATATTGAACCGGATGAATTTTTGTATGGGAATTGTTGATAGATAATGGGTTCCACTAACTAGCAACTAAATCGTTTCATAAATTAGGAATGAAACATACATATACATGATCAAATATTAGGGAATAATGAAGTATACAAAACAAAAGAAAATAAGACTCGTGACCCCCATGCTCCTCCGCAAGAAGCGAGTTGAGACAAACTAGCTAGAAATCAAATCGAAATTATCATGATGAGTTTGGATGGAGTTTATATATAGGGTGAAAGAAAATCATGATGCATATTGTTGGCTTTGTGCAAGGTTGTATCAACCTGGTTTAAATCGTTAAACCGGTTTCGCAAGTGGTATGTTCATATATACTGTGGTACCTCTAATTTACAATGCATATATATATATATAGCGGCGGATCTAGGATTGGGTAGAGCACTGGGCCACATTGGAAAAAAGCAGAGAAGGCTGGGCCGTAACACGACGAACACTGGAACGAACACCTAAACGAACACCAAAAATCAAAAATTTACACGTGCTATACTAGTTCTGGATCGAGGGAGGGCTGGGCCGCGGCCCGGGGGCGGCCCCCCTATATATATATATATGTTTAATATGCCTTAAAACAAATTGCACCCCGATTGTACCACCAACGGTATCAGTACCTTGACAACGATGAATTTTGTGGTGAGCCCCACGAATTCGATTTTATGAGCTGGCGGTAATACGTACGTACCAGTTATATTAACAACACCGGCCTGGTAGCTGTGACAAGACGACGCCATATCAGTCCAAATCATCCCATCAATGGCTTCGAGCTAAAGCCCAACTAATCAAGGTCCCCGCCGGTCCGGGGAAGAGAAGATATGGGCCGTGGGGACTAAACGTACTATTACTAATCATTAAACTTTCCCACAATCTGTTGAAGAAGGAATCCTTGTCTCACAAGGATTAGGAAGCGCGCCAATGGAAGCTGTTCAAATTACTACTGCTGCAAGTTTGAGCAATACTGCGTCGTTTGCTTTATTACCATGCTGGTCCTTTACTTTGTGTTTTGTTATTTTTAGTCCAGTCAAGAGTTGTTAGTCTGTTGAGAGTCTTCTGCGAGTAAGGTTGTTAGCTGGTTTGTGTTTAGCTTGATTCTCGGTTAGTGAACGTTGGGAGCAACCAATCTTGTGGTTTGCACTGACAAGTATAAGTATTTGGCTTTCATTCAATAAAAGACTCGTCAGATTGCAATTTACAGTGTTCTACATTTGGTATCAGAGCATTAGCAAGCTGTAACCATTGTTGCTTTCAAGCAAAGATTCTGAGTGATTGATTAAGGAAAGTGAGAGTGCAGTGCAAGATCTGGGTTTGGGAAACACGAGAGTTCTCTGGTGAGGTGTTTTAAGGGTGTGTGATTTCTGAGTGCTGTAAGTTGTGTGTGATCTGTAAAACATGAGTGATAACAATGGCTTTGCTCAAGTGGGGTTGCCAAAGTTTGATGGTGATTTCGATCACTGGAGCCTGCTTATGGAAAATCTCCTACGATCCAAGGAGTATTGGTCAGTGGTCAGTGAGGGAATCCCTGAGCATCCTGCTGGGGTTCAACTGTCTGCTGTGGAATCCAAGAACCTGGATGAACTCAGGCTGAAAGATCTCAAGGCCAAAAATTACTTGTTCAGCTCCATCGACAAGTCCATCCTGAAGACAATCACAAACAAAGCTACCTCCAAACAACTCTGGGATGCTATGAAGACAAAATACCAAGGGAGTGCTCGTGTCCAGAAGGCTCAGTTGCAGGCTTTAAGGAGAACTTTTGAAGTTCTTGAAATGAAGGAGGGTGAGTCTATTTCTGCCTACTTCAGTCGTGTTATGGTAGTGGCTAATGACATGAGGAATTGTGGAGAGGAGATGCCTGATGTTAAGATTGTAGAGAAGATCTTGAGGACATTGACTGAACGGTTCAACTATGTTGTATGCTCCATAGAGGAGTCTAAGGACATAGAGACCCTTTCTGTTGATGCCCTGCAGAGTTCCTTACTTGTTCATGAGCAGAAGTTTCATAGGAAGTCTGTTTTGGAGGAAGATCAGGCACTGAAAATGGCATATGAAGGTGGAGGTAGAGGTGGAAGAGGAGCAGGCAGAGCTGGTGTGTGGCAAGGAAGGGGAAGAGGGCGAGGAGGAAGAGGCTGGAATAGAGAGCATGTTGAATGCTTCAAATGTCACAAGATGGGTCATTATCGCAGTGAATGCCCTGACTGGTACACAAATCAGCAAGCTCACTATTCTCAAGCCTATTCCAGTGACAAAAGTGACAGAAATGCTCTTCCTGATGATGTTCTGCTAATGGCTTTTCTGGAAGAACCTCTAGCAGAAGCAATGGACAATTATTGGTTTCTGGATTCTGGTTGTAGTAATCATATGTCTGGAGATAAGAGATGGTTTGAATCTCTTGAAGCTACTCAAGCTGGAAAGATTAGGCTGGGAAATGATACTAGATTGGATGTTGCTGGGCAAGGCAAAGTCAAGTTGCAGCTGGGAAGTGTGAATCTTGTTGTACATAATGTGTTCTATGTACCTGGATTAAAAACCAATCTACTGAGTATGGGCCAACTGCAGGAGAAGGGGCTGGAGTTCATGGTAAAGAGGAACACTTGCAGAATCTATCATGAAGAAAGAGGGTTTCTGCTAGAAACCACAATGAGATCAAACAGAATGTTTGTCTTGAAAGATGAGTCAGGCAAGACTGAAGCTCATTGGATTCAAACTGAAGATACCTCGAAGACCTCCTTGAGCCTATGGCACAGGAGGTTTGGTCATTTGAATCCTCAGGGTCTACTACAAGTGACACAGAAGGGGTTCATCACAGGCATACCTCAACTGAAGGGGAAGGTTGGAGTTTGTTCTACATGCCAAGTGGGCAAGCAAACCAGGCAGGCCTTTCCAAAGCACAGCCAGTGGAGGGCCACACAGAAACTTCAGTTGCTCCATGCAGATCTCTGTGGACCCATCACACCCATTTCAAATGGGGGAAGAAGGTATATTCTTACCATAATTGATGATTTCAGTAGGAAGCTGTGGGCTTACTTCCTAGCAGCTAAATCTGAGGCTTTGGATTGGTTTAAGAAGTTCAAGGCACAGGTTGAAAAGGAGACTGGTTTACCAATTATGTGTCTCAGAACAGACAGGGGAGGAGAGTTCTTGTTAAATGAATTCCAGGCTCTTTGTGATGAAACTGGAATCAAGAGACAGTTGACAGCAGCTCTAACTCCTCAGCAAAACGGGGTGGCAGAAAGGAAAAACAGAACCACCATGAACATGGTGAGATGCATGCTCAAAGACACTCTAGTACCTGCAAAATTCTGGCCAGAAGCTGTAACTTGGACAACACATGTTTTAAATCGAAGCCCTACTGTTGCTAATGGTGGAAAAACACCACAGGAGCTGTGGACTGGTGCTCCCCCATCAGTCTCTCACTTTAGGGTGTTTGGTTGTGTGGCATATGCACATATACCTGACAAGTTCAGAAAGAAGTTGGATGATAAGAGTGTCCAGTGCCATTTCCTGGGGATTTCCACAGAATCAAAGGCCTACAGACTTTACAATCCAGAAACACAGAAAATTCTGGTGATTAGGGATGTGGTTTTTGATGAAAGTAAGGGCTGGAAGTGGAAATCTGATGTTCAACCTGTCCTAACAAGTTTGCTATGGGAAGGAAGTGATGATATCTATGAAGATTCTGATGGAGAAGAAGGGCCACACCTTTTAGCTACTGCAGTTCCTGATGAAACAAATGAGGAGGAAGAATCTGAAGAACCTCCAAGTCCAAAAACTCCTACTGTACCTGAAGCTGCAGATGAAGATGCTGGAAATGAGGCCACTGATGTGCTAGGCCTACCTCGAAGCACTGATCTTGGCCCCAGATCAAGAAAGCCACCAAGTCACCTAGCTATATATGACTGCAACAGCATAGAAAGTGAGCAACCAGAATGGCTGGCTATGATTGCAGTATCTGAAGATCCTCAATCCTTTGAAGAAGCTGCCACAAAAGAAGTCTGGAATGAAGCAATGAGGCAGGAAATGAAGTCCATTGACAAGAACAACACCTGGGAATTAACTGATCTGCCTGCAGGTATAATTCCCATTGGTCTCAAGTGGATTTATAAGACTAAGTTTACTGAAACAGGAGCTCTGGATAAACATAAAGCTCGGTTGGTTGTCAAAGGATATGCTCAGAAGCTGGGAATAGACTACAATGAGGTCTTTGCTCCAGTAGCCAGATGGGATACTATCAGGTGCCTGTTGGCTTTTGCTGCACAACATGGAGTTCCAGTCTGGCAACTTGATGTCAAAAGCGCATTTCTCCATGGAGAACTTGCTGAGGATGTCTATGTTGAGCAACCACAAGGCTTTGTGGTTGCTGGGGAGGAATCCAAAGTATACAAACTCAAGAAAGCCTTGTATGGCTTAAAGCAGGCTCCCAGGGCCTGGTACAGTCGAATAGAAGCTCATTTCTTGGCTGCTGGGTTCCAAAAATGTCCATATGAGGCCACATTGTTCATCAAACACTCTGGTGAGGAAGTACTACTGGTAAGCATTTATGTGGATGATGTACTTTACACTGGTACTAATGCTGCTATGGTTGCTGAGTTCAAAAAATCGATGGAAGCAGAATTTGAGATGACAGATTTGGGCAAAATGAAATACTTTTTAGGGGTGGAAGTAATTCAGAAGGAAACTGGCATATTCATATGTCAGCAGAAGTATGCAAAGGAGGTATTAGCAAGATTCAATCTTGCTGACTGCAATTTTGTCCATAATCCACTTGTTCCTGGAGCAAAACTAACTAAAGCTGGAGATGGAGGTTTGGTAAATGCCACTGAGTACAAGCAGCTCATTGGAAGTCTGCTGTACATTACAGCCACCAGACCAGACTTGATGTTTGTTGTATGCTTATTAAGCAGGTACATGGAAGCACCCACCAAGCAGCATCTACTAGCAGCTAAAAGAGTTCTCAGATTCTTAAAAGGCACACTCACCAGTGGTATATGGTACAAAAGGGAGAATGGAGAAGGAAGTCTGTTAGGATATACAGACTCAGACTATGCAGGTGATTCTGATGACAGGAAGAGTACCAGTGGATACATTTTCTTCCTTGCAGGTGGAGCTGTTTCCTGGGCCTCTAAAAAGCAACCTGTGGTGACCCTATCAACTACTGAGGCTGAGTTCGTGGCTGCTGCCTACTGTGCAGCACAGGCAGTGTGGTTGAGAAGAGTTCTAACTGAGATTGGATGGGAATCAAGTGTGAAGAAGGCCACTGAGATCAGATGTGACAACAGCTCGACTATAAAGCTGTCCAGAAATCCAGTTCTTCATGGAAGGAGCAAACATATAGATGTAAGGTTTCATTTCCTGAGGGAGTTGGTTCGAGATGAAGTTGTGGAGTTGCAGCAGTGTGGGACAAGGGAGCAAGTGGCTGATATTATGACCAAGGCTTTATCTCAAGAAGCCTTTCACAGGCTGAGAGCAGAGCTTGGTATGTGTGATCTCTCTGAATTCGAAGACCAGTGAAGATTGGAGATGGTAAGTGAACTGAAGCGTGAATTGGAAGGGTTCAGTTCAGGGGAGGATATGTTGAAGAAGGAATCCTTGTCTCACAAGGATTAGGAAGCGCGCCAATGGAAGCTGTTCAAATTACTACTGCTGCAAGTTTGAGCAATACTGCGTCGTTTGCTTTATTACCATGCTGGTCCTTTACTTTGTGTTTTGTTATTTTTAGTCCAGTCAAGAGTTGTTAGTCTGTTGAGAGTCTTCTGCGAGTAAGGTTGTTAGCTGGTTTGTGTTTAGCTTGATTCTCGGTTAGTGAACGTTGGGAGCAACCAATCTTGTGGTTTGCACTGACAAGTATAAGTATTTGGCTTTCATTCAATAAAAGACTCGTCAGATTGCAATTTACAGTGTTCTACACAATCATCATGATGCAATGTATATATAATAAATAACCCTTTTCCTTCGTCTTCATTTCTTTCCCAATTTATTTGTTGGTTCCCTTTTACACACAGAAACGAATAAGCATAGAGCAATCAAGTTCAAGGATGGCGTGCGTATTTATTTAGTTTTCACATCAAGTAAAGGGAATTGAAGAAGAATGGCACCCATCACCACCTTGTTCCTCTGTCTGTGTTCATGTCTAGACTTTCTCATCAACAACCCATCACCACCGTGGCTACTCCAACTCCATCACCACTCCTCCTCCTCCTTGTCTTCTTCTTCTTCTGATCAGCGGCGGCAAGTCTCGCCGGCGCCGCCGCTCACCCTTGCTGCCGTGGGAGTTGGATACGTTTTTCCTGATGTTTATTGATCTTCGCCACACACGCACACATACAATATGTATTATTTGAGACTTCTTTCTTCAAGGTTATACGTGCTAGTTCTTGATCGGCCGTCAGCGGCAGGCACATGAGGCGATCGATTGCAGTTCGCAGCCTTATGATAGCTTCAATGATGCATCTCCAATGGCAGGCAGCATTATTTAGTTCTGATGGCTGGATGGGGAAGAAGACGCAGTTCTTCTGTTCATCGAATGGCCCCCATAATTTTAGAGTGTAGCCCATATTATAGTTTCAGTACTGTCTTTTCTTTTGTCCCCCCGGCCGTACCAACACACGAGTCGACCCGGACCCGGTGAAGAAAGCGGGTTTCACATACTCATCGGGTTAGCCCGCAGTAAGATTCCTGGACTGGAGGTCAGACGACATAATTTTTCTTTGATTTGCCCATTGTGCCTATTGTTCGGTTTTAATCCATTTTCTTTATGTGTTGGATCCAAGTACAAATTGTTATTTTTTTATGTAATTTTATATGTTGTTATTCATATGTAGATGATATTTTATGTAATTTTATGAATAATATAATAATATTTTCTTTTATCCGTGCTAAACTGATCGGCTAAAAGCCTAAACAACGATCGAACCATTAATCCTCAGCTTACTTACTCGACCGAACGAACAGGCTAAATTGAATTGACAACCTTGATCACTTGTACATCTATATGTCAATTACCCATTTACATGAGTTTTTTTTTTTTTTTTTTTTGTTGTTGTTATGTTTCTTATTCTACCAATCTAAAAAAATCGTTGTCACTCGTACATCTGCATGTCAATTTGTTTAATTAAGTTTGATAGACATTTGTGAGAACAGAGTTATTTTGAATCGATGCAGTGTGAGTACTCTCGTTATCAAAATAAATGAATAGATTGAAAGTAGTTGTAGATATAGTTGAGGTTATAAGAGCTCTACGTGACCCACTTATTAAAATATAGTTATGATCAAATAAATTGAGGCTGATGAATAAAAGTTTGAAAATGTAGGCAATTGATTTGGTTCAATCACTTACATTTTTTCACACTTTGCCTTTGTCGATCTAAGGCCGGCCCCCCAAAAAAATGTAGGCAATTCCTTTCTCTGTTATTATCATTATGTTATTAACTAAGTAAAGCAACCAAAAAATGGAAACGAAAAGCTCTAGTGGTGACAATGCTTTGTCAGACTTTTGAGTTAACAAATCGTTAAAGCTTGCTGATAATTATCAGCTTTTGTCTGTCATATTAGTGTTAATATTGGAGTTTTCTTATCCCGGTGTAAATATAGGAGTTAGTAAAGCAAATAAACGACTGTCAATATTTTTCTATGGATGATATAAGTTTTATTATTTGTCTTTTTTAACAATTCAAATTATTGAGACGCAAAATTTTATGATATAGTATTAGGACGATTTTTCATATTAACAATAAAATTCAGAACTCAACTAATTCTTTTTTTTTTTTTGCAAGAAAATAAACCCAATGAAAGAGAACAAGATTCGATCCATCAAATATTACTGAAAATGTGGTTATATAGCTATACTTAACTTTGGTGTTGTACACTCATTTTTCCCAACATATTTTTACTCATATATTCCTACCAAATCTGATTTGAAACCCGGATTTCTTCATCTACTCACTCTAATCAACGAAGCTGTAGTGTTGACTTAGACGCCTTATTGTTTATTTAATTAGTTGTTTCTTAATAATTAGTGTTCCTTTCCAGTTTGGTGTACTTGTTCTACCATTTCCAAATTCTAGTTTAACTAGTAACTAAATTAATTTTTTGACTAGGAATAAATTCATTAGTTTAACTAGTAACTAAATTAAAGTGTAGATGTGACACTTTGAATTCAACACATCAATCTAATCTACTTACTAAAAAATTTTGAACTAATCAAATCCAAATGGATAGGATCGGATATAAGGGTTGTTGAAAAATTACAGTTTATTATCTATATCTTTAAAATTGTATAATTTGGTACCTTTTTTCATTGAAAAATATTCTTTAAAATTTATATTATGATATCTATCATTTTAATGACAATTTAGCATACAAAATTTCATCATATTAATCCAATGTTTAATTATCATTTGGATCCATAAATCCAACCCACAAATCAAATTCAATCCCACAAATCCACTAAATTTACGAATCAAATCCATTGATCCGCGGTGCTGAATAGAGTAAGGCCCATGACGCTGATGGTGTTAGGTCCGATTTTCCTCCGGAAAAGGTAAAAATGGTGAGCCCGGGGACCAGCCTTAAAAACAACGGCCTGGTAGCTGGACAAGACGACATCAGTCCAAATACCCATCAATTGTTGCTTTCAGAAGCCAAAAAAATAATAAAGCTAAGGCCCCGGCCGGAGGAGAAGCAGATATGGTTGGGTTGGGGACTACTAAATTACTTGTCATGAACTTTCCTATAAGAAAAATAAAAATAAAAATAGTAATAATGTAATTCCCTTTTCTTTCTTTCTTTCTTTCTTTCCTTCCCATTTTGCTGCTTCCCTTTTATAATTTTGTTTATTCTTTTTTGGGTTGCTTCGGAGACACAACACAATCAAAGGATTGCGTGCTTATATAGTTTTCAGAGCAAGTGAAACCTTGAAAGTGAGAGACAAGAGTATATGCATATTTATATCGAAACTCCCACAGAAGAAGCAACAACGGGAAAATTAGATCAGGCCCAAACCCAGAACAGAAAGAAAGTAAAGGGAAGAAATAAAGAATGGCACCCATCACCACCTTCTTCCTCTGTCTCTGTTCATGTCTAGACCTTCTGATCAACCCATCACCTTGGCTCCTCGAACTCCATCACCACACCACCTTGATCTCTTCTCCTTCTTCTGACCAGCGGCGGCAGGTCTCACCGGCGTCGCCGCTCACCCTTTCTGCTGTCGGAATGGGATACATTTTTCCGGATGTTTATTGATCTTCAATTGGGTTCTTTTGGATTGCGATCGAGTTGCAATCCAGCTGGAAATGCTATTGATCGTCGTCAGCCTCTTGAGGTTAATTATATTGCAGTTGGCAGCTTTATAGTTCTGATGGCCGGCTGGCTGGGGAGGAAGACTCTTTTTCTTTTCTTCATCGAAGGGCCCATAAACCCAAAAAAAAAAAAAAAAACCGTCCCTTTAATTTTAAATGGAGCACATATTACAATTTTAGTCTCTTTTCTTTTGTCCCCGACCCCTTGGTGGTGGAGTTTCCTGTGGAGCTATATTGTGATTGACGAGGAAGTTGTACTAGTTGATTACTATGTTCAATTAGAGTTTGAGTACTTTGTATTGCCTTAATTTACAATTGGATGGGATTTTGTTCAATTTCAATTTTGTCCTGTTTCTTTAGCCTTCTAATCTTTTTTTTTTTTTGTTAGTCACGCGTATATGTATATGTCAATTATCTGTTTACATGAGTTTGTCGGACACTCGCGAGTCGCGAGACTATAATTGTTTTGGATAAATGTTCAACAACTCTGCCGTAGCAATAACCAAAAGGGGCAACACATTTACCGAAACAGAGTTACTCGTCAAATATATTGAACTTGAGTAAAAGTTTGAAAATGTGGCAAATTTGGTTCAACAAATTACACTTTTGGCACCTTGCCTTTGTCGATCGAAGGCCCCAAAGCATAGTAGGAATACATTACATGATAATTAAAGTTACAAGGGTGATGAGAAAATTAACAATAGATAAAACGAGAAGGCAAAAGAAAGAAATGAAAAGAAGATAAGATAAGATAATTAGATAAGTAATGGGAGAATTAAACTACCTTAAGTTGACTGTCGTGAAATCAAATAGATATACTTGCTATATGTTTATGATTAAATTATTAAATAGAAGAAAAGGTCACAACGTATAATTGATCTGAAAAATATGAGTAGTTTTAATTATTTTTTATGGATAAGAAATAAACATTTTGATAATGCAATATTATTATTTTTAAGGTATAAAGTGAATATTCTCAAGGGAAATATCCGGTGTTTATAGATATTGAAGTTGCGTGCTTGGAATCTTTTCGCTTGTAGTACAAGCAAGCCTCCCCTTTCTTTGGGATCAAGTTATTAACCAAGTAAAGCAACAACAAAACAAAACACAAAAAGAAGGCGCTAGTGATATTTTGTCAGACTTTGAATCAGCCAATCACTTAACCTTCCTGATTAACATTTTAACAGTAGCGGTAGTCTGACTTTTCTTATTATAATCACTGTAGCTATAGTCTGTCATGTCAGTTTTAGTGTAAATATAGGAGTTAGTAAAACAATAAAGTTTCATGTCTGACTGAATTTTTTTGTGATGATGTTTAATATTAACCATTGATTAAAACTGCAAAGTAATTTTTTTCGGTGAATAACTGCAAAGTAATTGCAATGAACAATTATAGTTAAAGTTGATGTGATGTGATGTGATGTGAAAATTATTTAGTCATAAAAAATTATTGATGACTATGAAAGTAAAAACTATCATTATAATTTCAGAACCAATGGTTAAATATCAAATAGCATTTTCATTTTTTTTTTTTGACAGTAAATTCATCTTTTATTCCAATCCCAATACGTAGAAACAAGGTTACATCCATCAAAGGAAATCAGAAATTAGATCAAGAATACTAATCCAGTTATCTGGGAGAGAAGATCTAGTCAGCGATCGTGCAACCCAATCGGCTCTAACATTAAGTTTACGTGCAAACGCCTTGACCTTAACTTGCGGGTTATCTCTTAGAATTGAGATCATTGATCCAATCCAAGCCGCTCCTCTCCATGGCCAACTTCCCGGATCTTGATTTAGAGCTTTGACTAACACCTGGCAGTCAGACTGGACAACACACTCAGTGCCATATTCTTCAGCTAATTTGAGAGCTTCTAACAGAGCTTTTGTTTCTGCTTCAATTGGGGTGGAACAAAGGAGGGTGTCAGCTCGCCCATCACACACTTGTCCATGTTGGTTAATGACCACAACACCATAAGCCGCCGGCTGGGAGTCGGTAATGAACGACCCATCACAGTGAATCACCAAATGGGGATTGCTTGGCGGTGGAGAAGTAAGTGAGTGGGCTCCCCTGAGCTGAGGATGAGGAGAATCAGAGAGGGGGCTCCTCGGGCAGGTCTTCCATTCAGTGAACTCCTTATAAGTTCTCATAATAACATTCGGATGCCAAGGGATCCGATTCTTGAACACGCATTCATTCCTTGCCTTCCAAATATTCCAGCATAGGAAAATAACATGAGTTAGAGCATCTGGACTGATGGCATCCTTCAGGTAGAACAGCCAGTCAAGAAAGGCAGTGGCCTGAGCCGGGATAGGGAGGTAAGGGAAAAGAGAGTTCCACGATTCTCTTGCGTGGTTGCACGAGAATAGGCAGTGCGTGAGGGACTCAATGGGGCATTGACAGACTTGGCACGTTGAGTTAGGGGAGCATTTCCTATGAAAGAGTCTCTCTTTTGTTGCCAACCCATTCTTGGCACATCTCCAGATGAAAAATCTAAGCTTTGGAGGAATATCCAGGTTCCACATCCATTTCCATTTTTCAACATTCTCCTTCGTTTGGGGCACAACTGAGGACGAATGAACCGCATGATAAGCAGTCTTGACTGTGAAAATTCCTTCCTCCTTAAATCTCCATGCCCAGAAATCCTTGGAGTCAGCCTCCCCAATTGGGATTCTCAAGATAGCCTCCATTTCAGAACTAGAGACCTGCCCTTGGATCAAATCATTATTCCACTTTTTGTTCTCCGGGTCAATCCAAGAGTCGACTCTTATGTGATTCTGTGGTCCGCTTTGTATGCTAGCCTTGGGTAGAAAAGGAACCCAATGGTCTTGATCAATCCATGTAACTTCACCTGATCCAATCACTCTCACTACTCCCAAATCCAAGACTTTCTTGGACTCGCAGAGGCTGGCCCAGATCCACGATGGTTTGCTTCCCTTTTTTGCCGAAAGAAAGTTACCTCTCGGGAAGTAAAGTCCTTTGAGGAGACGACTCCAGAGGGAGTCAGGGGTGGTGAGAAGTCTCCAGGCTTGTTTTGCCAGAAGGGCAAGATTGAAATCTCTAAAGCTTCGGAACCCCAAACCACCTTCTGACTTTGGGGTACACAGAATCTCCTTTTTACACCAGTGTAAACTGTTTTTTTGCATCGATCCTGACCATAGAAAGTTGCTGAGGAGTGAATCCATCTTCTTGGTAAGGGACACCGGTAAGAGGAAGAGGCACATAATGAAAGACGGGATAGCCTGAATCACTGATTTAAGGAGGACCTCCTTCCCTCCATGGGATAGAAGCAGGCTCTTCCAGGCTTCCCCCCTCTTCTCCATCCTTTGGATGAGGAAGTAAAAAGTTTCTTTTTTTGAGTTTCCCCACTCAGTTGGGACTCCTAAATACTTTGAATGACAGTTAGAGGAGGCAAATCCAATGTGGGTAATAATGTCATTCTTCTCTTCTGTGGGGACGTTGGCACTGAAGAAGATGGAGGATTTGTTGATGTTGACCTCTTGTCCAGTGATTGAACCATAGTCTTTAATGATGTCCAAAATTCTTTCCGCCTCTTGAATATTAGCTTTCCCAAATATGACTGTGTCGTCCGCAAAAAGGCAATGAGTGAGAGTAGGGCATCTTGCGTTGAGCTTAATTCCCTTGATGTGGTCTTCTGCCACTGCCTTGTCAACCAGGAATGTGAGAGCATTAGACATCAAGATGAAGAGGAAAGGAGATAGAGGGTCTCCCTGTCTAATTCCTCTAGACGGGCTGAATGTTTCAGACGCTTCTCCATTGAACAACACTGAGAAGCTAACTGTTCGGATACAAGAGCTAACCCATCTGCACCACTTATCATCGAACCCATATCTCATAAGAAGGGTTTCCAAACACTCCCAATCTACCATGTCATAAGCCTTCTTCATATCAAGTTTTAGCATCATATCTCTCCTGTTTCCAAGTTTGTGGTTTTTGAAATGATGTAAGACTTCATGGACTATGATGATATTATCTTGAATGAGGCGACCGCCCGTGAATGCTGTCTGAAGCTCAGAGACCAGAGACGGCGTCCACTTTTTCAACCGGGTAGCCATGATCTTTGAAATGATTTTATACCTGAAATTGCAGCAGCTGATGGGTCGGAATTGACCGATGCTCTCCGGATGGTCAACCTTGGGGACCATCACAATGTGTGTGTCATTCCATCCCACCGGCATAGATGCTGTCTCAAAGAACTCCTTAACTTCTCTGCAAAGAGTCTCTCCAACTGTGTCCCAGTATTTCCTATAGAATTTTCCTGAGAATCCATCCGGCCCAGGGGCCTTACGAGCCCCAAGGGAAAAAACAGCTCTCCTGATCTCTTCATTGTTGACTGGTGCACAAAGGTCCTCATTCATCTCTGTTGTTACCATCGTTGGAAATCCTTGAAGGAGGTGGGTAAAAGCACAAGGAGGTCTGGCTTTGAAAAGATCTTTGAAGAACCCCACTGACACACCTTTCAGTCTTGGCTCATCCTCAATCCAATTCCCAAACTCATCTTTCAAACGTAGTATTCTATTTTTATGTTTTCTGAGGATAGTACTAGAATGGAAAAAGGAAGTATTCTGGTCACCTTTTTGAAGCCAGTTGACTCTAGAGCATTGACTCCAGAATGCTTCCTCTTCTAGCCAAATTCTAGTCAGTTCAGTTGTAAGACTCTTCTCTTCCTCCACATCTTCTTGCATCCTTGGAGGCTGCTGGAGAAACTCAAGCCTGGCCACTATTTCATTCTCCCTATGGACATTATTCTTATGGAAGTCTTTTGACCAGGTCTTCAATTCTCTCTCGCATTTATTTAGTTGACTGCTAGAGAGACCACCTGGATCCCATTCTCTACAGAAAATCTCCTTGCATTCCTCTTTCTCCAGCCATCTCTCGTCCACCCTGAAAGGGGTTCTTCTTCTTCTGCTTCCTTGATGGTGGAGGTCAACTCTAATTGGACAGTGATCAGAATCCACCATCTTCTCATGGAACACAACCGCTTCTCCAAACTGGGCTCTCCATGATGGCGAGCATAAAACCCGATCAAGCCTCACTCTTACCAAGTTGGGTCCAATTCGCTTATTAGACCAGGTGAAGGGGTTGCCTTTGAAACCAAGGTCGATGAGGGCATTGTCAAAAATGAACCTTTTAAAGGGCTCAACATTCTCGTACCTAAGGGGGCATCTCCCTTCCTTTTCATAATCATAAATAGCAGCATTAAAATCTCCTACAATGACCCAGCTATCCTCTCTACTACTCCTAAGGGAGCTTAAGTGCTCCCAGAACTCCCTTCTACTAACAGTTGTAGTTGGGGCATGAACAAAAGTACAGAAAAACTTCTCCCCCATATCTATACTAACATCCATATAGTACTTATCACTACTAATAACGCTAATATTAATACCCGCTTTCCACCATAACGCGAAACCCCTAGATGAGTTGACAGGCTCAACATACTCTCTATTGGGGAAAATTTTGAGACTTCTTCTATGCTCCTCCATGAATTCTTCGTTTTTACACGTTTCCATCAGAAAGACAATAGAAGGGCCTAAACGTCGTATAAAACGTTTAGCATAACTTCTTGTAAGGGATTGGCCAAATCCCCTACAGTTCCAACTTACGATACTCATGGATCTTGAGGTGGCTTATGGCGAACCACCGCTGCCCTTGTTCCACACTCTCCCTCCCCGCCTCCATCTTTCTTTGAGTGAGATTTGTTCTTCTGATGCTTCTTTTTATTTCTTTCAACCCTTCCTCCTGCAAAAACAGAGCTTGTTGGGCTCAAATTAAAATTGGCCCCTTCAATAAAACCAGACCTCTCCCCTTCTGGGCTTTGGACCACCAGCCCCTTCCTCTTCTTTAAGTTTCGGCCTGCCACTCCCTCCAATTCCTCCTGGACGTGGTGATATTGATTTTGGGTCTGCAGCTCGTTTTGGGCCTGTGGCTGGGAGTTGGGGATGCCAAGCCCAAGGAAAAGTTGGGAGCCCATTTGCACCCTCAAAGCCTGTTGCCTCTGCGCCTCATCTTCCTCTTCGATTCGCATTCCCCTTTGTAGAGCTGCCGCCGCCGTTTCCATATCAAGGGACAGATCTCTTGCCCCCATCTCCGTTCTATACCGCCCTTTCCTCCTCCCTTGCTGATCGCGTTCTTCTGCCCTCACTTCCTCCTCTAATCTGCGCACCGTGAACCCTGGAGGAACTAGCAGGTTTTCGCCTTCTTCTTCTCCCCTGGTCAGAGAAGTCTCTATCCCCTCTATTCCTCCCCTGTCATACGAACCTTCACTTGATTGGTAGTGCTCTCTCCAAGAGGATGGGTCGGAGCTAGGATAGCTGGGTTCGACCTCCCCACTGCGGCTTCTGCTACCGCTCGCCCTGTAGGGGGAATCAATCCCTGCTTTTAGCTCGGATGTGTAGATCTTTGACAGGGGAACATGGCCCCTCCTCTTTCTTTCTTCCTTCATCCTTGCACAAGTCGGCCAATTATGTCCGATTCTTCCACAAAAGTAACAGAGTTCAACCAACCTTTCATACTTGAAGGTGATTTCTTCACAGTACTCTTGACCGGTAGCTTCATCAGTCGACGGAAAATCAAATCCCGTTGGGACAGGCTCGCTTAAATCAACCTCCGCCAGCATCCTGCTGAACCTTCTATACCCATTGAAGTGGAGACTAGCTCTGTCCAAATCAATGAATTTGGAGAAGTAGAAGGTTCCGATTGAAATGATATTCTGCTCACACCTCTGGGTTTGGTGAAGGCCATGTATTTGTACCCAGACCGCCAGCTTGTTCATTGGTGCCGCTTCCGGGTCTCCTCTTCCCTCATACTTCGTTAATGCCGTCATCGTGTTGGAGAGGCTCCATGGTCTTTCCTGCCAAATCTTCTCCCGAATCTTGGCATCCTTGAAGGTAAAGATGAAGAGATTTTGAGCTTGGGTGGGCTGAACTCCGACTTCACCGTATTTTCCCCACGCATATCTTGCTGCCCCTGCTGCTTTTGCCAGAGCCACCTTATTCTCCGTTAGCATTTTCCCCAGCAGCATCGAGATACCCCTGCCGGCATTAGTGGTCAGTGTTGGCCGATCTCCTCTTCCCCCTGAGGACGAGGGGTTGCCGCGTTCCGTGCTCAGTCTTCCTGCTCGCGCTGCCAATTCGTTGATATCCATTGGGTGTGTGGTTTCATTGGGTGTGTGGTTTTTAATTTTTAATATTTCGAGTGTGAAATGAATAATGCACGGATCTAAATTAATCGGGTAATTTTAGAGTAATATAAATATTTGTGTGCTTCTCTAATTTTGGGACCAATAAACATTTTATTCATAATGTAGTCCGATTAGACCTAAGTGATGACGCATCGTTCACGATTCAAGTTTTAACTCGCTCTAAAGACATCCTTCCCAACCTTCGTACTAATCTATTTGGGGTAATTGCAATAATTCAGGGGTTCGATTTCTTAGAGAATCTTATAATGTCCAACTAAAACTTGTTAGCGAGTGGTATTTTATCTATTATCGAACTTCTCCAAACAACTCTAATTATTGAAATCAATTGGTTTTTGACATAGTATTAGAGTTTACTGTGACTGGGAGGTCTTGCGATCGGATCCCCACGACCAACATCAGTTAAACACATGATATTCGGACATGTCCAAACTCTATGCCCTTATGAGTGATATTCGTTAGAAGAAGCGTGTTATTATTATGTGGTATAAGATCTATTATTGAACATCTTCCTACAACTCGACTTATTGAGATCAACTGGTTCTTGACCTAGTATCAGAACATTTTGTGGTTGAGACGTCATATTCGAATCCGACGATCCCTATATGTGAAGCACATATAATTCTCGTACCAACTTATCGAGATCAACTCATTCTTCGCATGATATCACACCTTCTATGATTGAAACATCATGCACAAATGAAAGATGTTTGTGGGGTGAGTTAACGATTTTGCAAATGGAAGACTTGTAAGTTGTATCGTAAAAGTCCATTCCGTTGACTGGAGTAAATCCCTTGGTTGGCCTTATACCACTCAGTGTTACCGTTTGGTCGATACTTGATCTTGGCTTTCGTAATACTCAAACCTCTATTATTTCCCTTCAAACTAAATCTAATCCCCAGATTTCTTGACCATCCTCTTCCTTCCGCTGCGGCCAGAGTTGGGGAAAGAGGGGAAAGAAAGACAGTAGGCAAAGGGAGTTTGGGCAGACGCTGAGAAATCCGATATGCATCTATGGCCTTCAATCAAGCTGAGAGACTCGTTCAGCATCGACTATATCCGGCGGCTGGACTGGAACCTCCACCGGATGAAAATCGACAAGAAAAACAAGCAGCGTCTCCTGGACGATGGCGGTGACCAGGAGAATGGCGCCACTGGAGAGGAAGGAGTAGAAGAAGGGTCCAGTTCAAAGAATGGGTTCGCCGAAAGAGCTGCTTTCGTATGCAGAGAGATCTTCCTGGTCCTCTCATGCTGCTACTGCTGCTTCTGTTGTGGAGGTTAGTTTCATTACTGTTTTGGGTTTTCTCGCAAGTTTGAATTCGGTTGGTTCGTGGGTTTCTGGTTACTGCTTGGTGTAGTTGGAAGCTTTGATCAGGCAATAGAACCCTTTTCTGACCTAGTGTTTGGTGTCTAGTTACTTTCTGCCCTTTTGGGGCAACCTTCCAAGTGCTGATGAAGGCATGAGCATTAATTTAGTTCCTCTGTGGAGCTGTGGTTTCATAAGTTAATTGCTGGGCTCGGATTGGATCGAAGTGATTCGTGAGAAATGCTGTGGTCATAGAACTACATAAATTGTTGCTCAGTTATATGGTGATCAATTCCAGGCAGCCAGTGGATTAGTAATGTTCTCTAAAACAGGATCGTTCATGGCATTCGTTTCTCTTAGTATGGAACTTATGCCGACACTATAAGTAGTTTCTTTGCAGCACTTCCCGAGAAGTTCTATATATGTGTAACTGCATTTGGGACGATTGTAAATATATGAAAGACAGTGGTGAATCTATAGGTATTCTGTCCAAGAGCTTGAAAGAGCTCGCCAAACATCTATAGGCAATAAGAAACAAGACACATTCATAATACCATTTATTGCAAGTCTGGAGTCTATAGACTGTAGTTTTGATCTGATACATCTTAGAAGACAAGTTTCCGTTGCTCAGTCTTAAGTGGTACCCAATTCTCGACTACCAAAACTAGGATTCATTGTTTTCTTTTGGGCCATCTTAACTGCTCTTATAATGACAAACAGGACCTGTTTATTCATCTCGGTGAAAGGTTGGCCTTAGTTTGCTATGTTGCAGCTAGCTGCGAACAAGGTGCCCTCTCTGGATAGAGCACTGCAGTGTAGCAATATTGCGAGTTTCTTCTCGTTCCTCATATTATGAACATTTGTAGGAGATGTTTGTGATTGCAATCATCGGTTGAGAACCTGAGTTTGCAGGATTAGTGTTGCCTGATGCAGTTTGTTGTTGTTGTTTACACTTACTGCCCCAGAAATGAATGAGATTTTTCATTTTTCTATTGAAAGTTGGAATGGAATTGCATTTTTCTACTTCTGGGCTGATAAATCCCACCATTTGGCTTTCCAGCTTGTGTGGATTGAGACGTAGTCCTGAAGTTGCACAAGGGATTGAGCCATCCACCTCCTAAGACAAAGTCAGATTCCTAATACTAGTAGTCCATGTCCCGTGAGCACAAATGAAGTTGATTACATGTTTTTTAGGCTTAGTTTCAACGACCGTTCTTTCGTATGCTGGGAACATGAAGGCATAGTTTCCGCCATTGCTGAAATGACCTCAGGGGGTTGATAGGTAGCTTTGCAGACTAGCTACATTGATGTTTGTTAGTTTGAGATAGTGTTATTGTAATAGCATTTTGTATATGCACACAAGTGGTGCATTTGAAAATTATGGGAAATAAATCTTCTGTGGAAAGCACTCTACTGGTGAATGTATGCAGACTCGTTGCAGTTACTTTAGATATTGAATCAGGACATTGTGTCAGTTAGCCTGAAAATGAGATCAGTGCATAACTCCATTTGACTAACTATGTTGTATAACACCTTTAGTGAGATTACAGAGACAAAATGAGTATCAGTTAGCCTGCAAAAATCCATGGTGTAGCTCCAAAAATGGGTGTCCAGTTGCTCCTAAAGAACAAAATGTAGACTGGTTGGAGGTGGTGATTACAGAAACAAACGCTAGCTCTTGGCGCAGAGGTAGGCCGGCAGCAAGTTAAGTGGTAGAATCTCGTTCGGCTTTTGCCTCCTTGGAATGCAAGAAATCTAATATATCTTTCATTCTCTGCTCTATTGATTTACAGGATAACAAAAATGACAGCCAGAGCATTTCTTGTTGTGGCGGGAAGATAGACGACCACTGCAAAGAATTGAAACTCCACCGAGATAAATAGTCCATAGCCCTGCCGACTCCCGACGCTCATCTCACCTCACAGAAGAAGTCTCGACAATGGCGGAGGCAACCGCCGCTGTTCAGCACCCGATTTCCGACTCCAACGAACAGAGTCCCTTCGGGAAATTCACCCCATCGGAATTCTACGCCAAGCACGGCGTCTCCCACCAGGCAGAGCACCGAACCAACTCCCGCGGCTTCAACCTATTCACCCAGTGGTGGTCCCCGCTCGCTCCCGCCGACAAAATCGTCGGCTGCATCGCCATGGTCCACGGCTTCATCGGCGAGTCCAGCTGGCTCCTCGAGCTCACCTCCATCCTCTTCGCCAAGCACGGCTTCCTCGTCTGCGCAATCGACCACCAGGGCCACGGCTACTCCGACTCCCTCGACGGCCTCATCCACCACATGCCGGACATCAACCCCGTCGTCGACGACTGCATCGACTTCTTCACCGACTTCCGCGCGTCCCACGCGCCAGGCCTCCCTGCCTTCCTCTACTCGGAGTCACTGGGCGGTGCCATCGCCCTGTTGGTGACGCTCAAGCAGCAGAAGGGCGCGTGGGACGGGCTGATCCTGAACGACGCCATGTGTGGGCTCACTCCTAAGTTCAATCCCTCCTGGCCTCTGGAGGGCCTGCTCTCCGCCGTCGCGGCCGTGATCCCGACGTGGCGCGTCGTCCCCACGGGAGCGACGTCCCCGGACGTCTCGTACAAGGTGGAGTGGAAGCGGAAGCTGGCGATGGCGAGCCCACGGTGGAGCGGGGCGAGGCCCCGCACGGCGACGGTGCTGGAGCTACTCAGGGTGTGCAGGGAATTGCAGGGGAGGTTCGAGGAAGTGGAGCTGCCGCTGCTGATCTCGCACGGCGGCGATGATTTTGTGTGCGATCCGGCGTGCGTGGAAGAGCTCTACCGCCGCGCCTCCAGCAAGGACAAGACGTTGAAGATATATCCAGGGTTGTGGCACCATATGGTTGGGGAAGAGGAAGAAAGCGTCAATTTGGTGTTCGGAGATATGATCGCCTGGCTCAAAGCCAGAGTGGAATAAGCCAAGTCGACATGATCGACTGGCTCAAAATCAGATTAACACAATGCTTAAACATACCCAATAAGCGAAATAAATTCGCAATTCTAACACATCCGGGATCTGTAAAAAAAATAAGTGAAATGAATAAGTTTGGCGAATGTAACATCTCAAAATGCCTACACTACAAGTTTCGTCATTTTATCCGGATGTCCCCGAAGGGACATAGAAGTTTCATCATCGTATGTGTGATCACCCACATTTTTCGCTTATGAACACAAGAATCTGAATGTTTAAACAGCTCGATTGTGTCGACGGTTCTATGCGAATTTGAGTTATAATAGATTTTATAATCAAAGATTAGACCAAGCAGGGATTTCCTTGAAAACATGAAATTATAGATAGAAAAAATAGACAGAGAGAACGGTTCAATCAATGTTTCGAAGAGAAAATCAGAATGTTTAGGAACTAAAAAACGTATATGTCTCTCGTAGGGGAAGCAAATAAGAGTTTGGCGAGAAAGAAGGCTTATTAGCCACGAAAAGGCACACACTTGGCCCCTATCACTTTCTTGATATGTAATGAGTGCAGGTGCAATGGTATTAGTGTACAGGTGCAATGGTAGATGTATCAGTGCAATGGTAAGGGTGTTATTTAATCAATTTAAGATATATCCAGGGTTGAAGTAATTAATATGTGTTTTTAATTCATACAGATTATTAAATGCAACACAAATTAATTACCTTCAAAACCTATAATTAATAGGGGTGTTATTTTTCCAACCCTTTTATGGATAGGCATGCTATCTCATCCCTAACAAGGAGGATGCGGTCTGTCACCTAGTAGGGTAAGTAGAAGGAAATTAGTGGATAAATATGTGTTGTTAAATAACCAATATATGTGTGGCAGTTGGGATAATTATAATCGAATTTGAAGTGTGTGGTCGGAAGACTATTCAAATGAAACAATAATGATCAACTTGACTACAATAAATATAATAAAATATAATCGTATGTGTGATCACCCACATTTTTCGCTTATGAACACAAGAATCTGAATGTTTAAACAGCTCGATTGTGTCGACGGTTCTATGCGAATTTGAGTTATAATAGACTTTATAATCAAAGATTAGACCAAGCAGGGATTTCCTTGAAAACATGAACTTATGGATAGAAAAAATAGACAGAGAGAACGGTTCAATCAATGTTTCGAAGAGAAAATCAGAATGTTTAGGAACTAAAAAACGTATATGTCTCTCGTAGGGGAAGCAAATAAGAGTTGGGAGAGAAAGAAGGCTTATTAGCCACGAAAAGGCACACACTTGGCCCCTATCACTTTCTTGATATGTAATGAGTGCAGGTGCAATGGTATTAGTGTACAGGTGCAATGGTAGATGTATCAGTGCAATGGTAGGGGTGTTATTTAATCAATTTAAGATATATCCAGGGTTGAAGTAATTAATATGTGTTTTTAATTCATACAGATTATTAAATGCAACACAAATTAATTACCTTCAAAACCTATAATTAATAGGGGTGTTATTTTTCCAACCCTTTTATGGATAGGCATGCTATCTCATCCCTAACAAGGAGGATGCGGTCTGTCACCTAGTAGGGTAAGTAGAGGGAAATTAGTGGATAAATATGTGTTGTTAAATAACCAATATATGTGTGGCAGTTGGGATAATTATAATCGAATTTGAAGTGTGTGGTCGGAAGACTATTCAAATGAAACAATAATGATCAACTTGACTACAATAAATATAATAAAATATAATCGTATGTGTGATCACCCACATTTTTCGCTTATGAACACAAGAATCTGAATGTTTAAACAGCTCGATTGTGTCGACGGTTCTATGCGAATTTGAGTTATAATAGACTTTATAATCAAAGATTAGACCAAGCAGGGATTTCCTTGAAAACATGAACTTATGGATAGAAAAAATAGACAGAGAGAACGGTTCAATCAATGTTTCGAAGAGAAAATCAGAATGTTTAGGAACTAAAAAACGTGTATGTCTCTCGTAGGGGAAGCAAATAAGAGTTTGGCGAGAAAGAAGGCTTATTAGCCACGAAAAGGCACACACTTGGCCCCTATCACTTTCTTGATATGTAATGAGTGCAGGTGCAATGGTATTAGTGTACAGGTGCAATGGTAGATGTATCAGTGCAATGGTAGGGGTGTTATTTAATCAATTTAAGATATATCCAGGGTTGAAGTAATTAATATGTGTTTTTAATTCATACAGATTATTAAATACAACACAAATTAATTACCTTCAAAACCTATAATTAATAGGGGTGTTATTTTTCCAACCCTTTTATGGATAGGCATGCTATCTCATCCCTAACAAGGAGGATGCGGTCTGTCACCTAGTAGGGTAAGTAGAGGGAAATTAGTGGATAAATATGTGTTGTTAAATAACCAATATATGTGTGGCAGTTGGGATAATTATAATCGAATTTGAAGTGTGTGGTCGGAAGACTATTCAAATGAAACAATAATGATCAACTTGACTACAATAAATATGTGTGGCCCCTATCACTGATACATCTACCATTGAAGATATATCCAGGGTTGAAACAATAATGATCAACTTGACTAAAATAAATATAATAAAATTATTTAATCAATTTATCACCATAATTCGAATGAAAATATGGGAATCTAAGAGGTACATTGATGTTGGTGAATACTAGGTCCATCAAGATTGTTTAATGCTTTTTTGTTGTTGTTAAATTTAGTTGTCACATCTATCCCTAAACAATACATGTATTATTCTATAGTTTGGAACTTCTAATAGTTATATTATGGACAATTCATGTATTGAGTGAAATAGTGAGTACAATTGGCTTTGTTATTTGTGTTAGCTTCTATATTTCACCACTATAACAATCCACAACAACCTTTGTGTACTTGATTTTCTAACACACTTTAATATGTCTTTTTCTTGCATAAAAAAGTATGGGCTAAATTACACGTTTGGTCACTCAAATTGTGAAATTCTTTCATGTTTGCCACCCTAATTATTTTTCTTTCTTATTCGCCACTAACTTTACGAATCGTTTCACCGTTAGTCACCGGCCGTTAGTCTCCGTCAAACTCCGTTAACTCCGTCAATTTTTTGATGACGTGGCAAACGAAATCGCTGACTGGACCATTAACTTAATAACTTGTTAATTAAAAAAAAAACCTGGTCCCTCTCTCTGTTTTTCCTCCGCTTTCCCACTCTCCCTTCCGTTCTTTCAGATCCCCATACCAAATCCCATCTCCCAACTCCCCTTCTTCTTCTTCTTCTTCTTCTTCCACCTCGAGACCCACCTCTGTATCCCCCTGTTTAGTGCAACCTCAGCTAGCTTTGAACCAGAATCGACTCCGTCAAGAACACCCAGAAGATTACTGATGCCATGAGGCTCGTCGTCACCGCTAAAGTCGGTTGCGCCTAGGAAGCCTTCTTCAACGACTCCCCTTCTCCCAGATTCTAGTCGAAGTCCTCTACAACATCAATGAGTAGCTCCAGACCGAAGACGTTGATGCCCCGCAGACCAAAGTTTGTCCGGTGAAGAAAGTCGCCCTCGTGGTCGTCACTAGAGACAGAGGGCTCTGCGGCGGGTTCAACAATCAGATTTTAAAAAATAGCGGACAATTGGATGACAAAATTGAAAGCTCTGGGGATTGAGCAATAAGATTATTCATTAGACAAAAACACCGTTCAAATCAATTATCGGAGCAGAACTCTAACTCGCATTTGCTGTTGCCTTCTTTACGGTGTCAAAAAGCCAACATCTCTTAAAGTTAAGTAAAACAGATTATTGATTAATTAACAAAGTATAAGTAATTATAATAATTACCAGAACAACGCCGGGGCAGTCGATGGTTTGGACGCCGATGTTGAGGCCGTCGAAGGCCGCGAAAGAAGACGGAGAACTTGGAGAAGAGTAGTAGCATAAGTAGAAATGGACAAGATATGTGATTGATGGAGTGACGATGGTCGGTTCTTACTTCAGAAGCTGCCATCTCGATCTAGCTGGTTTTGGGGGAAGAGGAGATCTCATATGGGAGGATTTTGCAGGCCAGGGCTAAAGTCAGAGAAGAAGAAGAGAGAGAGGGAGAGAGAGGGGCACAATTTTTTTTTTTTTTTTGACATTGGCTAAAGCCGAAGAAGAGAGAGAATGACACTTTTTATTTTTTTTAAATTAACATGTCATTAGCTTAACGGTCTAGTCAGCAGTTCTGTTTGCCACATCAGCAAAAAATTAAACGGAGTTAACGGAATTTGACGGAGACTAACGGTCGGTGACTAACGGTGAAACGATTCGTAAAGCGAGTGGCGAATAAGAAAGAAAAACAATTCGGGTGACAAACGTGAAATAATTATACAATTTGAGTGACCAAACGTGTAATTTACCCAAAAAGTATGTATTTTCTTCAAATTAGACACACGGTTAAAAATAAAGAAAAGCATATCACGTAACCATAATGTCTGACAAATCAGCCACTTTTGTATTAAATGTTAACCTAACCATCACAATTGCAATAAATAATAAATAGAGTATTTACTTCAAAAAAGAAAGAGATCATATTTCTTTCTCTCTAAACTAATAAACAAATAACTACTCTCTACGGTTGTCAATTGTTCGCCTCGCTCCCACTTCAAATACAAACTTAAACATCAACACACTAACAGGACAAGAGTTTCTAATATGTTCTTGCTCAAGTCTCACACAACACATCTGTCAAAAATCGGGTAAATGCCACATTTGGTCACTGAGATTACTAAATTGTGTCATGGTTAGTCACTAAAAAAATTTAATATCAATTTTGGTCACTCGAATAACTGAAACAAGTCACATTTAGTCACTCTCCCGATAGTTTCCGTCCAACTTCATTAATGAAGTTGGACGGAAACTATCGGGAGCGTGACTAAATGTGACATGTTTCAGTAATTCGAATGACTAAATATGACACGTTTCAGTAATTCGAGTGACCGGAGTTGGACGGAGGCTAATGGGAGAGTGACTAAATGTAATCTGTTTCAGTAATTCGAGTGACCAAAAGCGATATTAAATTTTTCTAGTGACTAAACATGACACGATTTAGTAATTTCAGTGACCAAATATGGCATTTACCCGTCAAAAATCATATCGTGACCACACTTCATCACTCATAAATCGTAACTAGTTGACAATGTCCTACAGGCCCCATAATAAAAGGGTGTTCCACTTTCCATATATCATTTTCCAATTCCGTACTGATCTCCTTGCAAATCCCTACCTTGCTTTCCCCCATTGACGACTGTTTCTACTTTTTTGCCCCTCATTGTTTTGTTTCATCCCTTTGCTAGAAAATGAATCATGATATGTGAAAGAGAAAGGGAATCTCCATATTTATTTCATTGAGGTGCCCAAATATCTTATCATATTTAGCATTCAATTCAATGCAAGGAATCGTCATCGAGTAGATCAAGCTAATTAATTCTCTTCGTTACTTTCTGCTCTATTATTAAAGAGCATTTCTTGTTGCAGCACCAAGATGGATGAAAACGAAATTAAGACCGAAATAAATACGCCCTGGCCCTGCCAACTGCCACCGCTCATCTCACCCACCTGCAAAAAAAGCCCACAAAAAGGCCCATCCATCACTCTCACTCTCACACAGTTCTCGCCCGCCTCATCCCCCTCTCACCCAATTCGCACTCTCTTCTCCTCGTTGTATCCGCTCCGCCTCCACAATGGCGGAGACCACCGCCGCCGCGGTTCAGCACCCGATTTCCGACTCCAACGACCAGAGCCCCTTCGGAAAGCTCACCCCATCCGAATTCTACGCCAAGCACGGGGTCTCCCACCACTCGGAGCACAGGACCAACTCCCGCGGCTTCAAGCTCTTCACCCAGTGGTGGTCGCCGCTCCCTCCCGCCGACAAAATCGGATTCATCGCCGTCGTCCACGGCTTCACCGGCGAGTCCAGCTGGTTCCTCCAGCTCACCTCCATCCTCTTCGCCAAGCACGGCTTCCTCGTCTGCGCCATCGACCACCAGGGCCACGGCTTCTCCGACGCCCTCGACGGCCTCATCCACCACATGCCGGACATCAACCCCGTCGTCGACGACTGCATCGACTTCTTCGCCGACTTCCGCGCGTCCCACGCGCCGGGCCTCCCGGCCTTCCTCTACTCGGAGTCCCTCGGCGGCGCCATCGCCCTGTACATCACGCTCAGGCAGAAGCAGAAGGGCGCGTGGGACGGGCTGATCCTCAACGGCGCCATGTGCGGGATCAGCCCCAAGTTCAAGCCCCCCTGGCCGCTCGAGCACCTCCTCTTCGCCGTCGCCGCCGTGGTTCCCACCTGGCGCGTCGTCCCCACGCGCGGGACGATCCCGGATGTCTCGTTCAAGGTGGAGTGGAAGCGGAAGCTGGCGATGGCGAGCCCGCGGCGGAGCGTGGCGAGGCCACGCGCGGCCACCGCGCTGGAGCTTCTCAGGGTGTGCAAGGACCTGCAGGGGAGGTTCGAGGAAGTGGATCTGCCGCTGCTGATCTCGCACGGCGGCGACGACCTGGTGTGCGACCCGGCGTGCGTGGAAGAGCTCCACCGTCGCGCCTCCAGCAAGGATAAGACGTTGAAGATATACCCGGGGTTGTGGCACCAGATGGTAGGGGAAGAGGAGGAGCAAGTCAATCTAGTGTTCGGAGATATGATCGCCTGGCTGAAAGCCAGAGTGGAACGCAGCAAGGGGAATTGAGTTGTCAGTACTCGCCGGCAGCATCGAGGGAACATCCCGGCGGCGATGGAGGTGAAGGGGATCGGCGATTTAGTCTGTCTGAATGAATAAGCCGTGGGTACATAAATTGTGGTTGGAGATTGCTTGAATCTGCCTGATTTAGTGTCCAGCTTCACTGTTGAATGATGTAGTTGTAAGCACCTATTCGATATCTGTAGTGTATGTGTGTAAACTTGGACGAAATAAACAACGTGCTTAAGCCTATCCAATCGATGTAGTAATCCGATACGTAAAGTAGTCAAATGAATTAGATTGACGAAGGAATTTGGATCCGGTCTTCAGTCCTCACTGATGGAGTCTCAGGATGCCGTTTATGAATGCAAATTGGAAGGTGTACTGAGGGAAGTAATGAATTAAGTCCTCTTCAGGGAAACCTGTAGAGTAGCGATTGGAACGATTCTGTAGAAAGACATGAAGCTGAAGAAGGCCTTGGCAAAGAAGTTTCGCTGAATGTATTTGGTGAGAGTCTGAGAGACATTACTGAAACTGAAAATCATATGGCGAGGAGCTTTGAAATGGGATGAAGATTTTTATTTATCTCAGTGTATAGAGAATGTAGTAAAGGACATTTGTATGGTTTTCCTGATGGAAACCTGCAAAGGGTTGGCCGGACCCGGATGAGATAGATGCTAATAGCTATGATGATTTCCTTGAGGAAGGGATCTTCTGATTGCTTGTTTCAGAGGTCATTAGAGAAGCTAATGAAATCTGCAGACAAAAATGCGAATGTGTTTCTGACCTGTTGATGATCACCATCATACTTTGGAATTCAATGTGATGCAGAAACCAGATTGACCGGATCGAATGCCTTTTGGCCATTCCACGATGAAGTTGCAGAAAGAACCCCTGTGCATTGGAGGCCTGCAACAAGTGGAAGCAAACTAGCTAGTGATGATATCTGTAAAGTTACTCACTCACTGAGATGAAAAGCCATAAAACATTTAGTTGCTCACTCAGTTAAGCAAGACATAAAACATTTAGCCGTTGAGTGAAATAGGTGGTTTAGGAATCCAAGATGGAAGAGATACGATAGAGGCATCAGGCATGTGATGACCATACTGCGACGGATGTGCTGCAACCAGAGGAAAGGGTGGAGGTGAAGTTTCCTCTGTCTGATTCTGCCTGCATTCGAGCAAATCATTGGACTTTCAGAAGTGTTTGCAGTTTACCACCTTCAAATGCACAGTCGAGGCAAGATTAGAACTCAACAATCAACATATAGAGGTACATCTCTTCACTTTCCATTTCAACTCATTGGATTTAAACCACAGCATAGATGATGCTATGAGCTGCAGTTTTGATGGCATGTGTTTCAGGTTCCCTCTAATGCCTGTTACAGGTTGCAAGAGGCAGCACATACCTAAAATGCACTGCCGGAAGTCAGAGGTTAAGGGCATTTCGTAGATACACCACAAGTTGCAAAATCTGCTGTGGTGATAGGTAGATCTGCTGGGAGACCAGGTGGATGTACTCTTGGGACTACTTGAGATGATATACCAGATTCTGTGCTATTATTCACCAATCCTGCAACAGCATTTTGAGGTAAAAGGGAGCTGCTCCTTTGCATTGGAACTGAACTTGATTGTCTTTCTATCCTGGTTTAGTCAGTCATTTGCTTTATTCTTCTTTTCTGCAGGTTGGTTTTTAGTTGGAATCTCTTCCTTGTAATGCAGGTCTCAGACATTCTGATGATGATGATCAAGAGGGAGTTGTGTAACCACTAATAGGTCACTTGCTTATTATAGCAACTGAAAAATGCCATTCGCCGTAGCAAGTCCCAGTATCAGAGAAATGAAGGGTGCATTTGTTAGTTTTAACTTTTAAGGCTTTCATTTTCCTAATTAAGGGGATTTTGACGTTTTTAGCATTTTTTTAGAATTAATTTACTTTCTATGAAATGAAATTACATAATTGGTGTGGTGTATTCGGTGAATTACGACTATATCTCATGACAGAATTTAATCTCTTCGCATAGGGATTTTTTGCACCATAATGGTGCTTTTTTATTTGTTTTTTTTTTTTGCAAAAAAAAAACTTAGTGTTGTGAAGGTAAATCAAGAAATAATGCTCGCCATGAAATAACGTGAATAAGAACATTAGAGATCACCTTGTCGGTCTCCCATTCTAGAAGAGAATGCTTTGAATGCAGTTCTGACCGAGCACCTCATCTCAACCTGTCACGAAAAACAACCTCGATTTTATCTTTTTAATGGTTTATTTAATCAATATCAAAGAATCCTCAAGGATATGCAACGGGCTCCTTCGACTTCTCAAGTGATGGAGCTATTTCATTTGTTTTTGTAAATGGTATTATCAATGCTTACATATGAAAAGTTACTTGCCATTCGTGATCCTATGTGACGGTATCTTGCTCATAATGTATTGATTGTCACATATTGTTGGGATTCTCAACTGGTCATCAAGCTACTACATCGAGGAAGTCTTTCCTTCCCAGAGCCAGAGCCCTTACAGGAAAGTTTATTTCCTTTTCCTATCCTTAGTGATAGTATTCTGTCTTTCGCTCCTCGGAGCTTTTACAGAGTTGCCCATCTAGTGGCAACACTCTTTCATGGAGAGTCCGGTTGAATTGCCATACCTATAACTACCTTTCTTTATTATTCTCTATTTTTGTAAATTTGTTATCCTACCATACCCTTGAGGTTTATCTTGATTAAAAAAACAAACCAAAATATTAAGACTATTTTTAATTATGCAAGGTGAATATTTGATCATTGTAAACTGGGTTATTACTTATTAGTTACTACATGTCATTGATCAAAATGATTCATGTCACTTTAGGTAAGAAATACATACACGATCAATCATAACACTTGGGAGAGCACATACAAACTACAAAGTCCCTTTCCTTGGTTTGACATGTATATATAAAAAAAATGGATTAAAAAATATCACGTGGAATGCGAACAAACCACAATCGTTTTTTTCCTGAAATAGAAAAGGTCTGAGAAAATGTACATTGATGAAGGGAGTAATAATTTCGACTTAATGTCGAAGTCCATATGCTATTGGGCCTGATGGCTCATAAAGGTTTCGGGGCCCATGTAGCGCTGTCCATCTCAAATGAAGGTTACCGATCGATGGTCCTCACAAGTCACAATTATGGGCAGCATGGCTGTGGTCCATGCCAGACCAAATCGAATCAAATTGATATTTGGATTTAATTTAATCAAAACAATTATGGGTTAATTACATGGTTGGTCACTGAGATTATAAAAAACGTTCAAGTTTGGTCACTTGAAATATTTAAGTAAACAGAAAATTTGAATCGAAATTCAATTTGAATGAGGTTGAAATCGACGAAATGAACAAACACACTTCTCAACCTATTTTGATCTTCAATTTTAAACTTCAAAGCTTAATTCTCTATATGAATCACGACTTCTCGAGCTTTTAAGCAGCCTTTCCACTCACTTGTCCTGTAGAGAACCTTATCATAAGTGGAAGAATTGAGGACTGCCCCAAACCACCTCAAAGTCAAGACACTTTCTTCACCTTTGGTTCAACTCTATCTCGATTCGATAGCCTTTATGGATCGAACCAAAACGATGGTCCACTTCTACTCACATTAATATGACGGTAATGGTCATGAATGCATGGTTGGCTAGGCACCACTTGACGAACAACTACGAGTGGTCATGAAGAACCTACCCCACCGCTAAAGAAAGTAACACACCCAACTCAAAAGTATAATTAACTTTCATCTTTTATTGATATAATAATTTAGTTGTATCATTTTAAGAGAATTTGGTAGAATTGACAAGCTTTTCTGTAGAAATTTTGGATTGGAGTATTTCAAATCGATATGTTTTGAATTAAATTCAAGTCTTTGAGGGCAAACCCAAACAAGCTAACATGATTCAATTATTTTGCAGGTTAGGATCACATTCCGATCAATCAAAACCCCTGATTAAAATACTTTCTTGTGCTGATCCAACAATGTTTTCACGATCAGACCCAATCACGAAGAAATACGAAAATCAAACAGAAACATATACAAAACTAGTTCGATTTAATTTTTTTCATTATAAAGTCAACTGAAATTGTATATTTACGTGAGACCCTTTCTAGAGTAGTTTTTTCAACCTTGCATTACTTATCCATGCCAGCTCAATTAATGATCACAAACGAAAATACAACCATGCAATGCAATTAGTAGCCACATCAATGCAATTGGTTTTGCAATTACAAACACCTATCCCATGTCATTTTGCAATTGAGAATGCAATACCAATGTGGATGCTCTAATATTGATAGATCACAACCAGACGATCTATATAATATAAGGTGACGACTAGCTAATGGCCGCTTCTCATATTGTGTTTTAAGAGATATATAAGTCAGTGATCGATGGCCGACCACGATTTCCCAGTGATCGATCTCTCGCCGTTCTTCACTACCCCCGGCGCCGGGGACGATCTCGGTGCTGCAAAGAGGAGGCAGGAGGTGATAAGGCGAATCCGGGGAGCATGCACCAGCGCCGGCATCTTTCTGATCGTCAACCACGTTCGTAATAGGAAAAATCGATTAATTGGTCATTGATACTATTAATGAAAGACATGTTAGTTACAAATATAAGTACTAAATCTTTCTTACATAAGTACTAAATGTTAGTTACGAATATTTTTTAACAAATGGTTCAGAAAATAAATTATGGCGATTGGTGATTGATACTAAATATTTTTGGAGGGCTTGAGTTCATTACCACATGCCAGGTTAACGCAGGTCATTGATACTATATATATGTTGTCCCAACGAGATTGAACCAATTAGCACATTCCAGCTTCATGACCGTCATATTGTTGCAGAGAGATTATGGAGAGGACATTCGGTTACTTTCAGAAGACGGCGGCGTTAATAGAGACCCTTCTAAATGACGCTCTGGGTCTCCCTCCAGATCTTCTTCACCAATATAACAGCAACAGGCAGAGCGATAGGATGATAGCATACCGCTACTTCAAGGCCAATCATGTCGAGACCAAGAAAATAATGATGATCGGATCATACCCACACAAGGACCCAAACCTTTTCACACTGTTGTTGCAGGATGACGTGGGAGGGCTTGAGTTCCTGCGCAACGACCAGTGGATTCCTGTTACTCTCCTGCCCCATTCCCTCGTCGTCAACGTCGGCGACGTCCTCCAGGTATCAGCATTTATGATCTGTGATATAATTACCACTAGGCCAAACCCTTTCGTGTATTTAGCAAGTTCATATATGTATGTGCATGCAAATATCAACATGTTCTTTTTCACGACACGGTCAATTAGGTGCTAAGCAACAATGAATTCAAGAGCGTGACGCACAGAGTGGTATCTCCAAACGAGAAGGATCGTTATTCGTGCGCATTTGGGTGTCAAATAGGCAGAGACAAATGGGTAGAGCCACTTCCAGAGTTGACAAGTCTGATCAAGGCGGCGCCCAAGTTTAAGGGGTTCCGTCACGGTGAATTCCTGCAACTATTGGTGGCAAGTTACAAACCAACTCTAGATCCAAATGACACATTCACTCTTATGGACGTCGTCGCCAACCACTATGCTCTCCCGACATCCAAGGACCTTCCAGACACTACACACCAAATTGAGATCTGACAAGCCTTTATCAATGATATTGGGTTTGGCCTCTTGGGCTTTGTTTTAATAAAATACAAGGATCTTGCACAATATTATTATTATTATTATTATTATTATTATTATTATTATTATTTTCTTTGGTTTTTAGCCTCAAGGGTTTTATATATCCTTAAGCGATGAATATTGTCATCTTTATATTACCACTAGATCAACCACTTAAAATTATCTTGCATCATAATATATTGCAGTTTTAGATTTGTTGTATTTGCATCCTCTATAAATTTTATTTATATTATGATGAAAATTTCTTGTATGATCGGTTCCACCTTCCCTAACAATAATAGGCAAGTGAACTATTTGAAAATGAATGATAGTAAGTATTGAAGAAAATAACAATCGCGGAAAATAAAGGACACGATAATTTTACGTGGTTTCCCCAAAGATCGGGACTAGTCCACAGTGAGCATTGAGCTCGAAAAAATTTCACTAGTTCAGCTGTTCTTCGCTAGCTAGCTGCAGCCGATGTTTTCTTTTTAGGTTAAAGAGAGCTGCGGCTGCTACAATGATATATATACCCTTATACAAGTGTCTCGGGTATAATGGAAAACTACCAAAAGGTACATGGAAAATAAATAAGCTATATACAAGTCCAATACTCTCCCTCAAGCTGAAGCATGAAGATCTTGAATGCCAAGATTGGACAACAAGGTATGAAACTGCTCGGCGCCCAGAGCTTTGGTGACGATATAAGCTAACTGAAGAGAGGTACCAATCTCCTGCGACAGAATGTCTCGCGAGCCATCACGCTCGCGAACAAAATAGCAGTCCATCTCGACGTACTTGGTGAGCTCGTGAAAGCCGGGATTGGCGGGGAAATGAAGAGCTGCCTGGTTGACGCAATACAGACGGGTGGGAGCTGCTGTGGAACCTGTAACTCCTGAAGAAGAAACCGCAGTCATAGAATCTCGCTAGTGGTACTAACCATCGCACGGTACTCGGCCTCGACAAATGAGCGAGCAAAAAAGCGTTGCTTATTGGCACGTCAGGAAACAGGAGCCCCACTGAGTTGGATATAATAGCCGGTAGTAGAGCGCCGACTAAACTGACAGCCAGCCCAATCTGCATCACTGTAAGCTACAAGCTCGAGGGGACCAGCTGACGGCAGGAAAAGACCCTGTCCCGGTGCGGCCTTGAGGTAGCGGAGGGCCACGGCTTCTCCGACGCCCTCGACGGCCTCATCCACCACATGCCGGACATCACCCCGGTGGCTGTTCGGGGATATGATCGCCTGGCTGAAAGCCAGATTGGAACGCAGCAAGGGGAATTGATGAGTTGTCAGTACTCGCCGTCAGCATCGAGGGAACATCCCGGCGGGCGACGGAGGTGGAGAAGATCGGCGATTTAGTCTGTCTGAATGAATAAGCCGTGGGTACATAAATTATGGTTGGAGATTGCTTGAATCTGCCTGATTTAGTGTCCAGCTTCACTGTTGAATGATGCAGTTGTAAGCACCTATTCGATATCTGTAGTGAATGTGTGTAAACTTGGACGAAATAAACAACGTGCTTAAGCCTATCCAATCGATGTAGTAATCCGATACGTAAAGTAGTCAAATGAATTAGATTGACAAATCTAACGGAAACGATCGAATTCGCCATCTCCCCAAGTCTCCTTCAATCAGTCATCTGTCATTCTATCACTCAGACGAAGTGAATGATACTACTGATGCATCAAGGGAAGAGCTGGTTAATGAAATTGAGATGCTGCATAATGGAAAGGAATCATTCAACAAAATATTATGACCATTTTCAATTATGCAAGATGAATATTGGATCATTGTAAATAGGGTTATTACTTATCAGTTACTAAATGTCATTGATCAAAATTATTCATGTCACTTTATGTAAGAAATACATACACAATAATGACACTAGGGAACACATACAGATACAAAGTCCCTTTCCTTGCTTTGACATTTATATCAAAATTGGATTAAAAAATATCACGTTCACGTGGAATGAGAACAAATCGCAATCGTTTTTTCCCCTGAAATAGAAAAGATCTGAGAAAAATGTACATTGATGAATAGAGTATTAATTTTGGCTAAATGTCAAAGTTCATCTGCTATTGGGCCAGATGGCTCATAAGGGTTTAGGGGCCCATCTAGGGCTGTCCATCTCAAATGAAGGCTCACGATCCATGGTCCTCAGTCCTCACAATTATGGGTGGGCAAAAATGTGGTGCACACCGGACCAAATTGCACCAAATTGATATTTAGATTCAATTTACGCGATCAAATACAATTCAAAGAATTATCTATTCTTAATCACTTAAAAAAAATGAAACAAAATTAAATTTGAATGAGAACAAAACGAACCAAATGAACAAACACACTTTTCAACCTATTTTGATCTTCAATTTTCCTTTAATTTTGGTTCAACTCAATTGGATGCCGTTATGGATCGGATCAAACGAAACGAACGTCCACTTCTACCGTTCTACTCCCATTAATACGACAGCACCGCTTAAAGAGACTTGACGAACAACGACGAGTGGCCATGAATTGAAGGGATCCCCCCACCAAAGAAAGTAACTCACCTAACTCAGAAGTATAATTAACTTCATTTTTTATTCATTTAAGTTGTCTCATTTTAGATAATTGGATGGAATTGAAATGTTCTTCCGTAGAAATTTTGGATAGGATCAATTTGGATTGGAGTATTTCAAATCGATTTGTTTTGAGTTAATTTTTTTTTATAGTTAATTTCAATTGTTTGTGAGAACATATAATTCGAATTGATTCATTTGATAAAATAGAACAATGGATCGAATTATCTCGTTTCTGAATTGATTCATCCGAAAGTGTTATTAGATTTCTAACCTATTTAAATGTTCGAGGGCAAACGTAAACAATCTAACATGAATATTAATTATTTTGTAGGTAGGATCGCATTCTGACCAATCTAACTAGCACCCTCGTGTGCTAATCCAATAATGTTTTCACGATTAAATCTCATCATGTAGCAATACAAAGACTAGACAGGTACAAGATATGTCAAGAAGGTGGTAATAAACAAGACTGACTCTAATCACACGCGATTTTTTTCTTTCAACTTTATCATTTATTTGTCCATTGCCAATTGTCAACTCAAATTAATTTTTTTTTATTTATAACTCAGGAACCTCAGCAACCCACATGCCACATGAGTGGGTTCCAATATTGATAGATCACCAGACGATCGAGCACTTCTACTATGCTATATAGTATTGGTGCTTTAATGTACAACTTAAAGTTGTACCATAACATGAAATGTATAAGTTTAGATTGTACCATAAAGCAATTTGTATCATTATGTTATGGTACAACTTTACAACTTGAAGTTATACCATCACATAAAGGTACAAGTTCAAGTTGTACCATAAAAGAATTTGTACAAAAAGTATAGATACAATCTGAAGTTATACCATAACGTAAATGTACAATTTTAGATTGTACCATAAAAACAAAACCCAATAGCACTAATACTATATAGCATCTTAAAAATTTAGGGAACTCCTATGGTAACTTTAAGTAAGGTAACTTGAATTTTTTTACCTGCTATAGCAGGTTCCACAGGTTGCATTACGTAAAATACAATAGGTATTACGTAATAGTTACGTAACGTATGGTAACCTTACGTAACAGTGGTAAAGCACCATTACGTAAGCCTTACGTAATAGACGGTTATTTTACGTAATGAATATTAGCATTGCATTACGTAAAGTGTAAAGTCATTACGGAAGCCTTACGTAACGCTGCTGATTAAACTATTACGTAAGAAATAACTGTCGTTACGGAAGTCTTACGTAATGGAAGGTCCCTTTACGTAATGAGTATTGGCGTCGCGTTACGTAAAGAGCTAAGTCATTACGGAAGCCTTACGTAACGCTTCCATTTTAATTGTTACGTAAGAAATAACTATCATTACGTAACCTTTACGTAATGGATGTGTATTTTACGTAACAGTTGTAAAAGGTCGTTACGTAAGTCTTACGTAATGGAAGGTCCCTTTACGTAATGAGTATTGGTGTCGCGTTACGTAAAGAGCTAAGTCATTACGGAAGCCTTACGTAACGCTTCCATTTTAACTGTTACGTAAGAAATAACTATCATTTCGTAACCTTTACGTAATGGATGTGTATTTTACGTAACAGTTGTAAAAAGTCGTTACGGAAGTCTTACGTAATGGAAGGTCCCTTTACGTAATGAGTACTAACTGCGTGTTACGTAAAAAGCTAAATCATTACAGAAGTCTTACACAACGTTTTCTATCTAACTATTGCGTACAAAAATAACACAAACATTGCTCTATCCTAGTGGACAAAATGTTAATCATTTCGTAGTTAATGTCGCAGGTTCAATTCCCAGTAGTGTTACTTTTTACCTTTTATACATTTTCTTAACTTTAATAAATTAGTTTTATGAAGTTAATTTAACAATTTAGCCTCACTATTTATTATACATTTTAGTTTGAATTATAATTTTGCCAAGCAAATTTAATGAGTTAGCTTAAATTGATGAATTAGTTTCTCATCGCTAATATTTAGCATTTGCAATTGATGGTTGATATTACGAAAAATTGTGGTTATGTTCCTGTTACATACTGTGAATTTAGCTTGAATGGTTGATATTACGATATTCTCTATTTAAATCTAAGGTGCCAGTGATTGTAAACTTAGAATAAGCAAAGTCGGAAACTATTTCTTTCATCTTCAGAAGTCATGTTGAGTTTAATAACGTGATTTCTTATTTTCATTGTCATTAGCAATTACTTGGTTCTATTATAGCGATATGGTGTATTTTTAATTTATCTAGTTGATTGGTACATCCAACGATATGATGTAATTTTACCAACGTTATTTACTATCTTTGTCTCGCTATCTTAGTTGGTTGTATATTTTTCATGAACATGATATATGTGTATAACGTATCTATCATTTGAACCTACTTGGTTTTATCGTCTTTAACTATTAGTGGTTAACAAATGAACGTACAAAAACAAATTGATTGAGCGAAAGACATATTTGAGCTTGATGTGTGGGCTTGACCAGTTCGAGTGTTTTATGTCTAAACGAGCGAGTTGGTCGATTTTGGATTGTGGTAAGTGATTGTCAACTTAGAGTAAGCGAAGTCGGAAACTATTTCTTTCATTGATTAGAAGTCACGGGATCTCACTGACCAGATAACGAGTCAGCATCTTGGGGCGAAGCCCCGGGTTAGGAGCTGGGGGTGCATTGTTCCAACCATGTATGCATGGCCTAATCTATTTTGAGTTACAAGTCAAATCGGTTTATATCTTTGATCTGGTTTGACAAGTGGAATAGTACGACCGGTGGTACAAAAATGTTTTGTCGGTTCATGCCGATTTTTAAAAATGTGAAAATGATTAATATCCGAACTATGTAATCATATACAAAACATATTTGTAGACAATTCACTTACAATCCACCCAATACCATCAACTTTTAACTATTAAATTCAAAAAACGAATAATAAATTAACTTGTTTATTAATTAAATTCATGAAAACGATTTTTTTCTTAGAATTTATAAGTCGATTATTCCGGTCATACTAGTGGTGTCATGTCGATTTCATTAGATGCACAGATTGAACCAGGTTCAATCGGCCGCATCGTTTTGGTGTGAGGGGATTTAGAAAAGTAAAATACAAATTCTTGCTGCCGTTTTGTTGTACCTGTCAACCTTGCCCTGTTTACTTCCCATTTCGTTTTCTGTTATCTATTTAAAAAAAAAAATCAAGAAACAAATGACAAAAAACGTGTTCACTTGTTCATTTCGTTTTCTTTGGAAAAAAACCAATTCCAACAAATGAGAAACCTGTGTGTAAACGATAAAAACATGTTTTCTGGAATTATGGGTACGGGTTATCCCCAGTTTCCTAGCGGTAAAACGTCACAATTCCTTAATGAGATACCGGGTTCGAGTCACCAATGTGATTTTTTTTTTACCTTTTCCACCGTGCTCCAAAACCCATCGTTTTGCCCCATTCACCCACCCTAACCCTAGAAACCTATCGTTGCTCGGCCATCTCCATCTCCTCTTCCCCTTGCAGCCCCGCCACCTCCTCTCCACCCAGACCACTATCGCCGGCCATCTCCATCTCCTCTTCCCCTTGCAGCCCCGCCACCTCCTCTCCACCCAGACCACTATCATCTCCATCTCCTCTTCCCCTTGCAGCCCCGCCACCTCCTCTCCACCCAGACCACTATCGCCGGCCATCTCCATCTCCTCTTCCCCTTGCAGCCCCGCCACCTCCTAACCACCCAGACCACTATCGCCCCATCATCTCCATCTCCCTCGCCAGCGCCGCCGTCATCCTTCTCCCTCGCTAGCCCCGCTGTGGAGATATATCACCTCTCATCCCCGCGACGTCATCATCTTTTCTTCATCGCACATCTTTCTCCTCCTGCTAGCGACCCAGTCCAGGTAGAAGCAGGCAAGCAGCACCGAAGGATCTTTCCTATCCTCGATTCCTCCTCCAACAGAGAAGCACCAGCCGCACATCTTCCTCCTGCTATCGACCCAGCAGGTAATTATTCTTCCTGCCAGCAACTCAATCCATGCTTGCTTGTGATGGTGAATTGGAGCGATTTGTAGGATGATTTAGGATAATTGTGGTCATGTTTTCCTTATGCTGCGAGTTTGAATGAAAATAGACAATTTGGGCAGACCAAGTTTGTGTTAATTTGTGTCATATTTGTGTTAATTTGTGGCATATCTTGTCGTTGCTCTTCTTGATCGGCAGCTGTGGTTATCTGATCAGATGTTTGCTGGTTTCTCCCCTGTCAAATGAAAAGAAGGGCAGTTTTTTGCTGTACATGTTTTCATAATCCCCTTTCAAATGCAAAGAAGCAATTTTTTTGGGGTTGCTGGTTCTATTGTACATGTTTGCTGCAATTTAGTTGGATACAATATATTATTTTTTATGTTATCTGGATTCTTGGTGCAGGTGCTTCTATCCGCAGTGAGTGAATCAATGAGTGAATATGAGAAAGTTGAAAATGATGCTATGCCTTCGCAAGAAAAACACACAGATGAAGATGTCAATATCCCTCAAACTTTTGATCAAGCTATATTAGCTTTAGTGTTCGAGACCTTGGAAGATGCTGAATTCTTTTACAATGCCTATGCAAAAAGAGTTGGGTTTAGTATTCGGAAGCGAGATTGTCGAAAATCACGTGATGGAGAAATGCTAATGCAAAGATGGGTTTGTGCAAAGGAGGGCCATCGGCATCAAGTGTGGTTGAACAAATCTGATCGTAAACGCAAGCCGCGTCGAATAACTAGGGGAGGTTGTGAAGCAGAATTTCGCGTGAATTTGGATCATGATACTGGGAAGTGGGTTGTGAAGAAGCTAATATCAACTCACAACCATAACTTGGTTTCATCCAAGCAGGTCCATCTTTTGCGATCTCACCGTGAAATCAAAGAAAGTGATAAAGCTTTCATCGAGGCATTGCATACTATTGGAGTAAGCCCTCGTTATATAACTGAATTTTGCAAGGAGCAACATGGAGGATATCAGCATATGGGATTCACACCAAAGGATATAGAAAATGAAGTGCAAGCTATTCGAAAGGAAATGGTCCAAGGCGGTGATGCAAACACTACCATAGGATATTTAGAGGGGAGGAGACAAGCAGATCCGGAGTTTTTTTTCAAGTACACGGTGAAAGATGATGATAAACTTGGACACCTGTTCTGGGCAGACTCGGTGTCAAGATCCGATTATGCATTCTTTGGGGAGGTTGTAGCATTTGATGCTTGCTACCGGAGACAAAAGTACAACAACCCTTTAGTCATGCTTATAGGAGTAAATCATCATCACCAGAATTTGCTGTTGGGAGCTGCCTTTTTGAAAGATGAGAAGACTGAAAGTTACATATGGTTACTGCAGACATTTTTAGAGTGCATGGGAGGTAAGAAGCCATCGTCGGTCATTACAGATGGGGATAAAGCGATGCGCCAAGCTGTAAGCCAAGTGTTTCCTAAAGCTGCCCACCGCCTTTGTTCTTGGCATATAGATCGCAATGCAGGTGATATGAAGCTTGGTGTCAAGTTTTTGCAAGGACTGAATTATCTTATGAAAAATAGAATGTCGATCAAGGAATTTGAGGAAAAATGGCAGCGGTTAGTGACGGAAACTAACTTAGACCAACATTCTTGGGTGAAAGGTTTATATGGAGATCGTCATATGTGGTGCGAAGCTTATCTGAAAGGAAATTTTTTTGGAGGCATGACCACTACCTCCCGCTGTGAAGGAATGAATAGCACGAGTAATCGGTACGTTAACCAGAACTTGAAGTTATTTGAATTTGTGAAAAGATATGAGAGGATGGTTGATAAGTTACGCTTCAACGAGTCAAAGGCTGACTTCATAGCATTTCATTCGAGGATGGTGTGCTCTCATGTCCTTCTTAACTATGAGCAGCAAGCCGAAGAGTTGTATACTCCAACCATTTTTGAACTTTTCAGAGAGGAACTTAGGTTTGAAACTAGCTATCTGTTATCTGAACCTATGACACAAGAGGGGGATATTGAGATTTTCAAACTCCACCAGTGGTCAAAGCCTAGTCGGATAAGAACTGTGGAGTACAATACCATAAAAGACACAATTAAATGCTCGTGTTCGTTGTTGGAGTCAATAGGTATTCCATGTCGGCATATTCTGAATGTTATCAAGTTGAGAAAAATGCCTCGAATTCCTCAATCGTGCTTTATCTCGCGGTGGACAAAGAAGGCAAAAGGTTTGGGTTCGAAAGATGCAATCACGAGTTTGATTGACAGTAAGCTTGTTGAAACTATGCGCCATGGGGCTTTAGTTGCTAAGGGTTATAAAATTTTTCAGCTGGGTTCCAAATCAGGAGGGTGTTTCGATAAAGCTTCAGAAGAGCTAACTCGACTATCAACATCGCTTGAGAAACTCAGTGACCAAAACAAGCCTTGCCCTGTGAAAAGAAAATATGGGGATGTGGGAGACCCAGACATAGTGAAAACGAAAGGAACCATGATAATCAATTCCAGTGCTACCTTGGTTATTCCAAAATTTAGTGAGAAACCTGTCAGAAATCTGACCTATTTAATCAGTAACCATGATAATCAATTCAATCCTTTCAAGTACATCCCAACTAATAAAAGTAACCATGATAATCAATTCAATCCTTTCAAGTACATCCCAACTAATAAAAATATTTAGCTGAATTCACTAACTATTGACTATCGTAATCAAAGCCAAAATAAAAAATCAACCTAAATCATTGATTTAAACAACGAACCAGCTGCTTTATTCATAGCTTTGAGATCGCGTAATGCCTTCCTTTGCTCAGCTGCATATTCCGGATCATTGCGGACAATATTCATAGCACCAAAGATATTATCCTCACGCTTCTTATTATTCTTATGCAATAACAACCAGCTCGCTATTTCTTTTCGTGCCTCTAAACCATGTGTCTTGGAAGTCTACATAAAATGACAAAACAAAAGATTAGTTGGACGAGAGTAGTTGCATAATACATATATGCCCAAGCTTATACTTACAACATCTGCAAGATTTGTTGGGCAATATCTCATGTATTGGATTACATGTACTCCACAATCTGTACTGTAAATATAAAAATTTACAAAAAACCCATGTTAGAGTACAAATGAGGAAAATAATTATATTCCAATTTTCAAGCAAAAATCTGTACGTAAAAGTAAGCTCTTACCCATTGGGTTGTCTTTCGACATCTAATGACTTCACTTCAAGTGTTCCGAATGATGGTATAATTGTTTCGCTTTTGGTTCCAAAAGTTTTATGGTGTAACATTGCATCCAACGCTAATAACTATATACAAAATGTAAAAGAAACAATAAATTAGAATAAAAAGGCTATAAATACTCATGCATAATAATTGAACATTCAAAGTTGATATACTTACTATTTTTCTTATATTGTCTTTACGGGGTGTATCATCCTTTAGAGGGAAACTATCAAGCAAGTATACTTCATTTCCCACAACGTTAACAATACACAAGTACCAGTGTTCATACACATGGTCACATATAGGGAGATAAATCTAAAAAAAATTAAAAATGAGTTAATGTCAATTTATGAAATCTCCCCGTAATGGTAAAAAAATGTAGCGCAAACATCTAACCTCCTTGCAAGCATCAATATCTCCCATGTATTTATCTTTGTAGTGCCTGATTAGTTTCTCCACTGTAGGCGGCTTTTCAGTCCACATTAAAACATGATTCTGCATAACAAAATTGTAAGTCTTCAAGATTAGAGAAAAATACAAGATTATAATATAGCAATATGACCATCACATACTCACCGTAAATGACCATGGCATGAACCAATAATCACTTCGTTGGCAGCCACGATATGCTTGTGTCAACCCAACGGCAACAAGATTAATCACCTAGATGATCAATCATTAGAAATGTACCTAAACATTATTTTTTTGAAATTGACAAGAGAAATATAAATACTCACTCCGGACTGCAGATGTTTTCCATCACCTAAACTAGCAAGATCTTCTCTTGTAATATGATAAGTGTCAAACTCGACCAACCAGCTACTGCATAATCTCAGAAATGGGTATATTAAAATTGGACAAAAGGACATTTAATCCGTTATATAATTGAAAATTCAAACTCTACCTTTCAGTATTTCTTAGAGATTTCTCAGCGAATAAAAATGCCCAAAGATTCTCAGTATAATCCGGTAGTATATTCACAATATCTTCATCTATGATCTATTCACAAAAAGTAATTTTATAGTTACTAACAATCAAATGGAGAATACAAACATATGCAAATTTAGATGCATGAGAAAGTCACCATTGTACACTATTAGCCTACATACCTCCTTTTTTCTAGTTTTGTCGCCTTTCTTAGGACCTTTACGTCCTCCTCGAGGTTTTGCTGGTGATGGTTCTGGACAGACAAAAGGGGGCATGAGTAGAGGACCAGTTTTAAGAGTTTCAGGATCTCGAAGTCCCATCTTTTTATTCTCTCTTGGTTGAGCCTTGGGATTCATGAGTGCCTCAAATGAATCTGATTCGACGTCATCCTACAACATTGGAAAAAATCATTACAAGTAGATAAAGTAAATAATTCATAATATGTTAATTAAACACCTTAAAGGTCTTACAACTTGCTCTGCCTTTCTCTTCTTCAGATTTTGAGACTGGCTCTCATTATTAGATTTCACGAATCCTACTTTTCCCTTAAAGACAATAGAAAAGGTAAAACAATTAAATTTACAAAAAAAAAAAAGATTTGCTACAATCTAATAATGATGTCTTCAAATATGAAAGCATCATTACCTTTTTCTTTTTCTTCAATTCTGATAATTTTATAGGTGAACTTGCATCATCGGAAAGCTCCACCATATCCACTTCCGTCTTCAGATTATTCAACTTATCATATAGATTAGTTGAATTCTCATTTGAATTAAAATCATCTTCAGTTCCTTTGCTTACACTGCTCCTGCCCTTTTCAAACGGGACAGCTTCCCCTGCTGGACTCTTCGAAGCCGATTCATTCAATTTATGGCTCTTTACAGGAACGGGTACAGAATCATGGTCTTTGATTTTGTTTCCCACTCCCTGTTGTAGTTGACTTTGAATGGCAGCTAATGTTGTCATTACTTGTGAGATTGAAGATGAGATTTCCACCTTAAAAGCACCTAATTGTGACATAGTGAACTCTGATTCTTTTTTTAACTGACTTTTCAGTTCAATCATCTCTGCTCTAACATCCTGTTTGAAAAATAAACAAAATGACACAAACTGCTAAGATGAAAATTACATAAACAAATAGTCAGATGAAAATCCAACCTCAATTGTATAACAGCTTGAAGGATCTCTTCCAAATCCCACCTACATACATAGATATATCAAATGTAAAAAAATCAATGCATGATACCGAATCTTATTCAACAATAATAAAAGAACATTTTGGTCTAGTATTTACCTGGATGCTATCAACCCCACCTAACCGATAAACATTTTTAACAACCTTCGAAATGGAGTTGTCATCCCAAACTCGTATGCGCGGTAATGAACTTGAGTCACGAGCAAAGTTATGCAATTGCACATGGTCCAAGTAAAAAATCTACATGCAATGTGGCATTAATTCATATTCTATGAATAATATCTATATTATACGACATTAAAGTTTAAACAACAAATTTGTACTTACCTCCAGTAATAACATGCATCCTGTCACAGATTGTTCTCTTGATGAAGAGTCTTCTGGTTTGTTTTGATAGTCTTTTATACCTTCTAAAAGACCATCATAGACGAACTTTGCCCAATTCAAGTTTCCCACAACATTGATGTTCGTTAAAATGTTTAAATAACTATTGGGAACATGAACGGAAGTAGACGGTCTCAAAAGTCTACACATTACATATAAAAGAAATTTCCCTGTGAACTCTTCACCTTCCGTGAGATCTTTCACCAAATCTGTTTTTAAACTGAAGCATTTTATTTGTCCAGTACCCAAATTAAATCTTACCCTCACTCCGCCATCACACTCACCTAACTGGGTTTCCACATCCATACCTTGAGCAGGTAATCCCAGTATGGTGACGACATTATCTACACTTAGAGACAATCGATTACCGTGCACATTCAGTTCACTAGTTGTCACATTGAATCTCATCATAAGGTCCTCCAAAAGATTCAACTTCAATTTATGCTTCTTCAAGTGCAAGAGTGCACCAAATCCAATTTCTTCAATGGCCCTCTTTTTTCCATCACATAAACTGTCGATGAGCTCACAAAATTGATGTACGCCACAACGGCTACTCAAATATACCTATGTGAATAAATGCCAACCAATATTCAAATAAACAAATTTCCTATGAAATTAGAAATCAAGCAAATAAACTAATTTTATACATAATATCAAAACAAAATCACCAAACTCAAAAGCTTAACCGTGAGTACAGTAGTCTTAAAAAGACCACTAGTTATTAATGGATTACCTTTTTCTTTCTTTGTTGGTTTTCATCATTAATTTCGGAAGAGACTCTTTCGTCGATCTTACTCATCTTTGAACTGTACATAACAGAAATTAAATTTAAACTTTAATAAAACAAGTACGATGATGAGTAACAGCTCAGAAAAGGTTGGGTTACGTTTCATATTGAACATAAAGCTTGCAAATCCCCTTCATGCTTACGTATAATACAAATTACATTGTTTTTAAATTACTCACCAACACAATACAAGAAAAAATAGTATCAATATAAACAATTGTTTTTAAACTCTCTACCATGACGATTCATATGTTTGAGAAAACAAAACTGAAGCAAATAGTATCAATATAAATTACACACATATATATTGCTTGCAGTTGAAGTTGGAAAGCGCCTAAAACAAACACATATATTGTCATGTACTTGGATGCTTGGTGCAAAAGCTTTTTAGTTTCATTATTATAGTGACGATCCAAGTAAAAAGTAATATCAGTAGAATTAACAGCAAAGGTTGGTTAATTGCAAACATAATACCTGTCCTAATTGCAAACACGACGGCGGAATCAGAGCAGTGCGACGCGGAAGGGCGAACTCCGCTGTCCGTAGTTGCTGGTCGCTGCTAGATAAAACGAAGGCCGGATCAGAGCAGCGACGCGGCGATGTTGGAGGAGACGCGGCGATTTCGGAGAAGACGCGGCGACTTGTGCTGGTGAAGAGGAAGAGGACTGGCGGTGGTGATGATGTCGAAGCCGCGCCGAATTCGGAGAAGACGCGGCGACTTGTGCTGGTGAAGAGGAAGAGGACTGGCGGTGGTGATGATGTCGACGACGAGGGGATTCTGGGTAAACGGAGCAGGGGTGATCGCAGAGCGAGTTGGTGATGCCGGAGGTCAGCGATGCGGCCGGAGCTGGACTGGAATTTTGTGCGGCCGGAGTCGATGGTGATGTGCGGCTGGGGATGGCGAACTCCGCTGGGTATTACGTAAGCGCACGCCGGGCTGGGGATGGGAACAATAAAGGTTGAGATGATTTAGACTCCAGATTAAGCAATAATTAGGAGTAACAAACCCTAATGAATAAAACTAATGAATACGTGAGATGACCGGCAGCCCCGGTAAACGGATGTTTTTATGTTTTCTAATCCGAGGGTCTAAATTCATTTTAGTATGATCTAACGGTGTAAATCTATATAAGTTACCTAACTTGAAATTATACCCCAGTTACCGTAGGAGATCCCTAAAAATTTATCCAAGACGATCTCTATAATAAGGTCAGCAAGAGCTGAGTAGTTGCTGTTGTGGCCGGCTCCTTAATTCCTTCATTGTCACCACGTACAAAAATTTCGATGGCCGATCACGATTTCCCAGTAATCGATCTCTCCCCGTTTTCCACTACCCCCGGCGCCGGCGATGCAAAGAAGAAGGAGGAGGTGATAAGGCGAATCCGGGGAGCATGCTCCGCCTCCGGCCTCTTTCTGATCGTCAACCACGGCATCCCCATGGCAGCGTTGAGCGACACCTTGGCCGCCGCTTGCGAGTACTTCGATCGCCCTGCCGAGGAGAAGCTCAAGTGGGTCCCACCGCCGGCGGATGCCGCATCGGCCATACCCACCGGCTACGTCAATCGGGCGGCGGTTGAGTTGGCTCGCAATAATAGCGAGATGTTCGTGATAGCCCCAACCGGGTCTGCTTCCAACGTCTACCCAACCGAACCGCCACGGTTCAGGTACCCCTAGTTTCAACCATGGTCCATGAAACCGTACCGGACATCGTACCGGGAAAGTCAGTGGTAGGGTATTTTATGGTAAAACCGTGGTTTAACTGTAGTTCAACCGTTATGCCGGTAAATACCGCCTACCGGTTTAGCCTCCGATACTGGTATTTCGTGGTTGAACCGCCGGTACGGTACGGTTTCATGGACACTGGTTTCAACCCGACTTCATTGGGTTAATTAATTTCAGTTTCATGCGGAACAAGAGTTTGATCTGGTTTGTATTACTACTAGTCCTGAACATGAAAGTTAAATGTTCGAATCTGTTAAATAGAATCTAATCATAAGAAACAAAATACAACGGTTTGGTTCCAAACCGACATGACAAACCGATAAGGTGTTTTGAAACGGATTGCTTTGCTTCTTTAATTGAAGAAACGAACACGGTTTACCTCAATTAGAAAACTAAACATGCTTTCCCCAACAAGATGGAACCAATTAACTCATCACTATATTATGAGCTAGTTTGGCCATGCTCTTGTTGTTGTATGTTTTGCAGAAACAACTTCTGGGGGGAGCTGTTAGAAAAGTAATTTTCAAAAACGGTAAGAAGTGATTTTTAATATAAAAAGTTGTGTAAAATGATTATAAAATATTTATAATATAAAATATGAATAAAAAATTATAAACAATAAAAAGTAGTGAACATGGATATTTTAGATTTCTTTTATACTAAATAACATCACTTTATATCTTATTTTATTCTTAAAATGTTATTAATGAAATAAAACTATAATTTATTAAATAATATTAAAATATGGGAAGGATAATCTTATACTTCGAAAACAACTTTTCGCGGAAACTCCAAATCAGAGCTTATGCTTTTATGTTATACAAAATCAGTTTTCGACTTTCAAAAGTCAGGCTTTTAGAGGTGTTTGGCCATATTTTAGTTTTTAAAGCCAAAAAACACTTCTAAAAGTCGGGCCAAATAATATTGTTGCAGAGAGAAAATGGAGAGGACATTTGGGAACTTCCAGAGGACAGCGAAATTGATAATGACTCTTCTAAACGACGCTCTGGGCCTTCCTCCAGATCTTCTACATCAATATAACGACAACAAGCAGTGCGACAGGATGATCGGGCACCACTACTTCAAGGCCACCGCCGATACCAAGAAAATGATCGGATCATACCCACATAAGGATGCGAACCTTTTCACGCTGTTGTTGCGGGATGACGTAGGAGGGCTTGAGTTCCTGCGCAATGGCCAGTGGATTCCAGTTTCTCCTGTCCCTCATTCCCTCGTCGTCAACGTTGGCGATTTCCTCCAGGTACCGGTTTAATTTGCTTGACTCTGGATCCTTGGAAATGTGTGACAATTTTAGGATATTGATAATGAACCTAGCTAGCTAGCTTTGACATTTATGGTCGCCGGTTTGAGTCTTGACGATCTTTCAATATCTCATGTTGATGTATGAGCTCTTTTGACGAGACGATCGATCAGGTATTAAGCAACAATGAATTCAATAGCGTGGCGCACAGAGTGGTATCTCTGAGCGAGAAGGATCGCTATTCGTGCGCGTTCGGGTGTCAAATTGACAGAGACAAATGGATAGAGCCGTTGGCGGAGTTGACAAGTTGGATCAAGATGGCGCCCAAATTCAAGGGTTTCTATCCCGGTGAATTCCTACATCTAGTAATTGCCAGTTATAAACCATCCCTGGATCCAAATGACACATTCGCCCTTATTGACGTCGTCAACCACTATGCTCTCCCGCCATGGACAACACCAAATTGACGCCAGACAAGCCTTTTTCAACGGTATTAGGTTTGGCCTCTTGGGTTTTGTTGTAATAGAATATCCGTATCGTGGACAATTTTTTTTTTTTGTCTGTTGGTTGTTAGGCTCAGGGTTCGAACCTAAAAGTGGTGTAAGTTGCCATCTTCAGATTACCACTAGACTTATCTCGTAAAATTATCGTGAATCTGTTTTCCGGCGAGAAAACTTGCGTTGAATTGATATTGATGCACCTTTGACTTCTTTGGACAACGATCACTAAACACGGCTCACACCTCTTCAAACAAAGTTCGAACGAGGGTGTTCGATTGATGGTTTTTTGGGAACGAGATCTAAATTAAATTACTTCTACTCCTATGGAGGTTCGGCGAGAGCTCCAAACTACGAACTACATCTATGGCTACATGATAGAGAAAAGGTAAAGGATAAACTTGACATGTGTGTCAGAGTGTTGGTTTTGGAACCTTTGTCTCTGTCGACCCCTCCTCTTATTTATAGCCCCGTGGAGGTAACCGCCATAGAAAACCGCTTGTTGGATAACTGATACAAAGAACCGCTCCCCCTTCTTCGGTAGAAAACCGCCTCTTGGATAACTCCCAAAAAGAACCGCTCCCTGCTTCCTCGGAGTGGTGGTTACTCCTTCAACCGCCTAGGTGCCTCTCTTGGAACCGTCGTGGGTCTTGGAGTGTAGCTTGCCTCGCCTAGTCTTGTTCTGAATCTCGTGTCATGCTAGTCTTTTGATGAGCATGTGGTGTCTCACAAAGGGGGTCGTGGTCTTCTTGCTTCGCGGCCATGGACTTCTTACTCATGTTCATGGCCTTCTTGTCTCGCGGCCATGGACTTCTTACTCATGTCCATGGCCTTCTTGTCTTATGGCCATGGACTTCTTACTCGTGTTCATGGCCTTCTTGTCTCGCGGCCATGGACTTCTTACTCATGTCCATGGCCTTCTTGTCTTACGGCCATGGACTTCTTACTCGCGGCCATGGACTTCTTACTCATGTCCATGGCCTTCTTGTCTTACTGCCATGGACTTCTTAGTCATGTCCATGGCCTTCTTGTCTTACGGCCATGGACTTCTTACTCATGTCCATGGCCTTCTTGTCTCGCGGCCATGGACTTCTTACTCATGTTCATGGCCTTCTTGTCTCGCGGCCATGGACTTCTTACTCATGTCCATGACCTTCTTGTCTCGCGGCCATGGACTTCTTACTCATGTCCATGGCCTTCTCGTCTTACGGCCATGGACTTCTTACTCGTGTTCATGGCCTTCTTGTCTCGCGGCCATGGACTTCTTACTCATGTCCATGGCCTTCTCGTGACACAACATGGCCCTCTCATACTTACTATCTCTTCTTGCGTCCATGCCCCTTCTCGTGAAGTGGCACGTGCTTCTCCTTGAAGTGGCATGTACCTCTTCCAGACTTAGTTTATTTTTTAGTCATTAGGCCTTGGTCATGGGGCGACATGGCCTCTTCGTTGAGGCGGCATGGCCTCTCTTTAGACTTAGTAGCTTGGGCCTAAAATCAATATCCATAAGGCCCAACTGAAACAACATTAATTGTTATAATGGGTGTGGCCTTATAAACTCATTAATTATCTTGTAACTCACCAATGTGGTACAAGACAAATTTTATGGTGTAAACAAATGCCCCCCAACTACTTAGTGCATAAGGCTTATGGACTAAGTAGTTGAACACCACCATGCTAGCGAAAGTAACAAGCTGGCTAGTGTCTACTCAACACACCTAGTTCATCCTTAGCCAAAAACTTGACTTTTACGTCAAGCCAACGTGGTAGGATGGTACTCGACGTCAAAACTTGCCTCATGCCTTAGCCAAATTTTGGCTTTTAATGGTCAAGCCACCTAATGCATTCAACGAGACACCAACTTCACTTTATCACCTACACCCTCATTGACATCTCGTACTTAGCCACATGGTTGAGAGAATAACTTGGAATTTTTCGCACCTATTTTGGCATAGATTGACTCATCTCACCTCGTCACAAGGCTAGACAGCTCCCTCGCGACAAGTCAAGCCGTCTACTTTTTGCCTTAGAAAAAAAAAATAATGTTCATTTTTATGTTGGTAGAGACATTATGGTCACCACTCCTCTACTACCACTTTCAAGCCATCATGCCCCCCCAAGGTCGTGGCTACTCGGGACAAGATAACATGGCATGGCATGGCCTGATGTATGGCTCGTCATGTCAAGCCATCACAATAACGTGGTGGCAAGATCTTCATGTCGAAGTCTAACAACTCCGACTCAAGATTTTCACTTTGATATTTTCCTTCTATCTTTTCTTTTAGCCATGGTTGGCTACAATATTTTTTATAACTAATATATAATAATTATATTATATAAATTTATTTATTTTATATGGCAAGAAGTGACAAATGTCACTGCTCTCCATAGCCTTTGGCAACAATCAATGTACCAAAGGTGTACACCCATTGCCAAGTCCATGGATCAAACCAGACATGCCATCCATAGACCACATGACTCTTTTCCTCCATGGGAGATGAATCTTCATACATTAACTTTGAATTTTCTAGCTTACTAATGGGTGGTACATAGTGAGCCTGTCTAGTTTTGGTGGCCTTGCATGAGGCCTCATGCTTCTTTGCCTGGGCCACCTTACTTGACATGTCAAGGCTATCATGATTATTCTTCTGCCTTGATTTCCTCCCACTTGATAAATGCTTAATCTCCTCACGATGTTGGGGACCAGGTATAGGCTTGACAAGTTGACAACCACTCGTGTAGCTTCCTTGTCTTCGTCTTTCAATATATAAACCTTGTTGGCCCCTATACTTAGCACTCAACCACCATTGACTCTTCGTGCAGCCATGTTTGGCTGGTGTGTATGGTGACTTCTTATACATGCCCCCATGTACACTCTTTGTGGTTAGTGACGAGTACTTACTATTCATTGACATGGACTTGCCCCCCAATCCTCCCTTGTCCATAATTTCATGCTTACAAAATACATGTGAGGGTTTGACTTCTTTTGTCTTCTTGGAGATGTTGTCTACTTCATTCTTCATGGTGGGTGAAATGCTCCCTTGTCCAGACTTAGCAAAATTTGCGAGACTGTGACAACTCTTTCTGCCTTTTCCACGTCTTTCCTTGTTGGACTTGCCCCCATGTCCACTGTTTGTGGTTGGTGGCATGCTTTCTTGTCCAGACTTAGCCATATTATCATATTTATCACAAACATGTGAGGCTTTGGGTTGATGTGGCTTCTTGGAAACCACCTTCCCCCTAGATGGACATCTCGACTTCTCTTCGTCAACCTTAAAACTCTTCTTGCAATGAGCACACAAATTCTCAACTTCATTAGTCATCATTGCGGCCAGGCTGGCCTGCTTGGTACATGACGAGCTTCCTTGGTCGAAAACCACGTTGGGTCTCCTTTGAGGCGGTGTTGTATCCAACACCAGCTTGAAGCGTGGTAACTCGACTTTGGAGAAGTCTGGGTTGACCATGTTGATGCCAAGCACCTTGGGGAACGGATCAGTGTCCACCCACATGGCATCCTTCTTTGCTTCAGGGAACTTGATACGTCCCTTTTCAATGGTATCCTGCAAGACATTTCGGAACACCACACAAGAATCAGTGGCATGTGACATGATATTATGCCACTTGCAATACTTTTTCCCTTTTAATTTCTCGGGTGAGGGAAAGACATGCCCCCCTGTCAACTTGACTTGACCATCCTTATAGAGTTGGTCAAAAATCAAGTCTGCCTTGGAGACGTCAAATGAATACTTCCTCGACTGAATGGGAGCACGATTGGGTCTCCCTCCTTGTGGTCTCTCTTCCACTTTAGACAAAGAAGCACATATGTATGGCTTCCCTGGAGTTATCTCAGCCAAGTCTACCCCAACCTCATTGGCCTCGTGGGCAATATGATTGATGGTATAGTCTAAGTTTGGGAAGTATGATCCCCTTGATGCACTCCTACGATTCTCTTCCTCATGTAGAAGAGACTCATACCTCAGAGCACAAGACATGAGTTGAAATAAATCAGAGAACTCCCTATCTTGGAATTTCTTCCTTAGTTCAAAACTCAAACCCCCTTGCGCCAGCTTGACGAACTCCCTCTCCTTCAAATTAACAAAGCAACGGTTACGGGCATTCTTGAAGTTAGTCAAGAAATGCTCAACCGATTCCCCTGGTTGTTGGCGCATACGTGCCAAGTCAGCCATGGACACCTCGGGCTCAGATCTGTAAAACTGAGCGTGGAAGACTTGTTCCATCTGTTGCCAAGTCTGGATGGAGTTAGACGGCAAGTTGACGTACCAAGCAAAAGCCGGTCCTGTCAACGAGTTTCCAAACAGTCTTAACTTAACAAAATCTCCTACATCGCCACATTGGACAGTGAAACGTCCAACGTGCTCTACAGTGGACTGATCTCCAGTCCCTGTGAATGTGGCAAACTGGGGAACTCTGAATCCCCTTGGAAATGGGTAAAGCCTATCTACCCATTCTGGGTACGGCTTACGGTATACAGGTGGCATAGCAGGTCTTACTCCCATGCCAAACTGCTCCGTAAGGAGTTGAGCCACCTGATCCCTAAGAGTGTTGGCCTCATGCCCCCCTTGTTGCCCTCCATACGGTACAAACCCAATGGGATCTATGCCATGCCCATTGAAATGGGGTGGTGTTGGAGTTGGGTAGCCTCGAGGTGGGATTTGATCCATGTTACCACCTAGGCCTCCTCCTACCCCCAAATTCACGGGAGCCACGTAGGGTCTTGCCTCCGTGATAGAGGGACGAGCACCCACTTGCATGGGTGGCTGCTCAACTCGAGTGTTGAACATGGTGGCGAGGTTCTCACCACGCGGGGGTACCACTTCAACTCCCACGCGTGCCTGTGACGATTCCCCCACTTGAGTTGTAGCAGGAATCTCGACCTCACCTACTCGACGTGGAGGTGGTTGGCCTGTCGTTTGAGGCGACAAGTTCTCTTGCCGTGGTTGGCCATTCCGACCACCGGCGGGAGAAAGAACATTATTAGTAGGCGTTAGGCCTGTGCCATCTAATGGCAAAGCTCTTGACTGCCCTACTGGTCTAGTTAGAGTTTGTCGAAACTGATCCAACTCATTTGTGTTTTTGTTAACCACCTCAAATAATTGACTGAAACGTCTATCAATGCGAGAATTGAGACAGTCCATTTGAGAATTTACCTGATGTGTACTGGCCCGAGTCTCCTCCATCATGCGGCGGTTCTCCACCAGCATTTGGCGGTTCTCCTCTGTGGCTCGAAGGTTGTCAGCCACCATCTTGCGGTTCTCTTCTGTAGCTTGACGGTTCTCTGCCACCATCTTACGGTTCTCCTCCATCATCTGACGAAGGGCCCCCACTGCTTCGCCGAGATCTCCACCAGACGCGGTCGCCATCAAGATCTCTGCTCCACCGTTTCCTCCGGTCACCGCGTCGGACGCTTGGCCATGCTCGATGTTGGCCACCTGCCCCTCCACGAATCCAGCCGGAACGTCACCTTCATGGTTCCTCCGCCTCGGAGCCATTGAATCGACCACAAGTGTCCCACCAGGTGTGCCAAATTTGTTTTCCGGCGAGAAAACTTGCGTTGAATTGATATTGATGCACCTTTGACTTCTTTGGACAACGATCACTAAACACGGCTCACACCTCTTCAAACAAAGTTCGAACGAGGGTGTTCGATTGATGGTTTTTTGGGAACGAGATCTAAATTAAATTACTTCTACTCCTATGGAGGTTCGGCGAGAGCTCCAAACTACGAACTACATCTATGGCTACATGATAGAGAAAAGGTAAAGGATAAACTTGACATGTGTGTCAGAGTGTTGGTTTTGGAACCTTTGTCTCTGTCGACCCCTCCTCTTATTTATAGCCCCGTGGAGGTAACCGCCATAGAAAACCGCTTGTTGGATAACTGCTACAAAGAACCGCTCCCCCTTCTTCGGTAGAAAACCGCCTCTTGGATAACTCCCAAAAAGAACCGCTCCCTGCTTCCTCGAAGTGGTGGTTACTCCTTCAACCGCCTAGGTGCCTCTCTTGGAACCGTCGTGGGTCTTGGAGTGTAGCTTGCCTCGCCTAGTCTTGTTCTGAATCTCGTGTCATGCTAGTCTTTTGATGAGCATGTGGTGTCTCACAAAGGGGGTCGTGGTCTTCTTGCTTCGCGGCCATGGACTTCTTACTCATGTTCATGGCCTTCTTGTCTCGCGGCCATGGACTTCTTACTCATGTCCATGGCCTTCTTGTCTTACGGCCATGGACTTCTTACTCGTGTTCATGGCCTTCTTGTCTCGCGGCCATGGACTTCTTACTCATGTCCATGGCCTTCTTGTCTTACGGCCATGGACTTCTTACTCGCGGCCATGGACTTCTTACTCATGTCCATGGCCTTCTTGTCTTACTGCCATGGACTTCTTAGTCATGTCCATGGCCTTCTTGTCTTACGGCCATGGACTTCTTACTCATGTCCATGGCCTTCTTGTCTCGCGGCCATGGACTTCTTACTCATGTTCATGGCCTTCTTGTCTCGCGGCCATGGACTTCTTACTCATGTCCATGACCTTCTTGTCTCGCGGCCATGGACTTCTTACTCATGTCCATGGCCTTCTCGTCTTACGGCCATGGACTTCTTACTCGTGTTCATGGCCTTCTTGTCTCGCGGCCATGGACTTCTTACTCATGTCCATGGCCTTCTCGTGACACAACATGGCCCTCTCATACTTACTATCTTTTCTTGCGTCCATGCCCCTTCTCGTGAAGTGGCACGTGCTTCTCCTTGAAGTGGCATGTACCTCTTCCAGACTTAGTTTATTTTTTAGTCATTAGGCCTTGGTCATGGGGCGGCATGGCCTCTTCGTTGAGGCGGCATGGCCTCTCTTTAGACTTAGTAGCTTGGGCCTAAAATCAATATCCATAAGGCCCAACTGAAACAACATTAATTGTTATAATGGGTGTGGCCTTATAAACTCATTAATTATCTTGTAACTCACCAATGTGGTACAAGACAAATTTTATGGTGTAAACAGAATCATATGCTGCATTGTTCGGTTGTTTTTAGAGGTGGCAATTAGGATCCAAATCCATGAATCCAATCCAATCCATCCACCAAATTATCCATTTAATCCAATTCATTTGATCCAAATCCAATTGGATTTGTGGATTCATGGATCAATCCATGGATCCAAATGGCAAATTACGATTTGGTATCTATATTTTTTATAAGAAAAATATCATTGAAAAATTACATTTTGGTACCTAGAATTTTTCATCATGACATTTTAGTATCTAAACTTTTCAAAATTTACATTTTGGTCCAAACATTGGATGCTATTTGGATTCATGGATCAATCCACCAATCCATTGAATCCAAACCATGAATCCACGAATCCAATCCACGGATCCACGAATCGGAATCAATTGCCACTTCTGGTTGTTGTATTTGTATACGCTGTATATATCCTCTTCAATTTTTATTTATAGAATATTATGCTGGAGACTTCTTGCATGATCGTTTTACCTTCCCCGCAATAATATGCAATTACCTATTTGAAAACGGAATGATAATAATTAGTAAAGTAGTGGCTTCATAAATACCCACAATATAATATTAGATATTAAACTATACAATATAATATTAGATATTAAACTATCTCATTTTTTAATAAAAATATTATGTTGTGAATGAAGAGAGACAATATGTTTCCATGGTTATAGGAGTAAGATATATTCAAGAGACCGATGACTCCTAATTTCTCCCTCGTTCTTTTCACCGTCGTCATCCTAACCTTTTCTAGCCAGTCTCTAAACACCATTCTGAAATCCACTCCACCCTACGGTAGTACATACACATCAACATTAACTTTGTATTTCCCTGCATGTGGTCTCTCCCATCTAGCTAGTAGCTAGTAGCATAGCCCAAAATTTATGTAAGGTGGTTTCGTATATTTTTTAATATCAATTTTTTTTAACCATTTGTAATCCTCATTGTCAAAACAAAGGTTGACCAATCCCCTTATTCATTTCCATCATTGCAATCCTCATTGTCAAGCTAGTTAATTCATGGGCTTGAAGTTTGCACATATTTATCATACCTTGTACTTTAATCAACTGTTATATTGGGGGTCGTGAAGATTCGAATACACGACCACTTGGTCAAACCAGCTCTGATGCCATATCAATAACCAATTGATCCTAATAACTCGAATTGTTGGGAGAAAGTTATGCTGGATTTTATAATACACTCTAACAGCCTGGCTCATTGACATTCAGACGACCCATCCACCCGTGTCTCACGATTGTTATTTCAATAGTATAATAAAGTTATGTTCATAATATAACTTGCTTCCCACCAGCTAATTAACCCCAACCCTATTTATTGCTGCAGTCAATAATTGCAGTTCCGGCCCTCTCAGTACGTACGTACGCACCCATGTCAGTCTCGATCATGTTATCTTAGCAGTGTCCAGTCAATCATCCACATACTAGCTGGCTAATTAAGTTTCCTTTCTTTCCAGAAATGCAAATGTGTGAATTTCTCGACGAGCTTCAAGATGATCGAAGGCGACCTTATGAAGGTGTACAAGGAGTTCAAAATTGCGGTGAAGGCAACTCCCAAGTCGGAGAGCACCAATCTCATCCACTGGACGCTGGAGTACGAGAAGCTGAACGAGGAAACAGATGAAGGGCTCGATCCGATCATCCCATACATGCAAGTGAGATAGCGACCGATGGGTGATCACGTCAAGTAGTTTCTGTAGAAAAAAAAACTTTAATTATTATACGAAAGAAATTAGAAGAATACTATCACATTTAAAAAAAAAAAGTACATGAGGAGTGCTTACCGGGTTTGCCGCCCAAACACTTTCAGATCGATGGTAAGGTTGCTCATCCAACAAATAGGTTTCTCGCGGTCCGCCTTGAATGTATAATCTAGAATCGTAAATACTCGGGTCCATCTCGGCAATTTTGAGTGATAGAAGTACCAAACTAAAGAAAAAAAATTTGATGCGGAAGATCGGGCTTAGCCGCAACCACATAGCATTTTTTTTTTCTTCAAGAGTGGTGGGAGGAAGAGAGGAAGAAGAATGAAGTGGTGTGAGATTTGGTGGCATGGAGGGGGGAATTTAATCTACTGAGTGGGAAGCTGGAGGTACAATTCGCGATCAGGCTACCAGCGAGCCAAGCAAATTGTAGAAGACATCGACCATGTGAATTTCTCGACCAACTTCAAGATGATCGAAGGCGACCTTATGAAGGAGTACAAGGAGTTCGGAATTTTGGTGAAGGCAACTCCCAAGTCGGAGAGCACCAGCCTCATCCACTGGACTCTGGAGTATGAGAAGCTGAACGAGGACATTCTCGAGCCCTTCTCCCTTCTGAAATTCTTTGTTCATCTCAGCAAAGACATTGATGATCACCACACCGAGAAAATAGAAGCTAAGTAATATGATCGATCGCGCATCGACACAACCTTCGGCCCTTGATCGATCGGGACTGGCCAACTATAAGCTGCAATATGGGCTCCAACCTGGGACCGTCCATTATAAAATTAAATAAATGAAAAGAGTCGGGCCTGTTAGATATTGGGTTAATGACATAAATATTGTTTTTTTTTTAATTTACCACCAATATGGCGGATTAAAAATAAATGACACAGATATTGTGTTTTTGGAAAAGGCTTTGGCGGCCACACCGGAGACTCAGGCGCCGCCGCTGATTCTAAAGTTCTGGGCACTGGCGCCCGAGTCCCTAGCGCCGCCGCGTCAGCCTCTTTTTTTTTTTTTTTTTAAATTCCCCTCGGGCTCGGCCCCCCCCCCCTCTCCCCTCCACCCTTATCTCTTCCCTGACCACACACTCTCCTCCTCCCCTCCTTCTTCCCGACCACACAACACCCTTATCCCCCAACCCTCCTCTTCTTCTTCTTTCTTGCTGCCTGAACAGAGAACCCACCCCGCCGCAACTGAGGTGCCGGCGCCTGTGAGTGGAGCGTCGCCGCCTGTAAGGGGAGCGCCGTCGCCGCAGCAGGGAGCGCCGCCGCTGGCGAGTGAGCGCCGTCGCCGCAGCAGGGAGCGCCGCCGCTGGGGAGTGAGCGCCGCCGCCGCAGAGAGGGGAGCCGCCGCTGCAGTCTGAAGCGCCGCCGCTTACAGGTAAATTAAAAAAAAAAACAATATTTGTGTCATTATCCCTTAGATATTCTAGCCATGTGCTACAAATAATTAATCGTTTGTGTCTGTGTTATATATTATGTTTGTTACGTTTCAGGGATTCACTGTATCCTTATATCAGTGAAGTTTCCGGAAGGATGCTCAGGTTAGCAATTCTGGAAGAGATACTCAATCTTTTTGCTTCAAACATGGGCTTTACTGTACGATTTGTAGGTCGACGAAATAATAGGGTAGCTCATTTGGTAGCTAGACAGGCCTTGTCTTTGTTCCCGACTACATGTCGTTCTTTTGATTTCCAGGCCTGGCTAAATTCCAGTATGTAACGATCTATTTGTTTCAATCTACTTGATTATCTTTTGTCAACAACAACAAAAAAACCAAATACACATAGTGGTTATTTGTGAAAACAATAATTGTATTAGTCGGTGAATTTGTTATTAGAGACACTATACAAACTACAAAGTCCCTTTCCTTGGTTTGACATGTATATCGAAAATGGATTCAAAAACATCACGTGGAATGAGAACACAAACCACAATCGTTTTTTTCCCCCTTCTTCTTCGAGAAATAGAAAAGATTTGGGAAAATGTACATTGATGAAAGGAGCCATAATTTGGACATAATGTCAAAGTCCATCTGCTATTGGGCCTGGTGGCTCATAAAACTCTTAGGGGCCCATCTAGGGCTGTCCATATCAAATGAAGGCTCACGATCCATGGTCCTCACAAATCACAATTAAAGGTGGGCAAAGATGTGTGGTGCACACTGCACACCATACCAAATTGCACCAAATTGATATTTGGATTCAATTTAACCAATCAAATCTAATATTTGATTTCAGATTCAATCCTTACAATATTTGATATAAGTCAGCAACAGCCCCTTCCTTCCTTCCTTCCTTCATTGTCACGACAATAATTTTGATGATGGCTGACGATTTCCCAGTAATCGATCTCTCCCCGTTCTTCACTACCCCCGGCGCCGCCGACGCAAACAAGAAGGAGGAGGTGATAAGGCGAGTCCGGGGAGCATGCACCGGCGCCGGCATCTTCCTGGTCGTCAACCACGGCATCCCCCCCGGCAGCGCTGAGCGAGACGTTGGCCGTCGGTCGCGAGTTCTTCGACCGACCCGCCGAGGAGTGTTAACTGACTGATCTATCAGCAGGCTGCTCAGCAGTAGGTAGGTAATGAACATCAAGAGTGCCATCACGAACAAGATCTCGAACATAATGCACATGAATCTCGATGTGCTTTGTGCGATCATGAAGGACGGGGTTGACGGCAATCCGGATAGCGCTAGTATTATCCACAAACAACTGCATAGGCGCCGAGCAGTGCACACCAAGATCAGATAGGAGACGACGCAGCCAAACCAGCTCAGAAGCAACCTCAGACATGGCCCGATATTCCGCTTCAGTGGAGGACTTCGAAACCTTATCCTGCTTCTTGCAACGCCAAGAAATGAATGCAGGACCATACTGAACACACCACCCTGAAGTAGAGCGACGAGTATCGATACACCCGGCAAAATCAGAGTCAGAATAAGCACGAAGGGTGGATGTCCCAGTAGCCGGAAAGAAAATACCCACTTCACGAGTACCCTGTAAATACCGGAGAATGCGATGAACCGCAGCAAGATGATCAGTGCGGGGGTTAGCCATAAACTGACTAACAACCTGAACGGCATAGGAGATATCTGGTCGAGTCGCAGCAAGATAGATGAGACTCCCGACGATGCTGCGATAAGAATGACCATCAGACAGTGGATCGCCTGACTCACGACTGAGGCGGAGATTGAGTTCCATGGGAGTGGAAACTGGCTTGCAGTCAGAGAAGTGATGATCCGCCAGAAGATCAGAGATGTATTTCCGTTGATTAAGTAGAAGACCAGTAGAATTGCGGGTTACCTCCAGGCCCAGAAAATAGGAAAGCTCACCCAAATCCTTCAGACTAAATGCTGCATGAAGTCCCTGCTTAAGACTGTGAATACCCGCAAGATCTGTACCAGTGATCACCATGTCGTCGACATAAAGCAGTAGCACAACAATGCCAGCAGGAGTAGTCTTAGTGAACAGAGAAGGATCATTCAGACTTTGCTTAAATCCAAGCGTGGCAATGGTGGAATGAAACTTCTCAAACCAGGCACGAGGTGCCTGTTTGAGACCATAGAGAGAACGATTCAGCCGGCAAACCTGATCAGAAGTACCCAATGTGTAACCCGGAGGAAGTTCCATATAGACCTCCTCATCGAGATCGCCGTGAAGAAAGGCGTTCTTGACATCCATCTGATAGAGAGGCCAATTTTGCTGTGCAGCAACCGCTAACAGAGTACGAACCGTGGACATCTTGGCTACTGGTGCAAAAGTTTCGTTGTAGTCAACCCCGAATTCCTCAGTAAACCCCTGTGCTACCAAACGGGCCTTGTACCGGTCAACTGTACCATCTGGCTTCATTTTAACTGTGTAGACCCACCGGCAGCCAATGACCGACTTAGAAGAATGAGGCCGAGGGACTAGTGTCCAAGTGTTGCTAGCATGTAGAGCATCCAATTCCCGTTTCATAGCCATGTCCCACACTGGATCACCTTGGGCCTGTTTGTAGCGAGTCGGGACAACAAAGGAATCCACTCCGTGAGCAACATAATCATGGAACTTAGGTGGAGGTATACCTTGAGTAGCCCGAAGTGAACGGCGGAGTTGAGGAGGACTTGGAGGTGCAGTAGTGGACGTGGCGGGTGAAGAGGCTGGAGAATTGGTGTGCGAAATGGGCGCAGCGGAGGACGTAGCAGACATGGAAGGCGAGCTCCCAGGCGTGGAGGACGCGCTGTCAGGCGGGGAAGACACGCTAGGGGATGGCGAGGATGGCGCAGATGAAGACGAGCTGTGGGGGAGCAGATCGGACGTGGGGGGATCATCAGGAGCTTGGGGAGGATCAATTTCATCATCATTCTCACCAAACATAGGAAGTGACACGGACGAAGGAAAAATGGAAGAGGATGGACTCGACTCATGAAACATGACATGTTCAAAGAAAACAACAGTGCAGGCAATGCGCATACGCTGTAATTCAGGATCATAACATAAATATCCTTTATGAACATCGCTATATCCAAGAAAAACACATCGAGCTGTTTTAGATGACAGTTTGGTGCGTTCCCGTTTAGGACGAAGAACAAAACATAAGCACCCAAAAACACGCAGTCTAGAGTAATCAGGATGACGACGATAAAGAGCAAAAAAAGGGCTAGTGTTATGCAAAACAGGAGTGATTTGATAGTTGATGAGACGGACTGCAGTAGCAACTGCTTCAGGCCAAAAACGACTAGGGACTCGAGATGCAAGGAGAAGGGCTCGAGTGAGTTCAACTACATGCCGGTTTTTACGTTCTACAAGACCATTCTGTTGAGACACACCAGGACAAGACATCTGACTTAGAATTCCAAGGGAACGATACAAATCATGAAGAGGAGAAGAACTGAATTCACCACCTGGATCAGAACGAATTATTTTCACCGTTTGACCAAATTGTGTTTTGATCATTTGAATAAATTCAGTAGCAACAGCACGGAGATCAGATTTCAACCGGAGAAAATAAATCCAAGTAAAACGAGTGGCATGGTCAACAAAGAGAGCAAAATATCGAAACCCATGACGAGACAAGGTGGGAGCAGGACCCCAAAGATCAGTATGGATGACATGAAATGGTTCTGTGATAACGGTAGTACTCGAGGGAAAAGAAATACTAGCAGTTTTAGCCTCAACACAGCTAGTACATGAATGATGTGCATGAAAATCAACAGTGTTTTTGCCAAGTAATGATTGCCGAAACATCTTTACAAGGCGATCTGAATGAGGATGTCCTAACCGAGCATGCCAAAGGTCCCAAACAGTGTTTGCCTGACTCGAAAAACAAGGAAAAGAAGATGACTGACTACTGACGATCCTATGAGGATGACTATTGACGAACGACGACTCTGAAAACTCACGAAGCTCCTCTAGATGAAAGATCCTCCCATGTTTATTCCCCCTTCCGATCTGCCTCCCCGTCTTCAAATCCTGTACAGAACACCCAGACGGTGTAAACAAGACAGAACAATTCTGCTCAGTGAGTTGTCCAACAGAAACTAAATTGGGAACCAATTTAGGTACATGTAACGTATTAGACAAGGTGAGCTGCGACTCTGCAACATTACCAATCCCATGAACACCCAACTTCTCTCCATTAGCAACACGTAAGGCCATGTTCTTAACAGGAAGCAAGTTATGCAAAGCACGTAAATCTGAAGTCATATGATTAAAACACGCTGAATCAAGAATCCAAGTATTCTTTTTACCTGTACCCTGGAATGTAGCGAACGCCGTGCTAATTGCAGTGGGCAGAGAACGCTGGAGAGCTGCATTTACCATTTGTTCAACATCAGCAGCTGAAAACGAAGTCCCTCCAGTGGCAGCAGGGTGATCGACAGCAGCGGGGAGTGTGGCATAAGCTGGCCGACCACCAGGGTGCTGTGGACGGCCCCATGAGCGAGCAGCCGCAGCAACGGGACGATCCCCATTTCCACCGACGGCAGCAGCTGACCGATCCCAAGGCCGATCTTGACTGGACGTACCACCAGCCATACCCGCTGCGCGTGCTTCATTGCGCTGGCGCTGACGACAGTCGAGAACTATATGTCCTCCTCGTTTGCAGTATACACAGAAATTCTGACGACGACAGTGCTTCCTGACATGGCCTTTTTCCCGACAAAAATGACACTCAAGTTCGGTCACAGGAATACTTCTCTGGAATTGCGGCCTGCCCACAGCGTAGGCAGACGAGTCGGAGGCAGAATTGGCTGCAAAAACAGCCTCTCCTTCACTTGGACGAACGTCGAGGCGGGCCTGGGTGCGAAGTCGACACTCTTCGCGGACGAGCTGGGCCAAGACTCCTTCAAAACGTAGACTGTCCCTGTTCAACAACACCGAGCGAATCGACTCAAACTCGGGCCTGAAGCGCATAAGAAACTGGAGCAGCCTTGTTTGCTGCCTTTCGACGAGAGCATCTTCAGTAGGGACAGCCTGAGGTCGAAGAGCCACCATGAGCAGATCATGCTCGGTCCACAGCTCCTGGGCTTTATTGAAGTACTCGGTCACGGTAAGATCACCTTGCTCCAGCCGAGCAAGTGCAGTTTGAATCTCGAACTGGCGCGCCGCATTGACAGTGGAATAGGTGGACGCCAAATGCCTCCACATGTGATTTGCCGTCGGGAATAATCGGAGACTCAGGCAGGTGGATGGATCAACCGTTCCTAGAAGCAGCGAGCGAACCCTTGCATCGTTTTGAGTCCAGGCAGCAATCTCTTGTGCAGGTGAGTTCGCTGCCGGCCTTGGCGTGGTACCATCAAGGATCCCTAGCCATCCTTTTCCTTCAATGAAAACTCTGAACTGAAATTCCCAAAGGGAATAGTTGGTCGAAGTCAGCCGGACAGTGGGTCTCTCGGAATCCATTGCGTTTGGCTCTGATACCATGTTAACTGACTGATCTGGAAACAATGAACGATAGACTGAACAAATGACAAACACAGGCGATTTACGTGGTATCCCTGATGATCAGGACTAATCCACGGGAGAGCTTTGGAACGCTCTCCAGACTACTGTTATTATTGAGTGTGGCGGCTTAACCAACAAAAGAAAGTCTCAGTTCAACATATACAACTCACAAAGGAGAGGGAATCAGCCGAACCCTAGCATCGGCCAAGAGCCACGATGCATGGGTTGCATGGGCCGAAATTAATGAGGAGTGGGCTTCATGGGCTATGTACAATGAAAAACAAACGACTCCGTTTAACAAGGAGAAGCTCAAGTGGATCCCACCGCCGGCGGCCGCATCGGGCATGCCGACCGGCTACGTCAATCAGGCGGCGGTTGAGTTGGCTCGGAATAATAGCGAGATATTCAAGATGGCCCCAATTGGCTCGCCCTCCAACGTCTACCCGACCGACCCGCCACGGTTCAGGTACCCGCAACCCGGCCCTTGTTTCGACCCCACTCCATTTTTTTTTTGTCAAAGGTATTCCGAATCGGAGCGATAGATACGAAGATAATCAACATAGAGAACACCCTAACATATGGTAGAATGACAGAGATCATAATTAAAATCATAAAAGGATACGAGCTTCCGTTGTTGGAATTCATGCAATCGAACCGACTCCATTGGTTTGGCTTGGGTGTGGAATTCATGCTACGTAGTTTTTGGGGAATTAATAGAAAAATTGGTTTTCATTATTCGCCTTATCATTTACTTAATCTATGATGTTGGTGGCGCTGGCTAACATATGTTCGGGTAGAAAATCTAGTTAACTTCTTTGTGGTTACGACTTAGAAACTAGAAGTGGCAATTAGGATCCAAATCCATGAATCCAATCCAATCCATTCACCAAATTATCCACCTAATCCAATCCATTTAAATCCAATCCATTTGATCCAAATCCAATTGGATTGGTGGATCCATGGATCCAAATGGCAAATTACGATTTGGTACCTATATTTTTTATATTTTACATTTTGGTACCTAAAATTTATATTTTATACGAAAAATATCATTGGAAAATTACATTTTGGTACCTAAAATTTTTCATTATGACATTTTAGTACCTAAACTTTTCAAAATTTACATTTTGGTCCAAGCCTTGGATGTCATTTGGATTCATGGATCAATCCACCAATCCATTTGATCCATGGATCCACCAATCCAATCCACGAATCCGCGAATCCGATCCAATTGCCACCTCTATTAGAAACTGATATCTTTCAATTAATTTCGGTTCAATGATTAAACCCCGACGCCTTGTTCAAACACATAAACAGGATTAGTTCATATTTTCCTAAATGGTTCCGGTGGAAACCAAATCATTCATGCTTCTTAATGGTTTTGGCTTCGTTATAGGAAAAATCTGTTTTTTGAGTTTGAGTTTATGGTTAAAAGATTGGGTTATAGGTAGGGGTGGGCAACCGGTTAGGTAAACCCGAACCGAACCGAAACCTAACTAATGCTATTCGGTTCGGAATTCGGAAGAAAAATATGGATATTTCGGAAATCAAGGTTCTTTCAACCGAACCGAATTTCCGACCGAAAAACCGAAATACTATAATTGCAAGCTCAAATGGTGGATTTTTATGTTTGTATTTGTTTTTAGTCTTAAATATTTGAAATGTTTTATGACTTATGTGTTGAAAAGTTTGATTTTATAATTGATGATGCATATAATTACATATTTATTGTTTATATTAAGGGTGAAAAAATAATTTAAAAGTGAGAAAATACAAGTAGCCTCTCAATTTCGGTTTTGTGTATAAAACCGAACCGAATTATAATTCGGTTTAAACGCCCGAACCGAATTTTAATTCGGTTCGAATTCGGTTTGGGGTTTGGGAGAATTCGGGGACCCGGTATTCATAAATTCGGTTCGGTCGAAACCGAACCGACCGAATGCCCACCCCTAGTTATAGGTATAATATGCCCCTCTACTATGACGTTTTATCAAACATGTCCCTCTACTATTTTTTACATCAAATATGCCCCTGTAATTTGAAAAAATTATCAAACATGCCATTCTGTTAAAATTTTGATTGAAAAAATCGTCAATCATAGTTGAATTGAGATTTAGACGACCCGACATCGACAAATGGGAGGGAAAATGTCAGTTTTGTCCCCTGTTTTATTTTTCTGGATTTTTTCAAAGTGAAATTATTTGAATGATTTGATTATACAAAATAACCAAAAAAAATTCTAAAGTGAATTTATTAGGGAAATTTTAGTCATTTGTGTCGGCCAAACTAAAGTTCGGCCTTGGTTAACGGTTTTTAGATGAAAATTTTAACAAAAGGGCATGTTTGATCATTTTTACAAAGTACATGGGCATGTTTGATGTAAAAAATAGTAGATGGGCATGTTTGATAAAACGTTATAGTAGAGGGGCATATTATACCTATAACCCTAAAAGATTCTACCAATGGAACCAAACCAGACATTTTTGGCTTCGTTATAGGTAAAATCTGTTTATTGAGTTTGAGTTTGTGGTTAAAGATTCTACCAATGGAACCAAACCAGACATTTTTGGCTTCGTTATAGGAAAAATCTGTTTATTGGTTTTGAGTTTGTGGTTAAAGATTCTACCAATGGAACTAAACCAGACATTTTTGGCTTCGTTATAGGAAAAATCTGTTTATTGAGTTTGAGGTTAAAGATTCTACCAATGGAACCAAACCAGACATTTTTGGCTTCGTTATAGGAAAAATCTGTTTGTTGAGTTTGAGTTTGTGGTTAAAGATTCTACCAATGGAACCAAACCAAACACTTTTTCCATCCCTAAACTATCATAAACTAACTGATCTCAAAATTTGAGTTGTTATAAGAGGTTCATATATGGTACTTATTCACTTCCTTACACGATCTCAAAAATAAATTTGGGTACCAATATGTAATTTACCAAAATGTGTAGTAAATGACCAGAAAATTCAAAATTAGAATAAAAAATCATAAAATTTAAAATACAAACAAATTATAAATGAGTATCCAAACAACAAATTTGAATTACATGCATTTGTAATACATCTCTCCAAACGGATCCTTAATTATGATATTGTTGCAGAGAGATAATGGAGAGGACATTCAAATACTTTCAGAGGACGGCGGCGTTGATAGAGACTCTTCTAAACGACGCTCTGGGTCTCCCTCCAGGTCGCCTTCATCAATATAACAGCAACAGGCAGAGCGATAGGATGATAGCATACCGCTACTTCAAGGCCAATGTCGAGACCAAGAAAATGATCGGATCATACCCACACAAGGACCCGAACCTTTTCACATTGTTGTTGCAGGATGATGTCGGAGGGCTTGAGTTCCTGCGCAACGACCAGTGGATTCCAGTTTCTCCGATCCCCCATTCCCTCGTCGTCAATGTCGGCGATGTCCTCCAGGTATATATACTCGACATCCATTAATTGGACTGAACTCGATCTTGTTATCTAGCTAGCTAGCTTTCATTATAATGAACTGTCAATCAGGTGCTAAGCAACAATGAATTCAAGAGCGTGGCGCACAGGGTGGTATCTCCGAGCGAGAAGGATCGCTATTCGTGCGCATTTGGGTGTCAGATCGGCGAAAACAAATGGGTAGAGCCGTTTGCGGAGTTAACAAGCCAGATCAAGGCGGCGCCCAAGTTTAAGGGTTTCTATCACGGTGAATTCCTGCAGCTGTTGGGGGCCAGTTATAAACCAACTCTGGAACCAAATGACACATTCACCCTTATGGACGTCGTTGTAAACAACTACACTCTCCCAGCATGAACTACCCCAAATTGAGCTCTGGCAAGCCTTTGTTTGCAATAACATACTCAGATGTGGATCGGACTGTTATGAGACAATTCAATTACCACATCGAAAATATAAGGGAAGGGATCCTAGCTAGCTTGTTATATTTTTCTTTTGTTGGTTGTTGGTCTTAATGTTCCAACTTAAAAGTAATTATGGATCACTGGAGTTAATCTAGTAAAGTTGTTGTGCATCATATGCACTTTGGGTTGTTGTATTTGTATACCCTATATGTATCCTCTATGACTCTGGATCCTTGAAAATACATGGTTTAGTATTGATAAGTAATACGTCTATTTGCTATTTATTTTTATCAAACATGTCGCTTTATTATTATTTACCACTCAATCATACTCATAAAAGTAGTTATCAAACATGCCATTTTGTTAAAAATTTAATAAAAAAATCATCAACTAAGGCCGAACCGTGGTTCGTACGACTTGACATCGGTAAAATGGGAGAGGGAATGTCACTCTTGATTCTCCATTTATTTATCTAAGTCTCGTTAAAATAAAATTATTAGAGGAACACAAACTGTTAAAAATTAACATATTGGGTTCATTTTAGAAGGTTATAATATATATAACCCTATTGATAATCAACCTAGTTAATTCTCATATATGAGCAAATTAATCAACCAGTTAAACACACAGGTGAACTGCTTAATTATATTATCTCCCTTTGCAATTAATAAAAAAATATGATAAATATAATACAATAAAAATTAAAGAGGCAGCATCCGTCCGACCGTCCCGTCCTGATGCAATTTAAGTTTAATAATTCATTAACAAAGCTTGAACCAATAATATGATGCCATGTCAATGAGTAGCAGCCATTGGCTGCAATTAGGGATGACAATTTCGACCTCACCCGTTTTACCCGACCTGTTTGACTTGCTTTGGGGCGAGTCCAACCCGGCCCATAGGCGAGGCGGGCATGGATACCTCCCATCGACCTGACCTGCCCCATTATTGACCCGTTCTTCTCTAAATTACATGTAATCTTTGTCAAATTATTTAGGATTTCCTTTTATTACCTCATATTTTAGCGGTAATAAACTTGTAAATAAGTGAAAACATTAATTTCTCCAATAATTTAACTACATTTCATCATATTATGGTTCCTTTCTTGGTATTTTAATGAAAATAATGAATATTTCTAATGTTTTTCACATAAATTAGATACCTATTGGGTCAACCTGCCCCGACCCGCGCCGTGATAAAGTACCCGACCTGGACCTGACCTGCCACGGAACGAATATGGATTTCAAGATACCCGCCCCGGACCTGCCCATTACCATTCTTAGCTGCAACCCAGACCGCAACCAAGTATTGCCCTTATTTCAAAAGTATAGAGTTATCGTCATAATAATTAATAACTAGTTTCCCCAACTAACCCTATTTATTGCTGCAGTCAATAATTGCAGTTTTGGCCCTCTCAGTACCAAGTACCAACCCATGTCGGTCTCGATCGTACGTGTTATCTTAGCAGTGTCCAGTCCAATAATATAATGCTAGCTGGCTAAGCTTCCTTTCTTTCCAGAAGTGCTCGCCTACGCCCTTCTTGTATATAAATTCCAAACCTTTCGTTCTGCAATTCTTCACAAAATTAAAACAAGCTACCCAGCGAAGATAAAGAAAAGCATGGCGGGGTTTAACCTACTAAGTGGGAAGCTGGAGGTACAATTCGCCATCAGGCTCCCAGCGAGCCAGCACCACGAAATCTTCAGCGCAAGGCCTCACCACGTCTCCAACATGGCTCCTGCCAAGGTCAGGAACTGCGCTGTTCATGAAGGTGATTTGGGCCAAAAGGGCACCATCATTGAGTGGGATTATGTACATGGTACGTATAAACCAACTGGTCACAATAACTCGAATTGTTAGTTAACCATTCTCTTTACAAAAACATGGTTATTAATGAATTTGTATATTTTGATGATCAGATGGGGAGAAGAAGCTTGCCAAGCAGATCGTAGAGGACATGGACGATGTGAATTTCTCGACCAGCTTCAAGATGATCGAAGGCGATCTTATGAAGGAGTACAAGAACTTCATGATTGTGGTGAAGGCAACTCCAAAGTCGGAGAGCACCAGTCTCATCCACTGGACTCTGGAGTATGAGAAGCTGAGCGAGGACATCCCCGAGCCCTTCTCCCTTCTGAAATTCTTTGTTCATCTCAGCAAGGACATTGATGATCACCACGCCGAGAAAAAAGAAGCTAAGTAATATGATCTCGCGCATGGACCCAACCTTCGGCCCTTGATCGATCGGGACCGGCCCAACTATAAGCTGCAATATGGGCTCCAACCTGGGGACGTCCATTATAAAAATAAATAAATGAAAAGAGTCGGGTCTGTTAGATATTCTGGCCATGCGCTAGAAATAATTAATCGTTTGTGTCTGTGTTATATATTATGTTTGTTACGTTTCATGGATTCACTGTATCCTTATCGCAATATGTCATGATGTGCTGAGGAATGGGGATGTACATGCAGCAAAAAATAATGGTGATGGCGGATTGTATGCGATGGCAGAGCCATAAATTTTAAATAATAGTGAAGGTGGAGTTGTATGCAGTTGTACAATTGTTCACAAATTGATTGTTTATTCGTTCTTAAATTTGTTTTTAAAGTAATCCAAAACTAAAAATATTATTTCAACACTTTAAGAAGCAAATAAATCAATAGATATAATAGAATGGGCTGAATAAGGGTAGCCCGATATTGAGTTAAATTGTTAAATTTTGAAAATAATTTGGGAAAGAAATAACATTTTGACTATTAGACTAAGAAAACAACAACAAATGAGTTGTAATCTAATAGAAAATATATTTATGAATAATAGTAGTATCCTATGTTCAAATCATCTAATCTATCACTTATATTTTTTTCCACCTACACGCAAACTACTATCGAAATTGGATAATCGTTTTTTTCCATATTTTATAGGCGTCAAGGTATACTACCAAAACCCCTGGCTGGTTGTATGGATATTAGGTTTGATATATATGAAGGTTCTTTATTGTGTCCATGCAGTCTGCTGGTTCAAGTACTCGAATCTTCATAAACGAAGACATCTAATTTTTCTTTTAAAATAACTTCTAGTTGACTATATCTTTTTTGTTTGTTTTAAGTCCTAATTCAAAAAATTTACACGGAAAAATAAGATTAATTATATTCTTCAAAATTATATGTAATTTGTTATATTTTTTAACACAAAATTGAGATATATATTATCACACTGGATATTAATGAATGGATTACAATAAATATATTTGTTATATTTAAAATAATTATGAATTCAAACTGAATTGAATGAGCTCAAATAATCACAATCTTAAAAACTTACCTGATTTCAACTACATTTTTGTCGACTCCGTCCTGGTAACGCCCTTCCATCCTTGCAATCCTCGTCAGATTTCATTTTGCAAATAATGATACAAGTCCGTTTTCTTTTTTTCTCCAGTGTCATGATAGAAGTCGAAAGCTGCGGTATTTTTCCTTTTCATTTCCATCATTGCAATCCTCGTGAACTTTCATTATTCAATTGCCAGCTAGCTAACCCATAGCTACTTTCCACATTATTGCAGTGTCTTGACACAGGCTCATCACTGGTAATGATAATTTTGATTTGACCTGCACGAAAATTTGGATCCATTAATTAGTCATACGATCCTCTTTGTACTTAAATTTATTAAGATAAGTATTTTTTTTTTCCCCTTGTGTTTTCATTTACAAATCAAGATGGCTTCAAGTATTTCAGGTTTCAAACAACATGCTTTGTTACTGACTATACTATAATCGAGTTTAGAAGACCTACTCTATGACTTTGTTTCTGAATAGAAATAGATGGAACGTTGTTTCAAACACTTCATTATTTAAAACAATACAATATTTTAAATATTTTTCTTCCACTTACATGATTCGGCTGCAATCATTTTACATCCCTACTTATAAAAAAAAAATTGCTTTTCATGGGCCGTTCTATCTTGCAGGCAGTTGTTGTTGGAAACAATATGAATCATTGTTTTAGGAAATTAATTGTTGTCAGCAAGATATAGTACTGTTGCAATTGAATATATATGCAGAGGAAAAGGAAAGAAAAGAATCCGTGGATCTAATTTCACCAGCCACAACGTACAACTCACAACAAGTATGCATTAGGCTCCGTATTTTTCTATTCTCCTAGTACTTTATTTCTTCTCTCGAAGAATTAGTTAAAAGAAATTTAATGGTATCAATCTAGAAAACCATACTGAAATGTGAAATGGCTACATGGAGCTTTTTCTGTGATGCATATCTTCATTTATACTCCAACCTCAAGATCGAATAGCTGATAAATCCATGAAAACTAGCTATTTGTGTTTATAATTATGTTGTTGAACATGGTGGGATCAAATTTAATATATAATGGACACACCATGCCAAATAGGTTATATGAGTAACCACAAGAAAAGAAATATTCAAGCGATCAAAAGAGTACAAAGAAGTAGTGCCTTGAGAAAATAATTTAACAATAATTTTTATTATAAGAATAACGTTTATGAATTTTTCCAGAACAAAATTCAAAGTTTCAATTGAGAAGGCAATTTTTATCCAACTAAAGCGTGGAAATCCTATAAATACCCCAGCTTGAAATTGAAAATTGACTCTAGTTGTGTTACAATTTGGACCGTGTCATAAAATAGTAAACCAATTAAAATTGAGAGTAGTGTCATAACTCATAAGATCACCATACCATCCATGAGCGTTAAAATATATATATATATATATATATATATATTTAAATATATGCTAAAATGAATATTAGATTATCGATAATAAATATTTAATTTGTTTTCAATTCTACGAACTAATTCAAATTCAAATTGAATCGAAGAAGCTATAGAATGCTGAAAATTTGTATGACCTAAACAAAATTTGTTGATCTCAGATCTCAATCATTAGATTGATGATCCAATTATTATTAAAAATTTCTGATATAGATTGATTGAAATACATGCACGTGGAGATTCATTTCCACTAGAATATATACATTGTTGTTACTAACCATGCCTGAGTGGATATATATATAAACACATAAGACTTTTACGTTATGAATGATTCATGTCTTTTCTCGTAAGAAGTCTTGGATCATATTCCATCTCACATATTGATCCTGTAATTCCATCTCTAAAAGAAGGCTGCCTTCGTGGATGAATCCAAGGACCATGCATGTATGTTACAAATTAAAAAGAGCCAAATGTCTTTCAGATTAGTAAGTAAATCTCAGAGATTAATTAACTCCTATGTTCACTCACAACAAAACAACAGTACCGTTTCCATTTCCCTTCGTTCCCATTTCCCCTTCTCGCGATCTCTTGAATCGTAACAAACAAAATTTCCCAAAACACCAGCTAACAACAATACTAACGTAACAATCCAACAACCCTAATGAAATCCAAGATCCCAGATGCAAACAACCAAACAACCGCCGGCGGTGCCCTACCGCCGCGGCCGTCACTGGTGAAGCGGGTTCGGAACCCGGAAGTGTACAGAGAAGCCATCGTCCTCTGCATGGAGATCATCATCCTCCTAGGGTTCCACCTCCTCTTCTACACCACCCTCCTCATCCTCCAGCGCCTCTTCTCCTCCGCCGCCCTCCTCCTCCTCCCCATCTCCATCGCCGCCCTCTTCACCCTCCACCCCAACCACGACGGCGGCAGCAGCCTCCCCATCGCCCTCCTCCGCAAGCTCATGCGCTCCCGCGACCGCCTCGGCGAGGTCGTCGCCTACGCCATCGACAGCATGCACGAAAAGGCGCGCCGCGACCACCACGGCTTCCTCATGGCCGTCCACGACCTCGACGTCGACGAACATCATCACGATGCCCTGTCGCCGAAGATCGTGGCCCTGTGGACCAGCTTCGCCGCGTACATGGGCCTGATGGCCCAGATCCTGTTTCGCTATCCTTTCTCCGGGGATACTTTTTTTGCCGGCGGGATGATCGCCATCGCCATCGTGGCCAACCTCGTCGCCTATTTTAGCTTTGCATGGGATTCGGCATCTCGTAAAAAGGTACGTGTAATAGTTTTTGATTAGTTGGTTCAGATGATTTGAGTTATTGAAAGAGACTTATGTATGATATTATGTTTGTTTATTGGGATCAGTTGATTTGTTACATGATATCACAGCTGGTATATATGTTTTTGCGGTCACATGTGTTCTAACTCTCATGATCCTCAATATTAACCGTTGTCTTAAAAGCGCATTGTATGACGAGTATAAAGGTGATGAATTGACTTTCGTTTGAAGGGATATGTAAAAAATTGGTTATAATTAATACATGAGTCTCTTTTAACAACTTGACTTATTGAGATGAACTTGACGCATTGATAGAGGTAATGATCGAACAATTGGGGATGTTACATGTAGATGAATGAATTGGAGGAAGTGAAGGACAAGTTGAGAGAAGAGCGAGAGAGATGGGAGGAAGAGAAGAGGAATCTCAAGGAAGAACTGGTTAGGGCAAAACGTGGATCAGCTGATCAGCAACCGCAAAAACTTTCTGCTGATCCACCTGCTCCTAGGCCGCTGGGCAGAGCAAGTTCAGGGCCGATAACTTCAGGTTCCTACTACAGTATGTATGGCAATTTTGATTGGGACTAATTTATAATATGAATTCTCTTATAGGATGGTTCATCTTTGGATACTTAATCTCGTGTATAATTAATTGCAACAAGCAATTAATGGTTTTGCTCATCTCTCACAGTTTTGTAACTTCCTTAATTACCTCGAGTGGTTATACATTATTGATTCTCTTCTTGTTATTTACCGTTCTTTCTTTTCATTCTACGGATTGGTTAAATTTATGCTTTATGAACTCGAAATCTTACAAGCTCAATTAGATATTATTCTCATTTTATTGTTTATTTATGTGTTATCGTTATCGATTAGAATTAATTATTATTAGCTATATGATTAAAAAATTATTGAACCTTTCAATCATTTATCATGTGAATAAGAAAGCCTGAGTAGTTAATTGTTTCATGGTTTCTCTGTAATTTATCATAAAATTAACTTTTACAAATCTTGTTATTGATCAGAAATCAAGTACAAGTAAATTCTTGTAAATAGTTTGCCCAAAATCTAAATTGAACTAATTCGGCCTTCAAGTAAGCTTAAGAAAAACAAAAGGTTCGTAACTAAATATATGGGAATTATTTCAATGAGATTGAATTAATGGGTCCGACCAGCGACCACAAGGAACTTGCACGTTAGCAGAAAGCGAGATTGGGCCCAGTATTGAGGTACTCGGGCTTTTCTGTCCGGGGAAAGCTGGGCCTTTGAACGTATAAGGTAGCCCATTCAACACGGTCTTCCGAGTAATTTTACAGAAATTTTAAGCCCAGATGCGTCTTTCGCGTTTCAACAACACAGGGGTGGGAAAAACAGAGTCGCTGTTGATCAAAGCTTTTTCCACCTCGTAGAAAAGAATCAAGAATCCTTCTTCACTTCTCCTGGCATCCAAAAGAACTACCACTAGTCCAATTGGTAAGTCTCCCCGCCTCTCTCTGCTTCTTCTTTGCACACTGGACTAGGACACTCCGTGTTACAGTTGACGGTCAGCCTTTCAAAGTTTGGATCTTTTCTCGATGTTCAAGGTTTTATGTGATGGCAAATTGGCAATGGCATTGAGGGTTAAAACTGGGATGCCATCAACTGATCAAAGTGATGGCTTGCTGGACTTCTTCGTCTATGAGAGAGCTAACACAACAGGCTCTTCTAATCACTAACTCCCAATTGTCATTTGTTAATCTGCATACTAACTTGAGGAATTGTCAGTGGAATTGGAATGAATAATGGGAGTAGGGTAGAGGTCAGAATGGAATTCAACTCCTTCCAGGCTCTAGCTGCTGAGCATTGAGCAAGAAGCTCAGCAAATTGCCAATGCTACCAGAAACTCTAAGCCCTATTATCCATGTCAGCCACCCCCGGGTTAATCTCTTCGCTTCATGATGTTCTAGGTACCATGGGCCTTCTGTTACATACTCAGTTGATGATGGTGAGTGGTGACTATACCAGACCAGAATGGCTTTCTGTATTTTGTAGAAGTCGCACCGCGTTAATGAGTTGTTTATATGAAAAGTTAGCTTAAAGCAGTCGATGTGGATTGAAGTTGCATAGAAGAATTGCCATGAAAAAGGGTTAGACTGGTTTGCTGGCTGCTAATTAGTCATTCAGAGGGAATTGCCAATTTCTGTATTGTCTATCTCATTTCTTGACAGGACGGAAATGTACATACATATTTCCCAATGGTGAACTTTTGTCTGGCTATGTCTCATGATCACCACCACAGAGGTGAAGTCTCATATAGTCCTGTCAGTTATCCTAGATCTGCAGACAGGTTAAATCTTGGTAGCTGCTTTTTGTTGATTACTAGCCCATTGTGCAATAGTAGGGGTGATTCCTTGCACTTGTACCTTTCTAGGGTTCCCCTCTGACTTGTGAGTTTGCAAGGTTGGGGCTTGTTGGGCTGAAACAAGCCAAGCATGTAGCTGCTGAATTCCAGAGAATGCTGGCAGAGGTGGTAACTCACCATGAAATAACTTGCTTGCCATGTACAGTCGTGCACAAGAAATTCTGACTAGCATCACTTCCTGCAAATAAACAGATCAGTGGAGACCCAGGTGCTAATGTGAAGCAGCTGGAGGGGAGCATGAAAACCGAGGTGAAGATCGGTCACCTGAAGACAGAGTCTGCCAGAATCTCCCATGATGTTGTAGACATGCTTCTGAGGTATGCTGCCACCTTTGAGAATTAGATTTTGATTGATGCCTGGTTGGCCTGATTCTGTTCCAGGACCTTTCTGATGTGTAACATTCTGAGGGCAAGATACTGGGAGTTGTGATGTGGTGTTTATTTTGACATGCAAATTATTTATGATAATTATGTAGATGAGGCTTCTCCGTGGGGGTCAAATCTGATATCACAGTTACTTTCTACATTATATACATGATCTGGAAATAAACTGTTGTAGCTGACTGCATCAGTCTTTCTAAATCAACTCTGTAGTCAGTAGCATAGCGTTAGTTATGCCATAAGCCAGAGAAATCCTGCAAGAACTGATCCATCACTATCCCACAAGCACAGGTGCCGGCACCAAGAAGTACGACTCTCGTTGTTGCTGTCATCCCCTTCTGTACATGTACTGACCATGCCATTGCCGGCGGAAGAACTCCATACAACATGACCATGCAGTAGCCTCCCTACAAGAAGATTACCATCATGTCAACTAAAATTTTGCCACAATGCTGGCCTTCACTCAGCTATAATCATTAAACAACTTACTGCAATATCAGTAGCAGCAGAGAATGCATCAGGAACTGCTGCTGAGACAACAAGCGTGGGAGCTACTGCCATTGTCATTGCTGTCAAGCTAGTTCTATTTCTTCCCCACCAACTTCTCAGCCCAATTGTTTTCTCCGGCGAATCCTGGGATGATGAAATTTTATTCCAAGCGAGGTTCCGAAGCTGCTCCTTGAAGAACTCGGAGAAGCCAAGGAGGGTACCAATCAATGATGTTCCCACTGCTAACAACGAGAAGGCCTGAACCATGAAGGGGATTCCGCTCCATCTCACGCTGGCATGAGAGTGGAAATCAGGAACTAACATGGAAAAATCTTCCGGTTCAGATTAAATTGACGACTGTAGTACTTACTTCATAAGTAAATCAATAGGGTCAACAGCTGGATCAGCTTGAGCTGAAAGGCCAAGTGCTATTGCATCCCAAACAAGTAAAGCCAGCAGTGGAACAAAGCTCCCAATCAAAATTGAAGTCCTTAATCTCGCAAGATCACCACCCAAGTAAGCACAAAGAACTGGCATGAACATCAGATTATCATAAACCAGAACAACATAAGTAACATACAAGGCAAATGTTGTTTCTGGAATCTCAATGGACAATTACCGGGTGCAAGATCATGGTAGACTAGAGAGAAAATCATGACAGGAACTGTGTCTGAAACTTTCCCCCAATCCCCACCTCCCTCAATCATTCCAGACCAACCCCCAAACACAATACACAGCACTTCAATTGCAAGAAGCAAACCTGTATCAGTAAAAGTTAGTGGCTTCAGTGGCATTTCAAAAACAATTTCTAGGTTGAAACTCATTTCAACAACCTCCAACTCCCATCAGTAAAAAAAAACAGAATTTACCAATCATGGAGGCAGTGAGCCATTGGTTCACTCGGTCGGTGGTTGCAGCCCCGCCAATGGAGATCAGCAATGTGAAAACAACAGTGAAAACACAGCCGGAAATGGCTTCTGGGAGATTCAGCAAATGGAACAGGATCTCCCCAGACTTGGAAGCATAAGCAACCATGGAAGTATAGCCCAAGAAAACATAGGTAATGGTGGCCAAATTTCCACCCAAGTCTCCCAATGTATCTTGAGCCATAGTCCTAATCGAAATAATCTCCAGCTCATTCCCATCTTCCATTTTACCTTCCTTTCTCCTTAAACCCACATTGACCTCCACAAGCAAGAATGCCTGAATTAACAGAAACCCCCAGCATAGTATCATGGTTATGGAGCTCGGAACGATACCCTGTAACGGAAAAAGATCAGATCTTGGCTATTGGGTTCAGTTCATCTTTACAAATCCAGAGAGGGCATAAGTTCTTAGCTATTAAAAGAGTAAAATTTTATGTTTTTTACAGCAGGGGAAGCTTTCATGGGGAGAGCAAGAATGCCTGAACCAATACTTGTGCCAATAATTAGAGCAACTGCCCCAGCAATGGTTCCTTTCTTCTCCACTGCTCCCTCCACAATTGGGTCATCGCTACTGGTTTCTATAGAACCCTTGCTTTTGCTTCCCTTTGTTGTCAGATTCCATCTCTTCTGATCTTGCCTCCATTTGCAACTGGAAGCTGAGTAACCACAGCTGGGAAGACACATTCAATTCCATGATCATTAATCAGCCAGCCCAAATAAGTAAAAAAACTGACAGATAACAAAGTGAGTGAGCAAGAGCGAGGAAGATACTTCCATACATGACGCTGAACTTGTAGCAAATTCTTGGTTTGTGGCTTCTCAAACCGACTGCCGATGCAGGAGGAACTAGAATGAGATTCTGATGTGTTTTGAGACGGAAAGAGGGAGGGGGAGAAGAAGACAAGCAGTGAGAATCCATATGTGAGTGATAGAGAGAAAGGGGAAGGCCTGAGAGCGTGGAGATGAATGAATGAGTGGGATGAAAGATTCAAGCTTTCTCCCAAATATCTTGGAGGTAGACCCTCGTTTGGTATATTCATGTGTTTGGAATCAATTGAATGAATGGTCCACGGCCTGCTCAATCCCTGCCTGACCAAATGAAAAAGAGAGCTAAAAAGCACGAGGGAATGGAAAATTTTGTAGGAAGGGTGGTCCTGGTGTGCTGGTTCAGCAGCCAGCAACCCGCGGCCGCTAGCAACAGACTTTGTTTGCTCTCTCCACGCACAAGATTAATGGTCCAGCTCCAGCAGCAATGGTATCAACCAACATTTTCTTTTAGTAAGGTGTTCATTCTTGTGTTCCCATATAGTTTGAACTGAAGTTGAAGAAATTTCTTTTAGGTTACTAGTAAGCTAACTACAAAAATTTTGTAGGTCATTTTCATTTGTGATTGATTTTAAATAGAAATACGATAAGAGAAAACAATCAAATTAACATTTTTTTTTATATAAATTATATGCATGTACTAATTAATAGAAGGACAATTAATAGAAGGACAATGTATCATACGAAATAAAAGGATGTGTGAATGAATTGCCACAAAATAATTCTAGAACTTGGTTCAATCATCAACCCCCACATGCTCCTCCAATTCATGAAATCATAATTTTTCAATTTTTCATGCATACGCTTAGCTTAAATATACACATTCGTTTCTAGATTGTACAAGTGACAAGTTATAAACACACTCTTATAAGTTAGAACCGTAGATGTGGTGGTGAATACATGTATACTATACATGTATTAATAAATCTAACGTATTATGAATTAAAAATTTTGGTATATCGGTATATGTGATGATGTTCTAATAATAAATTTATTTTTTGTGGAATATGTCAAATGTACCCTTCAATTCAATGGGGAAAATGAAATAAAATGCTTTTTAAAGGCCAGGGTCCCTGTCTCCCTGACCGGCTGACCCTGAGGGCTGAGAGTTTTCCTCGGGCCGGGCTCTTTCTTGTTTTAAAATGTAAACTCATTATCCATTTGGGCCAAGATATGACCTAATTAAGCCCATTCTTTAAACGGGCTTCAAGGACTAGACTATAGAAATAATTTATTTTGTAACACATGTTTCAATTTTTTTCGCTACCCCTTGTTCGCATTCGTCTTCTAGGAAATCATATATAACATGGTTCAATACATGAAGAAAGCGTTTATGGATATCTTAGACTTAATTTGCAGGATTCAATATTATTTTTCAACAACAAAATTCATAAAAAAAAAATTAATAAATTAAACTCATGAAACGTACCACTTGTCCAAAAAAAATATCAACTCTGCTTTACACTTCCCACAAGATAGCCGCTATGTGAAATTATGACACTCAAATTATCGAAACCGGCATCTTATACCAGTAGTCAGTGGCCTCCAATGTTACTCATCGAAACATGAACATATATGCATCCAACAGACATAATTAGTGGCATCTACTTAATTAGATGATATGTTATGTTGACACGATAAAAATCATCGATATTACGTCGTTAGGAGAACTTAATAAGTTTTTGATTTATTTTTACGTAAAAACAAAAAGGTTTTGAGTGAAGTAAAATTCCACTATATTAGAATAGAATGCTCTCCTAATTATATTATCATGAATCATAATCAGCTTTTTGGAACTTAAATCATTAATTCGACGAATTAAACAGAAGCCTTCTTAGCTCAGTGGTAGAGCGCGTGGCTTTTAACCACGTGGTCGTGGGTTCGATCCCCACAGACGGCGAACATTATCTTTTTGACAAACCTTTTCCAGTTTGCCTGCTTCTGAGTGATTATGTTGCTGTTGTCCCCCAAACTTCTAATCTTTGTTTATTTTTCGGTGGAAAGACGAAGACGAAACTTGTATTCTAACCAGGCTGTTATCTGCTTAACAGCTTTCTTCTTTCTGCTACAGCCTGCAACAGTGGATGTGGACTGCAGGCAGGCAGGTTTGGAGTATGGGCGGCGAAGCAAGAAAGCCAAGTTAAACGCAATTAGACAGTGACAAGGTAAAGAAAGTGCAGATTTCTACATATACTGCGCACCATAAGCGTACGCCCACATGCACGTTCCGCCCCTTCCTCCTAAATTAACTGCTGCAACCAACAGAAACATATATAGCTATCAATCAGCCTCAGAATGAGATCGAGCAACTAGCTGCTCAATCGTTCGTTTTCTTCGATCATCACCACCATTCCCCAGCTTGATTGCTTGCTTCTTTAAGCTACCTCTACGCTTCGCCCCACCCGAAGGTCCAAACCTGTGGCTAGTTACTGCGTGAAGAAGTAGGTGTAGCTGCAGTAGAAGTAGCACCGCCAAAACCCACTCCGCCTTGTCGTCCGTCTCGTTCGACCACAAAATTCTGTTATGCTATGCATTAGATGCATCTATATATGTACCATTCTGTTATGCATCAGGTATCGTATGTATCTCTTTTAATTGGTTGTAGTGCGTCTATATATATTTACTATATAGTTAGATGTGCATTCATGAATAGTACGTGTGTGTGTGACGGCAACATCCAATTGTTCCCTTGCAGAAAAGCTTACACGATTCAGGGGCATAGCCAGAATTTCATCCGAGGCGGATCCACTTTTAACAAAAAAAAAATGCGCATGATAAAATAGTTTTTGTTAACCTTTTCAATCACTCACTATACAATATTATTCTTTGAAATTTTTCATAAATTAAAATACATTAGTATCCATCAATTTCATTTTTCTTCGTTGAATGGATTTGTATGAAATTGGAATTATTCTTCAATATAATAAGATAAGTATGTAATGCCTGTATATCATATATACACATATAAAAACTAATGAGTCAGTTGTAGTTTTCAACTTTTGATTGACATTTCCACCGCAATTTAGTGGGGAACCAGCCATCAAGCGTGCATTTTCAACTAATTAAAGGGGACAAGGAAATTTAAGGGAATACAAAATCAAAATGATCTCCTTTTTATTGACTTTTCAAATATGATGACAATGGAAATTTATAAACACGGCTTGTTAACATTTTTTTTTTTCATTGCTGAGAAGATTATTCCACCTTAAAATTAGAAGTTGAGATTTCCATATTGAAAATCATAAAATTTTCACTAATAATAGTATTTTTGTTTAAGTGCACATGATTATACATACAAAAGGAAATATCGACCATCTCATTAACTAATTTTAAACCAATTACACCTTTAATGTTGGTGCTTCAACCTTCTGTTTGTTTCAACAAAACAACAAGACAAAAATTGTATTAGAATAATATATCCACTTTCCTTTAGGTACCCAATACTATAAGTCTAATTTAAACCTAAGCTAAAATATTGTGTATAGATCTACCCAAAATCAAAATTACTCAAACCCATTTCGACCCATAGTCCCATACTAAGATGGTTTGGACAATACCCAATATATTCACATCCCTACTAGTTATTATCAGTCTTTTGACTACTGGAAGTTAAAGTAAACTAGACCACTACTCCACTAGAGTACACTAACATTCTCCTAAGAAGAAATCAACTGTTGGAATTATTTTGGTATGTAATGGTAGTAGTAAACAGCCCTAATTATGGCATCCGAGCCAACTTGGAAAGCCCAAATAGTAATAGTGGGATTGTTGAAGAAATCAACATCGATCAAAGCAACACCTCTCATTTCCTTAATGAAGCTATTTGAGGGGAGAAAAGGTTCCACTTATCCTACATAAAAGCACTATAGCGAAGAAACAATCAACATAATTACATGTTTATGTATGATTCCACAAGATAGTCGTCACCCAAAAGTACAAGTGGATCGATTAATAGGTAAGGCGGGCTTGAGGGGTTTAATCATGTTATAAACGCGCTGCTACGGATCGGGAAATCGCTGGGATCGACAAAGCAAGAATACGAAAGCGAGAATCGAAAACACGACACACGATTTACGTGGTTCACTAACACGATGTGTGTTAGCTACGTCCACGGGCGAGAGAGAGCCAGTTTCACTATATCTGAGGAAATTACAGATTACAGAGGAGTATGAGAAGTATTTATAGTACTTCTCCATGTGGGTCTAAACCTAATCCAATCTAGTACTTCTCCAGCGAGACCCCCGATTACCAGTCGTAGCGGCTGATAGTCCGATTCAAGTCATATCAACAAATCTCCACCTTGACTTGAATCCTCTTCCTCTGAAATCTCTGATGTACTCTGCTCCTTCTCTCTCTCCCGCCATCAATGCCCCGTAGGGCGGAGTCACCCACTCAAGACATTCAGCAAGTCCAAGCAGTGTTGGAACTTGCCATGAGGGACCGGCTTCGTGAACATATCAGCAGGATTATCCGCGGTGCCAACCTTCTTCACCTTAATCCTCTTCTCTGTCCTCAAGAAATGATACCTCACATCGATGTGCTTAGTCCTCTCATGGTGGACTTGATCCTTGGCCAAGCATATTGCACTCAAACTGTCGCAATACACCACTGCCTGATCATGATGTAGACCAAGATCACCAACCAGTCCCTTCAACCATATTCCCTCCTTAGCAGCTTCTGTCAACGCCATATACTCTGCCTCAGTAGTAGACAATGTCACCGCCGACTGCAAAGTTGCCTTCCAGCTCACTACAGAACTCCCAAGAGTGAATACATAACCGGTCATCGATCTCCTCGTGTCAACATCTCCAGCATAGTCCGAGTCAGAATACCCAGACACCAAGCACTCTGTATCACTTCCGAAGCTAATCCCCACATCAGGTGTACCCTTAAGGTACCGGAAGATCCTCTTCACAGCCTGCCAATGCTCCTTCCCAGGTTGTATCATAAACCTGCTGACAACACTAACAGCATGTGCAAGATCAGGTCTAGTGCATACCATAGCGTACATCAAGCTACCTACTGCACTAGCATATGGGACTCTCGACATGTACTCCTTCTCAGCCTCTGACTGCGGTGCATAAGCCGAGGATAGATGAACATTTGAAGCACTAGGAGTATTTAAGGGCTTTGCTGAAGACATGCCAAACCTCGACAGTATCTTCTGGATGTAGCTCTTCTGTGACAAGAAAAGCTTCTTCTTCGACCTGTCCCTGTAAATCTCCATACCCAAGATCTTCTGAGCAGCTCCCAAATCCTTCATCTCAAACTCAGCACTGAGAAGCCCCTTTAACTTCTGGATATCAGACTTTGACCTCGCAGCTATGAGCATATCATCCACATACAGAACTAGATATATCATCGAACCATCCTCTGCCTTGTTGTGATATACACAACAATCATATGGACTTCTGCTGTAGCCCAGCTCAAGCATGTAACTGTCAAATCTCTTGTACCACTGCCTCGGAGATTGCTTAAGTCCATACAAGGACTTCTTCAGCTTACAAACATAGTCTTCTTTTCCCGGAACCTCGAATCCTTCTGGCTGAGTCATGTAAATTTCTTCCTCCAACTCTCCATGTAGGAAAGCTGTCTTCACGTCTAGCTGCTCGAGCTCCAAGTCATAATGTGCCACTATTGCTAGTAGCACTCTGATCGAAGTATGTCTGACCACTGGTGAGAAAATCTCATTGTAGTCAACTCCTTCCCTCTGCGAGAAGCCTCGTGCAACCACCCGAGCTTTAAATTTCATGCCCTATTTAGAAGTGATTCCTTCCTTCTTCTTGTAGATCCACTTGTTTGTAACAATCTTCCTTCCCTGTGGTCGTTTGACTAGCTCCCAAGTCTGATTCCTGTCATGGGATTCCATCTCATCTCCCATTGCGGCAAGCCACTGATCAGCTTCACCACCCGAAACTGCTTCTCTATAGGACTGTGGCTCTCCTGCATCCACTTCTTCAGCAACCTGAAATGAATACGCCACCATGTCCTCGAAGCCATACCTCTGTGGAGGTACTCCTGCAGTCGCTCTCTTCGGTCTACCGGAAGCCATAGACTGTTGAGCTCGTGCACTGGACTCTGAACTTCCTGGCTCTGCAGAGACATCCTCATCATGTTGATCTTCTCCACCTTGGTGCTCAAACTCACTCTCATTGAGAGTTTGCAGCTCCACCTGTTTATCAACATTCCTGCTACCTTCAACAACAGTAACCTTCAACATGGGGTTAAACATAGACTTCTCATCAAATATCACATTTCTACTAAGTATAACTCGATGCTCAGAAGGTGACCAGACTCGAAATCCCTTAACTCCATCTCCGTAACCCACAAATACACCCTTCTTTGCCCTTGGGTTCAGCTTACCCTCATCCACATGATAATAAACAGGACACCCAAAAACTTTCAGTGAAGAGTAATCAGCAGGCTTACCATACCACACCTCATAAGGAGTCTTACACTCGATACCTGTGTGAGGTCCACGGTTGATCAGGAAGCATGCCATGTTTACTGCTTCTGCCCAGAATCTTCTCTCTAGTCCAGCATTAGAGAGCATGCACCGTGCTCTCTCCAACAATGTCTGGTTCATTCTTTCTGCAACGCCATTCTGCTGAGGTGTATCTCTAACAGTCCGATGACGGGCAATCCCTTCATCCTTGCAGAATTCGTTGAACTCAGAACTGCAGAACTCCAGACCATTGTCCGTTCGCAGCTTCTTGATCTTCTTCCCGGTCTGATTCTCCACCAATGTCTTCCACTGCTTGAACTTCGTGAAAGCCTCACTTTTCTGCTTCATCATGAAAATCCAAGTAAATCTCGAATAATCATCAATAATAGACAGAAAATACCTGCTGCCTCCAATGGATTCAACTCGTGAAGGACCCCAACAGTCGGAGTGGAGGTAATCTAGTATCCCCTTCGTCCGGTGGATACCCTTCTTGGGAAACTTGCTGCGATGTAGCTTCCCAAACACACAATGCTCACAGAATTCCAAATTCTGCACCTTGTGCCCGCAAAGAAGATCCCTCTTTGATAGAACTTGCATCCCTCGTTCACTCATATGCCCCAGTCTCATGTGCCAGAGAGTGGTCATATCCTCCTGTTGAACCTGAGACGATGCAACTGCAGCAGAACCAGACAACACAGACCCTTGTAATGCATACAAGGTCCCACGCTTCACGCCCTTCAGTACCTTCCTCGAACCCTTGCAGACATACACAACTCCACCTTTTCCTTTGAAACTGAAACCCTTGTTGTCGAGTAGACTCAAGGAGATCAGGTTCTTTGTCATTCGTGGAACATGCCTGACATCATTCACGGTACAGAACGAACCATCATGTGTCCGAACCTTTATGGACCCGATTCCAACAACCTTGCAGACAGCTCCATTTGCCATGACCACGTTACCACCATCTATCTGCTCGTAGGTTGTGAAGCAATCCCTGTTCGGAGACATATGATATGAGGCTGCAGTATCCAGAAACCACACATCACCACGATGTGCCTTCTCATCTACAGCCAAGGCGAGATCGTCTTCAGAACTGTTGTCCACTTCTGCCACGGCAACTGAACCTTGTTTCTTCTGTTGCCCTCTTCTCTTGGGACAGTTGTACTTCCAATGCCCCACTTCCTTACAGTTGTGACAAGCATCACCTGGCTGTGGACCGGGACCCTTGGTATTCTTGCTCGAATTCCCTTTACCAGATTTCTTCTTTCCCTTTCCACCTGTAACAGCCAAACCCGATGCCTCACCACCTGTACCAGATCCGGACGCCTTATGTCTGATCTCTCTCGTATGAAGAGCAGACCTGACATCCTCCAACGACACGCTTTCTTTACCGGCAATAAAAGAATCAACGAAATTCTCATATGAACTCGGCAAAGAAACCAGCAGGATTAGGGCAGCATCCTCGTCATCAACTTGAACATCTATATTACGCAGATCCAGCAAAATAGAGTTAAGTTGTTCGAGATGTTCCCTCAAAGGCGTACCTTCTTGCATCCTCAAGCTGAACAACCGTTGCTTGAGATGCAGCTTGTTGGTTAGAGACTTAGTCATGTACAGACTCTCTAGTTTCAACCACAAGCCCGCGGCAGTCTTCTCAGCAGCGACTTCAATGATGATGTCATCAGACAACGATAGCATGATGGTCGAGTGGGCCTTCTCCTCCAAGGTATTCCACTCATCGTCATCGACCGCTGCCTTCTTCTGTTTCGCAGACAGCGGCCCCCACAGCCCTTGCTGTTTTAATAAAGCCTGCATCTTGATCTGCCATATAGCGAAGCTGTTCTTCCCCGTGAACTTTTCGATCTTCATGTTCACCGACGTCATTCTTCTGAATCGAAAACCCTAGCCTGATTTCCAGCCGCGGCTCTGATACCACTTGTTATAAACGCGCTGCTACGGATCGGGAAATCGCCGGGATCGACAAAGCAAGAATACGAAAGCGAGAATCGAAAACACGACACACGATTTACGTGGTTCACTAACACGATGTGTGTTAGCTACGTCCACGGGCGAGAGAGAGCCAGTTTCACTATATCTGAGGAGATTACAGATTACAGAGAGAGAGCCAGTTTCACTATATCTGAGGAGATTACAGCAAGACCCCCGATTACCAGTCGTAGCGGCTGATAGTCCGATTCAAGTCATATCAACAAATCACATAGCCAAGGGTGTCTAATTCAATCAATTCATCTATTGTGATTACAAGAGGTTTTAATTTCTTTTTAAATTAATTGGGTTATTATCCAAAGTCCAATCACAAATTTGGATTTTCCAACTCTCTATTATTGGATTGCCATATGTTTTGTGTCGATAATGGATGCTCCAACTAACTTACATTTGTCAGTTAAATTTATGTTTTGACACAACTAACTTTTTGTGCTTGGGATGTCACCATTCATATAACTAATGTAAACCAATGTGGGGAAAAAAGGAGCAATCTAATCAATTGGGTCATTCTTTTTTATTTATGAATTACCAAGCATTCTTACACAAATAGTAACTTGTGGGCAAGGTGAAACAGAGCTTTCAGCTTTCATAATTTGTCAGTCCAATACATTAATTTTAGGGAGTTGCTAAAGGTCGCCCTTAAAATTGCTAAAGGTCGCCCTAAAAAGAATCAAAGTTACACTTTTACCCCCTTAGCTTCTTTACCTTCCATTTATCAAACAAACACCACTTGGACTAAAAAAACACTATCTAAGGAGAGAAAAATCCATCATCGTCATTTTGAAGCCGATATCGTCGGAGTAGCGACTCCGACGAGGTAAATACATTAATTGAAAAACGAAAAAAAAAAGAACCGCAAATCACCTGCGGTTGGACCATGGCCGGACCGCAAATCACCTGCGGTTGGACCATGGCTGGACCGCAAATGACCTGCGGTCCGGCCATGGTCCAACCGCAGGTTGACCGCGGTCAGCCGTCGGTTCAACCGCGCGTTGACCACGGTTGACCGTCGGTCTAACCGCGGTTTGACTGCGGTCGGCACGATTTTTTTTTTTTTTACCTTCTTCTTCTCCGACGAAGCCTTCTTCTCCGGCGAAGGCTGCTGCGCGGGTGGGATCGCGGGAGTTCGGCGCGATGGAGCGAGGTGCAGAGAGAAGGGAACGCAGGAGAAGGTTTAGGTTTAGGGCTTGTTTGTTTGTTTCAATTTTGATTTTTTCATTAAGGGTATACAGGTAATTTGACATCTAAGTTAGGGCGACCTTTAGCAATTTTAAGGGCGACATTTAGCAATCCAGTAATTTTATATTTCGTTAAATGGGTGTATGAGATATTACAATAACTATTAACTAGGGTTAGTTTCACCATGTCGTGCGAGGCATCATGTTTGAAAAAATTGAATAATAACAAATCTTAATTAAATTATTGCATGACAATAATTATTGAAAATATTTTTCGCAGAAATCTATTTGATGTGTACTCGAGATTTTTTTTATCAATTTGCTTTTCAAAGTACCACCATACATTTGGTTAAATAAGTTATTAATTTTGAGGTCATAAGGATTCGAACATGTGACGTCTGGATCGAAGGCTCTTATACCATATCGAAAACAGATTGATCTCAAATTTGAATAACTCGAGTTGATAATAGAGATAGAAAAATGAAATTTTATACTATTCCCCTCCCAACTAAGTTACCGTGGTAATTAGGTTAACAAATTTTGCGTATATGTTTTGGTCTTCTCCATTCCTTTCAAATAAGTCATGTTTGCCACGCTACAACAAACAATACAATATACACAGACAAATTTAAGTTTTTTTGTTTTGTTTTGACTAAAGACGATTTTTAGTTGCTGATGCAAATTATGGAACTATTATTCTTTTATTTACAATCAAAGATAACTGCAACCCCACTACTCGAGAAAATACCTACCTAGCTACACCTAATTCCACACCAGCCTTTATCTCCGTAATCAAAGGCTATGTTTAGCTTTTGCTTAAAAATGTAAAAAGTTTTGTTATACATGTCGTTTCAAGTTTTACATCACTAGCGTCTAGGAATTACACAAAACATCCAATATTTAGGATATTATCCAAACTCGTCTTAATTTGAAGGTCCCATACGGTAATATTCGTTACAAAAATATAATAAATTATGTGATAACATAAATTCGGTAAATTCACACAGACAATTATGACAAAAAAAAAAAGATATATAAATCCATGAGGAGATACCATAACTTGCCAAACAACCCCGAATCTTGATTTTGGAGAAGCATGCAATTGGGCCGGCGGTAATTTTCAAGAAAGGCGTTATTGCTTAGGTCAACCGGGCGTGGGTTATAAGACCGTTGGGTTGGGCGGAAGGGGGTTACAACTTACAGGAGCTGGCCGTATAACTGGAAACAAATTCCAGCCTTCGATTTGCAGAATAGAGTTGCAGAGGAAAATCATAAAAGCTTATGTAACCAAGCTTTTTTTTCATTGCTGCTGTTGAGGGGAAGATAGTTTTTTCTGAAATGGAAATCGCTTGTCATCAATCTTCAGAAATGCAAGAGCCCAGCATCGACACCGACAAACTCAGTTACGAAATCTTTTCCATCCTCGAGAGCAAGTTTCTCTTCGGCTACGATGATCAGAAGCTCTGGGTTCCCAAGCAAATTTCTCCCGCGCTGGCGGTGGAGCAGAAGCCCGACCCTCTGTTGCCGGCGATTCCCGCGGCCGACGGGGGAAACGGCGTCGCTGCAATCAAGAACCAGCGCGGCAAAATCTGCATACTCTCAATTGACGGTGGCGGGATGAGAGGGATTCTTGCCGGGAAGGCGCTGGCTTACCTGGAACAGGCGCTCAAGACGAAATCGGGCGACCCAGACGCGAGAATCGCCGATTACTTCGACGTGGCGGCGGGAACGGGCGTCGGCGGCATCTTCACTGCGATGCTGTTCGGGTCCAGAGACCAGACCCGCCCGATTATGAAGGCGGAGGAGACGTGGCAGTTTCTCGCCGACAACGGGAAGCGGTTCTACAGGTCGTCGGGGAACGGCGCCGGCGGGTTTCTGAAGCGGGCTTTCAAGTCCGGGTCGTCCGGGTCGGGTTCGGCGACGGGCGGGTTGGAGAAAGCAATGAAAGAGACGTTCACGGAGAAAGGACGGCAGTTGACTCTTAAAGACACATTGAAGCCCGTTTTGATCCCTTGCTACGACCTGTCCAGCACGGCGCCGTTTCTCTTCTCCAGGGCGGACGCTCTCGAGACCGACAGCTTCGATTTCCGGCTGTGGGAGGTTTGCCGGGCGACGTCGGCCGACCCGGGGATGTTCGAACCGGCTCAATTAAGGTCAATCGACGGTCGGACCAAGTGTTTGGCGATCGACGGCGGGCTAGCGATGAGCAATCCGACCGCGGCGGCGATCACGCACGTGCTACACAACAAACAAGAATTCCCTTTCGTCCGCGGCGTGGAAGATTTGCTAGTGCTATCCCTTGGCACGGGCCAGCTGCCTGAAGTCAGCTACGATTACGAACAGGTGAAAACGTGGAGGGCCAAGCACTGGGCTCGACCCATGGCTCGAATTGCCGGCGATGTCTCCGCAGATTCGGTGGACCAGTCGGTGGCCATGGCTTTTGGTCAATGTCGGAGCAGTAACTACTTGAGAATTCAGGTAATGGGTTCACATGCAAATTCCCAATCAATCGCTTTTTCCCCCAACTTTTTCCCTTTGTTTTCGATTACGCCCTGCCCTCCAAGTGGTTGTTGAAATGCATGAGACAGTTTTGGCCAGGCTGGGGGGATGGTAAAAGGATTCAATCCAAAGTTTGTCCCTTTCTCAGCAGTGGATATTTGGGTATGGGCATTGGTTAGGGAATTTCGGGACAGATTTAGGCTAGCTGGAGCTGGGAGAGATCTTTTCATTCTCTTGGGTTTATGCAATTAAATGAGATGTTTGTTTATTGTGTGTGCATTGTGTGGCCACATGGCCAGGGAATGTTGCTTGCTTGTGTTTTCCTGCCTGGTCGAGATCACTCATTCTTTGGTGGTGGTGTCTAAAAGATTTCCATGGTCGTCAACGTTTGTTTGCCTGCAATTCGACCAGATGGCTTGGTCATTTGGTTGGGTTTCCAGGGAAATAAAACACATAATCGTTGTACTTGGAAAGGGGGTTAGAATCTTTTGACATGCTTCAGTAATTTGCAATTGAGGTCTCCAATTTGAGTTTATTTCAGTTAAGTTAGCTGCTCATTTGAAGCTTCTTCATTTGCTGGAAAAATGATGTGGTCAGAACTCAGAAACATATGATAGTTTCAAACTCATCATTAGAGCAAACAACTTGAGTGACCACAATTAGCTGGCAGAATAATTAGTTAAAGGACAAGGGCAGGATGATTGTTGGAGGGACTGCTTACCATTTTCTTCCTACACAACAAACATACGGAAGTGAATATGCAGTCCGTGGTGCTTTAGGCTCAGAGAAGGGACAGAGAGAAGGGCTGTCGTCGTAGTTAATAAAAGATGATGGTAGCTCCATGATTACAGTTGGCTTTTATAACTAGAATGGCTTACTGCAAGCTTTATTTTCCATCTGCTCTAAGCAAATAAGGGGCAGAGGAGGGGACCCTTAAAAGCAGTATCTCCTTAATTCCTGATGGTCCTGTTCATAGATGATGAATGTTTGATATTATTGGTATTTAGCACCAGCATTTGATTTTAATGGGTTTTTATCATTCTGGCATACCATATGTGACACTAGAAGGAATAATGGCACTTATGATTGTTAGGTGCTACCATTCTAATGAACCTATTCAAGCATTGTGGGCTCTCAAATCAAAAGTTCAAGAGACTTTCTGTGAAGGAAAAGTAGGAATCTGAACTTTTTCATCAGCAACTCTGAGATGATAGCCTATTGGTCTCTCCATAATCAGAACATTGTTTTATTTGATGGTTTCTTGTAAATTTTTCATAACCTTGGAAGTAAAATAGCAATGTAATAGCAGCAAATAGGGAGAAGTAATGGTCAGTAAGGGGTCATAATTGGTGGTTAACAAAGGATGGTGTTTAGATTGAATTCTTCCTGCAAGTAGTAACTGGTTTTTAATTTTGACAGGCAAATGGGTCCTCCAGAGTAGGGAGGTGTGAAGGCAATGTGGACACAGACCCTAGTCCTAAGAACGTGAAGATGCTGTTGGGAATGGCAGAGGAAATGTTAAAGCAGAAAAATGTGGAGTCAGTGCTGTTTGGGGGTAAAAGGATAGGAGAAGAGAGTAACTTTGAGAAGCTGGACTGGTTTGCAGGTGAGCTCGTGCTGGAACACCAGAGGAGGAGCTGCAGAATTGCTCCCACTGTTGCTTTCAAGCAAGTTACTACTCCACCCAGACCCACCACCCCCAGGAAGAAAATTTAATCAACCACCCCCAAAACAAACAAGGTAAGCTTCTTTATACGTTCTGCCCCTCTGTGACTTACCATCTTTTGCTACTGTGGTTTGTTTTTGCTTCCTTTGGAACTTTGCATTAATAACTACAGTTATACGGTTTACCCTTTAGAAAAAGAGCATATTAGTAGGACCGTTTAGTCTTGGAATCCAGATAGTTAAGTGGGGAGGGGAGAGTTCTTTATTCTCCTTTTTTTACCAAACCTTTATTTTGGTTGTTGTTAATGGAGGGGTATATTTCTCTCTGAGGACTTCTGTAGCTAGTCTCGATGCCACTACTGCAGGCCAAGCTGCCTCTGCTTTCCATTTTTGAAGGGTTATTGATGGTGGTTTGACTGGTTTCAATCACCATACAATGCCGTTTTAACAAATAAGTTCACATAGTATAACTTTTAACAAATATGTCCATTTGTTCTGTCATTTCTTCAGTTCTACGCCCTGGAGACTAAAGTTAAATTAGCCAAGTTAGTTACTATTAGGGTTCACCTGTGCTCAGTGAGCACTTTCCGATGACTCGCATATCATCTATGTTGAAAATTTGTCTTCTGACCCTAATTCGACTCACGAATGACGTCTTATTTCGCCTTTATGCTACATCTGTCGTTCGGGAGTTAATATGGTCGAGATTAATTGATGGGGTCGAGTTGATGACGGATTTCAACATAGGTGATATGTGAATTTGTTACAAGGTACTTTAGGTACTTTGATGTTCAAGCACGAGCTACATGTTTTCGCAATAATATGATGAGATGTATTGTCGTCTTCTATTTTTAGCCATGGAAGTTGTCATTGTCAATGTGTTTGGGATTGAAAGGTCAGCAGGCCTCATAGTCAGTTGTTATTGTTGCTGGTGGACGTGTATGAAAGCTCAGGAGAGGCCAAATGGCCACCGCCATTACCATATAGCTCTAACTACAAGCGGGTAGAGAGAGCACAAAAACAAAGGGATATGAGGTGGAAACCCTACACCCAAACTCTGTCGGTCTACCGACACTCATTCTGTTGTCTTTTGTGTTGGGGATTATACGGGGTCGCTTGGTCATCTTTTCATTTTTGTGGGGCAGCCATCTTTGGAAGCAAATACATGTGAGAAACCTTGATCACTGAACTAGAGGTTAATGTAGCACAAGTGCAAAACACAACTAGAGATAGAACACCCTCATTAGATTGGATTGGAATTCTGATGCGTTCTTTTCTGTCATCTCTTCCCTCGCTAAACGAGTTTGTTCCAAATATGTTACTTTCATGCTATGGTCAAGTAAAATACTACCTTGGAAGGGTACTGTAATATGTGTTGAGATGTACGAAAGGTAGATGGTCAAAAGAAGAAGAAAAGGCATTGGAATAAGAGATTCTTGAGCTCTGTGCTTGGTTTCTTTTTGTCCATCTTCGTGTTTAAACATCCCATTCATTCCCCTGCAAATTTCTAAACAGAAGTCTCTTTTGCCTTGCTTGTAAACTGCAGGTAAAACGTAGCCTACATATATTTCAAGAAAGGGATAGCACTGAACAGAGAAGTGAAAACAACCCATATGAAGATTGAAGGAAAACCCAAAAAGAAGAAAACAAACAACACAATTATAGGGGCCAGCTTTTGCTTTGTGGAAGGACAGGGGAGAGGGGAAATAAATAGGAAGAAAAGAGGCAAGAAGAGGAGTGGACTGCCCTGGGAGGAAGGGGGAAAAGGACAGGTGAAAAAAAAGAACACAGTAAAGGAAGAGGGCATGAATGGATGAAAAGCTGGGGAAGATCTTAGTGGGATTACTTTGCCTGCTAGAGAACAGGCATTGTGGTGTCCACTACTACCATTCCATTCCCCTCCTCCCTACTTTCTTCTCTAAAATGGAGCTGCAACTACCATGCAAATGGAAATGGGAAAGGGGGAAATTCGACTGTGATCATGATACAAGGGCTTTTCAGATTGGAGGTCAAAAGAGACATGAAGAAGTTGCAAGTGTGAATCTCTTGAGTGTACATTTTTCTAAATTTTTTATCCAGGGGATGGTGGAGACAAAAGTACTGGTGCTATAATATATGTTCTCTGTGTCCTCTGTCTTCTTGTCTTTCTTCTTGTTAGCCTTGAAGGCCTTATTTTATGAATCATGGCATCCCCAAAGTATATAAATATGTATCATGCTCTGTATCACCACTGTATGCGGGTAAAGACTGAGACAGAAATGAGAGAAGACCTCTGTTATTGGTGAAAATGAAACGAGCGAAGACTTGTTGATGGGTGTCGTACCTTTGGGTTTATCTTCAACCGTGTCTCATCAATTGTTCTCACTTTTTGGTTTTGGGATGGGAATTGGAACTTATGCCTGTTTTATAGTGAGGCTGTGCAAAAACTTTGACTGTTACCAACAGTCTGCTAGTGCAGATAGAGCCATTAATGAAGACTCCACACAGATAGTTAATTATTCAGAATGTTTTCTGAGCTCATCTATAGATTCTTGCCATACTAAACCAACAGAAAGAGTATCTCTGGCTGCAAACAGCTACCAAAAAAAAAAAAAAAAACGTCGACACATAATGACTTTTTCATCTAATTGATGAGGAGTGCGATAATTGATGGAGTCATGAAAAAATCTGACAGAATTGCTTATTTGGAAGCATACACCGTATATTTGGAAAGTTGCTCAATCATTCACGGGAGGAACTAGGGCGTTTGTAGACGTAAGAACATCGTTCAAATTTGAGATGTCCTAAACACCAACAACAACATCTCCTTAAACGTAACTACAAATATTATCCATCATCAACAATGCAAATCTCCTGCTTTATTTCATATCTCTTATTCAACATGATTAATAGGTCTATGTTACTTATATTTATCGCGAAATCATTTGTTCTGCTTATCACTTTACCCACGAAGATCGTTTTATACGTAGAAATTTGTATGCCTGATTTCTTTGGTTATGATGCTCATTACCAAATCTTCTATGATACAATTGAAATAATGTAATTCAACTAAATTTTTTATACTATATAGAATTGCTCTGCATTTTAAATAGTTAAATTTCTACAAAAAGATGGCCCTGCGAATGTGGTGAGTACCATGTCTTATGTTTATGCACTCCAACTAATTCTTGTCTACATGGTGGAACAAAATATATGGTTGATTGGTTGGTGATGATATTATTTGGTCCTATTTCATCAAATTATATGCTTGTACGTTGGTTGAATTAGCTAGGACTTCATAATAATGATAATCATAATAATCATAATACTAATAATAATAAATTCTTAGTGGATGAACACTCATACAAATGGAATTCAACGCCTCCTCAATTTAAAACAGGGGTGCTTCTACCAGAAAAGTTGACTATGATGAAGAGATGAACGTTGGAGTAGAGGCCATGCATTGCCTATAGCTAGCATGATTGATTTTTTTTTACCAAATGCATGTTCATTTTTATTTTAGCACAATTTTTATATAAATGCACTTAACCAAGCAATAATATTTTTTAAGAAAATAATAATAATAGCTCGCATTCAAAAACAAATAACAAAAATTGCATGTAAAATAAAAATATGCAACTAACACAAATAACATCAACTTGTAAATAGACACCGAACTAAATACACTTCATCGACTTTAAAAGAATTTTTAGGTAATCGACAAACTAAACGTCATGGATAAGATGGATAGAAGCTTTTGGTTATCCTCATGTCACCACCACAAGCACAACCCTCTCATAAGTCAAAAAGGGGAGGAATATCTTGTAGCTTCATCTTTGCTTTGCTTAGGTGATGAATGATAACAGTTTGCATATCCCCCAACTAAAAAACTCATCAAAAAGAAGCTTTTTATTGCGTACTTGTATGAACGTAGACCCTAACTTACCAGCAAGACAAATAGGCCCTAACTTTATGAAAACCCTTTTCTCCTCTTTTTGCAGCATGAAGAGGGAAAAAATGGAACGCGTCTTCATAAGTCGTTATAAGTTCATAACTAACTCTTAAAAATAGTTTCGTTTCAGTCCTGATGTTTTGATTTGAGTTGTCCAAACATTCGTAGCCTAGAGGTTTGTGATTGGTTGAGTGTTATAAATCAACTTATCTCAATAATTTGAATTATTAGAAGAAGGTTAATTATAAATCTCATGTCATTCTTTTGCACGGTTAAACACAAAAGCTCTTTGATGCTACTTGGTTCACCATGAGTCCTAACTTAGCTAGGTACGCAAACGTTTTGAAGGTAACCAGAAAGAAACATAAAGCAGAATGACAAAAAAATATAGGGATCGTTTGGATGGATGATTGTAATGAGTTATTTGAGCTCAAATAACCCAACAATAAATTATTTGGACCCAAATAACTCGTTTGGCACCCATTTTCGTCAACACGTTAATTGGGGACGCAGTATTTTGAAATAACACGAAATAACACGTTATTTGGTTCATCATCATCCGTCCCAACTTAGCTAGGTAGGCAAACGTTTTTGAAATAAGGAGAAAAGAAGAGGAATCTGCTGAACCCTTTCATGTCCAATCCAAGAGAACAGTGATGATCAATCAGGTCAGCAGCAAGAGACCCAAAAACAGCCACACATCTTCTAGCTAGCTAGCTGATCAGCTCCACCAAAGACGAACTATACACCATTACTATATTCATGCTTTGGCAAATTAAGCTAGCTACCAATTAATTCGCTAAACCGTTTTCTAGGTCTAACTACACTGTTGATTGAGCAGTGTGGTTACGTTACACCTTCTTGATTAATTGCTTCAACACAATCAATTAAGTGATTAATCCAAACAGTATCAGCAGCTAGCTGCTTTTTTAGCAAAATATTGTTGGCCATAATCATCATCAAGTACCAAACAACTGATGAACTGACACCTCCACCACCGCTCTCTCTATGGCCTCCAAACTTGCCCACTTTCGGCCAAACTTTTCCTTCTTTTCTTCTCCTTGGCCATTAGTAAGTAACCCTTTTAAGGTGCTAATTTGGACGGTCGACAATGGTGCTTTATCATGCCATGCCCTAGCTATTGTTAATGTCAGTAGCTAGTTAGGGCTTTGGATCTGCGATGCTTGCTTTGGGTTTCGATAAATATGGCTAATCATGTTTGTAAAGAAGACGACATTTTACCTTGCGGGAAAGGTACAGATAAAAAAAGGGTTAATAGCATTTTATACCCCTCTATTATTGTGAATTAATAAACATATCCCTCTACTAATTTTTTGCACAAACATACCCTTTTACTATTAAAACGTAACGAATATATACTTCCGTCTAATTTTCTGTTAAATGTCCGTTTAATAAACTGTTAAATGCCCCAATTGCCCTCATTAACTCATGAAAACTATTATTTTTGATTTAATATATTTTATGTCTCTAAAAATTAAAAGCTATCCCACAAATTTAAATAAGAAAATCTAAGCATTCCCAGCCGCTCTAACCCGACGACAAACCCTTTCTTCTTCCTCTCTACTCCCCTCTCTCCCCTGTACCATAGAAATCTGGCTACGCTCTCATCCAAAGGATGCTCCTAATATATATAGTGAAGCTAGCTATGCTCTCGGCAGCCAAAGGATGTTCAGCTGGCAGTTCATATAGACATATACAATTTGGGCGCAAGATTTCTCTGGCGCCGGCGGCCGGACGCACAGACGGAGGGAGAAGTGGATTGCATCAACAACAGATGTTCGCGGGAGAAGAGAGTTGCGTCACCAACTGTGTGTTTACGTGGAGAAGAGAACGTGTACAAGCGCTCCCTCCTGGCCGCCGAACCTACACAAGCTGCCGTCGATACAGTGTCGGATTTATTGGGCGCCATATTTCTCTAGTGTAGAGGAGAGTTCGGCGATGTGAGGAAGACGAAACGTCTGGCCGTCGAAGAGAAGTGAGGACTGAGGAGTCGGTAGGTTTCAATTTTAAATTAATTTGGTTAGGGATTAAAAATAATTAAATCAAGAGTTAATGAGGGACAATTGAGTCATTTCACAACTCATTAAACGGTTATTTAACAGAAAAGTAGACGGAAGTGTATATTTGTTACGTTTTAATAGTAAAAAGGTATGTTTGTGCAAAAAATTAGTAGAGGGGTATGTTTGTTAATTCGCGATAGTAGAGGGGTATGAAATGCTATTAACCCGATAAAAAAATAAAGGAGAGGCTGCGTATATATGTTTGCTACTTTATTAGACCATGCAATAATGCATGAAAACCCATGAACCAGAATTCGGCTAACGCGCTTAAGGGATTTTATGGGTTATAAAATTAGTGGCGCGGTTAGTCGGTTCTGTTAAAACCGCAAACAATTTTTTTGGTTATTGGTTAAACAATAAATAATTTGTATTTATGTTAACTGACTCAGGGATAGAGCAAAGACAATTTGTCTTACTACAACCGTCGAGTCCTTTCTTACTTTAGCTCTAGAACGAGGGTAGACTTACTTTCTTATGCGTCAACCTTACTATATATCTCATATCGAGGCTAATGTAAAATAGTATGTCAAAGGGAGAAGTCGATCCAAGCGAACAAACAAGTCGTCTTGTCTTTCGAGATGAGCTTATCGTACGCTACGCTAGGCAAAGGTAGTTGGTGTAGGAACTCTGCCTTTTTTAGTCAGTTTACTGCAACTATATAGTTGGCTATTGATTATTTGGTAGATTGGCCGTTGAGCAAATGATTCGACAAAATTAGATAAAAAAATCGATCGATAACTGAACTACAGAGAAGACTCTTCTTTTCTCGTGTGTTCAATTTTATAGAATTTTTTTTCTTGCATTTGAGTATTTTTAGCGTGTACTGAATATTTCTCTTTAATGCATTGAATATCCCCTGACCCTGAATATTGGTATATGTTTGAGCAGTCATATAATGCTATTTCTTATTTGAATACCAAGATACTTGATCTGATTATTTGGAAATAATAGCCTTATGTCATAACTTGTAAATTCTTATAACCTTTTGCAATTATATTTTTATCACATTTCACAATAATTTCCTTCTTAAGTTTGTGTATTTCATAAATTCTCTCATAATTTGACTCCACAATACGACACCTAGAATGCTATGATCATGGTATGCAAAAGAAAACTACAATGAAGCAATATTAAAACTACCCTCGATTAAGAAAGAATTGACCAAGCGAGCAAAGATGTTACATTTTACTTCAAATTCATTATGTTACCTCCACAAATAGGCCAAATCTATAGGTACATGGTCCCTTTAAACACACAAATTTTCATAGAAACAACAACCGAAGAGAATTGCCCAGATGTGGTGGGGGAGTGCTGCATTTCCAAAACTTGTGATGTGTCACATAACTACATCTACCCATCCAAATCCAAATCTAATTGAGAGTGCATCTATTGATCGATACCCATCTCTCTTTAATTTGTTCCCTAATGTAATGTTTGGTCACCTATCTTTCACTGTCTTGTTTGTCCCGATTCCATAATAATAATGCAAACGTCTCCCTCTCCTCTATATTTCATATATTAATCGTAAACAAGATGACAATTATTATATAATTAATTACAAAATTAATCACGGGTCTTGTCCCTAAAAATGAAGGGGAGGGAGGACCTAACCTTGCTCTTTCCATCAATCGGAATCTAGCTACTTTATTATCATCATCATTATTGAAGGGGTGGGTTTTTTAATTGTTTAATAGGCAGATGAATAGAGGGATAACCACATAATTATTAGGGGCTCTCGTTGGCAATTGCATACCCTTATCTTTAATATGGATTAGGACGCTTGGAAAAGGGAGGTCCTAATTGTACAGCACATAGAGATAAGAGTACAACCTAATCCAAAATGGGGTTAAAGAAAAAAGACTATAGCCCATTCGTGTGCATAAACGCATGTCTATCTCCTCTTTTTAATTTGTTTTCAAATAAATTACATAGTTCCTAAGCTTCCCTTCCTTTCATTTTCTTATTAAGGTAATAAATTTTATTTATTTATGTACTATTTAAGAGATTCGAACTTTGTGACCTTCAGGTCGAAATTAGTGGTATATTATCACTAAACCAAGTCTTTGTTTGTGAGTTTTTCCTTCTTTCTTCATGAGAAATATTTGATTCTTTTTTACCAAGAAAGTTATTGGATTAGTGGCTCAACCCAATGAATCGAGCTCTCCCGAGCCAATTGTTTAGCATGAGAAATTATTGAATTTGGAGTTCTTCCAATAATTCTAGTTATTGGATTAAATCGATTGTATGCATCTCTTTCTCATCATATTATTTCGTGACTTGATTGGAAACATCTCTTTTTATATATAATAATTGAAATGGCTTGTAAAAAAAAGTATTGGACTAGTCTCTTATTTTTCTTATTGTTAAAGTTCCATCGAATTGATTGAAGGTAAGATAGTCTAACAGTAAAGCTGCTCCGACAATGAAGGGTTGGGAGTTGCAGATCCCAGATTCGATCCAAACAAAACTCGTTGTATTCCCGAATATATAAGCATGCTGGAGATAAACCCGATTGGCGTCGAAATTGTAAAAAAAATAAATTCCATCAAATCGATTCTCTGAGGTTTGGATTTATACATGTCGGTATTCATTCAGAGTCTGAATGAGGATTTTCTGGGATTGTGCCCCTACAGATTATATTCTATATGAACAAAAAGCAAATGCCCTCAACTCAACGATGATGAAAGGTTTAATTAAATCAAAGATATATTGATGGGTTGGTTAGATTTGTAAGGAATATTGTTAACAAACAAACAAGTATCATCCTGACAGCAAATCCAATTATTTCTCAAAAATTACTACATTAGCCTCCTCAGATTTAATGGCTAATATCAAACTAATGACACCCCTTCCCTTACTCACAAATCAAATGCAAATATATTTGTTGTTGTATTATGTAATTCGAACTATACTTGAAAGGCTCGCTTCTCTACCTCTTGTGAGTTGGGATAGACATTTTCAATTCTTCAATAGGAGTCCTTTTGTTTTTATAATTTTATTACAGGGGTTCTTTCCTCAGTTTCGCAGTTATTCTTTTTTCAGTTATTTGAGCTAGTGTTTTGTCTCTTTTTCTTCTCGGAGTTCATCAAACCTCAATAAAGTACGGTTGCAGTAGGTAGGGCTGGGCATGCGGGCGGATCATCCGCGGATTTGGACCGACCCACCCGCATTTAACCCGAATTTCGTTAAGTGGATGAGTCAGTGGGTGGGTGACGGGTTGCGCTGGGAGCCATCCGCCGGGTGGTGGGTGGGTTGTGGGTGAGTGTGCGGGTGACCCGCTCAACCCAACAACAAAAAGATCAAAGTTGTTGGCGCTAGAGAGAGGAGAGTGTAGACTTTAGATATAAACTCGGACTGCTCCTCGAGTTTGAACCTCAAAGCCAACCTTCCAAATAGAGATCCCCTCTTCTTCCCTTTACTTTTCCCTCTAATTCTTGTGCCTAGATCACCGCTCTTTCCTTTGTGGAATTATTTTCCTTAGTTTCTTGCACCTAATAATCGTCTCAATCTGTAGAAAACTCTTTCATAATAGAATTTCTATCCAATTTAAGAACTAATTCAACATTTTTCGCCCTATTTCAACTTCTTGTTTCCCTCGATGATTCTCTTCACCTATTATCATGTCAAGTTGACTCCTTTATATTATATACATTGTGATGTGGGTGAACCCACAAACCCACCCGCATCATCCACCATCCGCCCGACCCAACCCGAGACTAAATGTGGGTGGGTGGTGGGTTAAAAATTACCAATCCGTGTAAGCGCGGGTGGGTGCATTTTATGGTCAAAATCCACCCGACCCACCCAATGCCCACCCCTAGCAGTAGGTATTGCAATTGAGCCATTGTACTTCGCCTTTTGGGCTTGCCTTAGATAAACAAAAATACTAATTTGGGCCGCCCTTGGGCCTAGCACAGTATCAGGCTGTCTCATCAACTTGAGCATTTCGGCTGGCACATAAAATAAGCCCATCAACTTGGGTAACTAGCGCATTCAGCCCAAACTTCCTACGGGCTTCTGCAAATAATCCTTGGCTGGTTATGGACCCATGACCCACCCAAAATAGGCGTAAAAGGAACCAAAGGTGAATGCACTAAATATAGAAGAAGAGGACCAATCTCGATTGCAAGGCTTCAGACATTAGCAGGCTCATGCCTCGGCGGCAGCTCAAAGGATTCTTGCAGTTGCTGATTGATTGGAAACATGTAATTTTGTGCAAATTGTGCCATTAGCTGATCAACTAGCACCAGTGCTACCATGGCTTCCACAACCGGTACCGCTGCACATTAACCATCCAATCCAATCACAACCCACATAATTTTGTCAAATAATAAACAGAGCTTTCATGTATGATCAAGTGATTTGAGGACTTACCTCTTGGGGCGACACAAGGTTCTTGCCGGCCGGGAGCCATTAGCTCCATTTCTTGTCTCTCTCTCGTCACTGTATTCTGCCTCTTCTGCACAAGCAAACAATGTCATATCATATTAGACCATTCTCCCAAAAAGCAGGTTGCAGCAGCAGGTGGAAAACATTGTTTCACAGAGGAAACAGTAGTTACGCCGATGGTTGGTGTTGGCTTCAAAGCAATTCTCATGTGTATGATTTCACCATTTGATATTCCTCCCTGCATTGCAATTCCCACCACCATTAAGAACACTATCAGCAACCATATATAAGCTACCTGAAAAAAAGGAGTTTACAGCACAAAACGAACCTGTATACCACCAGAACGGTTTGTTCTAGTCCTTATTCTACCGTCTCCAGCCATGTAAAACTCGTCATTATGTTCGCTTCCCGTTAGATATGTACCTGCAAACCCGCTACCAATCTCAAAGCCTTTTGTTGCAGGCAATGACAGTGCAGCTTTCGCCAGTTCGGCTTCAAGTTTATCAAACACCGGTGAACCAAGCCCCTGCAGGCACAAATTTTTGGCACAATGTCAACCCCGAACGAGCATCAATTGAAAGAACATTTTTGACACAGCTGATCATACAATCATATGATGTGCTTACAGTTGGCGCATTCCTCACAATACAAGTTACAACTCCACCAACTGAATCTCCTTTCGCTCTGACGGTCTCAATGGCATCAATCATCTTCTCTGCATACTCAGGATCTGGACACCTGGCTATGTTGCTCTCTATCTGTGAAAATTCAGGCATGAGATAATCAGGCCAACGTAGCAGAAACAAGTTAGCAGATTTTGCAATTCCAGCAGGAGTTTGTACCTGATCAAGTGTCAGCGACTCGTGGTCGACCGCATCCTGAGGCAGAACAACTTTGTGCACTTGAGAAACATACGCAAGAACCTGGGACAGATATAGGAACGGAAGAGAGACAAGTTCGTTAACAAGTACTAATAAGTAGAATCTGTCAGGCAGGTACTTTAAAAAACCTTAGAGTGGATTTAGCAGATCAGTTAATTGATCAAACCTAACACACCTCGGTTCCAGCAAATTGTTTGAGAATTTTTTTGGCAACAGCTCCAGCGGCGACCCTTGCAATGGTTTCTCTTGCAGAGGATCTACCGCCGCCCTTTGATTTGTGGACAAAGTGAAAACATTAATAAATGGTCTTATGTGTATTACTGCGACGGCTCATATCAGTCAAGTCAACGAAATAGGCAGTGTTACCTCTACTGATCTGATACCATATTTAAAGTCATAAGTTAGATCAGCATGAGAAGGCCTGTAAGCTGAAAACAGTTCCTTGTAATCCTGAAACAATGATCAAAAACATTAAAACCATAGTAAACAAAAGCACAGCCATTCTTTCTGAGTATCATTTTTGAGTCCAGTCACCTCAGATACTCACTTGCCCTCTTTGGCCAGCATTGGGTACAAACACATGAATCGGTGTTCCAGTTGTCAAACCTGTAGTAAGGAAAAGCATATGCCTAGCTAGTCAGTTGGTTGAAATACTATAGATGCTACAACATATCGTTAATTACTGAAGAGATTACGTACTGTCTGCAAGCAAAACCAAACCATGAACATTTAGCAAAACTCCAACCTTGAGAAACACCAGATGATATTTTGCACGTATCGGTCTCTTTCCTGTCTGTGGTTATCCGGTTCTGACCGGGCCTCCTATACACAGATAACAACAGTACTAAGGGTAAAAATTGCAGAAACTTCACTCTGCCCATGGAACTGGGTAAAATTGCAAATGGAAACAACATTAATTACCTTCTATCAAGATCCAGCTGCATATCAGCTTCAGAGAGGGGCAGCCTGGGAGGGCATCCATCAATTACACATCCAACACCACCGCCATGAGATTCTCCAAACGTCGAAACCCGGAAGTGATTCCCATATGTACTCCCACCTGCATTTACCTCTGTTCATCCCCATACAGAAGAAGAAAAAAAAATTCAAAGTCAGAATACAATTCTCCCAATCAAAGACGATGGACTGAAATGGAGGAAATTAGAAGTTTGGATCCGATTCTTCATTTGTCCCTACGGTGGCTTGTTCTTTGTACATTCATTCATCTAGCAGAGTATTATACTAAAGGGAATCCTTTCCCAACCACGTGTGGGTTTTTCGATAGTGTGATTCTAACTTCTAAGTTCGTTTATGGCGGTTAACAGGCCGTTGCCCTATAAATGCAAGCAAAACCCTTTATTAAAGGGGAAAGAAGATAGCAGGGAGGGACTGACGAAGTCTCCTGCGACTGCGAGTGCTAGATCCAACGGCGAGCTTCCCGAGACCGCCGTCGAGTCTGGAAGCGCCGAGGATGAGCAAGTGCGTAGAAGCGTGGGGAAGAAAAGAAGAAGCCATGAGGAGGCCAGAATGGAGTCAAATTTTTTTTTTTTTAGAGGAAAGAATGAAGGAATGGTGATAGCGAGGAACAGGAGAAGACGGAAGCCAGAGAGCTCAGGTTTTGTAGATAGCATCTGTGGCAAGGTTGTCAAACCGGTTTATACCAGTGTGCCGGTTTAGCAAGTGGAATGGTTCGACCGGTGGCACATACCGGTTTGTGTCGGTTCATGCCGGTCAAGATTACAAATAAAATCATAAATACTCATATTTAAGCATGACATTTAACGTCAATACCTAAACATTTATACTTGAATTCAACAAATAACATCAATATTTAACTTTTATACTCATAAAATAAATAATAAAATATTTTTTATCAATTAAATTCACTAAAATTTGATCATTTTACTTAGAGATTCGTATATCGATCATGCCGGTCATACCGGTGATGTCACGCTGGTTTTCTGACCGGTATCGGTTGAACCAGGCGGCGTGACAACCGTGGTATATATGGAGCTCTCTCTCTAGAATGGAGAAATGAAATGAGTCTACTTGTAATGGTTGGTTAACGTTAATGATGATTGATAATTGATTGGAGAGAAATGAAATGACTAGTTGAGAAGTAAGTTTGGTTAACGTTAATTAAGGCTAAATTGCAAGTTTGGTCACTAGAATTATTTAAAAAATTCACGTTTGCCACTAAAATTAATTTATTCCATCGGTAGTCACTTAAATTAGGTTATCAGTTCAAGTTTGGTCACTGGCCGTTAGTCTCCGTTAACTTTTGCTGATGTGGCGGCCAACTCTTATAGTTGACCGTTAAATGAGTGACGTGGCAATTAAAAAAAAAATTAATTATTTTTTAATTTCCACCTCATTATTACAATGAATTAAAAAATAATTTTTAATTATTTAATTTTTTATTAGTCATTTTGCTCGACGGTTAAACCCTGGTTAGGCCGCCGGCGAGGACCTTAGAAAATCACATCACCGGCAATAGAAATGGCTTCCAGGTTCCTTCGTACTGCGAACAGAGCCTTGATCTCATTCCAGCACAATCACCAAACTCCTCTTTTCCCCAAGCCGCCCACCGCTAGTTGTCTCTTCCAATCCAGAGCTTTCGCCACTGACAACTTCCAAATCGCCTTCCGAAGCCAACATCCTCCGAATCCTCGACAACGAGATCGAATACCAGTATGATTACGCCCCGGCGCACCGGGTTCGACCAATCTAATCCCTTGATTTCTCTGTTCCTACTTCCGCCCCAATTCGTTTAGGGTTTTAGAGCATTTTGAAAACAAATGGAATCCAACTGTTGATTATACCTTGGTTCTAGCCGGCGGTGGAATTCGATTCGTTCGTCGTGGAGGATCGACCGGGGTAGTAGTGGATGACAATGGCGAGGAAGTTTGGCGTTGCTGAAGACATCAAATTTGAAGCGACAATGTTCGATTCTCCCTGGGTTGCAGAGACTGGGGAAGAAGGTCGAAGGAGGAATGAAACCCACGGCTGTAGATGAATCGGCGATTCCCCGGCCGTACTTGTCGTAGGAATGCAAGTACTTGAATATGTTGACAAGGAGACAATGGATCTTTTAACCTCATAGACCGACATGGATATTGAGAAGAATTCTAAAGCCCCTGAAAAAGAGGGCGAGGATCAGTTACTTGAGGATGTAACATTTGATCAATGCTTCTATATATATATATATATATGGAGGTCCAGAGCATTTGGAAGTTAGATTCCTTTCCTTTCATCGTACCCATCGTCTCCGCCGCTAACTAGCACCACTGCTCCTGTTGCCTTTCATACTCGGCCATTCCTCTGCTACCGGGGTTTTCAACCTCATTTTGTTACCCACAACTTCCTTCTCAGCAGCTACTGCTCTCCTTCTTGAATCAGCCATAACCAGCATGAAACATAGCTCCCCTGTCACATTCTTGAAGCTCCACATCTCAATTTCATCCCCTCTCACCAGGCTCAACCCTTTCTGCTCTATCTTCCTCAGCAAAGATCTCCAGACCCTGGTCACAGCGGAGACCTTGCTTGTGCCCATGTACCATTTTGACAGGTAAGCTTCAGGAACGATTTCGAAATATGGGTCCAAGAAAATCCTTCTCCCCCACAAGCGTTGCCGCCGCGGCACTCCAGGCATCCTCATGTCGCCGAAACCACAATAACTCGATGTGGGCCACCCCATCGCTTCTTCCCCGATCTGGACCGCACACCCTCCTTCAATTCTCGCGGCAAACATGGGGCGGCGAACTCGGCCACCTCGTTCACAAACATAGGGACCAGCCGCTGCGTGGGCTCCAACGACGGCTAGTTGGTCCTTCTTCGGCCCCTTTGGCGCCGCCGCGTCGACAACAAGCGTTTACCTTCTTAACCCGGTGACCGAACAGAAGTTAGCGGCAAGTTATGATTTTCTTTTGTAAAATTTTATAATAATAATTAGGTGGAAATTAAAAAATAATTTATTTTTTATTTTTTTTAATTGCCACGTCACTCATTTAACGGTCAACTATAAGAGTTGACCGCCACATCAGCAAAAGTTAACGGAGACTAACGGCCAGTGACCAAACTTGAACTGATAACCTAATTTAAGTGACTACCGATTGAATAAATTAATTTTAGTGACAAACGTGAATTTTTTAAGTAATTCTAGTGACCAAACTTGCAATTTAGCCCGTTAATTAATGTTGATTGGACGACGCTGATTATGTCCGCACGGCTCCAACTTGTCGGCTCTCTTAGTGCTTGCGGTTCAATAATTGAGCTACGAGACAATGAAGTTCTCATTACAAGAATTAGACTGAAATCATAGAAATTAAAAAAGAGCAACGAGAACATTGTAATCCCACTTTCATACAAATGCAGCACATTGCCTAGCTAGTTTATCTCCGCGTATCTACAAGTTCAAGCCAAAGCAATTAAAAAGAGCAACGAGAAATCAGCCATAAAAATTATTTTAGAGATTTTGTGTTTTTCAGAATTTATTCCGAATATATTTTTTTATCATTATCCATGGATTCATCAATTTCAATGACTGACATTCAAGATAAATGTACATGTGTAATATTAAAAACAAATTGGAATGGGCTCTCTCACTCTCACTCATTCATTATTTTCTCAACAAGGAAAACCAAATCTTATGAGATCTAAAAGTTTATATTCATTTTCACAAATTTACGATTGAAAATAATAAAATAAGAGTTTATTGAGAAAAGAGCATGTGATGAATTTCGTTGGATAGACGGAAAACAATTTTTTTTTTCCAACATAGGTATCATCGCAGTCGCAGATAAACAACAGAGATACGACAATAGACAGACAATACTTTTGCAGGTCAGGACACTAAATCAAACAAAGGAAAAAAGACGTTGCTTGATAAAAAAAAAATGTTCAACTCATGACATGACACAATCCAATATTGGTGGATCATCTTGTCAATGTTTTCATGACTAGCGTAAAACCAACTCCCATAGTGTAAACACAATATTCATATTGCACGAGACAGGTTTCTATATAACTCCTCCAATGTGACCTACTATTAGCCTCTTATTGGGGAAACGAGCAGTCCAATATATTGGTACAATCTTTCGTCCATAACTACATGAATCAATTCTTCATTGTCTGGCATGAGGCCTATTCTATAAAGAAATATTAATTCTTTTGGGACTCCCTACAGTAACTTGTGTATAATTTTAAGTTAGATAATTTGATTAAATTTGAACCATTAAAATATATTCTAATAGTTTAAGCCATTGATTAAAAAAGAAAAAAAAAACACAAAAATATAAAATAAACGGCAACCGGCTTCCTTTGAGTTTCGCCGGACCGGCCGTTCACTTCTTTCCTTCTTTTTTTTTTGTGCAATTTCCTTTTTTTAATTAATTTGTCTTTTTTTTTAATTTTATTATTGAATTATTATTGTACTTAATACCCATTACGTAACACAGTTATTTCTTACGTAACAGTTAAATCAGAAGCGTTACGTAATACTTTCGTTATGACTTAACACTTTACATAATGCGAGATTAATATTCATTACGTAAAAGAACTGTCAATTACGTAAGACTTCCGTAATAACATTGTACAGTTATTACGTAAAATACACATTCATTACGTAAAGGTTACGTAACGATAGTTATTTCTTACGTAACAGTTAAATTAGAAGCGTTACGTAAAACTTCCGTAATGACTTAGCACTTTACGTAACACGAGGTTAATACTCATTACGTAAAAAGACCTTCCATTATGTAAAGGTTAAGAACGACAGCTATTTCTTACGTAACAGTTAGATCGGAAGCATTATGTAAGACTTCCGTAATCACTTTACACTTTACGTAATGCTGTGTTGGTATTCATTACGTAAAATAATCGTCCATTACGTAAGGCTTCCGTGATGAACTTTTACAACTGTTACGTAAGATTAGTATAGGTTACGTAAATATTATGTTATGCTTATTGTATTTTACGTAATGGTACCTGTGAAACCTGCTATAGCAGGTAAAAAATTCAAGTTACCTTACTTCAAGTTACTTTAGGAATTCCCAATTCTTTTATGCTATTGTGGATTGATGAATTAAAGGAAAAAATATCCTTTATATAATGTTATGTTATTTTAATTCATTCTATTAACTAATAAATCAAACCGATTAACCTTTGACTTGATTATTTGATTTTTGTCTTAATTTTATCGATTTAATTAAAATATTTTACTAAATAATTAATAAGTTTGATAATAACCGTCATAATCATTTGAAACCCTACTTTCCACCAATAACACCATGAAATATGAATCATGTATCACATAATGGAAAGGAAGCACAGTAGACTCCCTAAGGCCTGCAAATTAGGAATGGCAATGGGGCAGGTCCGGGGCGGGTTTCTTGGTACCCAGACCCGCCCCGTGGCAGGGCGGGTCCAGGTCGGGTAATTGATCACAGATCGCGGGTCGGGGCAGGTCGACCCAATGGGTATGCAATTTATATGAAAACATTAGAAATATTTGTTATTTTTATTATAAGACTAAGAAAACAATTAATAATATGATAATTGTAGTTAAATTATTGGAGAAATTGAGGTTTTCACTAATTTACAACTTTATTATAGCTAAAATATGATGCAATAAAAGGAAAATTCTAAGTAATTTGACTAAGATTACAAGTAATTTAGACAAGAACGGGTCGAGAATGGGTCGGGTCAGGGCAGGTCGGGTCGATGAGACTACCCATGCCCGCCCCGCCCCCGCCTACGGGGCGGGTCGGACCCGCCCCAAAACAGGTCAAACAGGTCGGTTAAAACGGGTCAGGTCGAAATTGCCATCCCTACTGCAAATAGTCCGTGGCTGGTTAGGCATCTGGATATGAATGAAAGCACATTATTCCGCCTTCTGAGCCTCTACTATTTCATTGCATAACCTTAATTTATGCAAAAACTTTGAGTAGAAATAACATTTTGGTTCAGGCATTTGTTCATATAACCCATGACCCACCAGAAATAGACATAAAAGGAATCCAATGGTAAAGCAAGCAAGGAAGCAAAGAGTGATGATAATTATATGGGACCAATCTCAAGTGTAGGGATTCAGACATTAGCAGGTTCATGCCTCGGCGACCCGAAGGGTTCTTGTAGTTCCTGATTGATCGGGAACATGTAATTTTGTGCAAACTGTGCCATTAGCTGATCGACTAGGACAAGGGCTACCATTGCTTCCACCATGGGAACCGCTGCGCATTAACCATCCAACCAACCAGAATAAACATCATATCTTCTGCGATTCCCGTACCAGATAATCATGAACAATAACAGACCTTTCATTGGAATTAGTGATTGGAAGATCTACCTCTAGGGACGACACAAGGATCATGGCGGCCGCGAGCTATTAGCTCTGTTTCGTGTTTATCTCTTGTCACTGTGTTTTGCCTCTTCTGCGCATTTAAGAAAGTAATATGAAACCATGATCACATATGAAAGGTGAAGAACTACTTAATGCACAGTGATATAACTAGCAAAAAGTTCGTTTCAAATGAGCTCATATTGATCATCAACGTGTTTTCACACAGGAACTTACGCTGATGGTTGATGTTGGCTTGAAAGCAATTCTCATGTGTATGATTTCACCGTTTGATATGCCTCCCTGCATGCAAGGAGTGTCAGCAACTATACTTTCTCAGAAAAGTTATTCGCAAAAGAGTTATGGCACAGAAAGAACCTGTATACCACCAGAACGGTTTGTTCTAGTCCTTATTTTACCGTCTCCCGCCATGTAAAATTCATCATTATGTTCACTACCCGTTAGATACGTACCTGCAGCATAATTATGGCAGTAGCAGTATGAGAATCCACTTTATAGTCACCAAAACTACTTTGGAACCGTACAATGGGTTCCAGTTCTCAACCTGCAAACCCGCTACCAAATTCAAAGCCTTTTGTTGCAGGCAGTGACATTGCAGCTTTAGCCAGTTCAGCTTCAAGTTTGTCAAACACTGGTGATCCAAGCCCCTGGCACAAATATACAGCAAAACATTAATCCCAAGCAGCCATTAAAATAAAATAGTAACTGATACAATTACGATATACTTACACGTGGCGCATTCCTCACAATACATGTTACAACACCACCAACTGAATCTCCTTTCACTCTGACGGTATCAATAGCAGTGATCATCTTCTCAGCATACTCAGGATCTGGACACCTGACAATATTGCTCTCTATCTGTGAAAATTCAGGTGTGAGATAATCTGGTACATGGCCATTCATGACGGGTGATTTTATGCATGCATGGACATTAGAAAAATTAGGTAAGCTTGAATGCTCATGAATATCTAGAAAATTGTTACTCAATATTTACCGACTTTACTTTTGTGTTCTGACTTCATGGGTCCAAATTGGATGAATTCTTTAGAGAAATTATGTGAGCTGAACCTTCATTGGAAGTTACAATGTTCTGTTATTCCTTTTTGATGAATTCTTTGACATTGTGAATGTGTTTTTTAAGTTATGAATTCTTTGATGTTATAATGTTGACGTCATTCTTAGAAGGCTGAATCTTCAAACTAGCCTATTAGTTCTATATGCACTTGGATGGCTTTGATATCTCTCAGCTTAACCCAACATAACAAGAAGTTTGCAGATTTACCCAAAAATACCAGCATTGAAAACAAACTGTCACTTACTAAAATTACTGGATAACAGAAATTTTGCTATTCTTATAAATGAGGCTAGATTCAACATGGAAGAGATCCAATGCCAGGTTGAAAATGTCAACAGACCCCGAAAAGTAACAAGACTTTATACCTGATCCAGTGTCAGGGACTCGTGATCGACCATGCCCTCAGGTAGAACAACTTTGTGCACTTGAGAAACATATGCAAGAACCTGGACAAGAGATAGATGAATAGAAAAGAGAAGTCCCTCAACAAGGAGATATTTTTATTCAGTAAAATAAACGAGGTGCATAAAATGGAACTTCAGCAAGCTCTGGCAAGGTTGCAGGACATGCAGAACTACACTGGACTAAGAATTTGGAGAAAAGGTATGCTGTAAACATTTCAAACAAACTACTCAAGTTGAGAAAGTGACCATGAGCATAAACAGAAAAGACTGCACTGAAGCACATATGCTGACTAACTCTGGAGAAACTTTTTAACTGACAATGAAGATAGCAAAGTAATTTGCATCAACTTATCAAGGTTCCATAAGTGCCTGAATTATTATTATTATTATTATTATTATTATTATTATTATTATTATTTGGCATTATCTTGTTTCAGTTTCCTACGTGACTGAATAAAATCTTTTACACAATTTGTATCAAATTCAACAACAAATGTCATGCTTGCTGACAAAAATCTCCACATTGAATTCTGAAAGATAGGTACATTGAATCCTTAGATGCAACCTAACACACCTCAGTTCCGGCAAATTGCTTGAGAATCTTTTTCGCAACAGCTCCAGCTGCGACTCTTCCAATGGTTTCTCTTGCTGAAGATCTACCACCGCCCTTGATCAGTGGACGAAGTCGAAATTAAAAAGGATGGAGTTCTTAATTTCATTGCGACAACCCAAATCAGTCAACATCATATACATTACCTGCACTGATCTGACACCATATTTCATGTCATAAGTTGCATCAGCATGAGAAGGCCTATAAGCTAAAGACATTTCCTTGTAATCCTGAAAACACGTGAACCAATTATTAGAAATAGTAGAACCAAGAAAAAAATAACCAGTAACCTTCCAGCCCTGTCTGTCATATTCCCCATGCAATTAGATGATCCGTATCAAGCACAACCACTTTTGTAATCTCACACAGGGGGGGGGGGGGGGGGGGGGGGACAAAAGTAAACAATTCTTCCATGGCAAAGCAACAGCAATAGGTATGCTCCAAGATCAAGCAAAAGCTTGAGACACAGTAGAACATATGTAAACTATTTGTCCAGGGCAAAGTAACAGTGTTAGTTATGCTCCTAGGTAAAGCAATATCTGGAGACACAGAGAACATATAATGTACGACAATAAAAGAAGCAACTATTTTCTTCCATCTAACCCACTGGAACAAAATCACAACAACACAAGTAACATTTTCAGACACTATTGAGGATTACAAATAATGCCTTTATTTTATGAATCATGACCTTGACATCACCCTCTCTATCCTTGCATGGTGCACCCCTGAGTCCACACGCCACTGAATTGCCTATCGTAGCGCTAAATCTAGTTGGTGCCGGATCCTCCATCTCTGCAAATAGCACTCCCTTCGCCATCACCACCGCCTCTTCGGTATTCCAAATCACCAAATTTCTGGTATTCCAAATCCCTCACAATAGGCAAACCAAACGCACCACCCGAGGAGTGTAAGCATCCTTGGCAAGGAGTCGCCAGAGGAAAATCGCAAAGTTCTATTGAGGTAGCCCCCTCTACCGCATTTGTCAACCTCGCCTCTATCCAAAGGATTCTCGCGACCGGACAGTCCAGAAACAAATGTTTAAGTGTCTCCTCCTCCGTGCAACAGGCCGTCTGCCTGCCGTTGGCTACACCATCACCGTCGGCTACACCATCACCGCCTCCATAAGCATCGTGTAAGCTAGCTCTGCCAACCATTAATAAATTTATTTATTTATTTATTTATTTATTTATTTTGTGACGTGTGGTGTTGTTTATAGGGCGGTGAAGAGATCGAATTGCTTCCACAAGGAAGGGCACGGGGCGGACAAGTGCCACGTGTCGAACACGCCGTACATGGCGATCTTCGGGTGCATCCAGTTGGTGCTTAGCCAGATCCCAAACTTCCACAAGCTGTCGTGGCTCTCCATTCTGGCGGCCGTCATGTCTTTCGCCTACTCCATTATTGGGCTGGGCCTCTCCGTCGCCACCGTTGCAGGTAATTAATTTTAAACCTGCTTAATAATTAGAATGATCAGTAACTAGCTAGTATGATAATTAATGTTGTTTAAAAAATGTTATTGGATTCTAGGAGGCGACCGGAAGGGAGTCCGGACGACGTTGACGGGAGTGACGGAGGCGACCGGAATGCGAGATTAATATTCATTACGTAAAAGAACTGTCAATTACGTAAGACTTCCGTAATAACATTGTACAGTTATTACGTAAAATACACATTCATTACGTAAAGGTTACGTAACGATAGTTATTTCTTACGTAACAGTTAAATTAGAAGCGTTACGTAAAACTTCCGTAATGACTTAGCACTTTACGTAACACGAGGTTAATACTCATTACGTAAAAAGACCTTCCATTATGTAAAGGTTAAGAACGACAGCTATTTCTTACGTAACAGTTAGATCGGAAGCATTATGTAAGACTTCCGTAATCACTTTACACTTTACGTAATGCTGTGTTGGTATTCATTACGTAAAATAATCGTCCATTACGTAAGGCTTCCGTGATGAACTTTTACAACTGTTACGTAAGATTAGTATAGGTTACGTAAATATTATGTTATGCTTATTGTATTTTACGTAATGGTACCTGTGAAACCTGCTATAGCAGGTAAAAAATTCAAGTTACCTTACTTCAAGTTACTTTAGGAATTCCCAATTCTTTTATGCTATTGTGGATTGATGAATTAAAGGAAAAAATATCCTTTATATAATGTTATGTTATTTTAATTCATTCTATTAACTAATAAATCAAACCGATTAACCTTTGACTTGATTATTTGATTTTTGTCTTAATTTTATCGATTTAATTAAAATATTTTACTTAATAATTAATAAGTTTGATAATAACCGTCATAATCATTTGAAACCCTACTTTCCACCAATAACACCATGAAATATGAATCATGTATCACATAATGGAAAGGAAGCACAGTAGACTCCCTAAGGCCTGCAAATAGTCCGTGGCTGGTTAGGCATCTGGATATGAATGAAAGCACATTATTCCGCCCTCTGAGCCTCTACTATTTCATTGCATAACCTTAATTTATGCAAAAACTTTGAGTAGAAATAACATTTTGGTTCAGGCATTTGTTCATATAACCCATGACCCACCAGAAATAGACATAAAAGGAATCCAATGGTGAAGCAAGCAAGGAAGCAAAGAGTGATGCTAATTATATGGGACCAATCTCAAGTGTAGGGATTCAGACATTAGCAGGTTCATGCCTCGGCGACCCGAAGGGTTCTTGTAGTTCCTGATTGATCGGGAACATGTAATTTTGTGCAAACTGTGCCATTAGCTGATCGACTAGGACAAGGGCTACCATTGCTTCCACCATGGGAACCGCTGCGCATTAACCATCCAACCAAACAGGATAAACATCATATCTTCTGGCATTCCCGTACCAGATAATCATGAACAATAACAGACTCTTTCATTGGAGTTAGTGATTGGAAGATCTACCTCTAGGGACGACACAAGGATCATGGCGGCCGCGAGCTATTAGCTCTGTTTCGTGTTTATCTCTTGTCACTGTGTTTTGCCTCTTCTGCGCATTTAAGAAAGTAATATGAAACCATGATCACATATGAAAGGTGAAGAACTACTTAATGCACAGTGATATAACTAGCAAAAAGTTCGTTTCAAATGAGCTCATATTGATCATCAACGTGTTTTCACACAGGAACTTACGCTGATGGTTGATGTTGGCTTGAAAGCAATTCTCATGTGTATGATTTCACCGTTTGATATGCCTCCCTGCATGCAAGGAGTGTCAGCAACTATACTTTCTCAGAAAAGTTATTCGCAAAAGAGTTATGGCACAGAAAGAACCTGTATACCACCAGAACGGTTTGTTCTAGTCCTTATTTTACCGTCTCCCGCCATGTAAAATTCATCATTATGTTCACTACCCGTTAGATACGTACCTGCAGCATAATTATGGCAGTAGCAGTATGAGAATCCACTTTATAGTCACCAAAACTACTTTGGAACCGTACAATGGGTTCCAGTTCTCAACCTGCAAACCCGCTACCAAATTCAAAGCCTTTTGTTGCAGGCAGTGACATTGCAGCTTTAGCCAGTTCAGCTTCAAGTTTGTCAAACACTGGTGATCCAAGCCCCTGGCACAAATATACAGCAAAACATTAATCCCAAGCAGCCATTAAAATAAAATAGTAACTGATACAATTACGATATACTTACACGTGGCGCATTCCTCACAATACATGTTACAACACCACCAACTGAATCTCCTTTCACTCTGACGGTATCAATAGCAGTGATCATCTTCTCAGCATACTCAGGATCTGGACACCTGACAATATTGCTCTCTATCTGTGAAAATTCAGGTGTGAGATAATCTGGTACATGGCCATTCATGACGGGTGATTTTATGCATGCATGGACATTAGAAAAATTAGGTAAGCTTGAATGCTCATGAATATCTAGAAAATTGTTACTCAATATTTACCGACTTTACTTTTGTGTTCTGACTTCATGGGTCCAAATTGGATGAATTCTTTAGAGAAATTATGTGAGCTGAACCTTCATTGGAAGTTACAATGTTCTGTTATTCCTTTTTGATGAATTCTTTGACATTGTGAATGTGTTTTTTAAGTTATGAATTCTTTGATGTTATAATGTTGACGTCATTCTTAGAAGGCTGAATCTTCAAACTAGCCTATTAGTTCTATATGCACTTGGATGGCTTTGATATCTCTCAGCTTAACCCAACATAACAAGAAGTTTGCAGATTTACCCAAAAATACCAGCATTGAAAACAAACTGTCACTTACTAAAATTACTGGATAACAGAAATTTTGCTATTCTTATAAATGAGGCTAGATTCAACATGGAAGAGATCCAATGCCAGGTTGAAAATGTCAACAGACCCCGAAAAGTAACAAGACTTTATACCTGATCCAGTGTCAGGGACTCGTGATCGACCATGCCCTCAGGTAGAACAACTTTGTGCACTTGAGAAACATATGCAAGAACCTGGACAAGAGATAGATGAATAGAAAAGAGAAGTCCCTCAACAAGGAGATATTTTTATTCAGTAAAATAAACGAGGTGCATAAAATGGAACTTCAGCAAGCTCTGGCAAGGTTGCAGGACATGCAGAACTACACTGGACTAAGAATTTGGAGAAAAGGTATGCTGTAAACATTTCAAACAAACTACTCAAGTTGAGAAAGTGACCATGAGCATAAACAGAAAAGACTGCACTGAAGCACATATGCTGACTAACTCTGGAGAAACTTTTTAACTGACAATGAAGATAGCAAAGTAATTTGCATCAACTTATCAAGGTTCCATAAGTGCCTGAATTATTATTATTATTATTATTATTATTATTATTATTATTTGGCATTATCTTGTTTCAGTTTCCTACGTGACTGAATAAAATCTTTTACACAATTTGTATCAAATTCAACAACAAATGTCATGCTTGCTGACAAAAATCTCATCACATTGAATTCTGAAAGATAGGTACATTGAATCCTTAGATGCAACCTAACACACCTCAGTTCCAGCAAATTGCTTGAGAATCTTTTTCGCAACAGCTCCAGCTGCGACTCTTCCAATGGTTTCTCTTGCAGAGGATCTACCACCGCCCTTGATCAGTAGACAAAGTCAAGAATTAAAAAGGATGAAGTTCTTAATTCCTTGCGACAGCCCAAATCAATCTACATAATATGCATTACCTGCACTGATCTGACACCATATTTCATGTCATAAGTTGCATCAGCATGAGAAGGCCTATAAGCTAAAGACATTTCCTTGTAATCCTGAAAACAATGTGAAGCAATGATTAGAAATATAAGAACCAAGAAAAAGACAACCAGTAACTCTCCAGCCCTCGGTCTGTCATATTCCCCACGATATTAGATGATCCATATCAAGCACAACCACTTTTGCAATCTAACACATAGAAAAAAAAAGTACTTTTCCATGGCAAAGCAACGGCACTATTTATGCTCCTAGGTAAAGCAGACAGACAAAGAATGATATGCCTACTGAGAACTTGATTTTCATTCCCTAACATCAGATACTCACATGACCTCTTTGGTCGGTATTCGGTACAAACACATGAATTGGCGTTCCAGTGGTAAAACCTGTAATATGTATGCGTTGTCAGTTGTTTGACGGATAATATATATTACAACATGTTGTTACAAAAGAGAATACTGCAAGAAAATTATGAACATACAGCAAACTTCAACCTTCAGAAACACCAGAAGATATTTTGCACGTATCAGTCTCTTTCCTAGGGGTGGTAATTCGGCTCTGACCAGGCCTCCTATATACAGATAACAGAAATTAATGGGGTAAAAGTCCTTGGATAATATAATAAAAGCAGACATGTTGACTGACTAAGGAGAAACTTTTTATCTCACAATGAAGATTTTTTAGAAATGGGATTTAGTAACCACACTACTTTACAGCAGGCTCTTTCCGTGCTAGAGGAATGTATCTGTATAATGGAAATAGAAGAATACCTTCTGTCAAGATCCACTTGCATATCAGCTTCAGAGAGGGGTAGCCTCGGTGGGCATCCATCAATTATACAGCCAACACCGCCACCGTGAGATTCTCCAAACGTGGAAACACGGAAGTGATTACCATATATACTCCCAGCTGCATTTACTTCTGTTGATCACCACACAGGAAAGTCAAATTCAGAATGCAAATCGTTATCTGGACAAATATGTACCAGGCCGGTTAACATTATCACCAAACTTTGGATTTCAGAAACAGCAGTTGTTCACAGTAGCTATACGATTTCAAACATAATGTGGCTGCATCTGTAACATCTCTAATGCAAGCAAAGATTCCTCGAGAAGACGGAAACTACATTAATTCTAGTTGGAGTCGTAACAAAATGAAAACCCAAACAATGAAAATGGGGAAAGAAAATAGTGAAAACAAGAGGGGCCAACAGCAAGCACGAGGAAAACATAGCTTGTCAGTTGTCAATGATACCCAATGGTGCGTGCTTGTGACTGAATTGAGAAAGGATCAACCACTCTAACAATAACCATGAATCATCCCTTCCCGAATTCAACATCAGCGAACTCGAATTCGAGCCAAGGCAAGCCTATAGTGACAAACCATATTCATCCTCCTGATCTCCAGAATTTCGCAGCACGGAACCGCAGAATTAAAATGCCAGAGACAATTCTCTTAACAAGCTCATCCGGAAATCAACAACTAACTAAAATTGACGAAATCGTTTTCCCGCGAGAATTTAAGTAGAGCAACAACTCGAACAATCTCCAATGGGGAATTCGTAAGTAGAGCAATTGAAGCAAAATAAGAAAAGACAGAGAGAGAGCAGAGACTGACGGAGCCTCCTCAGAGTGCGAGGTCCAACGGAGATTTGAACGGTGGAGACGGAGAGCTTCCCGAGATCGGAGGAAGCGAGGCCGTCGAGCCTGGAAGCGCCGAGGAACTGCTTAGAAGCGAGGGAAGAAGAAGCAGAAGCCATGGGACGCAGTTGAGGCGGGAATGGAGAAGAACGGATGCTGATCGGGAGGAAGTTAGCTAGAGGAGAAGGTAAATGGGGGAAGGTGGGATTAAGGGTTGGTAGATTGAATCTGTGGAGGGAGAGGGAGTTGGAAACTTGGAATGCAGAACTTGGTGGGTGGTTACGTCAAGTTTGGTTGAGACTGAGAGGGAGGGAATCGTCGTCGGGGTTTTTGAGTTGAGCGGGGCCGGGCCGGGCCGGGCTATGTTTGGTTGTCCGTTAAATCGGTTCACATTGAAACCGTTACTTTTATTTTTTCCCCTATTTCTATCTTTAAGAATAAAAAAATAAAATCGGAAACAAAATAGAATTATAGACAACTAATTATTTAGTCCCTTGTTTCAACATGGTCACACGGATAATAAATAGACCATTAACATGAAACTGCTGTTCCGATCCAAAAAAAAAAAAAAACATGAAACTGCTGAGCTGATTGAACTTAATCATTATTTCATCAGATTTGTAGTTTGATTAAACATTGTCTGTTAGTAATCGGTTACTGGTAGTCAACTATTAATGTTGTGACTAACCATCGAAACCAGCATATATTAAGTTCCTATCCGGTTAAGAGTTGACTAACTATCCAATTTTACCAATTCATCATGCCCAAGTAACGTAAGTGAATCCTTATGTAGGTCGGATAGAAACACGGGGATGACATTTTTAAAGGTAAAGGACTTGGAAATGTAAAATGTGTAATTAGTGATCTGACCCGACCAATAGGTTCAACCTATGACACTTAACCAGCTACTATATGAAGAATTTTGACTCTAACATAGTTTCCCTTTCACTAGTTCGTCTTAACTGCACGCTGCAATATCAACAGTTGCAGATGTTCTCATCGCCATTATCATGTAACCCAACTTTACTAGAGTTCTCATTTTAAATTGGCCCGATCAGGATCATGTGCATTCAACTAGACCCCAAGGAAACCAATTACTCAACCTACAGACTTTCATGAATGGCACATACATATATAGTAAAAGAGTTCCTTATCTGAATGGTTTTATGTGTCTGCTATGTCTGTCAAAAAAGAAACAACGTGTTGCTATGCTTCTGTAATAAACGCCTGTAACTAGTAAAAAAGAATGGCGACTGTAAAAGAAGGGAAAGCAGGGATAGCGTACAACAACAACTGCTAAGAGTCACTGGCAATGTTCTCACTGTTCAAACTCAACCACAGCCCTAGCTGGCGCTCGAGTTTTCAGCAGCATCTCATCATACTCATCTTCAGGATTCGAAAGAGCGACAATGGCTCCCCCTGCTCCTATAGAAGCTTCGCCTTCATGAATCACCACTGTTCTGATCACAATGTTGAGGTCAAACCTCTGGTTGTAACAGAAATACCCGATTGAACCGGAGTAGATTCCACGGGAACAGCTTTCCAGACCATCCAGAATCTCCATCGACCTCAACTTCGGGGCACCCGTCATTGACCCCCCTGGAAATGCAGCTTTAACACAGTCTATTGCACTCACATTTGACTTCTTTTGCCCTCGAATGGTGCTGACCATCGTGTGCACTGTCGCATAGGATTCCACGTCCATGAGACGTGGAACGTGGACAGATCCCGGCTCACAGACACGGCCTAGATCGTTCCTTAGAAGATCCACGATCATAAGGTTCTCTGCCTGATCCTTTTCACTGTTAGTGTCAAGGGAAAATAGCCAGTCAAATGAGCGAGTTGACAGGAAGGAAAACTAACAGAAAAAAACAGAAAGAATCACAAATAATCTACCTATACTGTAATTGAAGCTTAAGTTGTTCATCTTGTTCCTTTGTTGTGCCACGAGCTATCGTGCCTTTGATGGGCTTTGCTTCTAGCACACCATCTCTGTCCAAGCGAAGGAACCTTTCTGGCGAAGAACAGCAGATGGACAGATCCTCACTTGAGAAATTGAGCCATGCAGCATATGGTGCAGGGTTTTTCTCTCTCAGGTGGAGGTAAAGGCCCAAGGCATCTATATCTCCTACTGTTTTCCTTAACTGAGAAGTGAAACACAACTCGTAGCTCTCGCCATCTTTGATGTAGTCCAGACACTTCTTAACATCTTCGATATACTGCGTTCTAGATTTCTCAGCGCAAAAACCAGCCTCGACTGCAGTAAATGTGGTAGAAGACTGCAGAACCTTGCCATTTGATCCATTAGCTGCAGCAGTAGGGTGTAAGTGGAGGAGCTGGTTTTGAGTATCGTCCAACCATTCTGAGCTGCTTGTGCCTACCTCATTTACTGACATTATGTACACATCGTCTGTGCTATGATCAATGACTACAAAGTTGTCAGCAAAGAAAAAACAGGCATCCGGTGTTGCAGATTCATGTCTGTTGGATAGCCTGCTGCATTCAGCTTTGAGGCCATACCTGTGAAGAACAAAAGCTCAACATCAGATGGTTAGTGGATGTGGATCATTTAGTTTTGCCAACTCTAGTTTATTCTGAATGAAAGGGTATCTCGTTTTAACGAAACCCCAGACCTAAGATACTAATCAATGGATTATAAAAAAAAAAGGTAGTCTATTAAGGCAAATAGATCTGTTTATCGAATTCTAAAGCCAGAATAACCACCAGGGAATGAAAACGTCAAATAGAAGATAAGCTTACCCAATGTAACCAATGTATCCGCCGTAAAATTCAAAAGGTAGTCCCTCAAAATCTTTTTCATCGTAATCATACGACTGTAGCTCCTGGAAAGGAAAAAAAAAAATCAGCCAGCAAAAGGAGTATCAGACGAGATTCTTATGTACTATGGTATTTTCACTGGTGGCAAGACAGTTTCTAATCAGATTGCCTGGTTTTGTGGTAAATACTTAAAACTTGAATTGGAGAAAAATGCGCTTTACTTCTCCACCCACTAAGATGAAAGAAGAATAAGCCTATTTGTGGAAAGGGATGCATGTCATACAAGTCCTGAATAGCCAGAAACAGAGAACAAAAGCCATACCTGATCTAAGAAATCGAGAAAGCCGTTTTCCAAAAATAAGCTTTTGGTAGACCCTTGAGAATCTTCAACTGATAAGTAACCTCCGCCTTTAAAAGCCTTATCACTTCAATATAAAATGATAAAAGAAGCATTATTACACTTCGCAGTTTACAAATCCGAAACAAAGCTGCAGAAGGAAGATGAATGCTTAATTGGTGATCAAGTTTTAACAAAACAAACCTCTGGTCTGACAACTTGAATGTCATTTGCTTCCAAAGTGATCCGCCCACACCTCCCATGAAAGAAAAGCGTGCTCGGTCCTAGACGTATCCAGAAGCAGAAAAGGAAATATCTGCTATAAGTATCCAGAACAAGAATGTACTAATGCAGACACCAGGAGGACTGGTTTGCCAGACAAATGAATACCTTTTCTACTGACGAACTGTCTAACCAAAATGTATTCTTCGCTTCAAGCTCGCCATAGAGTCCAGAAAATATATTTCTTGCTCCAACGCAAGCGGCAAATTTATCCAATTTCCTCCATTTTAGTTTCAAATGCTTATTACTACAAGCTATTCCAGAAACAGAGTTCAGCCTACTAGACATTCCAGCACAGTTGTCAAATGCATCGCCTTTTAATTCTCTTCTTAAAGAAGCATCTCCAGATGGCTTAGCACTTCCATTACATAGCACCTGCCTGCTCCTGGGAACTTTAAATAGTTGAGAAGCATCTGGCACCTGCATACGTGCTAAGAAAGGTTCACCACTCAGAGACGATCTAGAATCTCCAAACTACATAACTCAAAAATTACCTTTGCATTGTTTAGTGGATATAAAAAATGGATTTCCATTAATTCATCAAAGCAGATATTTCAGTATATTCACAAAACAAGGCAACCAACTAATAATGAAAGGCCATGTAGTAACTCTGGTTACCGGTGTAACGAATACGATGCCCATTGATAGATGCTCCCCTCAATTCCTGCCAATAATCCTCAGTGATCTCCCTGAAGTTCTCAAAAATCTTTCTACCATGACAAGTTGCAATGCTCTCGGGGTGGAACTGTCATTTCAAGGAAGCAAACATTTAACGAAAAATAGAGCAAACTGGGAGAAACAGGAAAATACATACTTCTAGAATAGCCAACCTGCAATCCATAATGAGGCCAAGCAGAATGCCTAATGCCCATGATAACTCGTCTCCTTTGCACTTCATCTGTGCAATTAGAAGACCGAGAACTCATATCTTGCATCGCTGGTGAAATATTATCATAAACATCATCATGCTTAATCTGGGGGTCAACATCATGAGGAAGGGCACTCGAGTTATGTGTTTCAAGGAAGGAATGGGTCCCACTGCAAGTAGTCCATGCAATGGGTTTGAGTTCCTCCGGTAGAGATTCCGCATCAATAACAAGAGAATGATAACGTACCACCTGGTAATATTAAGACAATTTCATTAGTCTTGCAGTGTAAAGAGCTCTGTGCTAATCAGTAAGTTTTTGGTCCATGTCAAAATTGATCATCTCATTGTTGAATCTCACAATGAAGTTCATTAGTTCAAAAAATAAAAAAAGCTCAAAGATACCACTTACCTTGAAGCCAGATTTTGTGCCGGAAGGTACATCCTTAAACAATCTGCACCCATCGTGTTCAATCTCACTGCAAGGAGCACAAGAAGTTGTAAGAACACAAGGAGAGGGGAACTTTACATCCACAGTCCTAGTGCAATGCAGTGATAGCAAAATGGTCAAGTTCAACTGATAAATACTAGGAGTGCATTTCACATACCTCAAGCGTCCATGTACTGGTTCTGTTGCATGTACAATGCGAGCTCCATGCACATAACCCATGGCCTATTCCATGAAAAACATTTTAATCTAATGTAAACACTGCAGATCTCATTTGAGGGAAAAAATTAAAAATGCAGGGAAGCCACAATGAGGAAGAAGGAAATACCTGGTGGCCCAGACAAACACCAAGAACAGGAATATCCCTGCACTCAAGTAGCAAGCGGAGACATAGCCCTGTAAGATCCAGATGGATTTGGCAATGTAATCACATACACCTCTTCAAATAAGAAACAAAAAACAGATCAAGCAATGCACAAAAAGTAGTCCCCAAGTTTGATTAAAATCTCTTATTATAAAAGATTAGCTCAAATTCCGCTTAGCATGAATCACCCAAATGCTCAAACTTCTACATAGGATCAAACCCTGATATTCATTGTTGTCTAATTCTCACACTTGACTGTTTTACTCTACATAAATGCAAGTCAATAAAGAATATGAATTCCACACAGACAGAGCCTTACCGATATCAGCTGCACATGTTGGAGTCCCAGGTCCAGGTGATATGACAATATTGTCAAATGCTTTTTCTTTATATAAGTAATGGCACAGCTGTTCCCAAGTCCATTCATCATTTCGAATTACCACAGGAGGGACTGATGTTTCAATGCCCAGAAAAAGAGGGGGTAAAAGGCAAAGATTCAGAGCATATCATCTCCAATAAATCCAATAAACTGGATTACACACCACAAGCAAACCGATGCCATAGTAACCAAAATGCTTAAAAGGGGTGACCAAAACTTAAAACATGAGTTACTAGATCCATACCCCCATTGACAACGGACAGCTCTTGGTATATGTTGTAGGTGTAACTATCATAGTTGTCAATCAATAGTGTCCTCACGAATTCCACCTCTCGAATAGGCTCCTGCAGCTGATTTTTCCCAATGAAGGACTCCTGCAAGCGTCCAGGAACAACCTGGCTAGCTACCACCAACTTCTTACCATTCCGGTAAGATTCTCCAACACTTCCATTCTTAGTAAAATAACCAACTTTCAAAAAGGGCTTGGAGGCCCGTACCAAACCCACATTGGCACACAAGATACCCTCGTGACAGGGGCCTTTGACATCTACAGAAGTTGACAAGCACGCAGCCAAGTTCATTTCTTTAGCACTTGAATCAATCCTTACCCGCTTCTGCAATACAGAACGATGCCACAAAGTCTCAATACGTATGGAAAGGGGTATTCATCACGGATTCAAAATTTCCGGTAGGCACTTATACATTTTTATTTTTTTTGTGAAAGAAGTAGCAACTTATACAATACGAAAAAGCTCATTCAATGGCATACCGACACTCAGAAAAGCCAAAAGAGATCTGAAGCCAACCCAGATAAGGGAACGACAACAAGAACACAACTTTTGCTCAAATACCAATCCAGATAGAGCAAAGAGCATCTGGGCCAGTGGCGCCAGTTACAAAAAAAAAAAATTATGAAAAAGCAGCGAGAACGAAATCCAAACCGAAACTGCTAATAAAAAAGAAACAGATCTCGCAAGCAACGTTCCTCCGTTGGTGGAATGATAGGACAAAAACATGGATTGTGTAGACACCACATTTTGTCCTCCCAAAGCGAACGCGACCCGACCCAGGGACGGTTGCGACAGATTGAATCAGGTACAAACTGAGAGAGGAAAAGAGAGGCGTACCTGCAACTGGTGAAGAGAGATGGAGAAAAGTGGAGGGAAATTGATTAAAGCAGCACAGCTACTGCGTTGCTTGATTGATGCAGTCCAGTAAAGGATTTGTGTGAGCGGTGGCGGGTGAATCTAATGGTGAAGGTGCACCAGAGGGTGGGCTCCGCCAGAGACCCCAAAAAGGGCGGCGGTTATCGGGTCGGTCGGGGATGGGTACAAACTACGAAAGCAATAATGGAGATTAGGAGAGTCAAAGTTGAAGGCAGTATATAAAATTAGAAGAGCGGTCAAAGAAGTGGGATGATTGGAAAGGCTAATAGCGGCTAGCGGGCATTGGATTGGTGGTTTTGGGTTATTTGGACGGATCAGAGGATTGCTACCCTACCCACGCTTTCTTCAACTAATTACTAACACATGGTTCTCCCGCGCGTCGCTTTGCTCAATCCGATTCTCGAGGAGTAAGAATGAAGATAAGAAGGCGGCAGGTAGGATGGCTACGCATCGGGTGGGGTATGAGATATGGTGACAGCTTGATAAATTCGGTTGTCAATATTGGCTAACTTAGATCAATGGTGCACATAGCATTTTTTCTGTGCACCAATTCACGATACTCTCTTTGTTCCACATCACCCAAAGCCAAAATGTGTAGTTGAGAATTGTTAGCTTAAGAAAGCATTTAGGGGTTGTTTGCTTTAAGGATTTGGTACATGGATTTGGTACCAAAAAACCAACTATCAAGGATTTAGGTACAATCCGTTGTTTACTTGCACATTTTTTGGAGACCAAATCCGTGGGGCCCACGGATTTCAAGGGTCCAAATCCGTGGACCCCACGGACTTATAAATCCCACATGTTGATGTGGGATTTGGAATATGGCATAAATCCTTGATGAGATTTTACCCATATACCCTCATGCACTTTTAATATTCCAAGGTTGCCCTCAAATTTAACTATTATACATTATAATTAACAATAAATGAATAATATAAACGTTCAATTAATGTACAAACATGAGTTAGATTTTTTATATCATTTCTTGTGTTATAGTTTTCTTTGACCTTTTCATGGAACGTGTAATTCTTTGTTCTCCCGATTCTAATATATGTTGTTATATGTCACTTTTGAAAAGGAGGACAAAGAATTGGTAATTGATTATGTTACGTTAAAAGTTAAAACTGAATTTTCTCGTTTATTATTATTGTCCATGTGGCAACATTATGCTTATTAGTATGTATTGTCCTTGTTTTGTGTACATATCATAAACATGTCAAACATATAGAAAATGATAGTAAGGTAATTTTGAAGTTTTGTCCTTGTTTTGTGTACATATCATAAACATGTCAAACATATAGAAAAGGGCAGTAATGTAATTTTTGACTTCAAGTAATAAATCCCACACCTTTAAATCCATGAAGCAAACGACTCCTTAATGAGTGAAAAAATGGCTAAGCCAAGCCAAGCCATGTCATCCTCTTACTCTCAATTAGGGGTGGCAGTTCGGTTTCCGGTTAGCGGCTAACCGGCTGGTTCAACCGATAACCGCCGGTTAGTAGCTAACCGAAAACCGACGGTTATTTGCCTCGGTCGGTGTTCGGTGGAATAAAACTTGTTTTCGGCTAGCCGAGTAACCGAGGCGGATTAACCGCGGTTACCCGACTAACCGAACATAACCGACCAGTCATCCTTTTAATAAAACCCCAACCCTAATTCTTTCTTCTTCGTACTCAAATCCCAGCCCTCTGTTCCTCAAAAAAAAAAAAAAAAAATCTCAGCCGAGGAGGGAGAGACAGAGAATGATGAGATCTGGGGAAAAAGGGATTGTAAAGCTCATGCAGCTTGTCTCCAATCAAATCCCTTCTCGTCAAATCCACGGGGCTGGCTGCTGCTGCTACTGATGATGGTGATGAACTGAGGAATCGGGATACTTGCTCGAGACCGTAAGGGGTGAAGGAAGACGACGGCGACTGAGAGTGGAAATCGAGCTGGAAGGATGAAGCGCTGCTGGTGGTGGTGGTGGTATTGCAGCAGGTGGGGATGGCGGAGGAAGAAGCGGCGGAGCAGTGACGACGGCGAGGAGATCCTATCGTCGGCCATGGAGGGGATTTGGGGGGGGGACAAGAGGAGCAGTTGTTGTGGGTTTGAAATGGAGAGAAGGCAGGAGAGAGAGGAGGAAGAAGATAAGAATTTTGTGGAGAGGGAAAGAAGAAAAGGGATGGTCTCTCTGCCATGGGGTGGGTTTTTTTGGAGGAAGGCAGGAGAGAGAGGAGGAAGAAGATAAGATTTTTGTGGTAGGGAGAGGAGAGAAGAAGAAGAGTTTTGGTTTGGTAGGGAGAGGAGAGAGGAAGTAAAAACCTGAAAATCACTGAGGCGTTACAAAAGTGGAACAAAGATGTTTATGGTAACATCTTCATGAGGAAAAAGCAGTTGACTAACGAGCTGAAGTCGCTGGAGACGCTGAATGAAAGGAAACCATCTAGGAGTTCCATGTTGAGGGAACAGGAGGTTAGAATTTCACTAGAGCACACTCTCTGGGAAGAGGAGCTACTGTGGATTCAAAAGTCCAGGGCCAATTGGGTTATCCGTGGTGACCAAAACACCCGATTTTTCCACAACAGTTGCTTGAGCCGGAGAAGGAGGAATAAGATCTTAACTCTCAAGGACGACCAAGGAAATTGGATTGGAGATGCAAATGAGCTTCAGATTATGGCCAGGGAGTATTTTCTTAACTTATACACGAAGGATACCTCTTGTGCTTTGAATAGTTTGCCTGCTGATTTCCCTTTGCTTGATGAGGGCCTCTTGAGCAGGTTGGCTTTGCCTCCCTCTCTTGAGGAGATTAGATCCATTGTTATGGATATGAATGGGCTTAAGGCCCCTGGGAAAGATGGCTTCCAAGCCATCTTTTACCAAAAGTGTTGGAAGCTGATTGGTTCTGATTTCTCTAGGTTTATTTTGTCATGCTTCTATAACCCTAGTAGAATCCAATGTTTGAATGATACTCTCTTAACTTTGATCCCTAAAGTGGACAACCCCTCCTCTATGAACCAATTTAGGCCAATTAGCTTGTGTAATGTGGGTTATAAGGTTGTGGCCAAGCTGCTGGCCAATAAACTTAAGCCTCTTATGCCTGATCTGGTTAAGAAGAATCAGTCTAGCTTTATCCCTGATCGACACATTACTGACAACATTGTCATTCTGCAGGAAACTGTTCACACAATGGCTAAGAAAACTGGAAAGAAAGGCTACATGCTTCTGAAGGTAGATCTTGCTAAAGCCTACGATAGGTTGGACTGGAAGTTCCTGGAGGATACACTGAGAGCAGCTAGGCTGCAGGAAAGCTTCATCAAACTCGTTATGGAGTGTGTGACTTCATCGAGCTTCCAAGTTCTGTGGAATGGAGGGGAGACCGAGTGTTTCAAGCCTTCTAGAGGACTTAGGCAGGGATGTCCCTTATCTCCCTATCTCTTTACCTTATGTGTTGAACGGCTTAGCCATTGCATCTTTGAAGAGGTTAAGACTGGAAAATGGAAACCTGTTTCCCTCTCCCCTGGGGGTCCTGCCCTCTCCCACCTTTTCTTTGCAGACGATTTAGTTTTGTTTGCTGAAGCTACCCCCAGTCATGCTGATGTTGTTCTGAACTGTCTTGATAATTTCTGCCTGGCCTCTGGAGAGTCTGTTAGCAAGGATAAATCTAGGGTTTTCTTTTCTAAAAACGTTAAGAACCATACCAAAAATGAGATTTGCACAAGACTTGGCATCCAAGCTACTAATGACCTTGGTAGATATCTTGGTGTCCCTGTATTGCATGGTCGTATGACGAAACTTACTTACAAGTATGTCATTGATAGAATGGATCAAAAGCTGTCCAGTTGGAAAGCCAAGACACTCTCCCTTGCTGGGAGAGTAACTTTGGCTATCTCTGTCCTAAATGCCATGCCTAACTATGTTATGCAAACAACCCTCCTACCCATTTCTGTCTGTGATGCCATTGATAGGAAGGTTAGGAGCTTTGTGTGGGGCTCAGGGGAAGGGAAAAAGAAACCCCACCTGGTTTCTTGGGAAAAGATCTGTAGACCTAAGGATCAAGGGGGATTGGGGTTAAAATCTGCTCACTGTATGAATATGGCTTATATGGTTAAGTTAGGATGGCATATCCTTAACAACGACTCTGACTTGTGGGTCCAGGTTATCCAAAACAAATACTTCAAGCATAAGGAAGGCAACATCACCTCCATGAAAAAGACCAACCATTCCAGCTTGTGGCGTGCTATTCTGAAGGGAATGAAGATCATGAATGAAGCCACATGCTGGAGTGTCCGTGATGGAAGATCAACCTTGTTCTGGTCCCAACCCTGGCTGGATAATGGCCTCTTGTTGGAAGATTTTTCCCTTAGGGACTTGTCTGCCCATGATCTAGGTTCGAGGGTTGCGGATTGGACAACTGATGAGGGAGAATGGGACTGGGAGAAGCTTAAGGACTCCTTGCCTAGTGATATCCTTACTATGGTTGCAGGGATGGAAGCACCTAAACCAGATCTGGGTGAGGATATCACCATTTGGGGGCTTGAAAGGGATGGAAAGTTCAGACTTAAGTCAGCCTACAAGCTAGTCAGCGAGGAAGTTGATGTCTCAACCAACCACCCCTGGAAAGAGCTCTGGAAATGGAAAGGTCCGAGTAGAATCAAACATTTCTTGTGGTTGGTGCTTCATGATCGCCTGTTTACTAACAAGGAAAGATCTAGAAGAGGAATGACTACCGACAACGTCTGCCCTCACTGCAAAACTGAAGAAGAGACTATTGACCATATCCTGCGCGGTTGCCAGAAAGCAAGGGCTGTGTGGGAAAGACTGCAGAGCAAACTTGTGGAGAAAAACCATACTCTACCAATGGAGGATTGGTTGATGGCTAATCTCAAGAATGAAGGCTCAGGGATTGATTTTGGCATTGTCTGCTGGCACCTGTGGAAGCAGAGGAATGAGGAGGTGCTTGATGATAAATCTTTCTCCCTTAATGGCTTGATTGCCAGAATCAACTCGTGGTTTTGCATTGCTTGGCAGGCTTATTGCAATGAGCAGAAGACTGGGAAGCAGAACCATGTTGAGCGGGTCATATCTGAAGTGGGATGGAAACCACCAAGGGAGGGTTGGATGCAAGTTCAAACGGATGGCTCGGTGATTACATCAACTGGGAAAGCTGCTGCTGGTGGGTTAATCAGAGACCATCTGGGAATTTGTAGAGATGCATTTATTTGCAACCTCGGTCAGTGTTCAATCACGGCTGCAGAATTGAAGGGAGCTGCAGAAGGTCTCAAGCTTGCTTGGGAAAAGGGCTACAGGAAGGTGAACTTGATGCTGGACTCTTCTACTGCAATCAGCATCATCTTGGGAAGCTCCAACAGCAACCATCGCCATGGTAATATCGCCAAGCAGCTTAAGACTCTGCTTAGCCTGGATTGGGAGGTTAATGTTTCACATGTGTTTAGAGAAGCTAATCATGCTGCTGATTTTTTGGCATGTAAAGGACATGATTGTAATTTTGGCACACATTCCTTCGATGTGTGCGACCAAGGCCTTGGTCAATGGCTCCGCCATGATGTAATGGGTATCACCCAAGAACGTCTTATTATTAATACGAGTTAGGCGTTAATACGCCAATCTTATTACCAAAAAAAAAAAAAGAGGAGAGAGGAAGTAACGTGGGTGGGTGGGTGGGGTTATTGGGTTTTTTTTCCTTTCTTTTCCTTTTTTTTTAATCATTCGGTTGTTAAGGTATAACCGAACCAGAACCGAAAACCGGTCGGTCGGTGGTCGGCTAACCACTACCTATAGCACGGTCGGTGGTCGGTGGACAGGGGGAAGGTTCGGTTTAACCGAAAACCGATAATTCGGTTTTCGGTTAAACCGAAACCGACCGACTGCCACCCCTACTCTCAATGGTGGATCCCACTAGACCACCACTTCACTCTCTCTTACTCTCTTCCTTTCCCAACAAAAATCAAAACAAAATAATCTTATCACTCTCATTTTTTTCTCTTTCTTTCTCCACTATCTTCTGTTCTTTCAAAGGAAAAAAATTTCCCCCAAAGAAAGAAATTTAAAACATGAGAGATGCTAAAAATCTAGATTTAGGTTTTCTTTTTTTTATATGCATGTCTTGTTCGTGTTTGTTCATGGATTTGTTTTAGAAGAGATATGAATATGCAGTTAAAGAAAGAAGAAAGACGAAGTAAAAAAAATGAGTTTGGATTCGATTCTTTCGAGCACTCACCAGAAAGAGATCAACCAGCCGATGACATATGGGTAAACATGGGAGAGCAAGGTCAAATCGACCTCAACACACTAGCTTCTGTATATTCACCGGCCCATGAAATTTTGATGAATATAAGATGTTTCGAGTGGTTTGGAAGGGAGTGTGATCAATATTAGTTTGGGCAATATGAATATTAGTCTAGGCAATATGAATATTAGTCTGGGGGATATGAATATTTATCGTGCATTTATCGTATAGTTTACCCAAATACTAAGTATCTGGAGTAATGAGTTCAGTTGGTATCAAATTTGAGTAACATGCGAAAAAAAATGAGTTGAATGTATAAAATAAATCATTCTTCTCCGGTACTAGTTCAGTTAATATTCAATCCCAAGTAAACTAATATCCAGTAAGAGGCTATCTCACATTCAACGTTGACCTAACAAATATTCAAGTCGAATAAATCAATCATCTTCGATATTAATCCAACTAACATTTGATACCATATAAACTCATATTCAATATCAAATTAACTGATATTTAGTGTTTACTCAACACTAAATGTGTTATTTATGTACCAAAATATGTTTTCTATTCATTTTCAATAATGTATACTAATCAGTTTACACTCATATGTGAATTGTTACCATGCCCCATTTTTTTATGAATACCCTACAATTCTAATTGACTAGTTTAACAAATATTTGATGAGATCTTAAGCGATCTGTACATATTGCTGAGGTCTTCATGACCAACAAACATTCCAAAAAAATGGACAAATATTCATTAGGTGTCGAACCAGTATTCATAATCACATGAACCATTATTGAAAACCATATCAACACTGAATACGTGTTGAGTAAACACTGAATATCAGCTAACTTGGTATTGAATATGAGTTTACCTCGTATCAAATATTAGTTGAACTAGTACCGCAAAATTATTGATTTAAGACTTAATTTTTGATGACTTGGTACTGAATATGAGTATCAAAAAGTTGAATATTAGTTTCTCTACAAGTGAATATGTATTTATCATTTCATTAATATTTCTCTAATACTAAATATGGGTTGACTTGGTTATGTGTTTAGTAAACACTGAATATTAGTTAACTTGGTACTGAATATGAGTTTACCTAGTATCAGATTTTAGTTGAATTAGTACCGAAGAATTTTAACTCAATTCAATATAATTCTCAACTCATATTCACTAAAAATGAATCATTATGTACTAAGTGAACTCATATTCATGAAGATGTCAATACAAGATTGCATATTATTCTATTAGTACTAATCCAATTCATATTCATCCAAACTTTGAACATGCTGAAAAATCCTAGCCCATGTCATCCCGACCCCTACCCCCATTGATCTAAACTATTGGTTACACTTCTCTAGTTGCCACCATCTCCGCCGGCACCTCTAGATATAGTGAGATCCATCGTCCACCATAGCCGCCTTCACGAATCCGAAATGGTGAGAGTAGTAGATCTAAAACGAGAGATCTGTTTGATCTAAACAGAAAAAATCACTTTCGAATTGACATATCTGAGAAATAAAAGAGATGCAAATGAAGGAAAAAAATTTATGATGGACGAATCGCAAAGGATGAATATGAACGTAACGCTAATCGGGGAGCTCAAAGAGACGACAAGGACAAAAAAAAAGTTGACGGTGGGAGGAGATGGTCAGCGGCAGTTGTAGGCAGTCTGAATACCTTTCATCTTTTAACAAAAATTATCTTCAAAGAGGAAGAAATCATCTGGAAAAAATAAAAGGAAAGAAGTTTGAGAGGTTTAAGAGAAAAAAGATGAAGAGAGAAAGTGATAAAAAAAAGAAGAAGATGAATTTGAAAGAAATGAATAAGAGGAGGAAGAAGCTTTTATCTTACTTGGTGGTCCCTGTCTCTTTCTTTTAAAGCTTAGCTGACTCCATTATTTGGCTTCTTCAAGCCAACAATTTTCAACCACTCATTTTGGATTTGGGTGTTGTGGACCAATGAGAGTGTTGTGAGTTGATACACACAAAAAATGCTATGTGCACCATAGCGAAACTGAACTTAGATGGTTTGGTTGGGTCGGGTCAGACCGTGAGTTTGTTTATAAGATTAGTTTATTTTTCTATTTAGTAAGAGTTGGGTAGGGTTGAGTTAATTTAAGAGCATGTCACTTTTTGATTCAGTGACTCATTATGACAACTAGTACTATGAACTTACCGATACCAACACATTGTAGTTTGTAAAATTTTAAAAGTTTCGGTACTATAATACACAGTGGCGGAGGTAGGATTTGAAACTAATTATGTCCTCTTTTTGTATTATAAACATATATAAATATTTAATAAATATAATTGAATTAATAACGACTAATGAAATCAGTATTTTCATTAATAATCATGATGACTAATGCAATGGATATTTTCATAAACAACCATGACGAGTTTTCATATTCATAAAAAAAACACAAAATACATTCATTGTCTACACTCTTAAGTAAGTCATATAATTTATTTTCATATATAAAAATAACGACTAATGCAATTGGTATTTTCATAAACAACCATGACTAGTTTTCATATTATGAAATAAACACAAAATGCATTCATTGTCTACAGTCTACACTCTTAAGTAAGTCATTTTCAATGGATCTCACTAAACAACCATTAGCAAAACTAGTCGTGATTTCGACTTCGAAGTTCGTTCTTGATATAGCTTAAATCTGGAAATATTTTAACTACATTTGTCGTCAAAACTAGTGGAATTGGCGTTATTGCTGGATAAATTAATTTAATGTCAATTTATGATCAACTAATGAGTTGTGATATAGTAACAAAATACGTTGTACTGAGTGTTGTGTTCCATCCTTATTTTAAATATATGTATGGAGTACTTTTATTCCTCCCAAAATGTATCCCTGTCCCGGGACAATGTCCAACTGGGCTGCCTCCGCCTATGATAAGATTAGGTAGATTTATAAAACATGCCAAAAATGACCTATTTGTAAAAAATAAAGTTTAGGTACTAAATTGTAAAAAACATAAAATTACGTACCAAAATTTGTGACCTATTTATGAAAAATATAAGTTTAGTTACTAAATTGTACGAACAACATAACATTGGATACATAACATTGTCCAAAATCCTCCTATTTGAAACACACTTCTTACAAAATACACAAAATTCTTATTACCAAATATCAAGCCATATTTGGCTTAGAATAGGGTAAGTAACCAATAGTTACTAACCTATAAATAACTAATATACGTGTAAATGTAAGGCTACCGCCATATTTCCCCAAGACCAACAGAATGGATAAGAAAAAACAAACGTGTAAATGTAAGCCTACCAGCATGTTGGACAGAAATTTTGGACCAATACGTTATGGGTTTCATTTCATAAACCGCCAAAACTAATAACAGGCCATCGGAATACTAGCCACTTTTGTGTAGCCAGAATTTTGAAAGTTTCATGACAAATATAGTCATTTCCGTTACAAACTTTAACGGTGTAGTCACCTTTGTCTTTTTTATTCAAGGTCAAATTCAATTGTGTAACCAAAACTTTGACACAATAATAGCCACTTTTAGAGAAATATGAATAATAGCCAGAATTTTGAAAGTTTCATGACAAATATATCCATTTCCGTTACAAACTTTATCGGTGTTAGAAACTCCGTCAGTTAAGTTAATATCAGACTGACTAGGATGCCAAATCATCACACACGTCACCGACAAGTCATCGATATCATTGCCACATTATTTTGTTTTATCTTTTAATAATTCAAGGTGGATAATTTTTTTTTTCAAATAGTTTTTTTTACCTAAACTAAATTATTTTATTTGTGAAAACTGAAAACAAAATAAATAAATAAATAATAAATACATTTTTTTTATCTCACATCCCTTCCCTTCTCTCTGTCGCCGCCCCGCAGAAGACCCCTCTCTTCTCAATTCTTTCTTTCACCTTCCTCCCCAAATTCTCTCCCGTCAATCCCTAATCCAGATCAAGCGGCTTCAACGATGAGGAATCTCCAGCAATCAAAGCTTCCACGGAACCGCCTCCGAGATCCGTCAATTCGGCAGTCGAAACGTCACCTCAATCGTCCAAGAGAACCCCCCACTGCTCATCTCCATAGCCTCTGACCCTGCCGTCGTTTCAGTTGACCCAGTCGCCGTTTCAGTTGACCCTGCTGGGGGTTCGGAATAGAGAGACACCGAAGACTGGACAAGCGAGAATTAAAGAGAGAGAGAGACGAAGGCGTATCATACCTTTCACAACCGGAGATCTCGAGTACAGCCTACCGGGACCGTCGGAAAAGAAGATAGAGAAGGCGACGGCGGGGGGACATCCATCCGCTTTGACGACAGGCGATAGCTTTCACAAATGGAACGACCATGTATCTAGTCGATTTGGGTCAAATCTATGGCTGACAACCGGTCGGTTTCGGTTTAACCGAAAACCGAATTCTCGGTTTTCGGTTAACCCGAGACCTGACCAGTTGCCACCGTCAACCGACCGTCCCCAGAGCCCCGGTTAGCCGCAAACCGACCGGAGGATTTTCGGTTTAGATGCGGTTTAACCGGGGCAACCGAAAATGTGAAGGCTGGTTCGGTTTAGCTGCCTAACCGACCAGTAACCGCCAAAAACCAACCACTTGTTAGATAATATTAAAAAAATTTAAAAAAATGAAAGAAATAAAGAAAAAAAATCATAACCACACTTTCCTTATCTTCTTCACCTTCTCTCCTCTCTCCTCTCTCCTCTCTCTTTTACGCAGAAACAAACATCTCTCCTCTCTCTTTCCTTATCTTCTTCCTCTTATCTCCTCTCCTCTCTCTTTTACGTAGAGAAACAAACTTCTCCTTCTTCTCTCCTCTCTCTTTCGAGGCAGCAGCTTTCCCTTTCCTCCAATTCCTCCTAAAAACTCAAGAACCCACTTCTCAAAATCACCCACCCACAAACAACAATGGCCGCCGAAAGGGAACCGTTCAACATGTCGCCGCCCACAAACAACAATTGCCCCTGGCAACTCTTAATATATACATGCAATGCAAGTTTGAAGAACAAGAACAGAGGAAAGTAAAGAAAACAGGGGAAGGACCAAAAAAGATGAGCATTCATAAATCCTAGCAATCGCCCAGCCGCCTTGTTCTTACATTATCTATTCTTGTTGTCGACTGTCGAGTAATTCACAACAAGGATATGGAGGATTGGAGGCGCGACGATGGCGGACTGGAGGCGCGGCGGCGATGGCGGACTGGAGGCACGGCGATGGAGGACTGGAGGAGGGTTGCGGGCGGCGCGGCGGGTGTTGACTGTTCACTGATGTTGTTGCCCGGGCAGCGCGGCGATGGCGGACTGGCTGTGATGGAGGCCTGTTGGAGGGTTGCGGCGCGGCGGGTGAAGGCGGGAGGCGCGGCAATTGGAGGGGCGATTGGATTTGGAGGGAGGCGATTGGAGAGGGTCTGAGGGAGGATGGAGATGGAGGCCAAAACGTGAAAAAGGAGACGAGAGGCTCTGGCCTCTGAGGATGCTAGGGTTTTTTTCGTTTCAGCTTGCCAAAACGGGGTCGTACTGTCGGTCGGTTATAGCCGGTTAACCGGCGTCGGTTAATCGACTAACCGCCTAACCACAGACAGCCTCCGCCAACCGACCGACCCTTATTATTTTCGGTTTCCGGTTAGCCGCTAACCGGCGGTTAACGGTTAGACCGGCCGGTTAGCCGCTAACCGACAACCGAATTGACAGCCCTAGTCAAATCTCAACACCCAGTGGGATAAGGACGAAGAGACAAAGAGAGGGATGAAGAAGGGTTGTGGAAGGTCATCGATTTCAGTCGGGAAGAAGAAGACGAAGAAGGAATCGACACAACGGCTGGGCAAAAGCAAATGAGCAATCGACGAATCGACTGCTACTGATAGAAATCCCTAAAGCAATCAATGAATTTACTGCTACTGATAATACGGCGAATCGGCTAGACACCATCGAAGAAGAATCGACCCAGAACTGTCCTTGGGCTTTTGCATCTTCTTCTCCGGGAACTGGGGAGGAGAGGAATTTTTTTGGAGATGGGGAAAGAAGTCGGCGACCATGGCGAAATTTGCTGTAAGGAGAAGACGAAGTTGTTGTTTTTGTTGGTTTTATGATTTTTATTTAATTTGATTAAAATAAAAGGATAAATTTTTTATTATTTTCCTTCTAATATTATTTTTAAATAAAATATGCCACGTCAACTGCTGCTGTTAGTCCAGTCAGTTTATTAATTCACACCGTCAAAGAATTAGACGGAAGTGACTATTTTTGATATTTTTCCAAAAGTGACTACATTTGGCTAAATTTTCAAAGTTTTGGCTACACAAGTGTATTTTGCCTTTATTCAAAGGGTATTTTTAAGATTTAACCCAACTTGCCCTGCTCTGATAGAGGATTCGGAGAGGGAGCAGAAATGGAAAAAGAGAAGAACACGTCCAATTCAAAGACCGGTGAGCACCATAAGTTTTTTCCAAGCAGGCCGGCCGGAGATATCTTCCCACCAAGCCTTCACCTTCTCCCGCTCCGCCACCAGGTGGGCCATCCCGGCTTCATTGATCAAGTACCGGAGCCCCGGCAGGTGGCTGAGGTCCGCCAACGTGAAACTCTCTCCGGCCAAGTACTTGCTCTCCGACAGCCTCTTCTCGTACACGTCCAGCACCTTCTCCAGCTTCCCCTCGCAGTCTTTCACCACGGCCGCGTCACTCTTCAGGCCCATTCGGGGCAGCACCACCAGCTGCATCACCGCCGCGTAAACGGGCTCGTTGAAGTTGTGGGCCTCCACTTCCAGCCACTGGTCCACCAGGGCCCTCTCCTCCAAGGTCCGGCCCAACAGGCCCGGTCCCTTGTCGTCGAATTTGGCTGCGTAGTATCGAATGATCGCCCTCGATTCTGAATTCAGCCCATAAAAAAACATCCACAGCCCGTTAATTTTCCACTGAAACCCGGTAAATTGTCATTCAACAAATATAGATTTAGGCTTACCAAAGAGCTTAAGGTCGCCATCTTCGACAAAGGGAACCTGCCCAAATGGCTATACAAGATCACAGGGTAGATATAGAACTAATCAATTGCATGATTCAAAGGAAAAATTGGGAGAGGAGAGAAAGAAAGAAACAGAGGACCTGTTTGGCGAGGAAATCAGGGCGTTTGTGGTGTCCGGATTCGAGATCGACGGGGACAACTTGGAAGTCGACTTCCTTTTCCAGGAGGCAAGCTAGTACTCTCTGAGGGCATGCTGCCTGTAGGGGGCCGTACACTTTAACGACCATTTTCGGTTTGCCTGGCAAGCTTTGAGTATGTAATTACAGGGCTGGGGGGAGCTTTGATTTGAGACCCAGAAAGAGGAAGAGGCCTAGTTAAAGGTAATGCAGGGGATTGGCTGGAAATGTGTGGTATAACCCCCAGAAGCATGGCGGGTGGCAACAGCCGGTTAGATAGCAAGCGAGGGAGGGATTCTCTGAAAGTCCAACCACCATGGCTATGAGATCGATCGAGTTTGGCGTTGGATTGTTTGTAAGGTGGCGGGTAAAAAGCTTTGGTCGAACATAGAGAGTGCGCGGGGGTTGGCACGTTTGACTTGCTTCTTCCACCCCCTAGTTCACTGCCAGCCACTTAATTATAATTTTGTTTCAGAAAAAAAAACAACTAGAAATAAATTACTTTTTATATAACGATATTATAATTTTTTTTCATTTTATTATACTTAAAAAAATAATTTAGACTACATACATCACACACATTCACAATTCTGAAACTGGGATTTCCACAATTTATTGGACACATCGCGGTAATTACGAATTCGGCCAACAAACAAAACATTAAATATTATGTCAAGCATGACGAGCAATCATATGTGTCACCTCGTCCAATGAAGACATCATCGATCCTAAACCTGGAAAATTACAATCCGGCCCGAAATCGCCCGAAAACTAGAAATTTTGGTAACCAGAAATCTGAATGACCCGAGTTTGATAACCCGTGATTTTTTGGTGTTAGCGGGTCGACCCGTTAGACCCGTTCCATTTAATATATTACTCCCAAAATATGATAAAATTACTCATAAATGGGTGAGATGTTTAAAAAATATCACAAGGATTTGAATGACATGTTTGGAGTTTAAGGATTATCAAATATCACGTTTTTCTTGTAGTAGTATTACTCTTGTGATTGTTTTTTGACGATTTGCGCAATTTATATTTCATTTCATTAGTGTGGGAGGATTTGAGAATGTGTTAATTGACATGTGTTACGTAAACTAGTGTCATGCATATCTGAAAATGTGTGTTCTCTAAGAAAATATGAAAGCATGTTTGATATTGTTTCTGAGAACGCTCATAACCCGAAATGACCTGTAACCTGACCCAAATCCAAATTGGTTGGGTCAATATTTGACCCAAAATAAGTCAACCAAACATGCCCCGACCCGTAACCGAAATTCTCAACCCGAAATTACCCAACCCTCATCTCATCGAACTCTTGTAGAATACCTTCCATTGGGCTCATTTGGTAAATTGATCCACTGGGCTCCAAAGTGGGAATGTTCGTTTCAACTTTCAATTGGGCTCAGACCCTTGTATTTCTAGTACCCTTTCGTGGAGATTGGTCTCATAAAATGAGAATCAAGCCCACTTTAGGGATTTGAAAGTCTTCCCTATCGCCTGCTACTGCCGCTTCCTTACTCCTCTGGACCAGAGGCTCTGGTGGCGTTATTGTCTACCTGCATGGCGGTCGACAATAGCACATCGGATTCAGGTAGGCCGCCGTCTGAGATCCCGTCTTTGTTCTGTTATTAAAAGATGGTGAACGTCAAGTGTCATCTCCAAGCATCATTGTGCAAATTACTGTTCGGCGGATTTGGATAAGTCAATTCAGCTCAAATGGAGCCGGAACCCAACTGAACAGTTTGTTGTTCTATACAAAGTTTGACAATATATTTATCATCAATTACGAATTAATTATATGTCACCGTGTTATAGACAATTCAAGTACCACGTGAGAGATATATAGGAATATGAACCATTGTATATTAGTGTTCATCTAATCTAATTAGTACAAACAAGGTCTTCTGAAAAGGATACCAAAAATAAATTTGTGTGGGCTTGACGTAAAGCGGACAATATCATCCTGATAGAGCTGCCCGATTTTGACAAGAGGAATACGCAATAAGCGGACATTTGACGAGCAAGCTTCCTCAGAGTTGAACGGTACGGCCACGTCGGATGAGGACAAGGACAATGGTAGCGGCGGCGTTGTGGAGATTTTGGTGCCTGGGCTCATTGCTGACTTGATGGCCGTCAAAATTGAAGAAGCTGCCAGTAGTGATCTGCATTGTGCAATCAGCCACGTCCCGACTTCGTGACTTGTAGCTTTGTTTCTCAGACAAATTGCATATGTGAATTGTTAACACACCGTGGGATATAATATAACCCGTTTCCCAATTAATTCCGTCGTTTATTTGTAACGGGTGTGGTTGCATTGGTATTTGGTGAAGTCTTTGAGTAGGGTATATACTATATAGCTTTACTGGGGTTGTTTTATAGTTTAATACAGAAGTTGATAATGCTATGCTTAATTTTTTTCATCACTTATTTTTGTTTCCATTGAACGTCTGCACTTTTTTTTTTTTAATTCTATCTTAATTTATCTATTTAGAATAGTGATGGCAATTTCAACCCGCCCCGCGGGTATTACCCGACCTGACCCGCGATGGGGCGGGTATTACCCGAACCGCAGTAGCGTGGGGCGGGGCATGGGTATCTACTTCCGACCCGCCCCGCCCCGTTCTAGACTCATTTTATCTCAATTTCTTACAATATCTATACATATTTCTCCTATTTTGACTTTTCTTCAACTAGTTAGAGTCGATCTTTTAACTTGTTAGGCTCAATTATCCATTCTATTATCAATATTTTTCATTCTTAAAGTGTTTTCCCCTACGTTTTATTGTAAAAAGTAAAATTTACTTGTATTTTTTCTGAACAACATGTAAGAGTGGGTCGACCCGCCCCGCCCTGTACCCGCGCGGGTTTTACCCGCCCCGACCCGTAGTAGCATGGGGCGGGGCATGGGAATCGAGGTACCCGCCCCGCCCCGTCCCATTGCCATCACTAATTTAGAATGGGCCGAGACTGACACATCCCTTTAGGATGGTGTTCACATTTTTTTTGGGGTAGGATTTCACTTTTTCTTTATAACTTGTTCTGATGATATTTTTCTTTGATTAGATATTGTTGTGTGCATTGTGTTTTTTACTTTATCTTAACTATTTTGTGGTGTGAGAGTGAGAGATGGAGCAATATTATTATCACAACACTTATTTTTTTTTGTGGTGTGGGAGTGAGAAATGGATTTCACTACTTGAGCGTACGTAATGGATCCGATTCAAGCTATTTACAACTATAATTGTGAAGATTCGTGATCTTTCTTCTTCATCGGACCATCAATCAATCCCACATATACCGACATGCTATTGTTGGAAGAAACATAATTAATAAACCAAGAGCAAATTTTGACATGGAGCATGAAATAGTTATGGATTTGGAAGAATTATGAGTTTAGTCCATGGTTTGTAGCAAGGTTGTCAAACCGGTTTAAGTCATTGAGCAGGTCAAGCAAGGGGTTTGAGGTTTAATAATCTGATCGGGGTCCGATTGATTTGAGCGTTTTAGACGTTTTCTTAATATATATACAAATAAGGTAGTATTTAAAGATTAAATGACTGCAATGTAATTTATCTTACATGTATCTATTAAAAACTTATTTTCCACAAAATAAATCTACTTAACCTCCATGACCCACCCACCATCTTCCTTTCATAGTTCCTCTTCCTCTTTCCCCCTTCTCTTCTTCTCTCTCTTTAGGGGTCAGACTGGCAGACAGCTTCCTGAAGATCGTTTTGAAGCTCAATTTAGGTCGATTGGTTAGAGGGATCCGGTAGGAATTTAACAACCTTGGTTTGTAAGGATGAGAACTGAGATATAAAACTCATGAATAGAAGTAAATGTTCACATTTCTATTTTTGTAATCTTTTTTTCTTTTCAGTTTGTTCCTCGCAAAATGTATAATGTATGGGGTAATTTTATATAGGCAAAATACACTTTCATAGCCATAACTTTCGCTTTTTTGACAATAATAGCCACTTTTGGAGAAATACCAAATATAGCCACTTCCGTCCAATACTTTAACGGTGTCATCTAAAAGTCTGACTGGACTAACAACAACCATTGACGTGGCATATTTTATTCAATTTTAATGCCAGGTGGAAAATCATTAAATTTTATCCTTTTAAATTTTAAGTAAATTAAATAAAAAATAAAAAATACACACTATAATCTCAGAATGAATACAAAAACCCCTTTCCACGTGGATGGGAAAAAATGAAAAATAATCATACATTAACTAATGAATTTTTTCAGGATCAATCTGTGCGTCCCCTTCTCTCTCTTGTCTCTTCCATTATCATCTCCCTCACCCGTGCCCCCAAATCTCAATCCCTACCGCAAACCACTCTTGCCGACACTACAGCCCACAATCACTCAAACGCGCCGAAGCTCCAAGAAATCTAAAACTCTCTCGCCCACGACGGAGTTCCCGACCAGCAGATGGATCTAAACATCTACTCTGATGCTAAGCTTACCGGACTGAATGGGGAATCTCACTGCAGCTTGGCGGTGTTCACAGGAGACGAGAGCAGGGGCTCGTGATCGGCTTGAGGAAGAGTTTCAGCATCGCTACTGCCGGCTGCGGAATCGGCGACTAGGGCGAAAAAGCAAGAAGCTAGCATTTGTGGCGGTGTCGGCTTCTACTTCCTCTTCTCTACTCCACTGCGACGGCTTCGTTCAATCCGCCAACAGCAGGGCCTTCAATACATGAATCGAAACCCAGAACCAGGGTTCCCAGTGGCGCTTCGTTCGAGCTTTGAGGAAGGATTGGATTCCAGCCGTTTCGAGATCGGGAATGAAACAATCAGGTGCAGATCTAGTATCCGTAGAAGCCACACATCAAAGTCGCCTCACCAAAAATGGAAGCGGGCCAAGACTACTTTCTCCTCGCAATTTTGGCTAATCGTGGCAGTGAAGCATAGAGGCAGAGTAAGGGTAGCAGGTGTGGCGGCGACACTGCTTTTTCGGTAGATTTGGAAAAGTGGAGAAGAGGAATGCAATTCGCAGTGGACGGAAGCAGCGACGGCGGTGGATTGCGGTCGGTGAACTCCACCTCTCTGTTTCCAGTTGTTGGCGTCTGTTATTGGAGAGCAGCAGACCGACAACAGACTAGCAGATCTGAACAGATCTGTTATGGGGCGGAAATCCCAAATCCCTCGCCGGCCCGAGTCTTCCTGATCTCTGCTTCTATTCCCCCCTCGTTTGTTAGAGACATGGGATCAACCTAATATGCATGTTTTTCCTTCAATCGATCTGGATTCAGAGCACCAAATACTTCAAGAGTTGGTGAAAGTGCACGAAGATGGAGACAAGAATCAAGATGATGATGATGAGGGTTGAAGCTGGCGATGATTGTGTAGCAGGAAGTTCTTCGATTATGAAGGGGATGAGAGGAAAAATCGATTTTTGTTTTGATTTTGGAAGCTTCAAAACCAGCGAGATTTGTAAAAGGGATTGCCAGATTTTTTTTTTAATTCAATTTTGTGATTAGATAAAAAAAAAATTCATTTCACTTTTTAATTAACATAACACGTGGCGTCTAGGTGTCATCAACAGATGAGTTGTCATTGTCAAAAAAAAAAAAACAGATGAGTTGTCGCTGATGTGTGTGATGATTTGGCATCCTAGTCAGCCTAGTGTTAACCTAACTCACGGAGTTTCTAACTCCGTCAAAGTTTGTAACGGAAATGGCTATATTTGTCATGAAACTTTCAAAATTCTGGCTATAAGTGGTATTTCTCTAAAATTGACTATTATTGTCACAAACGCGAAAGTTTTGGCTATACAAATGTATTTTGCCTTTTATATATTGGTAGCGTGGCAGACACAAACGCCAACCCTGAAACTCCCTATGCCCTTCTTTTTGACCTAGCTAGTAGTAGCTATAGCTTCCTCCTTTGACCGACCCACACTATATATATATTCTTCTGTGACCAATCACAAGAAGCATTGTCGGAGTGCAATTAGGCCAACCCTAACACGGCCAGGAGAACGTACGTACAAAATTGGCCCAAGGAAGGGATCCATTCGTATCTGTACTGCTCTCTTTATTTTTCATTTTCTCTTGTTGGTCTGGGTATTTGAATGAACGCATGAGTTTGTGTGCGTTACAGTAAACTTATAATGATTGTGAGATTCCCCAGTTGCACCCACTCTGCGCGGCCTGCTGCAGCATGCGTTTAAGCTAGCAAGCTAAGCTAGCTTCTGCAACCATTCACTTTTGCTTTCCCCAGAATCCATCCACCACCAGGCAGCAGCAGCAAGCAGAGCTTCATCATCACCTTTCCCCTATCGTTTTCTTTGCTTTCTCGAATCTGTAATAAACCCTGGCCACACATGATGATGACATGTGCATCTATTTATCCAGACTTACCCCTCTGTTGCCCCCTGTAGTTACCTCCAACTCCATGTAAAAAGTAAAACAGTAAGTAATCATCATTCCGACCTTCACCCCCAAGGCCCCAACCATGCGCTACTTCGGACCAGGGGAAAAGAAAAGATAAACACTCATTTTCGATACTAGCTTATAACCCGACCCGTTGACCGGAATATCAATATTTAATTATTAGTATGCGAGATATGTATTTATGATAGTTATAGGCCTTTACCCACTACTTTGTTCATATTTCTTTACCGTTAATTAGTTTATACAAATTTAAATATAAATAGAAAAATGCAAGGACAATACAACACGTAGTAATAGAATTAGTTTCTTCCATGTTGGTCAATTACCAATTTGCCTTTAGGGAAAATCAAGGAGAGGGTAGCGATTTTAAAATTGAGAAATTACATGAAACTCTGCTATGAAAATTGCATTATCAAGCACCATAAAATACATACGGGTAGACTTAGTACTCTTGCTAATCATGATGAAAAGGTCATCTGATTTTCAGAGTGTCACTTCGTGTATGTTTTGTATTAAAAATATATGAAAATTTTGTTTAGCATAATTGATTGTGGTTGTCTTTATTTGAAGAGACTCGGGTTCAAATCCTGATATTGATATTTTTATATAGAATAAATAATGAATTGTAAAGACAAACATGCTCTTCTTATTTTCTCCCAGAAAATTTGAAATAGAAAAAAGTAGATAAAACTCTATTATATATTATTGGAGGATAAAGAGAAATCGAAGAATAAGTCCTTTGTTAGGATGCTGATTGTTGAAGCCTGAAGCCGTGGGTGCCAGCCGTTTTGGGTCTTGGAAATGTTATGATTTTCTACATTGTTTTAGCAAGTGCAATCTATAAGCTCACCTTTTCAATTTTTATAAAATACTTCTCAAGTCTTTGGAAATACATAATATTAGCCTACGATTATATTTCCATTAACATGATGATGAGCTCGTAAACATGATGTAAGTCGGAAAACTTTCCGTGATGTGGTAGTCATAAAAAAAATAGTAATTATTTTTAGCAAAATTTTTTGACTTTGGGAATATTAGGCAAATGTTTTAACTTTGAAAAATTATCTGCGAATTTAAAAAAAAAATACAAAATAACAGATAAGCTTTTCATAATATTTGTGAAATTTCATCTGTTAATTGACGGTTGTTACGACAGATCTTAATGTTATCGTGGATTGCACGATCGAGTTGGATCCGCGAAAGAGTGTATTAAGATTTACAACATATGAAAATCGATCATGGACAAGGTTTGGTTAATGTTTTGTCAAAATAGAAATGTTTGACTAAAATTTTGTGCTTAAAATTTTTTTTGCTAATATTTTATCAAAATCGAATAACTTGTATTTACTTAAAAAAAATTAACTTGTCTTCTTAGGACGTGGCAACTATTTTGGAAACCATGTGAAGATTTTTGATCCAAGCCCTAATTCTCCTTCTGCAAAAGTCCATCTAGTGATTTCCCATAATCGATCAGGGCCCGAAGACACAGTAGTACAGGAATCCATGAATCATGCATGTATATATGGGAATAATCATCATGATGAATATCAGGAAACTTTAGACATTTTTGGTTTTCTTCTGTACGACTTTCTGCATTATTACAACAAATCATGCATGCTTTAATTTCTTTGGTCAGTCCAATCTTGCTCCCCATTTATATTCCTTCCTTTTGCCTTTTTCTTCTCGTTTGCTTTTTCTCCGATTGATGGGAATTTCAATTCACAAAGCAAAAGGTATTGAAGTGGGCTGTGGAGGTTGACCGGTGGAGCGTGTAGGGGCCTGTTTATCTTCCAGACCAAGTGTACATGCATAAAGATAGTGATTAATGAAAGTGGGGTTTGTGTGTTTCATAATCATTAATAACATTATCTTCTGTAATAATCACGCGCCATAAATCCACAACTATCTCCTTAATCGTTTGTTAATTTCTAAACCAACAAAGGGCATCCTATTTTAAGGTGGATTGTCCTAGTTAACTTCGTTTTCACTCTTTTCACTCTTATAATGGAGAAACATAATCAACTTAATTACATTCTATCCTTTCAGACAAACTTCAACTCACGCTCTCTCCAATTATTCAATTTCATACTTCTTTCTGTTTTAACCCTATATTTGACATTCACAAGGCTATTGACCTTTTCAAAATAATAATAATAATAATAATAATAATTATAATAAATACAAGGCGAATGCATGGAGGAGATATTCAAGAATTCAGCCTTGATTGCTAGTCTACAACTCTACATCGACGCTGAAGAGATTGTTGCAACTGTCTTTTTACGAGAAGACCTGAAACCCTAGATAAGATTTAGGGCACTTCCTTCTTGTGGAGTCTACCACTTAGACGAAGCGACGCCGGATTGGAAGCAGAGCTGATCCTTCTTGCTCGAGACTTGGATGAACAACGAAAGTTGATGCTCTCCTGATTAAAAGCTCTCCACCACCAATGGATGCTTCCTTCATCACTCCTTCACAAATAAACACAAGTGGAAACTTGAGTGCATGGTATGTATATATTACATGTAGCTAGCCAAAAATATGTACAAGAAACCCTAATTAAGAAAACGAGAGAGTAGATGACATGGAAGCTGGGAAAAGGAGAAGAAACCCTAATTAAGAAAACGAGAGAGTAGATGACATGGAAGCTGGGAAAAGGAGAGAAAATGAAAGGACCAACAGGCAGCAGGAAGCTTTGCCAATGAGACAAAGCCATTATACATGTGGTGGTTTGATATGGAATCCGATCCGAATATAATATATCATGTATTGTTGCAGAGTAGTAGAATACTGAAGCAGGACAGGGTGCATGGGGACAATGATGATGATGACAAGAGATGGAGCATCTTTTGTTTGTTATCTATATAAATGACACAACAAAAGCTTGCAAAAACGTACAAGAAAAATGAAATGGTTCGAGGCTGCTGCTGATGATGAGATAAATGAGTCAGTTGTACTGAAGAAAGGAGAAGAGAAGAAGATGGAGAGCGATCGATAATCGACCCTTCCCTTTCTTTCTCTCTGCCTGTAAGAAAAAAAAAAAGAAAAAAGATGAAGGTACTGATTCCATTTGTGATGACACCAGCAGTCGTATGAAATGTCCTTCGGACAACCCCATGCATTCTCTCATCATCTAGCTTACCATATTTATATGAGAGAATATTGTTTTGGATTTTGGTGATCTGGAATCACATCATATCATGTATTAGTACGTACAATTGGGAATAGGGAATAATATATATATAATTACCATTTAACAGGACTTGCGTAGGGTAACTTACCTAGCTAGGGTTGTCTCATTTTATATAGTCAGTGGTACGACCTTTTCTTTATTTCAATGTTTCACTATGCACGGGTATGGGGAACCACAAAACAATATATTACTGTTCTTAATGCTCATTTGTTAAAGAGAGAAAGAAAAGAGACCCATCCAGTGGTTGGATTAGGTTTTCTCGTTTGTGACGATGATGAGATGGATAATCAAGACACGCACTAGTCATACTAATAATTATTGCTTAACACAAATTAGAGTCGGGGAAAGTAGGCAAGTAATGATCAAAAGGAAATGAAACCCTAATTTTTGTAGAAATATAAATAACAAAGAAATAATTAAGAAGTAGGGAGTGTTGAGGGTTACTTACCTCTGGAATTTGATCCGAGTCTGGCAATCTAAGCGCGCAGCTGGCTGGTGGCACATGAACTTCACCATGGTTAGGGTTTCGATTCAAACTGGAGTTCATCATATGACGAGAGAATAAAACTCTAATAATATTCCTTAATTAATTTGTTACCATGTAAGAAGAAAGCAGCAATGATCTCGGCCGACAGCGAACTAACTACCCAGCTAGTTAGGAATTAATACCATCCGTACAAATAACAAAACAAACAAAAGAAATGCATTCACAGGAAGGAAGGTGGAACAAATTCAGACTCAGAAATTAGAAATTGTAACAAAATTAATGAATTTGTATAGAGTGGAGAATGTGGGTGATGAAGTGATATGCATGGCTCCTCATACGCCATCCACGGAGGCCATCGATTCTTCTCGGTGGAGCTCTCTGCAAATGGCATACAGGGAGCCAGGCATGCATCCACAAATATCTCCACCTCTCCCCGCCGCGCTTCTCTCACCAGACCAGTTTTCATATCGCAAAATGATTCTCGCCTTTGATTACTTACCACCTTTCTACATGTACAGTCCTCAGTTGCATGTGGTTATTATGAACACCAGAAAGATGATGCAAAAAAAACAAAAAAAATGTCCCCATCGACATGAGTATAAAGAACAGAAGATGATCGAGAAGTGGAAGGAAAGATAGATCGACGATGGAGGCACAGAAAGGAAACCAGGTCAACCAAACCAAAAACAAAAAACAAAAGTAAAGAATGAGTATTGGAGTTAGTTTTGTGGGTGGGTTCAGAACTCAAAAGTTAACTCACCACCACCACATAATAAAACGCGATGACTAAAAACCAGCTGGCAAATTAAAAGGGGGGAATCAAAATTTTAACACACCCAACTCCCCCTTGAGAATTGCCACAAAACTTGCAGTGATTGAAGCCAGCCAGCTGTGAAATGTAACGAAAACGAGGGTATCAGAATGGCATATGCTTCATCTCTCTCTCTTAATTTCCCCCCTCTTTTCATGGGTTCTATACCTAATCAGACAGCCCAACCTCTCTATCCCTCTCATCTCCTTATTTCTCTCTCCACCATAACCAATACTACCATACTACTCCCAAAAAACCCCAAGATGAAAGAAAGACAAGAGGTGGAAACATGAAAGAAGGAGAAGAAGGTGAATTAGGGTTAGGGTTAGCTCTGCAACTCATTTCCCATGTACTATTAGGGTCTATATATGGACACAACCCCCGCAACCACCATATGCAAGATGTAAGAAAAAATAGAGAAGAGTAAAGAAAAGAAGACAAATAGTGGCAAAGCAAGCTGCTGGGTAAGGCCGGCCATCATCAGGAACAAAGTAGTAGTGGTTGAATGAATTGAACCAGGAGGCAAACAAGCAAGCTATTTCTTCCCTAAACCCTGATGACCCTTCCTTCATTGACACCTTATAATGGTGGGGGAAGTGGATGGTGGTTTCGGGGAAATATGAAAACACAGCAGACAACTTTCTTTTTTCTGATAGAATGAATGAATGGAATTTCCCATCTTCTTCCTATCTCTTCTTTCTGGTGAGGTGATGAGGCTCGGGGGAAGGAAAAAGCAAAGCAAAGCAAAACCCTTTTTGGCTTTCCCTTCCCTCCTCCTCTCTCTCTCTCTCTCTCTACAGTCTCTTGCCTTTTGCTTTTGTCTGGAAGTGTTTGGAACCACATGGATTCTCTCTTCTCTTGGCTTTCTTTCTCTCCCCAAACTTCTCTGCCTTTTCTTTTCTTCATCCCCCTTTTCCTCTTGAAATGAACAAAAGCTTCAACAATTTATTATGAAATTAGCTGCTCCATAAACCCAATTTCCCGTAATACCAATAAATAACCAGCAATTACATAATGCATATGATATCCCCATCTTTTGATTTCTTTCCAACTTTTCCTTTATGATTTATTATATCTTGTATCCTTTTTCGACATAGAAAAGATAATACCTTGCACCATACAAGGAATTCCCGAAATTACTTTCCTTCTTTTCCCTTTTCAAAGCAATACCACTTTCAGGGAAAAAGTTTACATAATTGTTTCAACCAAAAAAAAAAAAGTTTACATTATACTTTCAGACCTCAATTAAAGATGGGGCATATGAATGGTTCCATCAAAACTAAACCAAACCTACGTGTTGACATCAAAGCACATAACATTTTGGTTTCAGACATGTTATTTGGTTTGATAATGTTTTAATTTAAACTTTTAAACTCTCACAAAATATAAAAATTTGACCTAAATCCCAATCCCTATGTTATTTTGTACAATTTTGTACATAGACGTTTAAGCTAAAATAATACATGTATATTTAATTTAGACCCAAATTAACCACTCTTGTGATAATAATACTCATCCCTTAATTGTGTTCTTCTCTCCTGCCAAACCAGCCCATTCACTAGACCCCACTTCATCCTTTCTGAGTTTCTGCATCCATCTCCTGACCTTTTTCTCAAGATGCAAGATTCAGCCCACAACAAATACCTTCAAGTCCAATGCTATTCCCTAACTTGGGCCCGTATCTGTACAAGCTCGGCTTCTCAATTCATGTCCAAGTAGAATCAATCCCAAAAAAGGCGGCCCAGCTAGCCTTCCCTGACATGCTAGGCCACATAGCCCACATCCCTTTTTTCTTTCCTTAGAATAAATCACCATAACATATGGTTTGCTAATTGCTATAAATAACTTCCATAAGTTTTGAAGAATTCATTTTGAAATGAAATATTTTTGTGTTTGATATTAAAAAGAATTAATTTTCAATTATAAAATTTTAATTATACGGAATTGGAACTAGTTATAGCAATTCCGAAGAATTGAGATAGAATTTCCAAATGAATTCCACAAGTATTTACTAATTATAATAGAATGACATGATTATCCTCTTTTATTAACTAAATTACTTACACATATGACATACCAAACACATAAATTCATTTGACAATGAATTATACACGACACTTCAATGATTTGAATATAACATACCAAATATAGGATTTCATTTGACAATGAATTCTACACGGTAATTTATTTTACAATGAAATGAATTTTCGATTCATTTGGTACCAAACGGTCTGTAAGAGATGAAGTCTATCATGGATTCATGGTGCAACAGAGGTGTATCAGCAATAGAAAATAAGAATAGTACTATATGGAAAAAGGTCACTGAAAGAATGCCTGGAATGAGTGATGCTCTGCAAAGAAACCTATGTTTTCAAAATATCAACCTCCATTTTCACAATTTCATCCAACAAATTTGAGAGGCTAGCCACATCAGACCGCTCACTCGGATTCTCCCTGAGAGCAGCCTCAGCAACATCTGCAAGTTTAAGCAGAGGCTGCACATTCTCCGGCAGAGCCACATTCTTATCTATAATGGCAACCGAATTCCCTGATCTGATCAAAGGCACCGCCCACTCCACAATCCCAGGAGGACTGCAATCTTTATCATACGCCTTCCTTCCACTTAATATCTCCAGCACAACAATTCCAAAGCTGTACACGTCGCCCTTTTCAGACGATTTCGGATTCTCGCTGCCATTCGAGAGTCCGAAGTCTCCGATCCTCGGCCTCCAATCGGAATCTAACAGCACTTTCGACGTTCTCAAGTTTCCATGGACTATACTAATGGCAGCAGGCGTGACGTCGTTGTTGCCATTGTGCATGTATTGAAGGCCGCGTGCCACCTGTAGGGCGATTCTAAGTCTCAAGTTCCAATCCAGCAATGGAGAGAGCTCTCCGTGGAGATGGTTATGGAGCGTCCCATGTGGAATGTACTCGTAAACTAGTAGCCTCTCCCCCATCTCAGTACAGTAACCCAATAGGTTCACTATGTTCCTGTGTCTCAACCTGCACAGGATTTCGAGTTCTGATTCGAATTGTCGGTTGTTTGTGTGGATTATGGTCGCGGCGTTTGCTCTTTTCACCACCACTTGCCTTCCATCTGACAGCACAGCCTTGTACACAAACCCAAAGCTTCCCCTGCCCAGCTCGTTGAACTCCTTGAAACCATGGGTGGCATCTTTGAGATCCGAAAGCCGGAACACTTGAGCCTTTCCAACGTACCAGCTCTTAGAAGGAATGGGTTCTGGATCTTGGTCAGGGTCAGGGTCAGGATCGGCCTCTACTGCTACTGGCTTACATATGCAGAACTGCTGCCAGTAGCTTCTCTTCTTCTTTCCATCCCTAGTAGCTCTCCTGACCTGGAAAATGACACAACACGAACTGACAAGCAACAAGCAAGCCAACAATGACATGCCAATGATGAGAACGAGTTTCTTCTTCTTCTTCTTCTTCTTCTGTTTTTGCTCATGCTGTGGAGTCTCGTTTGCCGTTCTTAGAAGTCCACAGGTGTCCCAGCAAGAACTGTTACGGCAGAGCGAGCAACTGGTGCATGTCCTGCCAGCATTCTCTGTACACTGTGTCGAAAGAAAATAGCCATGTGAACAACTTGTGCCGCAAGGTAGGCAGATCTTGAGGTCTTTTCTTGCACAGATGTTGGTCCATTTTGACACGTCGAGAATGCTTGGGTCGAAAGAAAACATTCCATCAGGGCATGATGATGATGTCGCCTGGGAGCATGTCCCTGGACTGCACAGCTGCGCAGGTGGCTTGTAATCTGTAGGAGACTTCCCATACACTACACTCCAGCAGCCGACTACCAAATCGACTTCTCGTATTCCACAGGCGGTGTAATCTGAAGAAGCAATGGCTGTGAACCCAGACCCCATTGGAGCCGAACTTGGATCAACGTCGTACCCCCAACATTGAACTTCATGATTGTCCTCACGAACCCCGCAAAAGTAATCCGCACCAGCTGTTAAGCCCACAAATCTATCTCCTCCCATGGGCAGGGAATTAACTTGACTAGCATCAGAACCCCAGCAATGAACTTCTCTTGAAGCACTGGATATCCCACACACAGAGCTTCTTCCTGAGGCCAAAATCTCATAATCACCTGACATAGCTGGAACGTCCATTTCTGCTGATCTGGGTCCCCAACAAATCACCCCATTTTGCTCAACCACCCCGCAACTAAATCCATCCCCGGCGACTATGTTCTTGAACGCATGGCTATCCACATACGGACTAGAGAATGAGGTGGTCGTTTGATTGAACTCCCAACAATCAATTCGACCGTAGTCCTCAATCCCAACAGAATAATAAGTCCCTCTGATCCCACAAGCATGATTCTTGCCTGCAGCAATCTGGGAATATGAGTTGTCCTGGAAACTGGGCGGGACAAGATTAGTACCTGGATCCGACTTCTTAAAGCAGAATGGCTGGGAAGTGTTCGACGTAATGCCGCAGAGAAACTCCTCGCCGCCGGAGAGTGAAGCCATGGGAGGCAGGGGAGCCAAGTAAGCGGCTGACGATGAGGCGGTAAAGTTTTCATATTTATCCCAACATACGACCTCTTGCTTCCCTGCAACATCAATGGCGCAGAAGAACCCATCACCGCCAAATGCAGCTGCAACCGGGCCGAAAGATCCGTACCCGGAAGCAGTGGTCGACAACCTCAAGATCGAAACAAGAGCAGCAACAACCATAGGTAGTGATCCATAGAGACACCTCCTGATTCCCTTCTCCATTACTGATAGTTCAGAATGTTTGAAAAGAAACAATGGAATTTGTGGCATTGCTCTTCGCAAGTTACGATTGAGATTTGCTGTTGGGTTCTGCTTTTCTTTCATCCTGCGTTGATTTTGTGAGGGATATGGGAAGATGAAGCAAAGAACCAGGCTGTAGGATCGGAAGCTGGCACCGCCGGCTCCAATGTAGGGTTCTCCATCGCACAGGTCTGGCTTTCCCCGATTTTAGTGTGTTCGGTGTGATCTCCTGTCGTTTATTTTGCGTCTCTGGTGAGGCAAACTGCAAGCGACTTGCAACTGCCAAATGGGGTGCTGAATTCATAGAAGCTGCCCAAAGCCACTATTGAAGCTACATAATTGTCTTTGTCATTTAACAAGTAACCAACAAAATCGTCAGAATTTGACTGACAAGAGATACCGTCCAAAAAATTCAATCTCGTGAGGTAGACAAATTTTCTTATAATTGAATTGGGTTACGATTATTCTAATAATGTATTTGAAGCAATTGCAAAGCACAATTTCAATTCAGTTAAACGTAATGTGTGAGGGTTTAGTTTTCGAATAAAAACTAATCATTGTGCGGGAGTTTGTATCAAAACTATCAATAATATGAAACTTAGGAAATTAGGTTCATTTGCTGAGGATATTGGCCACAAAATTACCCTCACAAAATATACATGTTGGAGATGCACCTTCTTTCATCATTGAGAAGCGGCTGGATCATTGCCACAGCCCACAAGCATCTAACTAGTACATAATTGCTGTTTGGGTGATAAGATGGAAATCTGAATGGAAGTGATTGTTTTGTTATAAGCATTTTTGTAAAATCATACAAAAATTTGTACTAGACAAGCAAGCTAAATGATACTTTATTGGTATAATCGTGGATTTATAGAGAGCATATCAATGCAATATCTTAGTTAAATAAACTAAATTATGAAAAAGGGTTAAATAAAATAAAACAATATATTAAAGTAGCACTATACCAGTGAATGTCGTCAAGTGTGGCCCGTATTACCAATATTTTTTCAATTTAACTACATAAAACCATCTGACATAACATTTCTTAAATATTTGTATACCATAGCTACTTAAATATCAACCGACAATTTTTATTGTTAAACAAGCGGTACATATGGTTTTAGTAAACACCATTTGTTATAAGTTTTTTTTGGTGAAACTATTTGCGATAAGTTTGAAAGTTGAAACAAGAGCAATTATTTCATGCAAAATAAAAGTTAGATGACATTTTGGTCAAATAGAGAAGTTAAGTGATTGGTTTTGATAATTACCCGTGAAATTGTTTGGACTCAACAAAGCATTCCTCCAAGTTCATGAATTCCCAATCTTCACCGTCAAATAAATCCGCTTTCCGCCAGCGTGGTTCGCTCCTCGCCACAGCTACAAACCGAGAAAACAAACGAAGGTAACGGAAGCAAAAACCACCACACTTCTACAGCTCCACATGTCTCCATTTCATTCCTACTCACTGTCACTTCCATTCTCCTCTTCTTCATCTCCACTGTAAATTCATCAATCGTACCCCAAAACCTCTCTTCTGAGTCCAACACGCCGCCATTCAATGGCGGCGGCAGTTTCTGCCGTGGTCGCATCGTCGTTTTCGGCCACTCCGACGGCTGTCCTCGGAAGCAGGAAGCAGCTTCGAACGGCGACGCAGAGCGGGAAGCCTCCGCGAAAAGTGTGGGCTGTAGGGGATTTCAGTCACTTCGGGGAAGTGGTTTCGAAGGATTTTGAGTTCTTAAAGAAAGGAATCGGGAAGGGAATTGACTGGGCGAATGAGGTGTTTCGTATTCCGCAAGTGACCAGGGCGGTAGATGATGTTGTGTGGATGCGGAATCTCGAGGATCCTGCAGCCGCGAATCTGGAGAAGCAAACTTGGCCTCAGCCTTATTATCCAGGTCAGGCTCTTACCGACACTTCCAAACTCAGCTGTATCTATCAATGCCGTGAACGGATTCTTCAATTGCATTAGCTGCTCGTAAATTGAAGCTTTGTCATTGATAAATTGCACATATAGAACTTCTGCTCAACTGAACTGCATATATGGGTTGTGAATGACTGTAGGATTTCGAATTCACTCAATTCTGAAATCTCATTCCAGGACTGACTGGCGTTGACTTACTGATGGCTGACCTCCAAGCCATGGTAACCTATGCCAGTTACTTCTACTACTTGTCCAAGATTTGGTCCAAACCACTTCCTGAAGTCTATGACCCGGAAGCTGTTGCCGACTACTTCAATTGCAGGCCTCATGTGGTAGCATTTCGGCTTCTCGAGGTATGCACCGGAACTATCAGTCAGTATCTGTCGTCAATGTGACAACTAGTTCAATAATTCTCCCAGCTGTTGATTGAATGGTGTGCTGTTTCATGCTTTCAGGTCTTCTCCGCCTTTGCTTCTGCAAGTCTCCGAGTACGAGCTTCGCGGATTAGAAAGTTTATAGGGTCAAGTTCAGATAGTGATTTCGACATGAATGGAAACACTTCGCAGTACAATTTTGGATTGCTCTTGAAAGAATCAATGCTTAACTTGGGTCCCACTTTTATAAAAGGTCTGCATTTTCTTTTGCTTAATTTAGAATTTGAAAAATGTAAGAGTTCCATTTCTACTTTGCCTAATTGTGCTTTGGTGCTATTTTCTGGTTAGCTTAATTCTTTCTCTATGTAGCTTTTTGAAACTGTGTGCTGCCTGGGTCTCTGGCTCCTCCTGCAATCACTTGATTGTTCAATAAGCTAGTTAATAGCTATATGTCTTTGCTTGCTGATGCAGTTGGCCAGTCTCTTTCCACGAGGCCAGACATAATTGGCACCGAGATTTCCAAGGTTTGGTTAAGTAATACTTCTTTTTACTATATTGGTATATCTCTGGTCTTTTATGGCGTATTCTTATGTAGTGCTAGACTGCCCCGTTAGATAACTGAACCGTGGAGACTCCTCTATGTGCATTAACATCATAATCACTCCATGAAGAATGGTTCATTTTGAGCGTCACATGATCTACAAGTTTGATGTAATTCTATTACAGGCTCTTTCTGGGTTGCATGATCAAATACCTCCCTTCCCTAGGACAATGGCCATGAAAATCATTGAGCAGGAGCTAGGAGCTCCTATTCAGTCGTCTTTTACCTACCTATCCGAGGAACCTGTCGCTGCAGCATCTTTTGGTCAGGTGGTTGCTTTATAAAATAAGATGTTTTGCTTTATAAAATAAGATGTCGCTGTTGAGAAACTTCTTTGGTTCCAAGCATAAAATTGTTAAAAAGTATATATGAACTTCTTGTTTTTCCATTGGAATATGCGCCTTATCTTATGTGTCTGCTTGTTAGGTTTATCGGGGAAAGACTATTGATGGTCGTGATGTAGCTGTGAAGGTTCAACGTCCTAATCTCCGCCATGTGGTAGTTCGAGACATCTACATACTTCGGATTGGGGTTTGTATTTGTTATCTCATGAAGTTTCCTCTTCTTTCTCTGTTTTTATCTTGATAGTCACTTAGATTTGCCAACAATATTATCAGTTGGGACTGTTGCAAAAGATTACGAACAGAATAAGCCACCTTCCTCTCTATGCTGATGAATTTGGAAAGGGCCTGGTTGGCGAGTTAGATTACTCTATTGAAGCTGAGAATGCATCCAAGTACCTGGTATGTATCTTTTGATCTTTAACCGTATGATATTTTTGGTAATTTACCCTTAAAAAACATTTTATGTTGAATTCATGAAAAGAATACCCAAACCATCAAATCTTCTACTAAGTGACTTTCCAGTATTCCTATTGGGAGGTTTTTGTTTCTAGACCAATCTGTGAGGAGGTGAAGTTGTACCCGAACCATATTCCTCCTAGATAGTTGCGCCTCAACAGAATCATTTTTCTTGGGCTATCTATGAATCCATTACAAGTTCACTTGTTGGATTAGTAGTGACTTGCTCCCATATGTTCAGTTAAGTATTTAGTAGCATGACTAGAGCCACAGAAATATTGGATAGGATGTTGAAAAACTATGAGAAACTCTCAGAAATAGTTGAAAATTGGGATTCAAATTGATTGTGTTTGGATGGATTGTATACTACAGTGATTAAGGTTGTTTGCTTTTAAGAACAGCTGATGATGCTATTGATTAGGCTTAAAACTGTGCATGTTGTATTAGTGCATCAGAAGCTTTGCTATTCAAGTTATACGATAAGAAACTTTTCATAGTTATAGACCTGGGGAACTTTTTGAATTACAGTTTCATGAGCTATCAAATTTTGGAGGCTGTTAAGCTGCTGAAACATAGCCTGATGCTTTTGTCTCTCATTTAACGTTCATTTTGCAGGAAGCTCATTCTTCTTTCACTTTTATCCACATTCCGAAGGTTTACCGAGATTTAAGCCGGAAAAGAGTTCTGACGATGGAGTGGGTAGTCGGTGAAAGTCCAACTGATTTACTCTCTGTAGCTACTTCCAATGCTAATCACGAAGTTTCAGAAACAGAGAGAATTGAAGCAAATAGGAAGTTACTTGATCTGGTATATTTAACTATATTCTCTTCTTCATGTGAACTAATTTTTGTGGTTCTTTATCTACCACTACCTTTTATGTATCGAAATGAAATCTCGCTGAATTGTCTCAGACCTTCAATGCTCTCTTATTATAATGCCAACTATGCATTGTTCTGTGGAATTTTCAGGTTAGCAAAGGTGTGGAAGCATGTTTAGTTCAGCTCCTTGAAACAGGTTTACTGCATGCAGACCCACATCCAGGAAACTTGCGATACATTTCATCAGGACAAATAGGGTATACCATTTTCTTTTTGATGTCTTAACTAAAGTTGATTATTTGACTACTGAGATTTTTGCCATCTGTTGCAGGCTTGATCTTTATTTCTCGATGTGAATTGCAACTATTCTACTGTCTTGTTCTGGAAATAAGAATAGACTCTAATCAGCCATTTGTGGCTTCATTTTTAACTCCTGTTTTCCCCCGATGACAGCTCCTATTTTTTGTCCTTTTGCGGCTCCAGGTTTTTGGATTTTGGTTTAATTTGCCAAATGGAGAAGAAGCATCAGTATGCCATGCTGGCATCAATAGTAGACATTGTAAATGGGGATTGGGGGTCCCTGGTACGTTCTCTTATGGACATGGATGTTGTTAGGCCAGGAACTAATGTCCGGCGTGTTACAATGGTACGGTATGCCTTTCTGTCTGTTACAAATTTTTGTCTTCTGCATTTACTCATTTCTTTGTATTAAAATTTCCATATTTATGTGTGAACTTGTATATTCATTTGCTGTTAATTAGTGCCGGACTCCAAATTTGAAGTTCAATCCAAATTATGTTTGCACGAAGCTCAAAACTTCTTACCACTCGGCAATAATTGTTCTATGAAATACTCAGGAACTGGAAGGTGCTTTAGGAGAGGTGGAATTCAGAGATGGAATTCCTGATGTCAAGTTCAGTCGAGTAAGTACTATAATGGCCGGAATAAGTATTGTACATATAAGTGTCTCTTCTATGCCCTTTAATCAGCAATTCATACAAGAAAGAATATGAGCCACATATTCAGCTGGCAGATCAAGTCTTTGGCTGATTTGATCTTGTGACCGTTTTGACCTTCAGTATTCTTAATTTTGTTCTATTGAAATAACACTATATTGATATGCTAATTCTGTAGGTTCTTGGCAAAATATGGTCTGTTGCCCTCAAGTATAATTTCCGGATGCCTCCATACTATACCCTTGTTTTACGTTCTCTTGCATCTCTGGAGGGTAAGTGTCCCTACCAAATTGTATTTACATTCTTGCTACATTTTGTTCCCTTTGTTTTCTACATTATTTGTTGGAGTTTTGATATAATAACGACTTGCTATTTCTCCATCCATCTGCAATGAAAGATTGAAAGGCCAGAAAAAGGTTTTTTCTTCAGTTTAGAAGCAATGACCAAACTGATTAGTAAAAGCAAACTCAGGAAGCTTTTTGCCCAGGCTGAGTGCAGTTACATTGCAATTGTTAAGACTTAAGAATGATTCCGTCATGAATAGTTTTAAGTCTATCTATGTCCGCAATGTATTTTATCTGCAACTCTTTAGGGCCAGTTTGCTTCTTTACTACATAATATGTCATTTTCTTATGCTGGATCTTGTTGATTCTTCATACAAAACTGTGATTTTGAACTGTACTTTAACTAACTAGTAAGTGGGATTTGCCTTCATCTTGATTCTGTCATGGTCTCCTAGGTTTGGCCTTAGCTGCAGATCCAAACTTCAAGACATTTGAAGCTGCATATCCCTATGTTGTCCGGAAACTACTAACTGAAAATTCAGCTGACGCCAGGAGGATTTTGCATTCGGTAACTATTCTCTGCTATTTGATTTTAGTTGTCTCAAATCACAAGAAGGCAGAAGTTTAATCAGACTTTCTGGGCTACCTGACCGATGTTCAGTGGTTTGTGTGAAATTATTGAATCCCCATTAGATGGTAAGCTGTTCATTTATGTTCATTCTCAGGCGATTTTAAACAAGAGGAAGGAGTTTCGTTGGGAGAGACTTAATCTTTTCCTCAGAGTAGCATCAACTAGGTATATCAATATCCCTTGTCATTCAATCTGGCTGTAGCATCAACTAGAAATATGAAGGATTGGCCTGAACAATACTTCCATTTTAGCGACTGAATAGAGGTGCAGGATACAATTCATTTGTTTCGCATCATCATTCATGTTGTGTCCTCTGTTTTACTGCAAATACATGGAAATATAAGAAACATGATTGTACTATATTCAATTATTTCTTTTGCATATTATTTCACAAACTAAGCTGCACTCTTTACATATTCTTAGTTAAATGATATCTCCTGCTTACTCCTTTTCGTTTTCCCTCTGCTCCAGTATCAAGTTATAACTTCTTCAGAACCACGAAACGACAGTGATGTATCTATTCATTACCTTTTCTATATTTTGCATGACCCATACTAGTAGGAGATGCCCATTTTTTGTGTACTTGTACCATTTATTAAACTACCTATTCGATCAATCCTTGTCTGATTTCTCCCCAGGAAAACCTTGAACCGGATGATAGCATCAAAGAGCGAAAGCTCCGCTGACTATCTGCCGAGTAAGCCCAGTGGTGTTATTGAAGTGGCGCAAATGATCTTGAAACTTTTACCTTCAAAAGATGGCATTGTGCTTAGGAGACTTTTAATGACAGCAGTAAGTGACTTCGAACTCACGTCTTCTTTCTATTAGTAGACTATCTGATATTTCAGTGCTATGATTTTTTTTTATGCAATAGAATGGTGTAGTTGACGCTGGTCTTTTGTGTTTGAAAAATAGGATGGGGCTTCGTTAATTCGAGGAATGGTTTCCAAAGAGGCAACGCCCTTAAGACAGCAACTATGCAAGGTCATCGCTGATGTTATGCACCAATGGGTTGTTCAAGCCCTTGGACAACACATTACTGCACTTAAGTATTCAAGATTGACAAGTGGGTCCAGCAAGAAGGACCTGGTGGCTTCAACTTCCAGATCATCTGTTTCAGTTGATGAATACCAAGCGATTCTCAGAGATCCACGACTAAAAGTGATCTTCCTGAGAATAATCAGCTCCACGAGGAAAGATCCAGCACTGATGCTTAAGTTCAGCTGGACCTCTTTTATCATGGCAGTCACGGCCTCAGCACGCGCCTTCCATCGGGTTTTGGTCTCTTTATCTGAAGCTTTTGTTAGCTCTCTGCCTCTTTCTCCCAAGCGGGTGGCAGTCAGTGCTTGATATTCTAGTTGGAAAGTCAGGAAATCCTCTCTAGACTCTGGAGAACGTGCTGCCTGCCTGCTTCCCTCTTCAGTGTGAAATACTTCCGAACTGAGCATCATCAAAGTTGGTAATCTTTTTCGACCAGCTGCTACTGTGGGAGCTGATTCTACCATGGCTGTCGTAGTGTTTATTTAAGTTGTCCCACTAAAGTAGTCTCGTTCATCGCTTCCAAGTTGGTTCAGTGAGGAGGCTGTGTATAATGTATGTACAGAAGAACCATAAGCCGAATAGGAAGATGTAGATAGGGTAGTCCTCCTGATATCAATCATCTTCACTATGGTAAATCAAAAAGGGGGCATCCTTGAGGTTGAAGATGAATGAAGTTGTTACTGGTGTGTATGTAACATGCCTACTCTGGTTTGAGGTCTGTTGATTACTTGATTCTATTAGGTGCAACTTGAAAGCATGCATTCTGTGAAGGGTGGGCGGTTTTACTTCATTTCTGCTGGTTTGCTGCCGCCTGCCTTGCCAGTGAAAATGAGTCAGTTATCCAAAAGTCGGTCGGTGATAAATTGCTACGGCGATTTGGCTCTCATTCCAAAAAACGTGTCCTTGGGATCCAACTCACCCGGGACGCCGTCGGTGGGGATTGTTATCAGGATCTATGGCGGGATACAACAGTCATGTGAATGAATGCGTGACGGCCTGTCGGAGTGGCTGATTTTAAGGCGCGGAAATGAGAAGCTCAGCGTTTTGCATGCCGGCCAAGCGACCGTGACTGCCTTGAGGCAGTCCCGTTTTCTTTGGTTTAGCCCGTAAGATAATATTGGAGGTTGTAGCTCATTTTGCCGTATCATTTAGTACTGGTGTATATCTACGACTACAACTACAAGGTTTCTTCTTCCCTCGTCCAAATATAAATTTCGCATTAAAGTAAGGCAGTTAATTTCCCAAGAAAGCTACTCAGAAGTCAGAAATGCCGAAGTCGGTATTTTACCAATTTCCTTGAAAAAAAATGAAAGGTAATTAGTTTGATTTGATGGTCCAACGTTCCCACGAAAACGTCAAGTCGTTTCCGTTCCCCTGCTAGTGCTACTAGTACTACATTTCCTTCCCAAACCCAAACTCAACTCCTGCGCAGTGCGCACGGCCCTTTTCCTCCATTACCAAAGTCTCACGCAAAGCTAAAGCTCGACCTGGTGAAACAAAGGCGCCTGAAGGATACAATCTAGTTCGCAAGTCCTCTCCCACGATTCACAGGGCTCTTCTTCCAATTACCGCTTCCTGAAACCCTAGCTCCTTCACCATCATGAGTGCTCCCGCCATTGCAGGGGTAAGTAAGTCCGTCCCTCCACTGGTAGATCTTGTTAGAATTTCTCCGTATCCAGCTTTGTGGCCGTTCTTTTGTCTCAGATCTTGATTATCTCTACTTGATTTGGACGTCTCTTTTGTCTTCCGTTCTGCTGTGTCGGTCGTTGTTGAGAGATTTATTTGTTTTTTGTATTGGGCAGGGAACGAGCTTGTTCACTGGCTTTACGCGATTATGCAAGGGCCTCGCCGTGGTACTCGTCGCCGGTCACATTGTAGTTCAGACTTTACCTTTCACTGTCAACTATCTCGCCCTCATTCCCGCCAGGTTGAGATGTTCATGATCATCTTCAATTCTCTTTGTTGAATACTTTGCTTGATTAAGTAATTTTCTGAATGATGTTGCTGATCTCCGCGTGAACATTCTCCCAGTGTGCTTTCTAGAGTTGACGGTGCATTTTTTGAGATCACGATCTAGTTTAGTATAGACTTCGATTATAAGTTTAGTGATTTTCAAGCAGGATATGAGGTGAATTGATGAGATCTAAGTGGATGTCTAAGTTGCAAGTAGGTTCATTGCCCCTGTCTGCATGAAATTTGCTAATGATGTTCTTATGACCAAACAATTTCAGTGTGAATCAAGTTCGAATTATAGAAGAGGGGGCAGAGGTTTTAAGTTTTACATACTCCATTGCACTAGATCTTTGCATGGACTAGAATCTTTCTTTTTTCCAAAACATCATACTCTGTGATCTTGCTGTGTTTTGCATTTCAATGACGTTATGGTGTGGCCTTTGGTACTTAAGACCAGTGCTTAATTAGTTAATGAAAGATGTTCTTATGAACGAACGATTTCACTGTGAATCAAGTTCGAATTAGGGAGGAGGGGACAGAGGTTTTGAGTTTTACATACTCCATTGCACTAGATCTTTGCATGGACTAGGATCTTTCTTTTTTCCTAAACAACGTACTCTGTGATCTTGCTGTGTTTTGCATTTCAATGACGTTATGGTGTGGCCTTTGGTACTTAAGACCAGTGCTTAATTAGATTGTCTTGGATATTTATGACTCCTGTCAATCCAATCTGAACAAGATCTATGTAAGATTTGAACCAAAAAAAGTTCGAAGGGGTGGACCACCGTTTATTGCAATGCTGTGGGGCTAGCATAGCCAACATGTCGAAAACTTATATGTGGGTAAATTATTGATAAACTTCCTGTGGGAAATTTATCCTTGTAGGACTATACCTTTCGCATGGAACCTCATAACAGCTGGCTACATTGAGCAAACAATATATGGAGTATGTTGTTCTTCTAAAAGTTTCGGGAATTGAATTGCCTATTTTGTATTCACTTTATAATCTTACTCATGAAGACATTGATCACGTAGGTGGTTGCCAACACTTTGTGTCTTCTGGTTATGGGGAAGTTGCTTGAACCAGTTTGGGGATCCAAGGAGTTCTTAAAGTTTATTTTCATTATTAACCTCCTTACCTCAGTCTGTGTTTTTATCACTGCCATCACCTTGTACTACATAACAACCCAGGAAACTTACCTGTAAGTATACGTTTCCACTTGTGTAATTCACTTCTCTTTCGTTTGTGGTAATTCACTTCTTTTCTTTCTTTGGTGTTACTGTTTGCTACATCCTCCTGTCTCTGTTACATTCTTCCTGTTAGTCATTCCATCATTTTTTTTTTCATCTCCCCATTACTGGCAGTTTCACAAGGAGAAAATCAGTAACAGCTTCCAAAATGATGCTGCAACTATTGGCAGTTACTTTTCTAAAAAAAAAAAAAAAAACTATTGCCAGTTGGCAACAAAGTTTGCATACAGAATGTCTTCCATATGACTGCAGTAGCGGTACTTCTTAAAAACTTAGCGTGGCCTAAATAGATTTGCAATAAATCTAATATATGCAGCATCCTGTCACTGGGTTAATCATTGTTGCTAAATTGATTGGTTATTTCTGTTTCCAGTTACATGCCTGTATCTGGTTTTCAAGGAGTGGTGTCCGGTTTCTTGGTTGGCATGAAGCAAATTATACCTGACCAAGAGTTATCTGTGCTGAGAATAAAGGCTAAGGTACGACGGACCCTTCAGTGTTCTTCCTTCAAACGACTAACTAACTTACTGCAAAACTGAGGAGATTTGTCCGATCCAATCAACTTACTGGTGTTACCTTTTTTACAGTGGTTCCCATCTATAATGCTATTGCTATCAATTGCTGCTAGCTTCTTCACAGAGGAATCAGCTAAATACCTTCCGACACTTATATTCGGCACATACACGAGCTGGATTTACCTGAGATACCTACAGAGAAAGCCCGAAACAAAACTTAGAGGAGATCCCAGCGACGATTTCACATTCTCCAGTTTCTTCCCTGATTTCCTCAGGTACAAATTAGTTTGCACTTTGTCGGCCCAGCCAACAGATTATCTTGTATTTCTCGTCTTAAGCAGGGTTTGCTCTCGATGCAGACCGGTTATCGACCCAATTGCATCGATTTTCCATCGGTTGCTTTGTGGAAGATCTCAAGCCCCTGGCGAGATGGAGGGTTACACATTGGGAGGTACAGCACTGCCCGGGTCTGACCCCATCGAGGCATCTAGGAGGAGGTAAAGAGGACTTCTTTCTTTTGGTTTGGTTGCTTTGAACAACAGAAAATGCACATTTGTTTAAAAGAGTAAAAAACATGGGATGAACTTTGCAGGGAGAGAGGAGCTAGAGCACTGGAAGAAAGACTGGCGGCTGAGAAGCTGGCTGCTGCACAAAGCATTGAAGAGTTGAAAAAGGATGCCCCTGAAAATAATGTGTAAAGATTATCTTCTTCTTTTAACTTCGAGAAAAAAGAGACAACTCTCCTCTACCAGATAATGAGATATGTGCAGCAGGTTTGGGAGATTCAAACCTGAAGTTTTAACCGGTCGGCCACCCGATCGCCATTGCCTTCGTCCTCTTTCTTTCTTTCTCTCTCTCCCTTCTCTCCTATCTGTTACTTCTGTTTGGGGATTAATATTCTGCAGTCAGTTTTGTTGTCCATATAGCCAGCCGCTGATCAGAAATCGGATCACAGTATAAATGTCTGTCTGTTTGTCTGTCTTTCTTCTTCTTTTCCTGTGTTTCGCTTCCACTTCAGGAAATATTGGTTGATTGCATCGTGTCCCACATTACTTGCAGCTGCATGAAGACGTGGTTCTGGTCTGGTCCCAGGAATAAAAAGAGTACATGTAATCCGTTCCATGTTCCGAATTTTGGTAGTTTGTTTTACATTTTTAACGTCGGTCTCAAAAAGTTACTTGTGTTTTGTAAAATTATTAATTGAACAAAGATGATAATGATTTAAAAATGTTGGGTGTTTCTTATGGTTTGCCACTCTTATTAATCAAATGGGACCCTTTACACCGACAAAATGCAAAGTGATATGCTTTCCTACTTAATATTTTTTGGGTGGGTTTGAGTTATCTTCCGGCTAAACTAAGGATCATGAGGTTGAATGTTAAAAACGTTCAATTGTATGATTTGTATTCCCTAATTGTTTGACCCGGATTAGTACCGGGGATTAGTGTGGAACCTTGATCCGGACTCCCTCGTCTGATCTCCTCGGGAGTGGAAGAAACCTGTGGAGAGTCGGGGGCGGCCCCCGTGATCTACACTCCGACGCCCAAGTTAGAATAGGATATATGATAGAGTGTAGAGAGAAATGTAGAGAGAGATAGGGTTTAGAGAGAGGACCATAAGTGGTAAAGTGAGGGAAGGGAGAGAAGCAGTCCCTTTGCTTGGAGGGTCTGGCCTCCTTATATAGGAGTCGGAGGCATCCATTGGACGCCTCCCGGTGGTGGACGCCTTCCGTCGATGGACGCCCCCCGGTGGTGGACGCCTTCCGGTTAATGGACGCCTCCCGGTGGACGCCTTCCGTCGATGGACGCCTTCCGGTGAATGGACGCCTCCCGGTGGTGGACGCCTCCCGGTGATGGACGCCCCCCGGTGTACTGGACCCTAGAATGGGCTTGGGCCCAAGGTGAGACGCTTTGTGGTGGGCTTGGGCCCGTATTAGGCGGGTTAATACTAGACCCAACATTTTGGCGCCCACCGTGGGGCCCACTACTTCGTCACCGGGAAAAGATGGGAGACGACTTTGAAACCCCGCTCAAGGGTATGACCGAGAACAACACCCTCCGAGGTCTATCACCAAGAGTAGAAGATGAATTAGAGCTTGAGGAGGTAGTCAAAAGCCAAGGCGCACAAATCGCAAGCATGCAAGATAGCCTATCGCAAATCCTCCAGCTGCTGAAGACAAGAGAAGACCCGCCCGAGGGGTCGAAAGGAAGGACTCGAGAAGAAAAGCTAAAGGCCGCCCTGATCCTCGACAGCCCTGCTCGGACAGAAGGCGGGGGACAGGGGGCAGACGAAGTCGGTCTGGGTTTCCTCGAGGAACACTTACGGTCGACCTACGGGAAACACAAAAGTCCCAACGTCCTCCAAAATCCGCTCTCTAAGGAGCTGTTCAAAACCCCAGTACCGCCCAATTTCTCCTCTCTTGGGCTACCCTCGTACAACGGGACCTCAGATCCCGCCGACCACCTTTGCGCTTTCATGTTGAAGATACAACGGGACCTCATATCCCTTGGATTGTTAAATTTTTAGAAAACCACTTATATCAATAATTTTTAGAAAAGAACAATAATCACATTAATAAAAGTAGATACTGGTTATAATAAACAGATATTAATGAGGACTGAAATTTACCATCTCTAACGAATTTTGCTTCATAGATAGAAAAAAAAGTAGAGCGCTTGTTGATAAATAGTTGGTGGTTAATTGACAATGCGATGATTTATAGTTAACAGGTTGGCAGTTTTTAACCGCGCGCACAGAACAAACCTCATCATCTCAAAAAACTCTTTTCCCCCTTTAATTTCGTGCTGTGTTTTCTTTAACCAAACAAAAAGCAATCCAAAGCCAAGCCCAAGGAAGAGAGAGAGAGAGAGAGAGGAAAGAGGGGCCTCCGAATAATCCGCGAGCTAGCCACTTGTATATTCCCTCTTTCTTTCTCCTCCTCTTCTTCTTCTTCTGTTCCCCTTTCCCTTCTCCGACCGTCTTCCTTCCTCCTCCCTTTTTTGACCAACCGGAAGTCAACCTCAATTCCTCCCCTTCCTCCGTCTCCTCCTCCGCCTCCTTCCGCCGCTCAGGTACGCCCTTCCGATCCATCGCCTCCGATTTCCCTGCAATCATCCGTCTCTTCCTGCTATCAATTCTCCCTCCCTCTCTCTCTCTCTTCCTCCTTTGTTTCGCCGTTTCCTGCTTGAATTCGCACGCATCATCTACCGTTTTCTTGCGGTCATCGTCTTGATTATTGCGCTTAATCGGGTGAAAATCATTGGGCTAAGGTTCGGAGCTTTTGGTGTTCGTTTTGATGAGCTCGGATGCTTCTGATTAGACTAATTTTGCTCCCTGCCTATGGCGTGGATCTTACATTGATGCTGGGGAAACGCTGGGATTCGGTTTCTTTCGGCTTTGTTTTATTGTTATTTTCGCTCTGGTCACCGGATAAGGGATACTAATTGCCAAGATGTACATATTTTCCATCCAATTCCGTTTGTGGTAGGGGAGAAGAGAGAAGAAGGGGCGGGGGTTGGGGAGCTGGGAGAGAGTACATTGTTCCGATTCGATTTCAACGTTTCAAATTCATCCCCCGGTACTAGGAAGAACCATGATGATCACTGGATTTGGCATTTGATGAACTCTGTCCAGCCCTGTGTTTGTGAGGGAATTGTTAGGGCTTTGCATGCATGTGCAAATGAGATTACATAGAACTAAGAATTTGTGCCTACTGAGAGGCTGGGGACTCGTTGCTTGTGACGCATTTATGGTAAAAATGTTGGTACAGAAGGGAGAAAATGTGTACTGTTGTTATTGTTTGAGAGATTCAACATAGGGTGAAGCTCCTGTTCAAGATCTTCTCGCTATAGATATCTTGCTGCTTTCCTTATTTGGACGTGTTAAAGCTTTCTTGACTGAAAGAGTGAAAGTTATGCACAGGTGGTGCTGTGAGACTGGTTTCTTGTCTGGGACGACAAATTTAATTTGATTTGGGGTTCCCTTTTTCAGATTTTTTAGATTTTATTATGCCCTCTCCAATTTTTTTTCTTATTGAACTTCAGAAATCTATAAATTGTTGCCACAGGATTCCTGCTTATATAGCTGTTCCTGAACACTTGGTATCTGGTTACTTTATCTCCAATGTTACTGTTTTTGTTATGTTGCTTATATTTGAGCTACAATGAAGGCCGGCTCTCTTTGTGATCATTGTTTTATACTCTTCTTAGTTTAAGTGACATTTTGGGTCTTCAAGGTACTGTAAATACCAGTATTCCCCTTATGGAAGTAACATCAAGTTCAGATTTGCACGTCTTAGTCTCTCATGCAGTCATATAATCCTAGAATTTTTTTTAGCTTCGTTTCTCAGGATAAGTTCTGCAGCAATATCAGACTCTGGCAATCTTGTTTCAAGTTCTAGCAAACTGTGAAATGTGGAGATAAATGAACTTTTTGCTCTTGAAGTGTCTCTTTGTTTCTTGCTCTTTGAAATAACTGTGAAACAGTCAGATATATGAACATGGTTTGGGCATTGTTTGTTGCAATGAAACAAGAGGGGACTGAAAAGCAAATGAACCATCATGTGTGCAATGAATTTCCCCTGAACACCTCCGTATGTCTTCTTGGTGCTTCATAATTCTACAGAGCCTGGACTGTGGTTTTAGAGATAGTCACTTGTGACACTCCCTAAGAACTTAGTTGTGGATAAGTTTTCATCTTTATGTTTAGTTTCTATTTCATGATTTATCTAGCTATATTTGTGCATTCGAAGTAACAACAATCATGCAAGCAGCATCCTCCGTAAACGCAACAATGGACTTTATTTTGGTTTCCTCTTGCTTGTAGGTTGGATTGCATTGAGCACTCAGACTTGAAGACGTCAGTTTATGTGAAGGCCAATGGGGGACAGACACTTCTCAAACACATCAAATTTCTTTGAGAGAGATAGGGGATGGGGCGAAAGAGATGTAGCTGCTGGAAGGTCCTTTTTATATGCAGGTACTGAAGCTTTCTTCTCGTTTATTATTTGTCTAACCTTATTGGCTAATGTCTCTTCAGTAGGTAGTGCTTTGGTGGCTGATTTCAACATTATTCGTGCAACATGAGTGAGATAGGGATCAGAATTTGAGAATAACACTTGGTGGAAAACTTCTATTCCTATCTGTACTGGTAAAACTGTATGTATCTGTAACAATAATACAGTAATTACTTGCTGCAAATATAATAGTTAGTGTGGCTTACGTTACTCTGGTATCTGAAATGCTTGTTGAGAGATAAGGCATGTAAGATTTACCTACAGCTGTTAAGTCTCTCTTTTCATTTGTCAACATTGATGCTGTTTGGCCTTCTGGCAGTTCTTCTGTTCTTATTTACTCCAACCAACTCCATTGCAGGAAGGGCTGTCACTCCTGAAAGCGTTTCTTATGTATACCCATCTGGTAACATCCTGACAAGTGGACTCAACTGTGCCTCTCAGCACACCTGGGGAAGCGGATCAGTTGAACATTCGTCGACAAATAGGTTAGAAGGTGGTCCACAAGTTCATGGGCACCACTCTGCCTCACATGATACCTTGCCTCAGTTTGCAAGTGAGGGAAGCTTTCCTCTGGAACCCGAGGTCAATGCTACCAGTGGCCCTAATCATTATAATGGTCAGATTATGCACGAAGTCAATGGTGGTTTGGTAGATTATACGACGGCCACAGGGAGAGGCCGTTCGAAAAGGAAAATTCCTAGCTTTATTCCACCATGCGAATTGGGTAGCACTCCAGTATTTTATGGCGCAGGAAGTTCCTCTTCCCAGCCAAACGGGCTTCAGCTGGGTAGTACACCTTCAGATTATAGTAGACCTTTCCCTTCCAACTCGTTTCACTTGCCTCCTCCACATGGTGTTGGCAGTTTGACAATTGGAGGTGAAGACTCTGGGAGTAACCCGAGAAGCAGACCTGTAGTTGATTCGGAGCCTAACCCAAGCAGAAGCTATTTTCAAAATTACACCCCTGGTCCAAATGGTCTAACCTCTCACCTTCCAAACCATGGGGCAATGAACGTCCATAGTATAAATAACAATCCATCTGCTTATGGGCAGAGTCATATTGGTATTTCTCCACCCGCTCATTCTGGGTTTCAACAAGTATCAGGTTAGTTTAGTATATTTTGCTTTCTAATCTCATTCCTTCTTACCCTGCTAAGTAATTGTAACTATTATACGTGCAGCAAATAACACCATGGGCCATGAGATAAGTCCATATTATGCTGGAGGAGGGAATGCAGCAGATGCTAGTAGGTATCAGCACCACCTCCATGAATCCATCTTGAGCAGAAATCCCATTTCACCTCCACAGTATTTTCATGGTCTACCTGCCCTTGCTGTAAATGAGGATCATGCTAACTACTATCAAAGAGCCTTACCTAGTTCCCAGAGAACTAACGTAATATCTTTGCACACGGGGCAAGGTGCAGCAACAGCAGCAATTTCAGGAATGAGTCATCAGCCAATTGTTTCAGAAAGTTATCCTTCGAGATTTGCTAGACCCTTTCTAACCAGAGGCTGGCATCACAACAACCATAGGGAAGGAAGGTCCAGCAGGATGCTCGAGAGATTGCACTTACACACAAATGCTGTTGATTCACAAGACAGAATGGGGGGCGAGGTATGTACTTTTTGATTCTCTTGTGCTGTAGATGAAGCGAGATTCATGCAAACCGTCTTGGCCTCCACGCTTTCCGGCTTCTAAGAGTTATCTGACCATAAATATATGGCTACAACTGCTATGGGGCCTGATTCTTGCTACTGTCACTTAGTGTGGTTTTTCGATGATAACTCTGGGAATTACTTTCTTGACCTCGTGTTTTTTACTTCTCTGCAGCCTTTCATGGTGTTTGATGGCTCATATTTATATGGTTCCAGAAATATGTATGATCAATATGGGGACATGAGGTTAGACGTGGACAACATGAGCTATGAGGTTTGGACTTGGCAAAATCGGTTGTATTTGTGTTTCTAAATGATTCTCTTACGATAAAAGAACCTCAATTAACGTGCTGTTCGCAGGAGCTACTTGCCTTAGGAGATAGCATAGGGAACGTCAACACTGGGTTATCTGAAAACGTGGTATCAAAATGCTTGTTGGAGAAGAAGTACTCGAGTTCAGACATAAACGCAGAAGAGACATGTTCTATCTGCCTCGTAAGTACATTTTTTCTTCTTGAATCCCTCTCCTGACCTGCAATTTCTGATGATGCTCGGCATGTTTACAGGAAGAGTACAAGAAGACGAGCAGGATTGGGAAGTTGAAAAAATGTGGGCACAACTATCACATAGGCTGCATCAAGAAGTGGCTGTCTATGAAGAACTCCTGCCCCATCTGCAAAGGACCAGCAGCCCATCTAGCCGGTCCGGATCAAGAATGACGTCTGCTAGCCCCGGTCTCATGCAGAGATAATAATCCTTAATATCTTAGTAATTGTTTGTAAATATGTTGCACAGACAGATATGGGGATTTGAAATCAACTCTTTCCTCCTCTCAGTCCATAATTTGATTACATTCTTGAAACAGAACATCATCCCGTTTGTATATGTAGGAGTAGATGTGTACTGAAAACGGGTCGAAAAAGTTATTCCAGAGCTTTTTTTAATTTCCTCTTGGGACAACTGCAGCTGCTGCTGCTCAGTGGCTACTAGACCCCAACAAGGAAACATGTTCTGTTTGTTGTGCTGATGGAAGTTTTTTTTGTAAGTAAAAATGTTTGAGTTCCCTTGTACAAGATAGAAAGAAGGGATCTGCATTGATATTTGGTAGATGTACAGTAAAGCTTCTGCTTCTTCGTATAGGGCGGCTTGTCGGCGCCACCTATTATTTGTGCAAAATTACAGTAGGAGAGAATATTGAATCAATTTGAAGGAAGTTAAAAGCAATCAAAAGACGAGAGAGGAGGGCACATAAGATTTGAAGAATTTTACATAATCTTTTTCACAAATCAAATGCTCATTGTAAGTGAACAGCAGAATCATCAAGAATCTAGTTGTTGTCGTGGCTTCATTCGTTCGTATGGTTTGCATGGCAGTCTGACAACACAGGCATCCACAGCAGATCAGCTATCAAATGCTTCTCCAGAATAGTATTGCTTCTGAACCATTTTTCTGTAATCTGAAGAAAGTTCAAAAGCAGCGCATAAGATGATAAGCTTAGCACTCTTACAGCAGGGATTCCATTCCATAGACCAAAAGTCCATCATGCCGTGTCAACAACAACTAGAGAAAGAAGACCAACTAAAGACAGATAGGAGGCGGAAACAAACACAGAATAGCTGCTTTTAGAGGGTATAGATGTAAAACAACTTTAGGTGATTTGAACCTAGAAAGTACAGCTAGTTGCCTAGTTGGAAGTTCCAAGTTCTAAAAGCCAGCAGAGAGAATAAGTTTATTCCATTTTCAAAATGTTTATACAAAAGAGATCAAATTAATGCGTATCATAATTATTGCACTTCTGTATTACCTTCCTTGTTGTTCAATAGTTTTGCAGCATAGCTGTTCAGAGGGCTATCGGGATTGGGCTCTACATTGAAGGAAACCAGCAGTTAGTCAACATACAGAAACAAAATGTCCATGACAAAGAAAGGAAGACACGAGTTGGGGAACAGGTTGGCAAGCATACCACCCAATAGGCTTTGAATTGACAAAAGAATCGTTCTGCAGTCGTAAGCTGAAGACCACTTATCCTATAACAGACAAAAGTGAAGAATCTCATCAGTAACAGGAGAGATGCATCGGAAGCAGAAAGCAAACAAGAATAGCAAAACCAGATGCCGGGCATCGGCTTGGCCAGGTTGGATTGGGGGTGAAATGGTGGGTAATAGTTACCTGGAGAATGTCGAGGCATATGTTACCAAACTGATCAACATTTGGATGAAAGCATATTGTCTCAAATTTCACTTGTGGTGGCTTGAACGGGTACTCGAGAGGAAAACGCAGAGATAGCTTGTAGGACAAGCCCTCATAAGCAGTTCCTTTCCCGCCCTCAATCGTTCCAACCCATGTGAAGATGCTCTCACCTTCAGGGAAAGCTGACACGCCAAGATCTCCTCCACTCATCTGCAGATTAGGACAACAAGCAAATGTTTCAGAAACACCCTAACTTTTCTCCATAGCCGTATGAAATTTGAATTCCCACCACGAACACATCCGTTCAGTTTGCTAACTATACACAGCTCTTCACACCATAAGCAAAAATCCACGCTACTCTAACCCATGGCCCATGAAAACTCAACTAGGTTGCAAGTTATCTCAGCATAAGAAATTCAACTAGTTTGTTGCCAATTTACATGAGCAATAAGAACGAGATATCTATGTGTCACCGTGACATTTGGCTGTGGAGAATTTGCAGTTGCATGTTGCCAATTGTCAGGGATGCAAAGGTCAAGAAGTAAAGTGCCCAAGAGAATTGAGAGGGAAAAGGATTTCTCATATACCATTAGTGACATCAATTCCTTCTGCAACCTGAAACCCCACCAAAAGAAAAGAAACACAAGAAAAAGGTCAGAAACAAAACCATTCATATTGCATAAAACTGAAAAGGGAAAGAGCAAAGATTCCAAATTGATGTCTACCCTCCAACCCCAATCCATGCACTCCCTTTTTCCCAGAAACCAAACACATAATTCAGGGGGGAAGAAACCAGGAAAGAAGGGTAAAGGACGATGGCGCCAACACACAGGAATTAGAAAGCGGCCAGCGCCACTAGAGTCTCCAGAGAAAGAACAAATAGCAATCACAGGAAACCAAGAAAGAGAGACAAAAAAAGGAGGCGGAGAGACCTTTGTGATACGGAGGTAGTGTCGACGGAATTGGGAGGAGGGACGGGAGCCTTGGAGGCAGCCGCCGCCTGACGGCGGTGCTGAGGGGAGTTATCGGCGGTGGTGGGATTGGGCCTGACCTCCATGACTAAGTAAGGAGTTTCCCTTCCGCCGCTGATCCGATGAAGAATTCAAGTCCCAGAGAATTGGAGTGGAAGGTAGGGAGTGAAAAATTAAGTATGTAATCGAAATCCAAAGAGAACAGCCAAGGCCGATCAATCAATCAAAACGAAACCAGAAAAATTGTAATCCGATTTTGCATTCCTGGCTTATTTTAGTTCCCAAAATGCTTTTCTTTCTTCCTTTTTTCTTTTTCTTTTTCATTTATATTGGACTTTCTTCATAGTTTTTTTTTTTTTTTTTTTAGGAGAGACTTCATAGTTATTTTATTGAACTATTTTTTTTTTTTTTTGACAAAAGATAGATATTTATATTGATTCAGACCAATAAAAGTTACACCCTGGAAAACAGCCAGGTCTGAAAATCAAAGACAGGACTCATAGCCGGGGACAAAGAAAGGGCCTTTCTAGCCACCGAATGGGCTACCCTATTGCTACCCCGACCTACAAATCGAACCAAGAACTCTGACTGGGCCCTAAAATAATGCACAACTTCAGCAAGAACCGCTCCAGCCTGATTGTCTCTAGCATCTCCCTGATTGATCTTATCAACGATCACCTTGGCATCGCCTTCAAAGACAACGTTTGTAAATCCAAGCTCTAGACACCAGAACATAGCTGCACGAAGCACCAGTAACTCCACCACCAAGGGACTATCGATCACGGGAATGTGGACCCCTTTTATCAACAGGATCTCACGAGAGGGAGTCAAAATAACAATCCCTCCCGCTGAATGAGACCCTCTCTTCGTAGCACCATCCCACATACACACCATTCTACCAACCCCCACCGGAGGTTGCGGAGCAGACCCCGGCACAACCGTATCCGGCGAACTGCCTACCGGCGGCACACTCATCCATTCCTCAAATTGCTGGTGGAACTGTCGCATCAAAGCAGGGATGTCAAACTGTTTGCCCTCAAAGACCACCCAATTCCGGGAACGCCAGATCCTCCACAGGACGGCAACGACTGCCATGAATAGAGTGGGCTGGTGAACCAAGGCAAGCAACTTCTTAAGAAAAAGCGGAAAAGTCTGCCGGGGCAACCCTTCGCCCAGGTACTCCAAACCCGAATAGTCCCACAGTGCACGAGCGACCGGGCAATAGAGAAATAAATGCTCCATTGTCTCCGAACCAGCCCAACACACCGGGCAACGCGGGTGCACCGGGACCTTCTTCTCAATAAGTGCCTCAGTGGTTGGGAGTGCCCGGCTAAAGATCTGCCAGAGAAAAACCTTTAACTTAGGGGGGATCTTAGCATCCCACACCCGGATCCAACTCCCCTTATCCATCCAACTTGCCAGGGACTGCCAACTACCCTTCCTCCTATCCAGGGACACCGCAAGGTGATAAGCCGATTTGACAGTAAAAACCCCGTCCTTCGTACCATGCCAGATCAATTTATCCTCCATATTTTGCCGAGGCAGAGGGATTTCCTTAATTGCTCGACAAGTAACCGGATCAAACCATTGATTCAGTTTAGCATCATTCCATCTCCCCTCCCCTGGCCAAATAACCTCAGCCACCCTTGGGCTACCTTCACCTGGCAAAATTTGCGGGTTATAGCGCAAATCTTCCAATGGAACACGCGGTATCCAATTAGACTGAAGGAGGGAAGCAGTACTACCATTCCCAATCTGCCATCGGAGGCCTTCTTCCAACAGCTGGCGCCCAAACAAAATGCTTTGCCAACCCCAGGACGGCCGAGATCGGGCTTTGGCTTGCAGAAACGATCCATTGGGGAAGTACTTGCCTTTATAAACTTGGGCTAAAAGGGACTGAGGCTCAGAAAAGATACGCCAACCAATTTTAGCCAACAGCGCTTGGTTAAAATGCTCAAATCGACGGAACCCCATCCCCCCCTCGTGTTTACTTCTACACATATTCCTCCAGGACACCCAACGCACCTTTGAGTTACCGTCCTCAGCTCCCCACCAGAACCTGGCAACATGCTTATCCAGTAATCGACACAGGGACAGAGGCAATTTGAAACAGGACATTACATGCAATGGCAGTGCCATAGCAATTGACTTAATCAAAGTCTCTTTGGCTGCCCACGAGAGTGTCCTCTGTTTCCACCCCTGAAGCCGTTCAAGCAATTTCTCCTCCAGGTAACGGAAAGTTGCCATTTTTGACCGTGCAATAAGCGTAGGCAATCCCAAATATTTATCGTGGACTCCTACCGCCCCCACCCCCAAAATAGTGGCCAAAAACTCCTGATCCGGTTGAGCAATATTTTTGCTAAAGCAGACAGCCGATTTCTCCAGATTCACACGCTGGCCACTGAGTTCCTCATAATCATTCAGTACCTCAATCAGATTCTCACATTCTTGCAAAGATCCACGCAGGAATAAATAAGAATCATCCGCAAAGAAAAGATGAGAAATCCGAGGAGCACGCGGAGCCACCTTTACCCCCGCCAAACGCTTCTCCGAAACTGCTTTACGGATAAGTGCCGCGAATCCCTCAGTGAAGAGCACAAATAAGAGTGGGGAAAGCGGATCACCCTGCCGTAGGCCCCGGGAAGGACTGAAATAACCTGAGGGGGTCCCATTCATTAGAACTGAGAAAGAGGCAGATCGAAGACACTCATAAATCCATCCTTGCCAGACCGAGCTAAAACCCATCTTATCCAAAACCGAAAGAAGAAACGGCCATTCGACTCTATCATAGGCCTTTTCCATGTCAACCTTTAGAGCCATATACCCTTTCTTCCCTCGCGTTTTAATTTTAAGATAATGCATTAACTCATGTCCAAGGAGGATATTATCAATTATCTGCCTCTCCCGAATGAAGGCATTCTGACCATCTGAAATGATAAGCGGTAAGAGGGAGGAGAGCCTCTCAGCCATGATCTTGGTTATAATCTTATAAACAAACTGGCACAGGCTAATTGGGCGTAACTGCTTCACATGTTCCACATTATCTACCTTGGGAATCAGCGTTAGCCAGGTATGATTAAAGCTTTTGAGCATCCTACTCGTTTCAAAAAACGAGCACACAGCCTCAATTACTGACTCTCCAACAATATCCCAGAAGGCCTTAAAGAATTTGCCCGTGAAGCCATCAGAACCAGGAGCTTGCGTCGAGCCCATCCTGAAAACTGTTCTTCTGACTTCACTTGGCAAAACTTCAGCCGTCAGGCTAGCATTCATCTCTGGTGTGACACTGCGAGGGATCGGCAAAGCCGCCACCCTCTCAGCCACATCTGGAATCGTAGTCTCTGAGGTAAATAAATTCTGGTAGAACTCTGTAGTAATAGATGCCTTATCTTTCTCCTCCGTTACCCATTCTCCTCTAGTGTTATGTAACCCTGCCACAAAATTCCTCTTTCGCCTAGTACGCGTCACCGTATGAAAATATGAGGAATTCTGATCACCTTTCTGGAGCCATCGTACCCTTGACTTCTGCTGCCAATAGCTTTCTTCTGCCTCCCATTGGCGCGACAGCTCCCTTTCCAGGATACGGATCGAGTCCCAATCAATTGGGTAAATTGCTCGGATACGCTCAATTTCCCCTTGAAGAGTTTTGATATTGCGTAGGGAATTCGTGGTTCCTGCCCTACTCCAGTCATAGAGAAGATGTCTCAACTTTTTTAGGCGCTCCCATAGCCGAAACATAGGGGTACCTTGAATATTCTCCTGCCATACATACTGGACCATGGCCCTTACCTCTGGATTATCCGCCCAGCGGGCGTCAAAGCGGAAGAGGGGTCTGGAATTCCGAACATATGGCTTATCAGAGAGGAGCAAGGCGCGATGATCAGAGCCCTGGTCCGTGAAGTGCTTAACCAGGGACTCAGGCAAAATATCAATCCATGACTGGGAGCACAACGCTCTATCCAGCCTCTCACGAATACACGCAGCCCCCATACGCTTGTTTGTCCAGGTGAACTGGTCACCCTGAAATCCTGGGTCATGGAGCCCCAAATCCTGGACAAACTCACGAAGGCTCAGCGATTGAGCGGCATTCCAAGCATTCCCCCCATCTTTCTCGCCCTCATGAAGGGTCGCATTAAAATCACCCATGACAACATAGGGAAGAACGATCTCATTACAAATCTCCTGGAGTTGGGCCAATTGACCCGCCCTAGTTGCCAGGTCACAACTAATGTAAACCGAAACCACAACATAAGAAAAACTGACTTCATTAATCTGAGTGCAAATACAAAAATTGGAATGAAAGAACACCGAGGCAACAACCCCGGGGGACCAAGCTACCACTAACCCTCCCGATGCATCAACAGCATCAACAAAAAAACAATGAGAATTCTGAAAACCCAAACCCCGCATACGACGGGCAACTACTTTCCGGCTCGATCGTGTTTCTGAGAAGAACATAACCGTGGATATCCGCCCAAATCCGACCTTATCGGGTAGGGTAAAACCCGAACTCGAAGAACTTTTAGTGGGTACGGGTAAAACCCGAACCCGAATATTGCGGATAATGGGTGGGCATGGTTTTCTCACTATCCAACTCGAACTCGGCCGATTATACACATGCATATATATTTTGTCTAGAAATAATCAATAGAGTGAAAGTTTGTTATTTTTTTTTATAATAAATAGAATAATAATAACAATTATTTTGTATTGTCGAATATCAAATTATTATTTTTATTGAAATTGATCTTGGAAATTTATTCAGCATTGTGGATTGAAATATCAAAAGGTATCAAATATAGGGATGGCAAAAATATCAGTAACCGTGGATATCCGCCCAAATCCGACCTTATTGGGTAGGGTAAAACCCGAACTCGAAGAACTTTTAGTGGGTACGGGTAAAACCCGAACCCGAATATTGCGGATAATGGGTGGGCATGGTTTTCTCACTATCCAACTCGAACTCGGCCGATTATACACATGCATATATATTTTGTCTAGAAATAATCAATATTTTTCTCTACAAACTTTACATTTAGCATATAAATATAATATTTTATGGAATTGTGTTATTTTAATTAATTTTCTTCATTCTAGTGAATTGTTGTCGTACTTTTCTTCTTACGTAACGTGAGAATACTCCTGAATATCAACATATTGGTTGGAGTTATAAAGAGAAACTATTACCCATGGATAACCGTGGATACCCGAAACCCGAACGGGTATGGGCACGGTTTGGATTTTTTACTCGTTTCTTATATGTGTATGGGTATGGGTAAAACCCGAACTACTTTGGGTAGAGTAACGGATATGCACTATCCGTCCCCGACCCATTGCCATCCCTAATCAAATATTTATAATTAATTAAATATAGCCACAACTTCTACTTGGTTCTCGTTTTTTTATAACTCACAAGCCCCCAATTCCCACCTAACCAGGGTTGGCTTTTCTTATTTTCTAGGCCACTCTTGTTCTCACTCAATTTCTTGTTAATTTTTTTTAAAAAAGTGAATATTCTCTTTAGTCGTTTCTTAGCCTCCAAATCGTCGAATCAGTGATTACCATTGAAGAGGAATTGAGATATCACCAATTCACCATCTCCTCCTTCTCTTTCTCCATGTTTTAGCTCTGAACAAACACAATACTTTTGCCTATTCTCTTAGCCTCAAACCCGAGCTTATATTGAATCCATACGTGCGATTAGTTTTTATTAGGCTTTTCTAACATCAATTTCTCATCACCAAGATTTTAATCATGAAATTAAAACCATTAAAAAATACTCGCATTATAGGTGTTCGAAGAATTATATTTTTTATACATTTAATTGTTAATTTCAAAATGATTAATTTAGTATTCGGGAATAAAGATATCGTATCCAAAAAATTGGGAAATTGGAAACTCAAATTTATTTATAGATTGAAATAAATTTTCAAACATTATTCGATATTTGAAATATCGATACTTGGTACCATATCGAGATACTACTATCGTACCAATTTCCATTCTTAGGTTCCGATGATATGCCCTCTGACCTCGTCTTGGTTTACCTAGAAGTATTTTAATCATTTGAATTGCAAATTTTTCATAAGTCAACCTATATGGGAAATTTATATGAGCCACTTTTATGTAGTTAAATTAACATGCAATATACCAAGGTTATTATGATATTGATCAAATTTTTATTTTTTAACAGCAGTACTAGACTGATATGCTATGAGGTGAACAATATTTTTTAATTTTCGTTATTAGTTGGACTTCCTTTCTACCCCGATTCGCCAGTTTGAAAGCTAAAAAGAGAAAATGTGCCTGGGTTTCTTCCTTGCTCTTACTTCTTCGGTACAACAATTCTATACATCACATGCTTTCGATTCTATCATCATGTACAACAGAATGTACCTTCCCCCTCCAACTGCAAACCGAAAAAATGAGAAAATCCGATCCCCAACGCCAAAGAACAAAATAACAAAAAGATTTGAACAAGCAGCACTAATCTCTCTACCCTTTCCTGAACGTGAAATCCGACAACCCAATGTTCATCTCATGCTGCGTCCTGATCGATCCGGGCCCCGGCGGCAGCCGCATCTCCTCCGCCGCCACCACCACCTGCTCTATATTCCTCACCGCCACCACCACATCCTCGTCCCCCTCCTCCTCCGCCGCCTGCTGCTGCTTCGGCTGCCTCAAACTCATGTTGTGCTGGAACTGATCCTCGGAGTACTCCCGGTGCCCGCCGGCGCCGCTTCCACTGCCGCCGTGGCTGCTGTAGTTATGGTGGACCGGCGAGTTCAGGGCCTCCGGGTCCCACTGATCAGCGTCGAAGTTGGAGTTCCTCGCCGGAGAGTTCATGAGGCTGTCGGGGGCCGTGCTGCTCCGGTAGTTGTGGAGGAGGTGGACAGGGGACATGCCGTGGCTCGGCGTCTGGGGCCGGCTGGACGTCGGCGTGCCGCCGTGTCTGGTCTGCCTCCTCGCCGTCCGGTGCCAGTTCTTGAGCGCCGTCGCCACTCGGTCGTTGAAGATGGTTGGCCTCATGGTGGAACCCATTTGTGTGACCAGTGCGTACAGCGGCAGGGTCACGTAACTGCACAGCACTTGGATCATCACCCTGCATAGATAGAAGATAAGGATACAGAGTTAGCCCTGACTCTCGACTGTTCAATTTGTGAATTGTGAGTTCCATTGACGTTTTTTCGGGCCGAAAATCGACTTACCCCATGGAGATTCGGATGACAATGTCCTCGGTCTTCTCGTGGAAGCAAGTTTTGATTCCAAATTCGTACTGTGGGGGAGATCGGAGTGGAAGATATGATTAGAATGTGATTGTTGTGAAAAGGGGTTGATTCGTTGTATTGATTAATTTGCTTACCACACTCCAAATGAAGAAGGCGAGCTGGAATGCATTCTGGAAGAGGCAGAAATGGATGAGGGAGAGAATGAGGCGAGGGCTGCTGAACCAGAAGAGGTCATCTCCTGGTTGAACCACAGGTGCGCCTTTAACCACATCGCCTCTGTCCTGAATTCTGAGTCCCAGCTGGGTTATGATCACTTGAAGCTTTACTCCCACCACCAGGATTATCTGCAATCACACCAGTGTCCCAAATTCCATTCATTAGCCTTCTTGTCTCGCAAGCAATGAACTTGGGGATGGATGGGGAAAAGGTAAAAGAGAGAATTTGTGCTTACAATTAGTGGAATGAAGGGTAGCCAGAGATAAGCAAACCATCCTGTGAATCACAAAGATACACAACAACTCGTTTGTCTTAATTCTTTGATCCATGAAATGGGCAAATGAGTTAACCATCATAAATTCTGGAAGTGTTGGTCTTACCATGTGTGTTCGACATCAGGAACAGCACTGCAAAAAACCACAGAACCGGACTGCAGGGGAAGATTGAGATAATACATCAGTTAGTTACTTAGCTAGCTAGCTAGTTGTATGCGCTATAAGCAAGGAAATGAACAAGGAGGGTGAGGGAGAGCAAAAACCTGATCCCTACAACAACTTTGAAGTCGTCCTCGAGTGATCTGTTGACGTATTTCTGGAAGTTGAATCTGCTCTGACTCCCAGGTGCCAAATGTGCCTGCAATATGCAACCAACTTCCAATTTTTAGTGATCATAGTTACTGCCGGTATAACTAAGCATACTGATTGGTTAATAACTTCATAAATTGCTGTTATTTTCGTTCTCGACTCACCGCGATAAACCCATGTCTCAGGGTCATGTAATCCACCTTGGTCACTGATCTAAAGAACTGTCTGAAGAAGCAGACCTGTTGTTACAGAATAAGGAAAAGGAGGAGATGGTCAGCCAAGCATGACGAACCCTAGAATTGACTGTAAACTTCAGCAACCATAAATGGTCCGTTGATGGTTATGGTACTTACAATCCAAAGAAGAATTGTGGACTTGCTCCATAGTTTCAAGTGGCGACGCCCAAAAGATGTATCCCTTGCAAACCTAAATCTCTCTGGGTCTGCACGCACAAACAAGTCAGCTGCCACAATCAGCACATGGATAGTTGGTTATTTGAATGAAATGAACTTTTAAGGCAGAATGAAGTTTACCATTATGGTACTGATACTCAAGTGTCTTGGTTTCATCCTCCCATTGCCTCCACTTTCTCATCTGCAATATCCAATCACTTTTGTCAAGTAAAAGGGGTAAAGCAGACAGAAATAAAAGAAGAAAAAACCTTATCCCAATGGAAAGCAAGGGGGAAAAAAGATAGTTTCATTCACCAAAGTACCTTGGTTCTGCCCAGTGCATAGGTGAGGATGCAGTAAAGGATGTGGAAAACTGCCAGCACGAAGATAAATATATGCAGCTGATGGATACCATAGGCCGACACAAACGCTACTTTTCCCTGAAGCATTTCCACAAACACCTCTCCTTCAATATCGTTGATCCCGATAACCACAACCAAAAAACAGAAGAAGGGAAGAAGACATAAAAACTATCTCGATTGCAGTAAGTGTTGATTACCTTCTCTGTACACTTGTCAACGCCTTTGGTGGCTAAGATTCGCCTAACGCTCACTTCAGGATCCAGAAACTGGAGAAGACGGCGGCGGCGGTCCTCGTCGCCGTCCCCTGAATCCTCTGATTTCTCTTGTTTCTTGGTGCAAGGATGCCAGGTAGCTCCAATGCTTTCGGAGACGCAAATACTCGAGATTGGGCTTTGGAACACTGTGAGCAGCAACGACAGGAAACCCAGCAGCATCAGCTCCGCTTTCACTTTCTCCAGCGCTTCCACTAGAGCTGGCTTGTGCAACTTGTGCAGCCACTGGATTCAAGAACCGAGAAAAAAACAGAGTCAGAAACGAGAAAGAAAAAACAGAGACCAGCTGCTAGAAATCGGAAAGTATGGATCTTCCAATGTTCTCACCTTGTGGGCGAGATGGATCAGCTGTTCGATGAAGATGGAAATGACGACCAGCACAAAGCACACGGCGGCGACAGCCCAAGTGGGCGTCTCCTCCAAAGTCCGCTCCATGTTGCTCCCGCCGGCCATCTCTCAAACTTTTTCCGTCCGATCAACTAATTCAATTTCTTTCCTGACAACCACCCAATCGATCAAAGCCCAGAAGACAAAACTGACAAGCAAATTGCAAGGCTATAGCTCCGGCTCTAATCGAGCTCCTTCAAACATTACACACTGCAAAAATGCTTGTGAGTTGTTAACAAATGGAGGGGGGAAGGAAGGAAGGCTATATACATCGATGTACACAGAGAAAGACACACAGAGAAGGAGGGAACGGGAGACTTTGACTATTTCAGAGATGAGGGCTGGGAGAGAAAGTGAGTTTAAGCGCGTGTATGCAAAACAATGAAACGATGAATCGATCTCTTTGTCACTCTCATTCTAATCGACAAAGAAAAGTCTGAAAAATGAGTCCTCAATTATAATTCCATCTTCTTTAAAAAAAACTATTATTATTATTATTATTTTCCTTAACAAGAAAAATGTCCCTTCCTTTGCAAAGAATAACTAATTTTACCAACAAAAAAAACTAATTTTAGATCAGACCTAAGTTTCTTAAATTTTCTAATTTTGATTTACTATTAAACTAAACTCTTATTCACTAGAATTAGAATGACTAACAACAATATATAGATTCGATTTAAACGGACTCGAACCATGATAAAATTTCGGTTTAGACAATGATTAAGGAACACAAAAGCATCTAGCTAGCCTCATTCCTCAACCCGCCATTGGATTGAAATGTTTCGGTTGACTGAGTTATGGGGTGGTTTTGACTTTTGAGTAACTTTGCTGTCCCATCCATGGCTCCAGTGTTTTACTTTTCCCCAGGTTTCCAAAACAGCGGGGAGGATTAGCGGTTTTAGTCCATAATTTTTTGGCTGTATGTGATTAGGGGGATTTGATCATTGATTTAGTGGTGGATTGCAGTGCATGGGAATGAGGAGTAAGGCCTGAGAGGTAAGATCTAAAGAAGGGCGGCCCTCCAACCCCATTCATTGTCAGCTAGCTTCATTATAATATGATGATCTATCTGTGTTTTCTTTCTCTCTTTTGTTTGTTAGTCTCAGCTCTTTGGTTGGTTGAAATTAGTTAATGCCCATTTGGGTTGAGACAGAATCTGGATATTGACGACATTAACTTTACAGTTCTGTAAAAGGAAGTGCATAATTAAACAGGTAAATGGTTAAGTAATGGTGATGATGATGATCATATAACGAACTAGATAAGTAGTTAGGTTAGTTAGTGCGTTTCTCTCTAATTTCTCGCCTCTCTCTGAAGTCTGAACGACAAGAAGAAACAAGGCCATATGGGCTGGGTTGTATATATAGTAAAGCCATCGATTTCGGCCCAGTGAGCAGAGCAGAGCCCGGTCCAGCCTGCGCGGTTCGACGTGCATGGGTTGTATTTATTTCCTCTCTCAACTACGTTAAAAAGTATTGCATTCGGCACCAAACGACTCGAATGAAAAGGGTAAATACAATTTAATATCCAAATCTTTCATTTTAAACAATATAATAGCCAAACCTTTTCGAAAACAATCTAATATCCTAATCGTCAACTTTTCGTTCGTTTGACCGTTAGTTGACACTTCAAAAAAGTTCGAAATACTACGTTTCATCAATATCCATCGATATCTTCTCTGAAAAACCACCAACATATCGTGGTTCCAAACCCGAGAAGTCCATGACTCCACCATGATGGTATAGAATATATGAATATTCAGTCATCTGCAATGCCAAAACAAGAAAACAAAGTTGTATTGTGACAATTTCCCCTAAACAAAGCTTTTTTGAAGTGTCAACCAACGGTCAAACGGGCGAAAAGTTGACGATTTGGATATTAGATTGTTTTCGAAAAGATTTGACTATTATATTGCTTAAAATGAAAGGTTTGGATATTAAATTGTATTTACCCGAATGAAAATGTTGACTTCAATGAGAGATGGAGAATGAATGACTTCAAAATCACAGAACGATGGGACTTAAAGGGCAAATATTATTTGTCTTGTAGGCGGCAACATGGATAGCGGGATGGCGCATGTGTGTTCTCTTTTCGATTTTTCGTCGTCCTTTTCGTTCGAGATGTCAACAGTTTCAATTGAGTTATAATTTGCATGAGTTATTTATAAAACAAGTCATTTTTTTTAAATGTAGACATTTGAAAATTTAGTCATTTTCAGAATTTTAGAGTTTTTAGAGGAGTTGTTCTTAAAAGAGTCTTTTGTATAATGTTATCATTTTGGCTCTACATTTAATATATTTCATTACCTTATTTTCTATCATAATAAAACCAACCAACACGTAAACAATCTTATTTTGCAACCCACGAAACATATTATTACGAGCCATGTATAATAGTACTACTTTCTAATTTCAAATAATAATTTTATGATAAATTTCTTTATAAAGGATAGAGGCTCCAAAAGTCTCGAATTTATATTAATTACAAAAATTCATGCAAATGCCTATTAAATAGTGACGTTAGTGAATGAAAAAGATGCGTCATTGAATAGAATGACTCGGGAGAGAGAGACGTCGAGCTGGCTGCTCCTTTTTGCGGTACTGTACGTTGATGCGCATCTGACGGTGGAAAGTGACTCAGTTAACATTCTCTTCTCTTCTGGGTTGCTTCCCCGCCCTTATTTTTCTACCCATTTCTCACTTGAAGATGATAAGATTGACGTGGAAATAAATAATCAAACGTTAATAATCGGCCGCCACGAGTTATAAAAATACCGGCAACTCACTAACAAACAAACACGATTAGACAAAGGCATAATTCAGGTCATGCCTCGAAATGTGCAGGAATAACGGAAATGAACACAGCAAAACATGTTTAAAGATGGAACAAGTCATTTCCCGATGAGTAATAAACAGCCAGGCCCCGCGTGTAAACTCGTTCGTTGTCGCACGCAATAAATTATTGTATTTGATTCATTCATCATCGGAAACAAACACACATGATCAGTATTCTGGGAGGATTTATCCACTAATGCCAAGTGTGAAGCACTCGATTACGTTAATTACTGTTATTAACTGAACCCAAAGGACTTGGCGATGTCACAGAATCTTAATTGTCCAAAAGGGTTACCACAGAATTCTCTTATACAGTAGTTTGTTAGCACAAGTTGGAAAGTTTTGGGTCTGACAAGGTTCTTTGAGGTCCAAAACAGTTGCTCAAAGATTATACAAATTTATGTCCACGCCTTGAGACATGGTCGTTAATAATCTGCCGCCACGAGTTATAGAAATACCGGCAACTCACTAACAAACAAACACGATTAGACGAAGGCATAATTCAGGTCATGCCTCAAAATGTGCAGGAATTAACGGAAATGAACCCTAAGGACTTGGCGATGTCACAGAATCTTAATTGTCCAAAAGGGTTACCACAGAATTCTCTTAATACAGTAGTTTGTTAGCACAAGTTGGAAAGTTTTGGGTCTGACAAGGTTCTTTGAGGTCCAAAACAGTTGCTCGATAGAAGATTATACAAATTTATGTCCACGTCAACTATTTATAGACACATAAGTTTGAATGTGAATTCATGTACTATGTATAGTGTTTCGTATCATTGTGTTCTTGTTCAAGGGAATGACCTTCAGTTTCCCCCTTGATTATAAGATTAGAAGACACCATAAATCGTAAAATTTCCTAATGTGAGATTTATGAGACTAATGGCGAATATATGTTACTAATGAATAGAAATAAAAAATAATAGCAACTTTTCAAAGAGAGGACGAACATTTTGGAGGCGCAACTAACAATAGTCCGTAGTGTATGCAGTCGGACTGTCATTGAAATAGTATGTTTTGCCACTAGGTGAGTAGCTATGTTAAACCTCCAAAGAGCAACAACATGAAACTAACCCAAAAAACGAGAAGAGAGAGTGAACTTCCTCTAGAATAGCTTCTACTCTCAATATTTTTTTCCTAACCAAGATAAGCCCCCCAGGGCCAGGGCATGGTGACAAATTTACAAAACAAACAAAAATAAAGTACGATATTCGCTATGCAACTGAACTTCCGATGAAAGAGTTTGTTCTGCCACTAGCGGGACATCTTTGTGAAAGCTCCAAGGAGCAAAAAAGACACGAAGAGTAGGAAGAGAGAATGAACTTCCCTTTATGGCTCTGGCTAGGGAGGGCTTCCTCGACATAGGATCCTTGATGACCAGTTGAGAATCTCCGCAATATGTAACAATCAATACATTATGAGTCAGATTCTCATAGCATCATTAAAGGCAACTAATTTTGATATGCAAGCATCGGTAATACCATAATAGAATTTACAAAAAAAAGCAAATCAAATAGTTACATCACCTGAGAAGCCAACAGAGCTAGTTGTACATCCATGATGATTCTTTGATATGATTAAATAAACCATTTAATAGATAAATTCGAGACTTGCTTTCCGTCACAGGTTGAAGAGTTGCTCCACGATAACTGCATTAAGAGCATTCTCTTCTAGATTGGGAGACCGACGTGGATGTGATTCTTACCGTTCTTGTTGACATGATTTCACGACGAGCATTATTTCTTGATTTGCCTTTACAACACTAAGTTTTTCCTGCAAAGAGACCAACTAAAAAGACACCACTGTGGTCCTTGAAATATTTATCCGAGAGATTAAAGTTTGCTTTGAGACATAGTCGGAATCTCTGACAATAATTAAGTTATACAATATATGTAAAAAAAAAAGTGATAGGCAGTTATATTTGATTGACCAAGCAATTTCACTATTCCCCAAGTTCCCCGGCATTGACGAACTAGGGGCTGCTAATTAAATCCAAGTCACTCCAATCTCATACAAGGTCAGGAAAGGTACTTTTTTTTTATGGAGTTGCCATCTATAGATTTGCTATAGTCCAATGTGAAAAATACGATAAGACACCCGAAGTCCATCCTTCCCAGGATCTTATTAGGGGTTGATTTTGTGTACAATGTAGGATAAGAGAAGTACGTATGATTTATGAAGAAGGGAACAGCCTCAGAGTATGGGCAAGAACGTGTCTTCGTTATATACAGAAATAATGGGGCAAAAGGAGACAAACCCACTAGCTAGTGACTTCCTCCTATCTTATATATAGTCCACTTGGTTCCTTATATTGAATCACAGAAGAGTTATGGGGCAATCCGACCTAGGTTTATCAACCGGTATAATTGGGTTAAAAATGTTTTGGATATCACTGAAGTATAAGAGTCGATGTACTTAATTATATCACCTGTCTCGAGTCAGGGCATTGAATATGCATACAACATTCCATTAAAAATTAGTCAAATGTTAACTTTCGGTTAACAATTTTGTTAGTAATATTGACTTGGCAACATGATACCGACTTGGAAGAGACACATGAAGGTCAACATTCCAAAATTCTAGTATTTTAACTAAGAAAAAGAGTTATAAAATTGTTGATGATAACGTAAAAATGACTAATATTATTATTTTGATGCATTACGAAAAATTTGGCTAATTAATAAAATTTTAATAGGTTTGGATAATGCCTTATGCCTGAGAGTTGAGGAAGTAGGGTAAACTCTTCTATGAAATAAACTTGCACCTAATTTGGTACATTTATGGGTCTCAAATGTACCAATTCCCAATTATTATGAAAGCTGGAGGCTGCAGCCTGAAGAGTTAGGTTGCAAGAACAATCCAGGGGAGGCGTTTTCTTGCTTCTGGATTCAATATAATAAGAGAACAGAGAATACTTTCCGCCATTAAAGGGGAAACTAGGTAAGCAAACCCCATTGTTTTTTTTTTTTTTATTCTTCTCCCTAATCTTGGTCAAATGAATGATTCGTAGGAATTTGAAAATCCAGCCAAACCTCTAATGACCCAAACGCTACAATATGACCAATTTCGTCCTTACAAAAGAAGACGAGGCACATAGAACCAAATTAGCCGATTGCAGAATATAATGTCTACAGATTTACGTGGAATCGGTATTAGAGGCGCATTAATTTATGTACATTAATCTTTTCTTATGGCCTCGCTATATATGGAGCTGACAAAATAGATCCAACGCGGTCCTATATATTAGATGTCTTCGTAAATAATTTTTTCTTTTTCACTCTGTTTGGGAAGAGGGGTAAATGGGAGGAGGGTGCAAATGTGAGGGGTAAACACAGTTTCCAACACATTTGCACCTGTTTGGTTAATTTGGAACAGTAGGGGGGTGCAAAACGAGAGTGCAAATTTACTGTTTCGGCTTACCCCCGAATTGAGGTGCAAAGGAAGGAAGGAAGAGAGGGGGAGGGGGGAATTATGGAATTTTGTTTTTCTAATTGTGTTATATATAATTATATAATAATTAATATTATCAATTTCTTCTTTTTATAAATATCATTAATGTAAACATTATTCGGGGTTGACCATTTGACTCTGGAAACAAGTTTATAAATGTTCGTCAAGTCAAATCTAGATCTCTTGGTTGAATCGAATTTGCATTGAAAATTAGATATACAAGGTGTTTGTGGAAAAGATAGAGAGAAATTGTTTGGTTAACTCATTTTATTTGACTAAATAGTTAAAACTTACAAATTCGAACGTGTTTGACTAAGTTTGACAATTTAAGATTAAACTAGACACGAAAACCCTATATAGGATGACCAGTTAGGAGTTGAGCTTCGAGTTTTGAGATCGCTCGATCAATGATTATTACAATTGTTATAATTAATTATTATTTGAGCATTATTATATAATAACTATTTTTAGTAAATTATATTTATTATTATATAGTAATATTTATTTTATTATTTTATGATAATATTTATAATTTTAAAATCTATTTTATATTTTTAAAATCTATTTTAAAATAATATAATTATTTACTTTGCACTTTATTTGCACCCCCCTACTTTTTCATCCAAACAACAATTTACCCCTCCACTTACACCCCCCAGCAATTTGCACCCCCCAGCAATTTGCCCCTCAACTTGCACCCTCCTGCAATTTGCACCCCCCTTGTTGCCAAACAGAGCGTTTAACTCGGCGAAGGAATAAAACAAGAATCATTGTTGGTACTAATTGAACTGAATATAGATTGTGTTTATGCCTGGAAAGTACCGGGCGGTTTGTGAAGCTCACTGACTCCGTGCGGTCTTGGGAGGATGAGAGGCGACCTTCGAAGTCCTGCAACAAAGGTCCTCAGGGAAGCCCTGGGACCTCCTCCGATGCCTAAGTTAGTGAGAGAAGTAAGTAGAGTGAAATAGAGAGAGAATGGGGTAGATAGGAGTTACCATAAATGTGATCCGTTGCTGGGTATTTATACTAGTTGGGTCTAGGAGTGAGGACAAGCTACGTTCTGTCGGGCGGTCTGACGCTGTGTCGGGCGGTCTCCGACCGCCTCTGACTTCTCATAAATGCCTGGTCAGATCCGTACTTTGTTCAGTATCCGTACCTTGTTGTCAGGATGTTGACTATATCCTCTGTCGGGCGTCCTGCTTTGTTTCCGTTGTATGCTAGGCGGTCTTATTAGGTGAGACCCATAGACCGCCTCCTATTTCTCTGGATTGGGCTTGTTTGCTTTATTGGGCCTTTTTTGGTGGTCATGGGCTCAGAGGCCCAAATGCTTTAATGATTGTCCCAACATTTGCCCCTTAGGCGTGAGAGGCTTTAGGTTCGCGCGGCTAACTGACTGCCTAGGTATCATTAAGCGGTTCTGGGTCGCCTTGCCCGTGACCGCCTACCTGCCCCTGGTCGTGCGTGCGTGGAGTCGGATCGCCTGAGGGGCGGTTTTATGGCGTGCGCGTCTCTTCGAGTGACCGGGTGAGTGCCACGCGCTACACCTCGAAGGTAGCGCTCTGACGCGAGGAGGCGAAACGTCATCCTCGGTCTTGGAACCCCTTTTCTTTCATTTAAATGGCCTTGGGAGAGCCTTTTTCCGCCATTTTTGCTTCTTCTTTTGGAAAATTGCTCGTCTTCTTCCTCTCTTCTTCTCCGACAGAGTTGGAGCTCTCCCCTTGGTCGGGCTTTATAAACTCGAGCTTCCTCAGGTAAGTTCCTCGGTTCCTTTGCGTTTTGTGTTTCGGTTTCTTCTTCTTCTCCCGCTGACTTCGTTGTTCTTTCTCGATTTTCGGGCGATCGCGCCCTTTGGTCGTCGTTCGCTGGTTCGAACTTCGGTCGGCGTGTTGGTGTCTTATTCCGGCGGCGTTTGAAGATGTCGAGCGACGATCGAACTCCCTCCGCCGCGGCTGGAAGCGACGCCGCCGCCGCCACCGTCGAGGCTCCCCTCGTGCATGCGACCTCCGAGGCGGTCCCCGAGAAGAATCAGGCCGCTACGAGGGTTCCCTCATCGCCTTCCGCTTCTTTGAGGAAGAAGGCGGGACCCTATGGAGGAGCCGCCTCTTTTTCCCAAGGTATGACCCGCTCTTCTCCCACTCGAACCGCCTCTGAGTGCGTGTGGGATTTATCCGAGCTAGAATTATACATTGGGAGTGGTTTTGAATTGCGCGATTGTCTTGTCGGAGTTGATATAGATTTAGATAATTCTATTGCTAACATCCGCCCTGTACCAGCTGGGGGTATTGCCACTTCATCCGCGGTTGGGGATAACATGGGTGATTTTGGTCGGGTAGATTTAGATAGTTTGTCACTAGACGAGGACGAGGAGGCGGTCGACAGTGAGGGTGTGCGGTCAGAGGTGCATCTTAGTACATCTTCCTCGTTAGAGATAGTGGAACCCGCAGGGTCGGAACCGCTTCCTATTGCCGCGAAAGACTCTGTGTATACTGTGCTTCGTCATGGTGGCATGTGGGGCGGTCAACCGGTTCCCGCCAGCGTGTTTGCTATTGGTCAGAAGCACAAAACGGTTTTCAAGCCCGAGCAGGTGCTGTTTCGGCTGAGGTCGCTTAATCTCCCTTCTGATTGGCAGTATGCTGCACCCTCAGAAGAGAGCCTCTCCGGGTCTTGTCCAGTTGGGTGGATTCCCATACATGTGGAGCAAGTAAAACTCGGTTTGCGGTTTCCTTTGGACCCTATTTTGACCAAGACGCTGCATTTGCTTGGTTGCACCTTGGGGCGGCTTTCTCCGACCATTATTTTTCATTCGGTGATGTATCGGCTTGCGTGTGACCGCCTTAAGGAAGAGCCGTCTTTTGATGCCTTTCGAATGATTTACAATATTCATGATTCGTCTAACTGCTGGTCGATTGGGAGGCGGGAAGCTTACGTTGGGTTTATCAAAGGGACACCCAAATTGGATTCACCGTGGTATAGGGAGTTCTTTTTTTGCCCGACCATCTTGGAAATGGTATGACGGGGATTCGGAGCCGCTGACTGGGTATGCGGTTGGCAGCAAGGACGCGTGGTGTGCGTCCACCCAGTTTCCCCAATCGGTGAAGGATCACGTGAGCCGCATCGTTGAGGGTTTTCAATTACGGGTGCGACACAGCGGTCCGGAGAGTGCGTACCAGCACGTTCGTGGTTTTTATGGTTAGTGATGAACTTCTTGATTGTTTATGTGTTCCTCCTTCTCATGTCGTTTTACTTATGCTTTTCTTTTGCAGGGCTACGGGATCTTGCTGCTGCTAATCGCCCGAAAGCAAAGAAGAAGGTAGTGAAGACGAGGACGGAGACCGCTTCCTCTCTGGATACGACTGTTGACCGCGCCGCTCCTCCGACCGCTCCGACAGTGGCTCCAAGCTTGGCGGTCGAGGGGACTTCTGTTTCCGTTCCAGTGACGAGAGCATCTGGGAAGAGACCGCAAGAGCCGCCTGTCTCTGCTGCGGCCGCCAAGCGTGGAAGGGTGGGAGCTTCTCCCGCTAAATCTGGAGTTCAGCGTGGGAAGACCGCTCAGAAATCCGATCAGACGCAGTCTGTGGAGGTCTCTCCTTTGGCGGCTACTGATACTGAGGCCGCCGAGCTGGCTCTGCATACCGTCAGTGACCGCCTGGTCATGCCTTCGGAGTATACTTCCTCCTCGGAAGGATGCAACCGACGGTTGGCGGGGGTTGCCTCTCAATTTTTCTTCTCAGTGAGTATGGTTGATTATCTTTTAGCCGGTGCCTTAGATAAGTTATGTTTTAGCTACTGACGTCGATATTGAGCTTTGCAGGCTCAGATCGGGTTCTCGCAGATCATCATGCTGAATGACCGCCTGTCTAAGACCGTGGACGAGAACACTGTCGAGATTGCTAAGCTGAAGAAGAGCCTTCATGAGGAGCGGTCAACGCTGAAGGCGGAGATGCGGTCAGAGCTGGAGCGCGGTTTTAAGGAAAAGTTGGCGAAGCAGAAGAATGAGCTGGCAGCGGAGAAGGCGGCGCATCAGGCGGTTCTCGAAGAGAGGGATGGGCTTTTAGCAAAGCTTCAGCAATCAAAAGAGATTGAGAAGACTTTGTTGGAGGAACAAGAGTCTTTGAACAAAAAGGTGGCCGACCTCAAGCTGGAGAAGACCGCCTTGGTGGAGAACCATGAAGCGGAGGTGGCCGCCGTTCGTGCTGAAGCGGGTCCGGCTTATGTGGCGTCGGCGGAGTTCGAAGCTTTGGAGAAAGCCAAATACAAGAAGATTGTTGGCGATGTCGTGGCCGCCATTCGCCACCTGTTCCGCCAAGAGGCCCCCGATGTGGCTTGGGACGCCAACCTGGTCTGGGATGCGGTTGGCGGTTGGACTGATGCGGATGTGAACTCCGAAGCAAGTGATGGAGAAGAGGAAGAAGAAGAAGAGGAAGCAGCGGATGAGGAGGAAGGAACCGCCCAGTATGGTAATGCCGCCAGCGGGGAATCAACGGGAATTTGATTTCCCCTTAGCTTTTTCTTTATTGTCAGGACAATCTTTGTAGAATTTGATTTCCGCTTTTCGTTGTGTGGACATGTTACTTTGACCGCCTGGTGGCGGATTCTTGTTTTCCTTGGTGAAAAACATGTTTTGCGAGACCGCGCTGGGGCGGAGTTATGTGATAGCATATTTTGACTTGCGCTACTTATATTGGTGTGCAAACGGGTGCGTAGTAGCCTTCCCTTTTAAAGATCGCCTTGCGAAAAAGGCGGCTTCGGGGAGTTCTACCTTCAAGGGAGGTGAATTTTTGACAAAAAAGTTGTTAGTTTTCCCGTTTGTGTTTTGTTGGTAGTATGGATGATTAAGTGCCTGCGGGTGGCGACGGGTCGCGCTCGTTGGGCGGGAAAGACATGCAACTAGAGGCTATGTGGTACCTCTTTGCGTGAGTTGTTCAAGTAGTCACCGGATGGTGTTTGTTTCTTGATTCATTGTACAAAATGCAAGTGTATTACTTTTGGGAAAGGCGGTCACTTGATAGCGACCGATACACTGTTGTAAGTGGAAGGAGTGTTCCTTGACCACTAATTAGACGTGAGCAAAAGTAGTCACCAGGTGGCGACTATTACATGATTGCGAGTGGGGGGAGACTTCCCGCACCACTAAAATATCCTATTAGTCATACGAGGGGCTTTAGACCGCCTCTGAATAGTACTTCCTTAGATGCATTCCGTTCCAAGTTTTGGAGACGGGGTCACCCTCCATAGTGGCGAGTCTGAAGGTGTTGGGACCTGTTTTTTCTCCGATGAGGAACGGGCCTTCCCAGGTAGCGGCCAACTTTCCGTGCTCGTCTTTCTTTTGGAAATCTCTTTTGAGCACCATATCTCCTTCCTCAAGGGGACGTGGCTTCACTTTTTTGTTGAAAGAGGTAGCCACTTTTGCTTTTTCGCAGAGGATGCGTTCCAGAGCCGCATCTCGGCGGGACTCAATCATGTCCAATTGCTCCAAAAGCTTCTGGTGGTTAGACTCCGGGTCGTATGCTTGAACACGAAGGGAGGGAAGGTTCAGCTCCTCGGGGGCGACCGCTTCAGAACCGTATGTCAGAGCAAAAGGGGTTTCACCCGTAGCGGTTTTGTGAGTCGTGCGGTGCGCCCACAGGATATCCGGGAGTTCGGTTACCCATGCCCCTTTGGCGTCCTTTAGACGCCTCTTCAGTCCTTGTAGGATCAGCTTGTTGGATGCTTCAGCTTGGCCGTTCGTCTGTGGATACGCCACGGAGGCCATTGTGCATGTGATGCGGTTTCTGGCGCAGAAATTCTCGAACGGCCTGCAGTCGAATTGCGTACCGTGGTCGGTGACGATTGACTGTGGGATGCCGAAGCGAATCATGATATTGTTGAACACGAATTTCTGCACTCGGGCACTCGTGATCGTTTCCAGTGGTTCGGCCTCTATCCATTTGGTGAAGTAATCCACTGCTACCACCAAATACTTTTTGCCCAACGGAGCCGTGGGAAAGGGACCTAGAAGGTCGAGACCCCACCTAGAGAACGGCCAGGGTCCCACGACGCTTTGTAGCTCGGAGCTAGGCAGGTGATGTTTGGCGGCGTGGATTTGGCACGCATGGCATTTCCGAACGATGTCTGAAGCATCCTTCTTGACCGTGGGCCAATAGTACCCTTGCAAGAGGACCGTCCTCTCGAGCGACTTGGGACCCGCATGAGTCGCGCATGTTCCCTCGTGAATTGCCCGGAGTGTCCACTTCGCTTCTTCTGGGCCGAGGCACTTCAGGTAGGCGCCAGAGAACGATCTCTTGCAAAGTTGCCCGCCAATGATGGTGTACCTTACTGCCCTTCGTTTGAGTGCCTTCCGCTCAATGGGGTGCTGTGGGGTAACATCATGTTCCAAGTATTGGAATAGGGGTGTCCTCCAGTCGGAGGCGTCCCCTATTGCCATGACTTCTCCTGGGAGGTCTCCCTCTTTGGTAACCGTGACGTGGCGGTCGCCCTCGAAATCCATAGCGGTTGCCAGCTTGGAGAGCGCATCGGCATGCTGGTTGTCGTCCCTTCGAACGTGCTCGAGCTTCCAGGAGCTTAATTGAGCTAGGGCGCTCTTGACCCTGCCGGCTAGGACGGCCAGCGCCTCATCCTTGATTTCGAACGCCTCATGCACTTGTTGGACCACCAGGAGGGAATCAGAGTAGATATGCACGTCGGATGCGCCCATATTGGCGAGCACCGCCAGTCCATTGATGAGGGCTTCGTATTCTGCGGCGTTGTTGGTCTTGATGTCTTTAAACCGTAGAGAGATTTCATGGATGACTCCGTCGGGCGATTCTATGACTATCCCTGCCCCCGAGGCGGTTTTTCCTGCTGCTCCGTCAACGTGCAGGCGCCAGATCTGGTTGCGCTCCTCGGAGGGAGGGGAGATGATAGAGAAGCCTTCGGCGATGAAATCGGCTAGGACTTGGCCCTTGATGGCTGGTCTTGGAGCATATTCAATGTCATACTCGCTGAGCTCGACCGCCCACTTTGTTAGTCTTCCCGATGCGTCCATGCCCCGCATGACGCTTTTGAGAGGCAGATTGGTTAACACCGTGATGGGGTGTCCTTGGAAGTACGGTCTTAACTTTCTAGCTGCTGAGGCGATGGCGAGGACCGCTTTTTCGACCGGCATGTATCTTGTCTCGGCGGGTAGAAGCGCTTTGCTCACGTAGTAGACGGGCTGGTCAGAGCCATCTTGCGCTCTTCGTACTAAGGCGGAGCTCACAGCCTGTTCCGACACCGCGAGGTAGAGATAAAGCCGCTCGCCACCTACGGGGGCGCTTAAGATTGGAGGTGAGCTGAGCTGGTTTGTCAGTAGAGCGAAAGCTTTGTCACACTCAGCGCCCCACTGAAGTTTTGAGGCTGACTTCTTCAGCATTTGGAAGAAGGGGGAGCACTTGTCTGCAGACCGCGGAATGAATCTTCCCAATGCGGCCATCTTGCCGTTGAAGGCCTGGATTTCCTTGATTGTCTTCGGCGGCTTCAGGTTGCGGATAGCCTCGATCTGCTTTGGATTGGCTTCTATTCCTCGCTTTGTGATCATGAAGCCAAGGAATTTTCCCGCTTCGGCCCCGAAGACACATTTGAGAGGATTGAGCCTCAGATTCCTCTGTCTCATGGTCTCGAAGGTTTCCCGTAGGTCGGAGAGGTGGTCGCTGGCTTTCTTGCTCTTGACTAGCACGTCATCAACATAAGCTTCCACGTTCCTTCCCATTTGATCTCTGAAGACCGCATCCACCATTCGTTGATAGGTTGCCCCTGCGTTCTTGAGTCCGAAGGGCATGACCACGTAACAGAAGTTGCCCATCGGGGTCATGAAGGCAGTCGCTTCTTGGTCGCCCTCCGCCATCTTGATTTGATGGTACCCCGAAAACATGTCCAGGAAGCTGAGCGCTTCATGGTTGGCGGTTCCATCGATCAGCTGATCAATGCGCGGGAGAGGGTATGCATCCTTAGGGCAAGCCGCGTTGAGGCTGGTGAAGTCAATACACATTCTCCAGGTGCCCCCTGCCTTGCGTACAAAGACTGGGTTTGAAAGCCAAGTGGGATATTTTACCTCACGGATGAACCCCGCTTTGAGCAGTCTTCGGACTTCTTCTTCGAGAGCCATTTGTTTCTCAACGGATAGGTGTCTTCTCCGTTGCTGTATAGACCGTGCTTTGCTTTTGACGGAGAGGTGATGCTCAGACACCTTTCGGGGGACGCCGGGCATGTATTCCGGTCCCCAGGCAAAGAGGTCTTGGTACTCTCGGAGGAGTGTCAATAGCTTTCGGGCCTCCTCAGTGGCCAAATGCGCGGAGATGCGGACGGTCTTGTCTGGTTGATCTTCATTTAAGGGAACCTCTATATCTCCTTCCACGGCTTCAGGTCGGGGAACGTCGTCTCTGGCGTCGACGAGGTCGACCTCTAGGCGTTCAATGGTCGCTTGATAGCACTCCTTTGCCTCTTTCACGTTGCCCCGGACGCGTCCTGTCTGCCCTCCACTTGGAAATTTCAGCATTTGATGGCATGTGGAAGCGACCGCCTCGAATGAGGCCAGGAAACCGCGTCCCAGGATGGCATTGTAAGCTGAAGGACAGTCCGCCACATGGAACTCCACCTGCTTGGTTTTGGTGATTCCGCCTTCGCCTATAGTGACCTTGAGTGTGATTGACCCAAGGACACGGACCTTCGTTCCCGAAAATCCTACTAGGCTGGTGTTGGAGGGGTTGAGGTCTTGGATACTCTTCTTCATGCCTCGGAGCGCTGAGTAGAAGAGGATATCAGCGGAGCTCCCATTGTCGACGAGGGCTCTTGTGACTTTGAACTTATCGGTTCGGAACGAGATGACTAAGGGGTCTTCTGAGTTCTCCTCTTTGGCTAGCTCCGAAGGTAGGAAGGTGACGTCCGGCGATACCTGGCGTTGGACGCTTAAGCAGTGGCTTAGGCGGTCGGCCTCCGTTCTGGGCCGCTTCCTACCCCCCGCGATCGTAATGATCTCCATGCCATCGTCATCTCCCCTTGGGGGTCGGTATGCGGGAGATTGCCTCTGCGGCGAGGCGTTCTTGTTCCTTGTGGGCGATCTGGACCTCTCTTTACGAGCTCTTCTTGGTTTGTCTTCCTCCGGGCTGAGGGAATCTTCCCTTCCCTCTTGAGAGTTGCCCCGATGACTTCGTCGTGTTTCGAGGCGGTTACGCAGATCTCCAGGAGCTAAGTACTTCAAGCTGGCTTTGAACTCCCGGCACTCCGTGGTGTCATGAGTCGTCATTTGATGCCAGTCGCACCACTTTTTTCCTTCTTGTGGTTCCTGCCCTGAGGACGCTTCCGGTTTTCTCCCGCTCCTTCGTCTTTCTCTTCCTCTTTCTCGTTCGGTGGAGTAGACTTCTCTTTTACCGTCGCGGTCTGCGTACCGGTTTCGATACGATTTCCGCTCAGGAGACCGCCTTCCTCGTCGAGCGTCCGACCGCTCTTGTGGGTCGTTTCGGGATCGCCCTTGATGGTTTCGGTCGTCAGTGGCGAGAGCTTCTTCGAGTAAGATGGCTCTTCTTACCAATTGATCTAAGTCTGACCATGACGTTAACATGGCTTCCTTTTTTATCAACGTTCTCTTGAGCTCGAGGCTGGTTGTTGATATCCTGAGGTTTCCGGCGGCTACGACCGAAGAGATCCCGTCGATTTCACAAGCGATCGCATTCCATCGGTCGTAGAACTCCGCAAGCGATTCCTCTTTCTTCTGTCTGCAATTCATGAGTGCCGAGACCGTGAGTTTGCGGCGCCGTTGGGACGCGAACTTTGTGGAGAAAAGCATCGCGAATTGCTCGAAGTTTTCTATCACCCCTTCCGGGAGGGAAGTATACCACGTCCGGCATTGACCGCTGAAGGTGACGGGGAACGCGCGGCACAAATCAGAGTCTGTGGCGTTGATGAGTTGCATTTTCAACATGAAAGCGCAAAGGTGGTCGGCGGGATCTGAGGTCCCGTTATACGAAGGTAGCCCAAGAGAGGAGAAATTGGGCGGTACTGGGGTTTTGAACAGCTCCCTAGAGAGCGGGTTTTGGAGGACGTTGGGACTTTTGTGTTTCCCGTAAGTCGACCGTAAGTGCTCCTCGAGGAAACCCAGGTCGGCTTCGTCCGCCCCCTGTCCCCCGCCTTCTGTCCGAGCAGGGCTGTCGAGGATCAGGGCGGCCTTTAGCTTTTCTTCTCGAGTCCTTCCTTTCGACCCCTCGGGCGGGTCTTCTCTTGTCTTTAGCAACTGGAGGATTTGCGATAGGCTATCTTGCATGCTTGCAATTTGTGCGCCTTGGCTTTTGACTACCTCCTCAAGCTCTAATTCATCTTCAACTCTCGGTGATAGACCTCGGAGGGCGTTGTTCTCGGTCATACCCTTGAGCGGGGTTTCAAAGTCGTCTCCCATCTTTTCCTGGTGACGAAGTAGTGGGCCCCACGGTGGGCGCCAAAATGTTTATGCCTGGAAAGTACCGGGCGGTTTGTGAAGCTCACTGACTCCGTGCGGTCTTGGGAGGATGAGAGGCGACCTTCGAAGTCCTGCAACAAAGGTCCTCAGGGGAGCCCTGGGACCTCCTCCGATGCCTAAGTTAGTGAGAGAAGTAAGTAGAGTGAAATAGAGAGAGAATGGGGTAGATAGGAGTTACCATAAATGTGATCCGTTGCTGGGTATTTATACTAGTTGGGTCTAGGAGTGAGGACAAGCTACGTTCTGTCGGGCGGTCTGACGCTGTGTCGGGCGGTCTCCGACCGCCTCTGACTTCTCATAAATGCCTGGTCAGATCCGTACTTTGTTCAGTATCCGTACCTTGTTGTCAGGATGTTGACTATATCCTCTGTCGGGCGTCCTGCTTTGTTTCCGTTGTATGCTAGGCGGTCTTATTAGGTGAGACCCATAGACCGCCTCCTATTTCTCTGGATTGGGCTTGTTTGCTTTATTGGGCCTTTTTTGGTGGTCATGGGCTCAGAGGCCCAAATGCTTTAATGATTGTCCCAACAGATTGTATGTTCTAGAGCTATAAGAATGGCTCTAGTCTCTAGATACCCACTGGTTTGGTCTGGTTAATTAGATCTCTGAGGTTCAAGTTAGGTCAGTATCGGGTAATCTTTTAGCTCAATAAGGGTCGGTTCAATTTGTGGATGGATTATTATTTGGCTCTATAACCCATAACAACAATTTTTTATATGAAAGTTCTCATACCAACAACACATTGAACTTGTTTGTAAAGTTTTATTGATGTGATCCGACCCAATAATCGGACCCTACTTGTACAGGTCAGAGAGGGTCAAAGAAGAATAGAGCTGGGTCAGGCTAAGTTGGATGTTTGACCCTATAAAACCGGATTTTTTTTGGGTAGTGACAGGGTCATGGTTGGATTTGGCAACAATTCCACCCTTATTAAGTTCGGGTTGAATTAGTATTAAGTATGACAGATTGTTGTTATGTATATACTTATGATCCATATCCATGCAATAAACACTAGACTAATGAATCATTGACGACCAAGAAAGAAGCCACTTAACTAGTTAGACTCTAATCATTCTTTTGTACAGACAGAAAGATAGTTCAAGACTTGATGAAGAACGAGAGAGAGAGAGAGAGACTGTGAAATAAGGTGGTCACTCCTGAGACTTCACCAGACAACGAGCCGTTGCTGTGATTGTGATAATTAATAACAATGGCGATCGCCCCCAACTAATGATGAAACCACCAAAACAAGGCGCTTTGCTTTTGCCTTGTAGTTGTCTTCTCACTGCTGAGCCAGCTTCCCTGATTCTTAATATAGCTTTAATTCCCTTCTTTAATAAAGCTGTTCTCGTCTGTCGCGCCACCATCTCCACCTGCAGGATCATAGTTTAGTGCCATATAATTCAAGTTCAGGTGCCAGTTGACTGTGAGCTAATTAATCACCTCATTTTCTGCTCCACATGTACATACAAAAATTGAAGCATTTTACTAAAGATATTACCAACCACGTTTACTGTACGTCCTTGGATTTGGATGTATTGTATGAAGTACTTAAACTCTAACTACTAATTTATATATTCTAATTGTCAAGATTGGTTTATATGGTGATAAAATACCTAAACCTAAAACCCATGCTCGAATTCGAGAATCGAGATGCATGTTAAATTAATCACCCCGCGTCCTGTCCATTATCTTTCACTACCACCTTTGATTGAAGCATTGATTCTGGGGCTGGCACGATAATAAACTTTTTATAGTGCGTAGTGGGCCTACTCCCGGGCCCTTTTTTTTACATCGGGCCCAATTTTTGTTCCTTACTTTCAAGACTTGTGAAGGAACAGAACAATAGTCATCGAATCAAACGCATAATAACCGTTTCCACATAATTAAGAAAGAATTATTGAGTAGTAAGATAAGAGCTAGCATGCAGTGCACTGCACATAATTAAGAAACGTACCAGTAGTAATCCCAGCGGGGCCGGATCTTGCTCATGCGGTTGACGCCGTAAGGGTAATCGGACTCGGCGCGCTGGGTGTTGCGGAAGGCGCAGCAGCCGACGCAGTAGAGGGCGATGAGCGCCACCAGCACCACCACGTTCAGCACCGACATCTTGTGCCAGTCCCTCCTTATCTCCTCCAGCACCCCGGCCTTGCACGACTCGCACTCGTAGCACAGCAACTCCGCCGCGTTGTTCCACTTGTAGCAGTCCTGCTCCTGCGCCACCGTCGTCGCCATGTTGTAGTCGCACGCCGTCGGCGGCTTGCAGCACCCCGACTGCATCCATTCACAAAACGAAACTGTTTGAGAGAGGTTCAATTAATTCGAGACGTTGAGAGAAAGTTCAATTGTTGATCTTGTATCACTTATTAACTCACTCGCCCACAAAATAAAACTTTACTCTTATATGAGCTTGAAGTAATTTGCACATGTTGGAATAACAGTATGCTTAACAAATGAGGGTGATCGAGATTCGAACAACTAACCTCTCGATCACGCTAGGCTCTGATACCATATCAAAAACCAGTTGATCCTAAATAATAACTCGAGTTGTTGGGAGAGATTCGGTTATGAATGAATCTTATATCAAGTGTAAATCTGAAGACGAGTAAGTTGCGTATAAAACTTACGTGTATTTTTCTTCATTTATAAACTAATGGTACGTCCAATAGTACGCTAATAGCCATAATAAAATATAAAAATACAGCTTATATAAGTTAATAAATAGCTACGTCCAATAGTATGTCCAATAGTAAGTTATTGACTCCACATATACACGTATTAAACGAAATATTTACTAACTACTACGAATTGGTACTGTACCTGGACAGGGGACATGTCACGCTGAGCATAATCGAGAGGCGTCCAAGCAGCAAGCTTAGCGCAAGTCCTGGACCCCAAAATGCAGCCTCTCACAGCCCTCCAGTAATCAGGGTCCTGAACCCGCTTCCTGAGCCAGGGCGAGTAATCCTGCAGCCGATACTCCCTGTACGCCCTCCCGGGAACCCCGGCCCCGCCGCCCTGGCTCGTCACCACGAACCCGAACACCGTCAGCGCCATGAGCGCGGCGATGATGAAGAGCATGACCACCAAGTACACCCACAGCGCCCAGGCGACGTGGAAGCACGCCCCGATGAACCCGGCCAGCGAGATCACCAGCACGATGAATCCCAACACCAGCAGCGGCGTCTGGAGGAAGCTCTCGCAGCTCGTGCTGTTCCGAGCCATCCACAGCCCCGCGCCGATGATCGGGATCGACGCCAACAGTGCCGCCAGGTTCAGGCACCCGATCACCGTGTTGCTCAGCCGGTACATTGTTTTTGTTCGTATTTTTTTTCTTTCTTCTCTACTTGCTTTTGGTTTTGGCTAGTTACTGCTATATAATTTTGTGTGTGTGTGTGTGTGGGAAATTTGAGGGTGGAGCTTTTCCTTTCTTTCGTCTGCCACTGTTGTTTGTGGGTAGCTTTTTTTGGTGATGATAAGATGAGTGGTGTGTATCTTTTTTTTGCTTTTGAAGTGTAGTATGGTGGGGAAAGGGAGATGCTTTATTATCATGTTGATGGTTGTGGAAGGATTTGTTTGATTGATATGTTATATTATTCTTCTTCTTCTTAGCTTGTAAGTAAGTAATGGGGTTGGGGTAAAGTAGGGCGCAGAAAAGTGGAAAAAGAGACAGATAACTAACTGATGCATTTAAAAAAAAAAAAAAAGTGTGCATTTGATGCTCGAACTGCAGAATGTGTCGATAACTACTAGCTTTTATTTGGGGTAGACTTGTATATGGCGAGGAACGCATTCATTTTTCGAAAGAGATAATGTTGCTAGTTAAAATTGTTTGCGTAGTGGAAGCTGAGGTTCAACTCGTGAAGTACAGCTCATTGAATGTGCAGTACTAAATATCAATATGAAAAGGAACTAACGTCGACTATAAACATAAGTTCAACGAACTCGTCCATGCATATATATATATATATATATATGTAAAAATAGTAAGTTGATAATCATAGAGAAATGTAAATTTTTTACTCTCCAATTCTAATTCAAAAATTAAAATTATATTTCAGTCATATATCTAACAAGATAAATGAAATGAGGAATGCTGGTAACTAATGACCAATGGGACGAAGATTTAAACATTACTATCCATCTAAGGGTAAAGCAATTTTTTTATTATAATTTAGTTGCACCTGAATTATCTCGAGTAATTCTTATTTGTCTCATTTCTTGATTCTATCTTTCGCTAGTTATTGGCTTATCTAGAAGGGGGAAATCATTACCTCAAATTTGAAATAAAGAAAGAAAATGAAACCCAGTCCTTCTTGGCAACCAGTTTCGTGTTGACCAATAAAAAAGGAATCGAATTCAGTAGGCAGGAAAGGGAATGAAGGCAAGCAAAGAATATTGGTCTCTCTCTATTTTTCTAGTAAGTTGGAACATAGTTTTCTGGCCACTTGATGAATTAGTTTCCTTCGTTGGACAAGAGAGCAAGGAAGGCACCATGCAAATTGAGGCCCCCACTATTTTCAGCTTTATTTTGAAGCAGAGGAAAAGAATCTGAATTGTTAGGTGTGTTGTTGTTATGTTATGCTTATGTATGTGTTAGTGGATATTTTCTGTTAATTATTATATATGATATGAGGTTAATCTTAAAGAATGTGGATGATCATCTATTCATCATTGATGCCTTTCCTTCGTGAATTGCCTCCTTTTCCCCAAGGCTGCGAGCTCTTATCTCGTTGAGATTATTATATTAAAAGCCTTTTTCTTTAATGGGCTTTTTTAATTTAGATTCCCTTTTGCGGCTCCCACTAAAAGCTTCCCCGGCCCAGTCCAGCCATTAATAAAAAGAAGGAAGAAAAAAAGAATCCAACATCTGAAATGATTAATGAATGACCCGCATATTTGTTCTTTATTCATGATTTTGACATATCTTTATTAGGGGAATTTTACAATGCTATATAGCATTGGTGCTATAAGTTTTTACTTTTATGGTACAACTTGAAATTGTACGTTTAGTGTTATGGTACAACTTCAGATTGTACCTATACTTTTTGTACAAATTCTTTTATGGTACAACTTAAACTTGTACCTTATGTGATGGTACAACTTCAAGTTGTAAAGTTGTACCATAACATAATGATACAAATTCCTTTATGGTACAACCTAAACTTATACATTTAATGTTATGGTACAACTTCAAGATGTACATTAAAACACCAATACTATATAGCATAGTAGAAGTGCTCATCTTTATTATTATTAACATCATTAATATTGCATACTAATTTGATGCATGCCCTCCTTTAATTTGTTTTTCCCCTTCTTTTCTTTCCTCCCAATATATAATTTTTTTTACCTGATCACTCAATATTGACGTTGTGGATGCGACATTGTATAATTATGACCACAATATTGTAGATCTAAAAAATTGACTATGTATCAACTCTAAGTCTCTAATAAATGGTATGATTAGATTTAACCTGCCACAAGACATGAATATCGAGATATTGCCGACCTTGTATTCCTAATTACGTGTAACAGTTTATAGTGAATAAAAGTGCCCGTAGTCTTGCCCAATAACTAAACAAGAAGATCTTGTAAAATGAGACCCCCCCCTCGGGTGTCATTAGAACAACCACGGTACACAGAAAGGTGCCAAAGATTCAACTGAAAGGCACTCACCCTATTTACAGAAACAGAAGGAGTCAGAGAAGAAGAAATCAGTCATGCCTATTTACTTATACACAAACTCCATTGCCTTGTGTATCAGAATGTCACCATCTCCTGCAGTCTGCAGAGAAGTGCAGATCTACACACTAAACTTTTTTTCTCACAAAAACTAATGTATGTAGTAATGTTTGTAACAATGTACAGTATGAAACTCATTGATTGTCTTATAGCCAGAAGTATAACATTGCCTGTGCATGCATAGAAACAAACACCCATCATTAGCCAACAGATGCAGATACCTGCCTTCAAGTGGAAAGAACAAGTTGTAATAGGGGGGAAGCCAATACCTCTTGGAGAACATCAAGACATGGTTCATCTGGAACAATAGGTTTCTGAGCTTTTCGACTCTTGAGTTCGGTCTGGATCCCACTCAGCTGTTCTTGAATCGCCTTCAAAAGATGCATCTCTTCTTCTGCTGTTTGCCCTCCTCCACAAGAAACAATCTCCTGGTGCTGCCTCACATTGTTCCTCCCCCTCTCCAGCCTCTCGATTCTTCGCATCAGCTTCTGGTAATCGCATGGCATCACCAAAGGATGGTGTGCTGAAGCAGGGGAAGGAGGCAAACCACCATGGTCAACAAGTGGTGCATCTTTGGGAGCTTTCTTCTTCTCGTTGCTTGAAGGACATTGCAACTCTGTCTTCACTTGCTCTCCTGACGATGTACCTTTCCTTAACAATTCACAACGCTTTTTTTGACTCTCAAGATTGTCATCCATACCATTATTGGAATGTAAAAGAGAACTCAAACCAACTTCCAAGTCTCGTGAAGTTGAATTCTCACCAGAAATATTGCCATTATTTCCTTCAGTAAGTTGTGAATATGATGAATGAGACCACGTCCCACCTCTCCAGATTGCAGACTTGTTTTTGCTAGTATGATCTTTGCTGCTTCCATCCGACATCTCTTTCAGTCGTTCGTCCAATTTCTTGATCTGTTCCCAGTAAGAATTTAAGTCTCCAGCAGTATGACCCCCCACTAACTTCTTCTCCAGCTCATGAATCTCTTGAAATTCAGCTTCCTCATCAATAGTAGCTGTGCTAGTTGAGGGAAGTTGTTTCCTGTCAAACCCTACTTTCTTTTGGCTAAAATCCAACAAAGCAAGCTGAGGCAACGAGTTGAGCCTCCTCACACCACTACCCTTTTCCCCAAACGAAGTGTCGCTTTTGTGAGATGCAAGATCAAGCTCGGGTGCATCGTTAGGACCCACGCTGACAAGTCTGTTCCTGTAAGACTGAAGCTGGAACTCGAGGGATGCGATCTCCATCTCCTTCTGGTACATCATGTCGTCGCAGAGTTCCAGCGTCTCTTCCGCGTGGCACATTTTTTCCTCTGCCATTCTCTTGTATTGGCTGGCTTCCATCTTCAATGCAGCCTTCTCACCTTGCAGGCGCAGGATCATGGACATGGCTTCACTAGCTGCAGTTGCAGCAGCTTCCCTTTCCACATCCAGTTCGCGGTAGAGTTTTTGCAGGATCTGCTGCTGCCCATGGAGTGCTTCTCTTAGACTAAACGCATCAGTCTCCGGCAGCAACATGGCATGGTGATGGGTTTCAGCCATGGTCAAGGAATTGTTTGGTCAGATCAATTTCACCAGCTCTGAGTCTTCTCCATACCCAAACACGGAAACAAAGAAGGAATTCCCAAGTCAGAAAACGCATCTAATTGCCATTTCTTCCCCCCCAAATATGTTTGTTTGCAGATTAAAAAGACAGAAATTCTCAAAAGTTTCAACTAACAACAAACACATGACCAAAATCATAAACCAGGGGGTAAAACCCTAAACTCATATATCGTATTAACACTAGCAAAGTTATGGAAGAATGAAATGGGCAGAAAGGATGAGAATTGAGGAGACACTTACCAGAGATATGCGGCAGGGGAAGATGGATTGATTGCTAGGTCAATAACCCAATTAGACAGAGGTGAATATTAGAATACAGGCGCCTGGAAATCCTTAAAACCCTCCCCCGACAAATGCAAATTTCAGAATTCAAAACCCAGAAACGTAGGAATGATTTTTGAGGGGTTGGTAAAGATACGAGCTTTTTAATAGGAAACTGGAAAAGGGGGCAGCTTTACATTGTTTTGTACCTGTTCATTGATTGCAGAGGTAACGGCTAGAGAGCCTCTGCATCATTTTCCCAGGTACATCTTCCATATCAACAACCAGAAGGAACCCATGAGATATAAACCGAGTGAGAAAACGGAGGTGGAAATCAAAATGAGATTGGATCCCTTTCCAGGAAAGCAGGGGAGATAAGGAAATCAGAAAGACTAAGCATTAATTCACTGTTCTTTTTTCTTTCCTGGGAAAATAATAGTTTGAAATCAATAGAAGGGGAAGAAGATAATAGGGAAAAAACGGATTAACCAGTTCTTGTTTCCCCCCCTTCAAATCAAGGTGCTACTGTCGTTGGGTAAGATTTCCTTTTTGACAAACGGATGCCTGATCTAATTCTGGCAAACCGCCGATGTCAAATTAAGGAAGATGGTGAAATTAAAATCTCATATCATGTGGGTCCTCGTTTCTTCTAAAGTTTTTTCAAAAAAGCAGTTCAAAATGAAAGGGCGCTTTCAACGATCAACGGCTACCAGAAGGCCAACACTATCATCCGGGACAGAATGGTGGACAAGAACTATTGCCTAAAATAAATATCCAACAACGTCATGTGATAGTTGATTGCCTCTTACCGTAAGCACATCATGAATTCGATCTTTTTTAGGGCAAACAGCTATTTACCATTTTGTGCGATCAAATGTGACGAGGAGTTCACTACTCTTAGCTATAGTAACACGACACAGAACCCTCCCAAAAGATTCAATCATTTCCTTTTAGTAGCCGTTCAATGTTTTTTTTTTTTTTTTATGTTACGCACGAATGTAATGAGTCCCTCCCAAAGAAAAGGAGGCTTACAATCTCTCTACTAGTTCCAGATGGCAGCACGAAGTTGTGAAGACGAACACTGTCAGTCAATAAGAATCTGCTAATTCTACAACTAATCCCCTCTCCTCCATTGACGTACAATAGAGAGATCAGATTAGTTGGAGGTACAAGGAAACTCGAGAAACAATGGAGTTGAAGAAGGTCCAACTAAATTCAGGTGCCTTACAAGCAAGGATAAAGTTTGTACGATTATACAGAGTTGGGGAGTGTGAGGTGGGCTGCTCAGTATTCTCCCCTGCTTCCGGATCTAGAGCAGCAGCATAATGGGAGATGCAGATGCTGCTTCATACATTGGGGGTACAAAATTCCACTGCCTAATCTACTGGAACCTCTACTTCCATCTTCAAGCCCGGATTTCCTAGGATCTGTGCATGCAACAGAGTCAAAGTTGTGTTAGCACAATATTGGTGGGAAGATGAATTATTACGAGGGCGGAATGAGTTTTGCCAGAACCTTGCAGCAAAGCCTCTGAGCATCTATCTAATGGGTCCAGGAAACAGAGAAATTTGTTTGAAGGAAAAGCAACTAAATGACCAGCTGTGGAACCAGATCAATTTGAGAAGAGCAAGTGCAGTTTTTACTTTTTGGATTGAATGAATAGGGTACTGCCCTACTCTATGCAGTTATGAGGAGAACTACATGAGTCGGGCTAAATACAGACACCACTCTTGCCTATATATGGGATTGAAGAATTTACTAAATGGTTTCGTGAAACTGTAAAGCGTAAACGTTCCAACAAAGACTCAAAAGTTGAAATGACTGGGTTAAAACCAACTTGAATGTCTTTACATGGTGTGTGAACAAGCAGCGCATAAATCCACCAACAGAAACTCAAGGTTGACATAACTGCCGGGAAAAGCAACCTGAACTCCGTTGCATGTAGAGTTTGAACATGAATTCTTCTACAACAAATCTTTACCTAGACTGACAGAATCATCCTTTTCAGAACACCTTCCAAGCCACCCAAACGACTAGCCTTTTCACAATTTTACAGAGTTAGCTGTGGAATTAAACTCCATATTCATTATAATCCTACTTTCAAGACATAGATCATTCCAACACTATCCTAACATGAATGCATCTGCTATCAATATTCCTACATCAAGCTTCCAATACATTAAACTAATAATGCCACACAGCAGCTCTCCATTTTAGGTTCTCCACCCAGTTTTGACAATCTAAACAAGCCAAGTGCTACTGCTATCAGTAGCCGCAAAAGGAAAATCAACTCATAACCATCTCCAAACAGTCATATGATTATCCTATAAAAAATCTACATTTCCAGCTCTGAAGGCACAGAATCTACCAGTTGCTTAGACCTTTTCCTACTCAAGAGCACAAGATATATGCTTCTGATGTTTTCCCAGCATGATTTCTCTTGCCAATCTAATAAAAGCTCCCAGCAAACTTGTAGGTAATAATTGTCTCAGCTGCACAACTATGCCAAGATAAACTTTCCCAGGATATAAACTTCACAATATGTGAATAGACGGAGCTAACTACTTTTGAGAACTATCCAAGACAACAATGTAAAAACGAACTAGATGCCAGGAATCCAGAAAGAGCCACCAAAGCTGAGACTTGAACCAATTATCGAATTTGCTATCCCACGACCACCCAACCAAGTTAACCGTATAATTGAAGTCCATCAAAGCTTTCCTTACTGCAATAACTGCCTAACATGAGAACACTACACAATCTCACAGTACCTTTACAAAGTCGGCAAAAACTAATGACGAGTCCTTTCTGTAGCCTGCTTCTTCAAGAACCTGCTTCAGCACTTGCTGCAAGAAACACCACACAAGACAGCAGTCAAAAGTAGCAAAGAACATTCACCACCCTCTAGGTATAAACCGATTCGTAACGCATGAAGCAACGAGATGAACATCCAACCTCTCTCTGTTCTTCAGATATAAAATGTCCAGTCAAATCACGCAGCACATCCAATATGTCTTTGTATGAAACTGAACCTTTTCCATCCGAATCATATAGCTTGAAGATAACTACAGGATAAACAAACAACAACTTAGCAACCAAAGCAAACCATTTCAACAATACCAGTCAACGAGAGAACGAGGAACAATACATTCGATTTTCTGTTGCAATGTGGCGCGAGGACTGAATGCAGACAGGAAAGCAACGAATTCTTTGAAATTCAATCCATCAACCGTTCTCAGCAATCTCTAACCTCCAAAAGGAAACGATAATCAAAACACAAGGAGGGGGGAATTCAGGAGGACACTTCAACGAAAATATAGGGCAAAGGCTAAAAGAACCTGAGCGAGAGGATTGACGGCGAACTCAGGCACGGAGAGGAACTCGTCGGCGGAGATAAACCCACCGCTGCTCCGATCCAGTTGGCAAAACCGCTGGTACAACGAGACTATCTCTTGCTGTGAAACTACGCACAAGGTAAACGTTCACATCAAGGTAAGCTTAACAAGTAACAAACCAAGGTAACCGCGATTTGATCGGCTGGATCGTCGAATTGTCAAAGAGAAGATAACTTACAGGCGTGATTACAATGCCCCTGGACCTCTTCGATATCGTACTGAGTCAGCATCGACGATGAATTTCCCATTGCTGCTGACCTCGACGGGCGAAAGAGGCGGAGGAAGAAGGGAAGAGAGGTTTTGAGCGACTCGAGGTCTACAGTGAAGTGACGGGAGATAGTGGGAAGCGCAAAAAGTGGAAATAGTCCGTCGCTTTAAGACTTTTGGCCAAACTGGTCCTTCCAAAATCCAACTGATAGTGGTGTTCATTTGTACTTAATTTTTTGAAAGAGTTTTTAGAAAAAGTAGAAGTGAAGGTTGTTAGCTAATTTGGACTCAATAATTGATTAGAATCAAGGTTGTTAGACCTAGATCGACCTCACTAATCAAAGGAATACAAAACTCGATCTGCAAAATTTTGATGGTTACAACCAGAGTTTTGCAGGTAAGGGGTTTTGTAACGAAATTCAGGCCCTAATCAAACAGATCGAATAACAACAACCAAGTGAACATAACAATTTGATCAATGCCACGAGTTGAAAGGCTGATTAGGATCGACACATAGAGAATTTCAGGTGGTTGTCAATTCACATACCTTAATCCAATTTTGGGACAAAATGTTTTTGCTAAAAATTTATTTTTAACGATGTGAGCGTTTGAACTCGAGAATAATTGACAATGCTTAGTAGTTTTTTTTTAATACTACTAATATATATATAATTTCTAACTCGTCCATTGAATCGACGAATTGCAAATTGGGCCAACCAAACCACCTTTAAATGCCTATGTTTGTATATTATGTTGTATCCTCGATGATCAGTCGCCTCGATCGCCATTGATCCCCCAACTAGATTGCAAATTTGCAATCCAACATCCACATAAAAAGTGATTCTTTGCTATTTACATGCGCTAAGCTAATACATATATTGGTATCCAATCGGTCCAAGTTGATTGCTTATTGCGCCAATTCCGATCGAAGCAGAGTTCATAATTAACATTGCACCCAATCTGAGACCAAGTCGATGATACCCTCGACGCACTTTTTACTGAACCTAGGAGCATTGGCAGCTCCGGCTTTCTTGACGTAGTGGTGAAAGAAAGCTGCCGCGGCAGCTCCGGCGAAGGGTCCGGCCCAAAAGATCCCCTGCGCATGCATTAATTATGAGCAGAAACGGATTCATTGAACAGAAAGGAGAGATTGTGCAGCTATCAATGGTTGAATGTGATCGATTGTACACATACATGGTGATCCCAGGCTTTCTCCCCGCTATAGATAACGGCAGCTCCTAGCCGGGTTGATACCGGTGCCGGTTATTGGAATGGTGGCCAAGTGAACCGTGAAGACGGCAAATCCAATCGGGAGTGGTGCCAAAACCTAACTTGCATACAAAAACACGTTCAAATTAAAAACAACTCATCAAATGGATTGAACTCGACTAAACCTTCACTTGGCTCTTTTTTCTTTGTGCTTCGTCTCGTTTTTTTCACTTTTAGTTGCGATTATAGGGACGGAAATTGAAACTGAACATATGAGTACAAATTTGACTTAACCCGGTTACCGTAGGTAAAAAAACAACGTAGACAGATTTGGGGTCGGATTTGGATTTTGTCATAAAGTAAAACGAGTTCATTTTATATACAATCAGAACAATATGAATAATTTATAGATATTATTAGTTTTTATGGCAATATAAATCTAATATTCTGAATAATTTATAGATGTATTAGTAATTTATACAGAGATATTTGTAGCAATTTTTTTTATTTGCATTAGAATATGGATGTTCGAAGAAATAATGTATGGTTATGTTCATGAACTCATAGCTATTAGCTACCCATGAATACATATTGGGTTTAGTTCAGTTGGGGTTTCACTTCCAAATTCCAAAATAGGTATATTATCGAAGTTTTTAATGGGTTCACCCTTTGAGTTGCGTTTAAGTTTAGAAAAACCGAATTGATCATTGCGGCCGTCACTAGTCGCCAATGATCAAAATTAATGAAAAGCCACAACATCAAGAGTGTGTAACAAAGAAGATGACGACTTACTATTGTTATTTCAAATCTTAATTTTTTCGGTAATTGTTGTTGTCTCTTTATTAAGCTCAAGCTTGATGAAATCAAGCATCCTCGAAAAATACATCTGCTATATGCAGCAATGTACATAACAAAAAAGATCATCTGCTAATTCTATCACTAGCAAATTCTATAGCTACTGCTAGCTGCTAATTTTGCTAATTGCTAACTACATTAAAAACATACTGTTTGATTTGGGCAACCATCAAATCAGAAATGATTATTGATGAAATCGTACGTGTGTGTGATTGATGGATGAGATTAATGAAACCATATGAAAATATTGATTAACGAAACTTCCATGCAAAAATTAAACACTCACTGGGACATGGGACTCACGAGCGTTCCTCTTGGGATCGACGGCGGAGAGGACGGTGTACGTAAACCAATATGAAAGTGCCGATGATCTCCGCGCCACATCCGACTAACCGGATGATGGTGTTTGGCCGGCGCTGAAGAATTCTTCCGATCGGGCACCGACACTAGTCAACAAATTATTATTAATTACTCCCTTAGGCCTTATCTCCTCGCCCTCCGTGGGCCACGACCAGCGGGCAGTACGACGTCGACCTTAACTACTTGTTCACCTATGCCTTCACAATAATAATTAACGACTACCGATCTGCATCATTTTGCTAAATTTTAAAATCATGATAACAATAAATTGCTTTCTATTTCATAAAAGAAAAACTAACAATCATGATAATAGTAAATTACTTTGGAATCTTCCTCAGGGTCATATCTTATGAATAAGTTTGTAAAAAGATGCATTAATCGTATCGTCATTAACAATTCCTTTTTTTCCCCCTCACACCCATATTTTAAGACTCAAACTCACTATCACGAATAAATATATATATTTCATTATCTTCATTCTAGAAGGTAAAATACATTTAAAATCACAAGACATGACGTGAAATAGATTAGTAGCTCACAAATAGTATCAATAGTAACACAAAAACGAGATTATAATTAATTCAATATCAATATTACAATAATTCCTCGCACATTCTTTAATATGTTTGGCATAGTTGTACTATAATAAATACACATACTTCTTGCAAATATACGTATGCAATCAAAGTTCGATTTTAGTGAAATTCCGATTCAAGCGGCTAATCGTTACGCCCACTATGATTGCAATTTGATGCCATTCCTAGCTACCACCCTTGTTGCTGAACGACCAAAAAGCATTGTTGGTTCCGGCTCTCATCACTTTTTGGTAAAAGAAGGCTGCCGCGGCAGCTCCGACGAAGGGTCCGACCCAGAAGATCCACTGCACATATATATATATATACCACCCACCGTCATAAAGAGAAAATAAGCACATGATATATATATATATAGGTTTCAAATATAAACGCCCTGATTTTCTACATACATGGTCATCCCAGGGCTTCTCTTCGTTGAAGATAACAGCAGCTCCGAAGCTCCTGGCCGGGTTGATACCGGTGCCGGTGATCGGAATGGTAGCCAGATGGACTATGAAAACCGCAAATCCAATAGGCAGCGGCGCCAGAACCTAACATAGATACAGAAAGCCCCTTAACAAATGATCCTTTTTAGCAAATCATTAAAAAAAAAAAAAATTTGGAGCGATATATAGTGTACAAAACACAGACATGCGAGACTTTGCAAAATCTCGTCATATCAGAATACGATGTATTATCGTGTCGTATGATTGTATCGCTATGTCGTTATACACGATGATACGACGACCAGGATTTTGCATGATTTTGAAGGCCAGAATTTTGTACCGAAATCCAAGAAAAAAAATAGTACTAATGAATACTGCCAAGAATGGTGGCCGGAAGGGCCGCATATATACGTACAGGGACATGGGAGTCGCGAGCGTTTCTCTTGGGGTCGGTTGCGGAGAAGACGGTGTAAACCAACACGAAAGTTCCGATGATCTCCGCTCCCAGTCCGGTGCCGGTGCTGTAGGCAGGGTTGATAGTGTTGGCGCCGCCGCCGTACCTGGTGTAGTAAGACTCCTGAAACGCCTTCACCAACGCCACCCCGCAAATGGCTCCCAGGCACTGAGCCACCATGTACGTCACCGCCCTTATCAGCGACACTTTCCTCGCCAGAAACAGCCCGAACGTCACCGCCGGGTTGATGTGGCCCCCTGCACAATAATTGGTCCTCGCGTAATAATTTTGCCGACAACGAAGAGAGACTTGATCTAGTGTATCATTTTTGGTGTTCAAATTAGATGTCTCATGTTTGAATCCCTAAAGCTTAGTGGGCGCATAGGAAAGACAATGTGGCAGGTTTGGGGCGGATATCGTGATACCAATATCCACTCCATGCTAGATCGGGTAATTTATCATGGATCGCGGGTTGGGGTAGGTTGACTCAATGAACATGCAATTTATATGGAAAATATTAGAAATATTCATTAATTTAGTTATAAAACCAAGAAAACAAATCATATTATTATAAATAATGTAGTTTAATTATTGGAGAAATTGGGATTTTCACTAATTTACAACTTTGTTATAGCTAAAATATGATGTTAGAAAAGGAAAATTTTAAGTAATTTGACTAAGATTATATGTAATTTAGTCAAGAACGGGTTGAAAATGGGGCGGGTCAAGACAGGTCGGGTTGATGAGAATACCCATGCCCGCTCCGCCCCAAAACAGACCAAACAGATCGGGTAAAACGAGCCAGTTCAAAATTGTCGTGACGCACGTTTGGCTATTTATGGTAATAACTTTAAGTTATTATTTACAAAAATTAATGAAGAATACCAATACGCATATATGGACGAAACAAAAATTTACTGATAAAATCACTAGTTTTAATTTGAATATCGAGATCTCAAATTTAAATTTCTTGAATAACACCTAATTACAAAAAACAAACCTTTATCCATATTATATATAAAAAAAAAACTGTGGCACCCATCACCCATCTAAAGACTGTATGCGTATAGGAGAAGCAAGTCGCTATATAAGGAAGCTAAAGGAAGAAAGGAGTGAGTGAGGGTACCGGAGATGCCGGCGGTGCAGTAGACGAGGACGAAGATCATGCCGCCGACGGCCCAGGCGATGCCCAGGAGGCCGACTCGGGCGCATGGGTCGGGCTGGGAGTTGTGGCCGATAATAGTGAGCACGGTGATGTAGAGGAAGAGCAGGGTGGCGATGAACTCAGCGATGATTGCTCTGTAGAATGACCACTGCCCCAGCTCCGGCAAGTCGATCAGCGGAACCGGCGGCGGGTCACGGTAGTCCTTCGCCGCCGGTGCATGGTCGTGGTAGTCCTCGCCGCCGCTAGCTCCTTCTTCCTTGGCTGCTACTTCTTGCGACGTCATCGTTCCACCGCTTGAGAGAGTGATGATGCAGAAAAACTGAGGAGACTAGTCAGCTGATAACTAGTGGATTATAATAGCCGTTGGTGAATTGAAGACTCATAGCCTCTTCACTGTACGTTTGAGCAGGAGCAGGAGCATCGCTTGTTTTTTTCCTCCTACTTGTTCGTTTTTTCCCCCCGGCCTCGACCTTGAGCTTTCATCCTCGGCCCACAACCAGCTGCGCATGCCATCAATCAACCCCTCAATTACTTCTACACCTATCTTATGTCGAACACCTACCCCTCTGCATTAATTCGATTCCTTCAATTTCCCCCCTAGTTTCGGCCATTGTTTGTGGACCCTGAAGTGGCGACGAGTTTTGGAATTACAACCAGAGGCGTGGCTATCTATTGGCACATGCATTTGAAATGGAATTTTCTCTCCTTGGTTAAGCAAATAGTTAGGAATGCCACTGTTATTGCGGAGGGTCTGGAGCGTGTTTGTCTAAACCATTCTATCATATCTCTGCTTTCAAATATTTAATTTATATTCGTCCCATATTCATACAGGGAAGGTTTCGCAAACCCATCCCCATACTAGTTGGTAATATCCGCTTCATACATCCAAAATTATTATATCTTAAATTTTACAAGTAACATTTCTATTATAACACTAAACGGACTTGCTATATGTCATGAAGTCAACAAAAGATACAATCATTCTTCGTACAGTTTAAAGCATTTGATCCCAAGACATCCATTAATCCATAAGATAGAGTACATTATTTTCCAAATGATTATTGGCTGACTTTGATACTTCTACTAAGTGATAAATAGCTTACATAATTTTCTTAACTAAGGGGGGAAAAAATGAAAGTGTGAAGGGAGAATTGAGAGAAAGGAATTAGGTTTTGATTTGGGTGGTCACTCAATTGCATTTTTAATTAATTTATTTTTTGAGTTACCCTCACTATAGTTGATATGTTGGAATTTGATTAATGTATTTTTTTTATATGTGAAGGAATGCTCTTGGTGGGATGCATATGGGTATTAGTATGGATCCGGGGAGTTTAAAACCATATTCACCTCGTACCCATCAAACGTTTTACGTGTCTTACCCACCCTGCCCAATACCCAGTCAATGTCGGGTTCTCCTTGTTGACTTAATCGAGGACAGTTGAGTACCCGCGATCATTAATTTGATTGTCATCCCTACTGTTAACTTGGTTGTAATCAACATTCTAACTCTCTATATGTATGTCCAGGTTACATCCTTGGTAAGCATGTGTTTATGCAAGATGCATGTGTTTAATCACGAAGCTTGAGCTTGTTATCCGAAGAATGTGTTGGATTAGGGGGTTTAATATTTCCTATGCGTGCATTGCAACTAGAGGCTGCAAATGAATTAGATTGGTTGATTGGTGGGTCCATTGATTTATTTAATGGATTGGTGGATTCATTGATTCAATTGGTACCACACGTTGAATCATTTTGAAAATTATAAAAAATTTAGGTGCTAATATGTCCTTAGAAAAATTTTAGGTACCAAAACTTAAATTTTAATAAAAAAGTAAAATTTAGGCATCAAATTGTAAAACATAAAAAGAATAGGTACTAAAATAGAATTTTGAACAATCCATGAATTCAATTGGATTTTAATTAAGTGGAATGAATTAGCTGGATTTTTTTTATACCGTGTTGATTGGATTCAAATTACAATAAATGAGATCTTCCGTAATCAAACAATCGAGTAGAAATAGAATGGAGAGATCAACTCCGTAAACAACTTATGATCAGAATGCTGGATGTGCCCTATTACAGCAAATGATCAAATGGAAGTAGCAATATATAATTAAGAGAATATCAACTCCTCTTAACTTGTCTACACGTACGTATACAGTAAATAATCAATCAATAAATAGCAGTATAACATGCAGGCACCCTTCCCCCCCTCGATCGGTTAATCGTCACCATTGGGCATGGATTGGTTTCTTAGGAACTGCGTGAAGAGCAAGAGAGCAAGCTTCGGGCGAGTGAGAGGAACCTCGTGCCCTGCTCCTCTCACCGTCAGAAGCGTCAACCCTTCGTACTCTTGGCTCCATCCTCCCACCTGCTTCTCATTGTCGTACCAAGCCGACCAGTTTTTTATGGTTCGAAGGTTCAGAGCTCCGATGGAGTATCGAGTCGCCGTCACCGGCAAGATCGCATCTGCATCACCACTGCAAATGTACGTATCAATCATAACGCCATTAATAACCCCAGCCTTTTTAGGGGGAAAAAAACAACACTTTCGAGCTTGCATGCATGTAAATCAAACTAGGGGTTACGTGGGGAAGTTTGACACACCTGAAAACCCATATTCTGATCTTAGCTTTGATGAGTTGTTTGAAGATTGGAAGCACCGATTTTGGGGAATCCTTCCACTCCCTCCTAATCACAGAGCTGCAACAAAAAGTACGTCAAGAAAAGTATAATTATCATGCTTCATTTGTAATCCAACCAAAAGAAACATTCGATCGAGCAGGTTTTAATTGATGGTTGTGGGCTTGTGGCATGTGGAGATGTGGCAAAAAAAAAAAAAAACTATATATACCTGCAAGTAGTCCAAGGATTGGGAGTACTATTTCTGGTCTGTTTTGCATGGAGAGCCTTCTGAACATCAGGGCGATTCATGTACACTTTCGTGTATTTCGTTACACACTCATCGTTTCCCCTAAACTTCCACGGCTGGCATATTCCAAGGAAAGAAAGAAGAGGTGATGATGATCTCAAAACTTAATTTGTTCCCTCCATACTTAATTGACAAAGCTGCATGCGTATGTATGCGTGGGGAACACACAAACAACATGCGAGCGAGGGAATCATTAATTATCATTTGTTGTTGGGTAATTATGTTAGTGTCGAGAAAGTTAATTACCAGCTGCAGCTGGGAATGATGATGATGCTGGGTAGAGCCGAGAGCTTGGCACGGAGGGCTGTAGATGCTGTAAGGATTGATGTTGCCGAACTCGGTGAACGCCGCGTTCTGTGCCGAGTTGCACTGTCCCCTCGGGAACAGGAACGATTGGTTGGGACAATACTTCTGGAGCTGCTTGTAGGTTTGGTCGGAGATGAGGCCGTGGTTCCACCAGTACTCGTGGCTCCCGACGTTGTCGTGGTAGTCGTCGATCAGTGGGTTCCCTAACTGGAAAAACCAACCCGAGATTTAGTAAAATAATATACTAATAATAACTAATATTGTTCATATATATATGCATGCGTGATTCTTGGATCTCAGTGAGCAAACTGATTATGTGAAATAATGAGCACTTACCAAGAAACCTTGGAAATTGATGGTGGGAGTCGTTTTGTTGACCGATCTCCTGTTCTTTTGGACTATGATCTGGGACAGCTCAGGAATGTAGTGTCCAGCGTAGCTTTCTCCTGCGATGTAGAAAGGTCTCTTCTTGTACTGAGGGAACCTCTCCAGCCAGCTAGTTAGGAACTTGTATGCATCTTTTGCTGCATTTTTTTTTTGTGGAACACAAACAAAATTAGCTAGGTCACATTCTAAGTAGGGCTATAGCTAGTAAACCGGTCTGGTTCAGTTGACCAAACTAGGAACGGAAAAAACACTAGTCGATAGAGAACACTGCTACCACATGTAATCAAAATCGAATTGTTGGTGTTTGTGATTAACCAAAAATTGACCGAGCCAACATAAACTGTTCAATAGTCAAAATTGAACGGATCTCTTTAATGTGGCGTGCACGCATACGTTAGAAGTCTTTTTTTGAATCTTTAACCGTACTTTGGATTTAATAAAAAATACCAAATTTGTACACTTGTCACTAAGTGGTACTAATTGTAATATAACTAGTGGCATGCACATATATATATATATATATATATATATTGTTATACTATATAGTAAAGAAAGATAATATACATGACACATTGACACTACAACAACCAAACCCAAAAAGAAGGCTGAGATTCAATACCTGTCCTATTGTCACCAACCTCATACAAATCTGACGAAGTGTTTGAATAAGAGAATCCCACGCCAGCAGGAGAATCCAGAAACAGCAAATTGGCCACTGCATGCACCATATTGACAATTCAGAAGTTGTTCTATATATGGCTGTTCTACATAATCAAAACATTTCACCCTGTTGTGCTAATGCCATATACAACGTCGTTAATTACCTCGATTCCAGGCATAGGGATTTAGATCGAGACTTCTGCCATCTGGCCGGACCCGAAAAGGTCCGACCTCCTCGGAAGCTCCATAGGCTATGGAAGAGCAGCCCGGCCCACCATTGAGCCACAGAACCAGCGGTCTCGACTTGGGCCGGGCTTCTTTCGGAGCCTCGACGAACCAATAGAAGAGTGCCCGCCCCGCCCGAGAATCGACGGTGATGTGGCCGGAGAATTGGGAGAAGCTAACGTTCGGTGGCTGGCCTGGCAACCTGAGAATCTTATCCTTCAGCTGGTCTTGAGAAGAGGCCAAAGTTGAAGATATGAAGAGCAGAAAAAGTATGGAAGGAAAGAGGAGCTGAAGAACGCCCATTATGGTAAAGCGGGTGGAGGAGAGGCTAAAAGGGAGGCATTTGAAGTTTGGAAGTTTGTGTAGTAGTGGTGGAGGTGGGTAAGTGGGAAGGTTTGTGTTTTTTTATTGGTGGGTTTGCCTTGATTGACTTTTGGAGTCATAAAGCTAGGTTGGGATTAGTTGTAAAAGTGTGCAAGTAAAGGAATGTGCTGGTTTCAAGGTTTTGCACTGCCTCCAGGGTCAGACTATTATTGTTTTTTTTTATGTCACTATGGGCTCTGTTTTCATGCATCCTACTTGCTTCTGTTGATTTGCATGCAATTGATTGCATTTCCGTGGTACCTTTTACATTGTATCCACCAAACAATTGACACTTCAGGCAAAAGAGGGGAAAAGGATGGAAGATGTGTGGAGGATTCAATTCCTGACATGATGTACTAATTTTTACTTGGTAAACCATTTAACCAAATCACTCAGCTTTTGCAAGTGGCCTTTGAGTACATGCAAAAGGCATCACCAAGATTAGTCCTTAGAAGAATTTTTTGTTGCCCAAATCGGTGATTCGCCAATATTAAGAGGGGAATTTAACTTTGTAACCTTCTATTCAAAGATGATGGTGTTTGGTTCTAATTCTCGGACTTCATTTCTGTTATGTTGGAGTAGACATGCTTAATATACCGTGAACTAGTGTAGTCAAAATCGCGCTTTAAAGCGTAAAATCGTACGATTTTACGTTTCTAGGGTAGGAAAACGTTTCAAATCACTAATAAAATCGTATTTTACTCAAAATCAGTCAAAAGCGTTAGTAGAATCGTTAAAATCGGATAAAAGCGCGCTTTCATACCGTTTTTATCCGATTCCAAGCAAAGGAGAAAATTGTCTCCGCCAAACAAAAACGACGTCATTTTGATCACTTCGGACAAAAAAAAAAGGGGTGAAAGGGGGTGGATATTAGGTTGAGGTTGCCAAACCACTCTTCCGCAATCCCTAATCCTCCATCTCCAGCACTCCAGCACACTCTGCGCCGCCGCGCAGCCGGCCTTCCAGTGAAGTATTCGCTGCCGCTGCAAGTCCGCAACCGTCGTCGCCACCTTCCAGTGAAGCTCTAGCCCGTCGAACTCGATAGCTCCAACGCGGCAGCACCTGTCGCACTCGTCGTCGCCTGTCGCCACTCGCTGGCGCCACACCATGTTAGTTTCTGTCTCTATCTCGTCATACCCCGTCGCCACTTCACCTATGACTTCTAAAGGGTGGGTAAATGCTTCCCCTTCTCAACTCTTAGTCCACCCTGAACATTTAACCTAGCAGGTATTTCTAGCTAAATTACAACTTACACTTTCTCAATAATTTAAACCAACCCAGCAAAATGAAGGAAACTACTTATAATTTCCAATAGGCGTATAACCTACTGGTTTACCTACGTATGCTACTGCTAAATTATGTATATGTGGTGTTTTTAATTGAACCTTTGAGAAACCAAGGGCAGAATGTGAAGCTAATGTTGTGAGAATTTGGTTATTAACTCGTTTGTGGGTTACAGTTTATGTTTATGAACTTATTGTTAAGATGTTATGAATTTGCTTTAATTTGGACATGAATTGCATGTATTTATTCATTTGTCTAAACTCCATGCACTCATATTTTGCATAATACATGTGGTACTTAACAGATTTTTAACTATTATACATGATGCATCAAAAACTTACGCTTTTACGCTTTGATTCGCCGCTTTTCGATTTTACCCATTTTCCGCTTTTAGGTAGAATCGCGCTTTTGACTGCATTGCCGTGAACTTAATATTATGGCATGATGTAACCCCAAGTCTCAAATGTGAGAGCACTCTTGATGAGATGATGGGGTTACTATCAACAAAACCCCTAGATATAAAGAGAAAGGACTGAGTTGGCGCACTCTAACACTCTCTTTGGGAAGAGGGGTAAATGGGAGGAGGGTGCAAATGTGAGGGGTAAATACAGTTTCCAACACATTTGCACCTGTTTGGTTAATTTGGAACAGTAGGGGGGTGCAAAACGGGAGTGCAAATTTACTGTTTCGGCTTACCCCCCAAATTGGGGTGCAAGGGAAGGAAGGAAGAGAGGGGGGAGGGGGAATTATGGAATTTTGTTTTTCTAATTGTGTTATATATAATTATATAATAATTAATATTATCAATTTCTTTTTTTTATAAATATCATTAATGTAAACATTATTCGGGGTTGACCATTTGACTCTAGAAACAAGTTTATTCGTCAAGTCAAATCTAAATCTCTTGGTTGAATCGAATTTGCATTGAAAATTAGAGATACGAGGTGTTTGTGGAAAAGATAGAGAGAAATTGTTTGGTTAACTCAGTTTATTTGACTAAATAGTTAAAACTTACAAATTCGAACGTGTTTGACTAAGTTTGACAATTTAAGATTAAACTAGACACGAAAACCCTATATAGGATGACCAGTTACAAGTTGAGCTTCGAGTTTTGAGATCGCTCGATCAATGATTATACAATTGTCATAATTAATTATTATTTGAGCATTATTATATAATAACTATTTTTAGTAAAGTATATTTATTATTATATAGTAATATTTATTTTATTATTTTATGATAATATTTTAAAATTTTAAAATCTATTTTGTAATCTTAAAATCTATTTTTAAAATATATTTTAAAATAATATAATTACTTACTTTTCACTCTATTTGCACCCCCCTACTTTTTCATCCAAACAACAATTTACCCCTCCACTTACACCCCCCAGCAATTTGCACCCCCAGCAATTTACCCCTCAACTTGCACCCTCCTGCAATTTGCACCCCCCTTGTTGCCAAACAGAGCGTAAAGAAAGAGCATAAATCCAATAACTTCCTTGTTCTCTCCTTTGCACCTTTTTTTAATCCTGGTTTAAATAGGATTGAGTAAGCAATAAATTTACGGCTAAGTTGGACCGGCCTCATGGCTCATGATCCGGATCCGGATCCGCCCACCGGCCGACCAAATGCCCGACTTTTCTGAAGGCACAGATCCCGCCGCGTAATCTCCCAGCGAGCGCAAACACGCACATGCTTCACGTGGGAGATCAATCAGTCTACGCCGTCCGATGTCATGACTTTGACTTGGTCGTCGCCCTTCCTTCCTTGCAGTTACAGTTCTAGACCCTTGTGTTCCTTGGATTGCAAGATATAAACAGAAACAGTGATGAAGGCAGAGAGACCAAACCCTGTGCTCCATGCTAATTATCTTACTTCCAGTTTCCTCCAAAACTTCTCTCCAGCCTGTGCTCGATCAATGAGACACTGCTGCCACTTCTCTTGCTCGCATTGAACTGCACAAGATGCTCTCTGTCTCTACCATGATGATAATAATATCGGTACATTGTTGACGCGTTTTAGTAATAGTATAACATACTTGCTTTCCATCTTATAGACTGGAAGACCAATACAAATTTGATCAAGTGGTTGAGCTGCATACGAAATAACCAAAGTTTTCAACCAAATACAAATTCCATTTGCAACGAGTCAATAGATATAAAAACAAGTTCAAAGCCAAACTTGCATTGCATCAAGTCTATCGGCACCAATACTACCACCAAGAATTTCAATTAGGATTGACCTATAAAGAAAAGAATTGAGCTTTCTTCTCTTCCATCTCTCGATAGTTTCTATGAAGTTACATAGATGAATAGGAAGCAGAAAATGTGGCATTTCATGCAGTTGCAGAGCCGAAAGTAATGGAGAGACGGACAGCAGCACTCGAGAAGATTGCGTTCTGTTTACTCTGGTGTTGCTTCTTTCTTCAAAGTCCAGTGTATATGCACAATTCTCAGTATCAGTGCTATTATTATCCTACTCCGAGAACAATTTTGTTGGACCGCAGATCAGATGATGTAGCTAGATAGCTAGCTAGCTAGCTAGGCAATGGCTTGTCCTTCAAGAAATTATCTAAAAAGAATGAAAGCTTGCCTAGGGTAATGGAGAGGCACTTCATGTCCTGCTCCCGACGTGGGCCCTCTTTAAACGTGGCTCCATCCACCAACCTGTGAATACAAAATGAAGCTGAAGATTAAGATGTGCAAGCAATGGAAGTTATTAATATGTTGATGACAATTTACGGTCTGGAAGAAGGGAACAATTGTGTTACTTACCCTCCTGTTGCCATACCAAGGATACCAATTGGTGACGGTGGGAAGCTTCAGTGCATCAATGGAGTATCTCGTTGCAGTCACGAGCAACACGGAATCTGTGTCTCCGCTGATGGAAAACAATTCCAACAGAAAAACAAAGCTTAGCTTCAACTGTAAACTAAACCGGCAAGTTTTTATCATTTCGTTATGAGCAGTTCATCATGGTATATTGTTACACAAATTTTCAATCACAGACAATGATCCATGTGTTAAAAATGCAGACTGAACCTTGAAATAATAGATTTTCTAATGTTCCAGCACAACCATAAAATATTAGATACAGCAACCACGGTCATAATTTCAATGGTGGAGGTTGTGGATACCTAAGTACCAGATTTAGGTCAACAGAGTGGTTCAACAACCAGCCACTCCATTTACCAATCCAAGCTCAGCAAGTGTCTCAATCTTTGGGATATGATGTCAACACTCAGAAAATGGCATCCCGGCTCAGCCAGAGTTTCCAAGAGTTGGCTGCATAGAATATCCAATCCAGTGGATGTAGCAGTAGGCAGCAGACTGTCTGTTTGCATGAGAGATATTCATGTCCAAGGAGCATGTATCAATCTAGCCCTATGTAAACTATGACAGAATCACGAGGGAATTAGGAAGGATCAGGTAGCTCCTTTCTAATGGGTGCTTTTGATCTATGTGTTAGATGTACAGGAAAACAAATTTGAATGCAATCTTTTTTATCATTCAATGCGTCCATTCCGTAACATGGTACAAAATTCAGTGAAATGAAAGTGTTGAAGAAAGTGAACACTAAAGCAACCGAAGGTGTCTGCTAAGAGAAAGGGGGGAGGTGAAGTGGAGAACTTACCTGTTAACCCAAATCTTAACACCAGCAGCAATGAGTTGCTTATATATAGGAAGCAATGAAAGAGGAGAATCTCCCCAGCAGATGCCTACAATGTGACTGAAGATGATAAAAAGGAGAGAGTTCAGTCATTGATGAGACTTTAAGGATTTTATAATCTTAAGCAATAACTTTAGAAGCGAGATTAGATAGTGGACCTGCATGTTTCCCATGTTTGTACTGTGTAGGATCCTAGTAACATTCACATGGAGTGCTTTCTGACCTTCGGGAAGATTGAAGTGCGCTGTAGAATGCCTCTCGGTACATGGATCATATGCTCTTGACATCCATGGCTGAGTTCCAAAATAAAAGGACAAGACCAAATGACCAATCGGTTAGACTTCAGGACACAGCCAAGCAAACAACAGTCACACTGGGAATTGTTTTATGTGTTAGCACAATTGATCATGGCAAGCTGAGGATAATGGTTAAAGTGAAGAAGAAAATAAACAAAAGAATGCTGAGACCACTTCTAACCCTGCAACAGAATAGAGCATGGAACAGAGTTTTGACATAAGATTCAAGAACTTCTCATGTTGAGATATACATAATGATTGCTTCCTGTCTAGTACCAAGTCCAGCTTCCTAGGTATTCGCTGTTTCTAGTTTTGCACATTGACCAGAAGTAAGTGTACGCTTAAAAGATTTAAGGGATGAGGAGTGCTTACACAAGTTGCGCTTCAGAGATTCAGTAGTAGAGCAAGGTTTAGTGAAAATGCTATATGGATCAATGTTTCTTGCTCGATCTCTGCAGTTTTGTAGGTAGAATCTATAATTAGACCATGAGTCCATCAATACTCAAATGTGCCAACATTATTATGGTAATCATCTGTAACTGCACTCCCCACCTATATAAAGAGAGAAGATTGCTTATGTAAGACTTGCCCTTTCATGATAACTACTGCCCCTTGCTTCAACCACATAATTTTAGATGTAGAACATAAAAGCAGAAGTTTTACCAATAATCCCTTGAAGTCAATACTGGATTCTTAACTCTAATGTTCCTTTCATGAATAATCTGAGACAGTTGAGGAACATAGTGTCCTGAAAAGGACAAAAGGTCAGGAACTAGTACAAATGAGAAGCAATGGAGCAAAACCAAATCAGAGAGATAGAAATGAAGGTAAAGAACTCCAAACCTGCATAGCCTTCTCCAGCAATGTAGAAATCTCTATGCTTGTAGATAGGAAACCTCTCAAACCAATTGATAAGAACTACATATGAATCTTCTTCAGCTGCAGAAAGAAGAATCCAAATTCCCAAAATTGTTAGCAGAGGCAAGTGATGATCAAAGTTTAAAGCTTTGCAATCTTTCTGCACGCACAGCTTCAAACGGCAAAACAAATTTACCCGTTCCTACTGTCACCGGCGGTGTAATAGTCCGATTTCGTATTGATTGAAATCCACATTTTCAGGCTGCCCAGGCAAAGAAATAATCTTCGTCTCTCTCCTGATCTTGAAGTGGGGAAGATGTGCAGAGACACAGAACAAATAAACCTTCATCGGCCAGTTAAAAGAGTCTGGCCCATTGCGATAAAGAGAGAAGGAGGCCTGGAATGTGGGCTGGATGTAATGGGCCTCACTAGGCCCGGACAAGTTGACGGTCGAGTGCAATATCCCATATAAAGATGGGCAAAATGGTAAAACAAACTGTTCTTTCGATGATATTTATTTATTTTTATCATTTACTTTATTTATTCATATTTATATATTTTATAACAGCGGACGCCACAGAAGATTGAAATCTGGTTAACTATCGCCGTTGAGATACGAAGTGGTCTCCTCTCTTCTTTCTTTCTTTCTCTCTCTTTCAATCTTTTGTCCCTTATCGGCTTTCCTTCTCCAAAATTTCTCTCTTACTATTTTTCCCACAGGGATGATTTTCTTCTCTCCTCCCTTCTTTTCCTTTTATTATTTTCTTTGTAACCAAGCAACGCCCCCAGAAAAAGCCAGAGGGAAAACAGAAGAGAAAGAGCCAACAAGCTCCCCCACCATTCAACTCCAATCTCCTTATGCTGTTACAGCTGCACTCAATCTAATCTGTTCTCTTCCCCTTACAATCTCCCCTTCTTCTCAAAATCACTTGGCCACCGGGATTCTGTTCAGCTGCTAGGGTTTCTGGTTGGTTGCCCAAGTTTGTGCGGCGGCTTGTGCCGATTTGCTTAGGGTTTGGGAAGAACTGAGTTGGTTGCCTTTTGTTTTTCTTTTGTTGGCTCATGCCGGATAGGTAGCTAGGATTAGGGTTTGAGAGAGCGCCTGTTTCTGTTTAATGCCGCCAGAGCCTTTGCCTTGGGACCGGAAGAAGCACGAGAGGTCCGAGTCGTCGTCTTCCTTAGGGTCCACACCGCGATGGAGGGACTGCCCTTCAGGAGGTCATTATGGATCCTACCGCGAATTTACTGCTCGCTGGACTGGAGGATCCGGCGAGCTCCGCAGGCCTTCCGGTGAGTCCTTCCTTCCCTTTTTTTCCTAATTTGTTTTCTTTAGTATCGTCCTCTTTTGGATGTTCTGTTTTGTGGAGCCTCAGTTCAGTTTTTTGATTGGGCAGCTGCCATTTTCCGATTCTAATGTAATAGGTCTTGGTTTTATGGTTACTTTGTTCTTGGAAGAGGGAAAGTGTTGTTCTTTCTGGTTTTCTTCTTTCGTGGTAATTTGCGGCGGTGGTCTCTTACATGCGAGCCTGTTTCTTTCTCTTGTAGAACCGGCTTCTCCTTGCTCTCTTTTGCCAGGACTCTTTGTTTGTTCTCTTGAGTTGGGTTCTATGTAGCTGTGTGTTTGGGGGCAGATCTAGTTTCGTGTATTTTTATCCATCTAGTGGAACTTTTTGGCTTTCTCTTCTTTCCATAGTGAGGATCTGGGTTTATAATCTGTTTGAATTCTGTCCTTCTGTGTTCCAATCTCTTGAGATGAGTCTTTGTAGGTTGTATTGGCCTTTTCATTTTCTGCGGAGCATGCAATTTGCCTTTTTGTTAATTTTTTCGCCCTCTGTTGTTTTCTTATTATGTGAAGGTCATGGTAAGCAGGGTGGTTGGCACCTGTTTGCTGAAGAACCAGGTTATGGCTATACCCCTTCCCGGTCAAGCGATAAGATGCAGGAAGACGATAACAGCAGACTGCCATTTTCACGTGGAGATGGGAAATATGGCAGGTCCAGTAGAGATAACAGAGGGCCTGTGGGCCAGAGAGACTGGAGAACTCATTCATGGGAGATGAGCAATGGGTATCCAAATGGACCTGGAAGATTCCATGATGTGAGTAATGAACAGAGGTCAGTTGATGATATGCTAACCTATGCTCCTTCTCATCAACCTAATTCTGACTTTGTAAACACACGGGACCAGCTTCAGTTGAAAGAGCAGCATGACAGTAATAAGGAGGGTGGCCCCATTGCTTCGGGTTCAGGCCAAAGAGGTGAAAAAGAGAACGCACTGGACTGGAAGCCTCTTAAGTGGTCTCGAGCAGGAAGTTTGTCTTCTAGGGGGTCTGGATTCACTCATTCTAGTAGTTCAAAGAGTCTAGGGGCTGTGGATTCTAATGGAGGAAAGATAGAGGCTTTGCCGAAGAATGCAACTCAAATTCAGACTCCTTCAGGAGATGCTGCAGCTGTTGTCTGTGTTACTTCAGCAGCTCCGTCTGAAGAGACAACCTCAAGGAAAAAGCCACGCCTTAGATGGGGCGAGGGACTGGCAAAGTTTGAGAAGCGTAAAGTTGAAAGCCCCGAGGTTAGTTTGACAAGAGATGGTACCGTCTTGTCTGCTAACAATGGCGAACCTGTTCACTCTCAGAGCTCAAGCATGGCAGAAAAAAGCCCCAGACTGCTGGGATTTCCAGATTGTTGTTCTCCTGCAACTCCTTCCTCTGTTGCTTGTAGTTCGTCACCAGGTATTTAATTTTCCTTTTCTCTTTAGGATTCATTCTCAATGAACTGGGCATCTTTTTGTTTGTTGTTCATTTCGATGTGGAAACCTGACCGCATGCTAGAAACCTTCTTACAATTTTATGCCAGGGAATCTGGAACCTGTTATGGCCGTTTGTATTCTATGGATAGTCAATGGAGAATAGAAATTTGGTTGGTGTTTGCTCTTCTCTTGCAGTCACTGAGGCAATAATTGTATGGGTTTCCTTTCCCTAGTTGGATAAGCATCTTCAGGGGTTAGTTTCATTATGGAATTCTGTAAAGGTAATGGCAGATGAGTGGAGCTGCATCAGTTTTCACTTATTTTCAGTATGACTGAACTCACCTCCGGCACTTGCTCACCATTTCAGGCGTTTCGTCAAGTAGCATCATATGGTTATATGTAGCTTTACCATATAGGAAAAAAGCGATGCTTCATGTTTTCTATAAAATAAATGTGTATTTCCTGCAGCTGTATTTTGCTTCGCAATGGTGAACCTTTGAGTCTACCTCTTCATTTTCAATTCTTCTGTTCTGTCAGGAGTCGGAACCTTATGTACTTCAAATGAGTTTGGTTTTTATGTTTGGCTTCTTTTTCCTCTTTAGCCTTTTTCTTTTTACAGCCTTTTCTTGCGCGGATCATCATTGCTCATGGATCTTTCGCTTTCATTGATAAAGTCTTCTGAATAAATTGTCTTCTTATTCCAGGTGTAGAGGAGAAAAGTTCTTTCAAGGCAATGAGCGTGGATAATGATGGTAGTAATTTATGTGGTTCTCCTAGTTTTGGCTCTGAGAGTCATCCTGACGGTTTCTCTTTTAGTTTAGAAAAGCTGGATATAAGTTCAATTGCTAACATGGAGTCCTCGCTCATTGAGATGCTTCAGTCCGAGGATTTGTGTTCGATGGACTCAAGTTTTGTGAAGTTGACGGGAATAAATAAGTTACTTGTTTGGAAAGGTGATGTTTTGAAGGCGATAGAAACAACAGAGTCCGAGATAGATCGCCTTGAAAACGAACTAAAGTTGTTGAAGTCTGATTCCAAAAGCAAGCTACCATGCCCATCCTCAAGTTCATTAACTGAACATGGAGATGCTATCCTTTTCATTGAACAGGAGAAGTTCTGTGGTGATGCTCTCCGTCCTCCTTCTCTGCAAGTTATATCCAATAAGGATGAGGTTATTGACAAGAATCCTAATCCGGAGGGTTCCTTTGAAGGTGCTGGTACTGGTGCCGGTGCCAAGGATGATGACATTGATAGTCCTGGTTCTGCTACATCTAAGTTCATAGAACCTGTATTGTCGGTGAGGACTTCTTCATCTGATATGTTGATATACACTGAGCAAACTGGTATTGTTGCAATTGAGGATTCAAGTCTGGACTCGAAATGTCAAGTGCCTATGACGAGTGAGAAAGACGGTACTGTTTCACCAGGTGATGTTAAAGTTCCCGTACGCTGCAGTAGTCACGCACTTGTATCTGCTCCGACTGGATCCGTGGCAGATGAAGCAGATACTCTATGTGCTGCTGTATTGGCTTCGAATAAGGAATCAGCTTGTACAGCAGCTGATGAATTTAAGAGGTTATTGCCTAGTGATCCATGCTCGGTTGATTGTTCAAGAGTTTCCAGTATGCTTTCAGTGCAAACTGATCATATTATCAGAGAGAAGTTTATAATGAGGAAGCGCTTCATGAAGTTTAAGGAGAAAATGGTGGCCCTAAAGTTCAAAGCCTATCAACATTTATGGAAGGAGGACATGCACTTGCTCTCGGTGAAGAAGTACAAAGCAAAGTCACTGAAGAAATTTGACTCAAGTTTGCGCCCTATTCATAATGCATACAAAAAACATCGATCTTCATCTCGTACTCGGATCTGTTCACCCGGTAAGAAATCTTCACTGCCCTCATTTTAGGGTTCTTCTGATTCCGGTGGTGTTTCTGGAATAGTGTCTTCTTCTCTTCAACTTAAATTACTGAATGAACTTGGCCAATCTTGAGATATATTTATTTTGGCCCTCCTTTCTTTCTGGGGACAGGTAGAGTGTGACAGCTTTCTAGTGGTTTGGTTTTTCTGGCAAATGTTTCTCCTCTTTGGATGAAATTACTGAATAAACTTGGACAATCGTGAGATACGTTTATTTAGGCCCCCATTGTTTCTGGTAACATGTAGAAGGTGAATTAGCTTTCTAATCAGTAGCTGTCATATTTAACTAGGTTGAATTTATGTCCTTTTTTGCTGTATGCTTGGTACTTTAAGGGACTTGCTTTATCATCTTGAAGTACTCGTGTCCCAGGAGATTGTGCGGATAATCTGATATACTTGCCTCGAGGGTCCTCTCTTTTGCTGCAAACTGTTAGTTCCCGGATGTTATGTGTAAGGGACATGTTCCCTAATGTAAGTTAAACAATCTAGTTGTGTGACTAGAATCTTGGTGAAAGTGGGTCTGTTTAATCCAGCCTGCAGATATGAAGATTCCAACTTCTTCATTGTAAGATTGTGTTTGCCATGCTCATTCAACCGATGCTCAATTTCTTTTATTTCTTTCCCTCTGGAACGAATTACTTACTTAGTGCATTCAAAGTGATCATTTGTGTGGTGGCAGTGGCAGAGTTGTAAGTGGCTCTGTGTTATGTTTGTTAGATGATGGGTTCAGTGCTGATTTGTGTCTAGAAATCGAGGAATATCAGTGGGTACATGCAAAGAGAACCATGATCCATTGGTAAGCTTTTGTGATTATTAGGAATTTGCTATTAGTTATATGAACTCGATGTTGAGATGTGGGGAAATGTTTTGAATTGGGATGGATATGTGCAGTCAGCCCTTGAAGTTTCTAATTCTATCACGTTCAGCATATTTATTTACCAGAGCAAGCTTTTTGTGGCTCTGTGGACTCTGGACAATTTATTTTCATTTCATAATTTAAGGCATTTTAGCTTGCATGTAGTGTGATCTTTTGAGCAACCAGTATTGACTTCTAATATAGTAGGAGCTCTACCATTTGGATGTTGTATATCTTCATTTAAGTGGTTATCAGTGAGCTCTGCTTCTCTATCTCAGTATGAGTCGTTTGTTCCGCCTTTTAATTATTTAATTATGATATGCTACAGGCAGCACAGGCCTGGTTCCTACCCCAGAGACGCTGAAATTCACCAGCAAGCTACTTGCAGATTGCAATGTCAAAGTTTACAGGGATAACTTGAAGATGCCAGCACAGATTCTGGATGACAAACAGAAAATAGCGTCACGGTTTATTTCGGGCAATGGATTAGTTGAAGATCCCTGTGCTGTTGAGAGGGAAAGAGCTATGATTAATCCCTGGACTTCAGAGGAGCGTGAAGTCTTTATTGATAAGCTGGCTTCTTGTGGTAAGGATTTCAAGAAAATTGCTTCTTTTCTTGAACACAAGACAACTGCAGACTGTGTGGAATTTTATTACAAAAATCACAAGTCTGATTCTTTTGGGAAAATCAAGAAGAATAAGCCATACAAGTCTTCAACAAACTACTTGGTGTCATCGAGTAAGAAGTGGAATCATGAGATGAATGCGGCAGCTTCACTGGACATTTTGGGTACTGCGTCAGTTATGGCTGCTGCTGATTCTGACAGAGGCATGGGAAGCAGGAAGATGCATTCTACTAAAATCCTCATCAGAGGCTATAATAATAGTAATCGCAAAATATTGCGGAATGGGGATGGTAATTCATCACAAAGGTCAAATAATTATGATGTCTTGGTCAATGAAAGAGAAACTGCTGCTGCTGATGTGCTTGCTGGCATTAGTGGTTCGATGAGCTCTTGCATTACTACTTCTGCAGATCGTGGTGAGGGATTCCACGAACGTAAGGCCCGGAAGAGAGATAATGGTGACAGACGACCTTCTCTATCTGATGTAACCCAGAGTTTGGATGAGGAAGAAATTTGTTCTGATGAGAGCTGTGGGGAAATGGATCCTGCTGCTGATTGGACAGATGAGGAGAAAGCAGCTTTTGTTCGGGCAGTTTCTTTACATGGCAAGGATTTTGCAATCATCTCCCGTTGTGTCCAGACAAGGTCTCGGGATCAGTGCAAGGTGTTCTTTAGCAAGGCAAAAAAGTGTCTTGGGCTGGATCAGATTCATTCTGGAAGGGAGACAGTTGGCCCATCATTGAGTGAGGATGCAAATGGAGGTGGAAGCGACATGGAAGATGCTTGTGCTATTGAGAATGGCTCGGATGAATTTCCTTCTCAGGTGGACCAATACCTGCCTCCTGTTATGAGCACTGTTGGGAAGAACCCAAAGCAGGATGTTTGTGATGGTGAAGCTAAAGTTAATCTTGAAACTGATTTGAATTTATCTGAGGATAAAGATGCAGGAGAAGTAGCTGTGGAAGAGGAGCATTTGATAGATGTAGATGCTGCTGTGGTTTGTAATGGCCCGAAAGATCACTTGCTTCTGTCAACTGATCTTGTTGATGGTGAAGTCATTAATGGGTTTGTTCATCATAAATCTGTTTCCGTGAACTGTCAGAAAGTTTCAGTAGAGTCTGGCGTTACAGAGGGTGAGCGAGAGTGTGGGATTAAAGAGGGCTTTTCAGATTCTGGAAATAGTTTGATACAAGATTTGAACATAACCAAAGATCTTTCACATCCTCCTCCATTGGATATGGGCTCTTCCTCAAATGAAAGTCCTGTTACTGACACTGTGAATCAAAGGCAAGCTGAAGTGAGTTCTGTGGCCACAAGTGTGGCGGCCATGTCTTTCCCATTGGAAAGTAGTAACATGGCTAGTGCAGACTCTGTCATAATGGACTGTTCTGTAATTACAAAGTATGATAAAGTGGATCTCTCGGGTAGCATATCAAGTGGTGATGATATTCACGAGAATCTTGGTAAACAGGATGGCATGTCTATCTGTGGAAATGGCTATGTACGGCCTTTGCTTGGCCACCCTGTGCTGAACCATTGGGGATCTGCTCAACTTAATAGTAGTGCTTGCACAGCTCGGATTCCCGCAATGGTGCCAAACAACGGAAGTTCCTGTAGACCTATTTCTGATGGTGCACACCTTTTGAAAAAAGCCGAGGAGATTATTATGTCAAATCGGTTGGAAGCTGAGGCCCACTTCCTCCCAAACTCCAGCCAACATTCTGAGCGAGCAAGTGAGCAGCCTCAAAGTTTGTCAGAGGTGCAAAAGACATGCAGGAGTGGTGATGTTAAACTATTTGGTAAAATACTGAGTACTCCTGCAACTTCATCACAGAAGAAGCCAGCCCATCCTCCTGAAACACTTAGGCATGGTGAAAATGGCTGCACTTCGAAGACAAGCAGCAGCAGCTCATCAACCTTGAAATTTACTAGCCATCCCGATCCCAGATCATCAGATGCGGCGAATTTGACGAGTTCCCTGAATTTTGATCAGAACAAATGTGTTGCAGTGAATAATGTTCCAATGAGCTACGGTTTCTGGGATGGGAGCAAAATACAGACAGGGCTGACGTCATTGCCTGATTCTGCCATCTTGCTCGCCAAGTATCCTGCTGCATTTAGCAATTACCCTGGGGTTTCTTCATCATCAAAGATTGATCATGCAACAGCATTGCATGCTGTTGTTGCTAAGAACAGCGATCAACGGAGTATGAATAGCATACCTAGTTTCCCTCAGAAGGATGTAAGTAGCAGCAGCAGTAATGCACTGCTGGATTTCCAAAGGTACATGAGTCATCATGATGCTACCAACAAAGTGCAGCAGCCGTTTGGGTTTGATTCGATTTCAAGTTTACAGCAACATGGAATGGCAGCGGCAGCAGTAGGAATGGGGATCGGTAGTATTACAGCAGTTAAAGGTGGAGGAGGTGGTGTTATCAGCCAGGCAGTTTCAGACCCTGTAGCGGCCATTAAAATGCACTTTGCCAAGAATGATCATCAATTTGGTGGTTCCCCAAATGGTGGGACTATAAATGTGTTAAGGCAGGATGATTCTACTAGTTGGAGAGGCAAGGGGGATGTGCTGAGGTAGTGAATCGGCTGGCTGAAGGGAAGGTCCCAGTGCCAATTGAATGTGTTTATGTTTGCCGTGCCCTGTATCATAGTTTTTGTATTTGTTTAATTAATGCAGTGATAGTGGACTGAGGGGGCGGATGGTTTCTCAAATCCGTCCTTTTGTCAGTAGGAGTAATTTAAGTAGGGAGGAGCGTTTGTAACAATTTCAGGCCAGTCCTTTTGTATTTGTTGTATTTGATGAAGAATACAGAAAATAATGTGCCCAGAAAAAAGGAGGTTGGGATTGGATCAGCAGAAGCACCTCCATCTATCTCTCTGGTATATTTCTAAATTCATTGGCATCTTCTATATCAGATCGGAAAGATCAGTACCTGGACTAGCTAGTAACTGCCTCCTTTTGGTACCCATGTGCGTAAAGTATCCTTCACCAGAATCCAGAGCAGAGCTGCACAGCTAGCAAGTCACTAGGACTACATATAATCTGCAGAAATAGACTAGATAGAGATATTAGGCTTATGCGACATGGCACACTGCTTGTGTTCCTAGGATGGGTGTATGTATCTCCTGGTAAAATACAAAGTATGCATTCTTACATTGAGGGGGTTTTTTTTGGGTGAAAAACTGAAATGGAACTCCCGACGAATGCTCCTCATATGTCATAATTGTACAATTGCTCAACATACCTAGACTAATGTGCAGTTTCTTTCCAAATCTCTCTCAAGCACCCAAACGTCACTCCATGCCAGAAGTGGAAAATCCTGGGTTAGAGAGATAAGGGATAATGACGATGATGATGACAGCTTAGTATAATAACCTGAGGCTGAAGCGTTGTAGATCCCTTGTGCCACACCAGGATAACACATCGTCCCAATTGGCTGCTTGATTACAACCTAAAAGAATGGACATTTTATATTGCTCGTACTGAAGACTACATCAAATGCACATCGCTTATCTGAGTTGATTTCTTACCATATCCTTGGTAGGGCTTTGAATACCTTTGAGATTTACCTTCCTTTGACAGGCTCCAAGCTGGTTTGACCATAGATAGGAAGAAGCAGATATTCGAGCATTTTGTATTAGATTATCTCAAACACTATGGCCTCCATCCCAGCAGTTTGAAATACAGAACACTAACTTCATGACAGTCTCCAACAAGACTCTACATGAGATTCTTAAATGATCTGATAGAATTCCACCCGTAATAACTTAATATTGGAACTTATTCCGTGCAGCTTGAAACTCGATCTTAACTCGAGGGCTAAGGGATCATAAAGTTCTAAAGAGAAGTTCCTCACCAACCAGTTGCCTTCGACGAGAGAGGTCCCTTGCCCTTCAGCTAAATATGCAGCAAGTGGAGTGTTGCACGCTTAGTCTTTGCGCAAAGCCATATTCCTAAAAGTTTGATGAAGCAATTAGTAAGCCTAAACAAAACTTTTGCAGATAGGTCAAACAAGCCATGGAGAAGCTGTTACAGGAAAACAGAAATGGAGCATGGAGGCATTTTTCATCACCCCATTACTAGCAGTCTAGCACCGGATATTGAATTGAGAAATGGTGGGGACATGATGAGATCTCTGGCTAGCTGCTGCAGAAGAGCTTTGGTTGTTCGCCAACCATTGGAGTTGAGTTAGAACGTTTCGCTGCTGAAGAAGTCCACCGGGCTAAACTTGCAAGCCATAAGGTTTGTTTAAAGCAACCTGAAGATCACATTAGCAACCAGCATTGATTCCTCTATAAGCTAAACCACCAAATACATATTAACCTATCATTCAACAATTTGCAAATCATAGTTACCATATCTATCATCTTCACTGCCAAAGCTCCATGGAAGCCTGTGATTGATCAATTCAGAACCTTACCTAAAAACAAGACACGAGCTTCCCTCTGTCAACAAATCATCAAGAGAAGAATCTATTGCATATGTATTCCCAGCGTAATACAATCATTGTTTCGTTATTGACAAAAAGAAACACCCGAGGACAGTGTTGGGTTCTTTAGCAACAACTCCGCCAACTTTTATATGCAACTACACACAGAGCAGCGATGTCAATTCACTCTTTCTCCCGGTAAAGTCCCTTTTCGCATCTCTTGCTAAAAACATTAACTTTAATGGCGGGAGAGGGAAATAACCTGCCCATTAGCAAATTAAGAGGTCGTTTTGAAAAATAAAAAGAGAGAAATTTCGAACTTTTTTGTGGGAAGGAATCCGTGGCACATACCCCTGCAGTGGAGCCGAATTCTTGTACTTGGTAGAGTAGAAGTCTATGAGATTCGATCCAGCAAATTCCCCGAATCAGTTTATTCACCGATCAAGAAAAAGTGGAAGAACATGAACAGTTAATTCCTTCAAACAAGCGGGGAAAAGAGGGAGCGGAGTGGGGACGTCGTTGTAGAACAAGCCGTCGTTGAGTTCTGGCCAAGGGCTCCCAAACGTCCGGCAGGGGAAGGAACATCAGCAGAAAAGAGTGTTCTTTTTTTGTTTTTGCCTTTAGTCACTCGAAGGTAGGATGAGAATTTCGACCTGACCAGATTCACCTGATTTGTTTGATCTGTTTTGCAGCGGGACGGGCGGGCATGACTACCTCTTATCGACCTGGCCTGACCCGCTTCATTCTTCACCCATTCTTGCCTAAATTACATGTATTTAAGATTTCCTCTTATTACATTATATTTTAGCTATAATAAAGTTGTAAATAAGTGAAAACCTCAATTTCTTTGAAATTTAACTACATTTTATCATATTATGGTTTCTTTCTTGTTCTTTTAATGAAAATAACGAATATTTCTAATGTTTTTCGCATAAATTACATACACATTGGGTCGACCTGACCCGACCCGCGTCCCATGATAAATTATCCGACCTGCCACAGGACGGGCATGGGTATCGAGATACCCGCCCCGGACCTGCCCTATTGTCATTCCTACTGGCAGGCAACGGAAAGTGGAGGAGGGAGAACTTTGATTTCAAGTCAAACGACAACATTAGCCCAACCTTTTTTACCAGCGTTGAATAACGCAGTAAAAAAAGACTGTTTATTACTTCGGAACAGACAAGGGACAATGTTATCATTCAGCAAGTCATTTACAAGCATGTTATTTCTCAAGTAGAAGAACCACATATGACTTGATTTGTGGTCATTCTTTCTTCGTAGTTATTTTTCTCGCCTTATTCTTGAAATTATTCATATGATTCCTCACCTATATTTGTACACATACTATGATGACTCTTTAAATAAAGTAATGTAGCTACAATTTGGGGCAAACATCACTTTCTAAAATAATTTGGTTTCAGTAGTATGTCAATCTCATGAAAAAATCAAGACATTACTGATTACAAATTAGAATGACTCGTCTACCATGCATTATGTTCATTTTTCCGTGTATTGCTACCTACAACCTATCTATTTACATTTATGTCATTGTGCTAGCTCATTTTGTAATTATGCTCGGCCGACAGAGGTACCGTAACAATTTGGGTCATGTCATGTCCAATCATACGCGTAACCTGCTTTTATCTTGCAAGTACTCTTGCTTAATATGTACTTAACTCATGTGCAACATACGCTCGAAATTGTTTATCATAAAGAATTTCGTTGTCCCTAATACTGTTTTACTTTAATTGTTATTTGAACAAGTAAAAACTATGTCTTAGTTCGAGTGAAGAAAATCTTTTTCTTCTGCATGTCCACGGAGTTTTGAAAAATCAACTATCTTAGATATCGATAGAGAGACAGAATTTTTTCGAACGCAAGCACACTCCTTCGTATACATAACAAATCCATTGATGAGAAGCAACTAGGGAAAGCTTGAGCACTATTCCTATTTTCTTTCATATCATTTTGTTTATAGGATATAAAAGCTATACAAATGTTTATACATGTTTTTACATTTATAATTGGAATTTTATTTTTAATTATATAATTTAAATTTATAAGATATTGTTATCTAAGAGAATCAATTTTATAATAAGTTTGTAACTTTCTAAACTTATTAATTAAATACTCTGCTATTGTGCCTTATCAAACACCATTAAATATTGTTATTGGGATACAAAAATCAAACTTTTGGTGCTCATTCTAGAATTAAATAAAAGAAAGGCAACGAATATGATGCAAAATCATAATATGTCCTATTTATTTTTTTATAAAAAATTATTTTATGCATGTACCATGCCGATTGTCTCAGGATGCGGCCAGTTTATATATCATGATACGTATGTGTCAATGTCAAACACATCATTTTAATTCCAACAGTCTGTATAAAACTTTGTACTCATCATCTTACTGTATTCTAGATTTCTAGTAGTATTTTTATTTATTTTGCTCATCCTATTGAGCATGCTCGAAGTCGTATGCTAAGCATATTGTGCAGGGATAGCGTATGGATGGCACGGTGCGGAAAACTAAACAAACTACCGATTCCTTCCAATTTGAGATTTAGCAAATCAGGACATTTCTGACAAAGTCGTCAAGATGTTGAAGAAGTCCAACTTGGCAACCAGCTTAGACAATTTCATCAAAGTTGCTACCTAACGTTTGACAGTTCAACCACTCCGGGCGGCAATCTTCATTTCATCAAACGAAAGAGATCTTAAAGATAAAAATACAAACCAATCTTTTTATTATTTTATTCCCTCCAACTCCGCCAATATCATGTCTTGCATAACCAAAATGACAGCCAGTCATTGAATACAAAAATCGAACGAACCAAACAACCTTTCTGCTGCAAATTACGATGGATAAAGATGGTGATTGAAGTCTTCACAACAACAAGCACTCGGATAGAGGTGATGCATTTAGCAGATCACATTGGCAGCTGCAGGAGTAATCCCGGCTCCATGAATGGCGGCTGGATACTCGATCAGATTGCCACCGTGCCCAGTTTTCACAGCAATGGGTTGTTGGTGTACGGATGAGGAAGAGTGATGCACACGAGTTTCGACCAAAGTGATCTCCTGCCCAGCTTTAGCCTTTGCCTTCAGGCGGTAGCGTTCTGCCCTTGAACCAATAACTTGACCTAATATCGATGCTGCGATGGTGAACGCCATGGCTGATTTGGGCATCAGTACGGATTTCCTGAGCATCCCTAGGACGGGAACTGCAGCATGGACGGCTGCAAACCACGAGAGGGAGAATTTCTTGGTGTGTTCCCTCCATACACCCAGGGGGACATTTGCAGCCATCCCTAGCATCCCAATCACCAGTATTTTCGAGGGTAGAGGTTGTGGCCTAAGATTCTTTGCAAAGGCAGTCCGTGCTATAGCTGCTCTGGCAGCAACAATTGCAGGCGGGCACTTGATCTTAACACCAGGTGGCGGCTGGAATGCTTTGGCAACGAGTGGCAGGACGCTGCCGACTGCTCGATATGATTTTGCTATCGGGCAGTTCCCGTTTTGCAGCCATTCATTGCTCATTGACTCATGCTCCGAGTTTCCTCCCTGAAAAGAATTGATCACAAAGTGGAGTCAAGGAGAGATTTCATGACACATTCATTCGCATCACAAGTGGATGATAGGGGGGAGGGGGTGAAACTTGAGATCAATATACCTGTGAGCCTTTTTTGGATGATTTAGAGTTCTTTTTGCTCTGACTGTTGTTCCACTTCTTAGAGAATGCATCGAAACTAAAGGGTCCACCAGGGCCAAAAGATGAGAGACTGATCGTGGCTGCCTTTGCAGCTAATGGGTTAAATTCAGGACGGGTTTGCAGGGGGGTCTCAATTCTGTCCAAGATCGGGAATGATCTTTCGGACAGTGGGACTACTCCATCTTGTCCATGGAATAGCCTGAATGTCGAATCAAAATTAGGGCCATCTTCGAAAATAGGACCTTTGCCAGAACGCCCCTGGAAAAGAAGTCAGGTAAACAGTTAAAGATTGCAACTTGAAGAAGATCATCATAAATTGAGCCAGTAAGGAATTGGACATAGACAACTTACAGGCATCGGGAAGGGCATGGCCGAGGAGAAGGAAAAATTAGTTGGCTCATTGATATTTCTCAAAAATGGACACCTAAGCATGTCTACCGGGGAAGGGTCCTCGTTTAAGCCTCTGAATAAGAAATCCATCTTACTGCCGGAAAGCTACCTGCATAAAGAAGAAAAAGCTTTAAGCACCTACGCTCTCCACCGGATCGTAAGCAATAACATCAACCATGTCACCAGAAGTTGACAATTCTTTAGGCATCAAACTTAAGGTACATCAACATGCTAATTAACAAAAGAAGCAACGAATATTTCTAAAGCTGGAAACTTCAAGCAATTTTTTGCATAGAAGGATAGAAGATCTGTATGAAAACTACTGATGCTTATACTATCCCAACTAGTTAAGATGTAATCATATACGACATAGAATAGAAATTCAAATGACAAGCACAGTGAACCTGGACCAGATCCCAAGATCACAACAGAGCACTTAGAATCCATAAAAGATAAATTCCATAATAGACAAAGCAACTGCTGATGAAGACTGGCGGGAATCAACAGAGTCGATGATTCTTACAGGAAGAGCTAGACCAAAATCAACAGAAAAGCTACCATCCGCGCAATCAAGTGAAATCAACTTGCGAAATTATTAATAACTGAGCCACCTAAACCCATCAACTTCTGGGCGACCAAAACACTTGCAAAGCAAGCTAATTTATGAACTTTAACCAAGAAGTGAATCAATTGATCACAATTCCTCAATAGTCAATACCCAGAGAGAGAAATCCTCAAAACTATACAGAAGAAAAACCAACAAAACAAAGAACCCAGAAACCAGAACAAGCCAGGGATCTCAGAAACAAAATTTGCAGAATACCCATTTCTTAAAGTCAAAAGAGGGGAAGCAATCAAGCCGGTGACGGTTACGAAACTGACAGCACAAGTCGAAGAATGCATTACATACCTTACGATTGAAGGTAAACCCGGAAAAGGGGAAGAGCACTGGAGAGAGTGGAAAATGAATTCGGACCGGCGAGGGACAGGGATGTGGCGATGAAAAAGCTGAGACGAAGCAAGGAATATGAGAAGAGGGGTTAGGTGGAAGAGATGCGAGAACAAAGAAGGCGTAGATTCCTCTTCTCTCCAAAATCTATTGATCTGGTTTAAAGAGAAAACAGAGGCCGGGGTTTGTAGGAAGGGAACAGAGAGAGAAACGACGAGGGAAGAAGAAACAGCTGCCGTGCTTAGCACACGCCTGATGACTTCTTCGTCTCAGCGGAAGAGGAAAGGCGTTCGGTTCAAACCCTTGAAATTGGGAATTGGGGGAAAAATGGTCGTAGTTGTTAATTTGGTTTGGGTTTGGTCAGCGATGGCAGCAAGGGAGGGAAATTGCCAACTGCCATGATAAATGCTCGTTTTTTTCTTTATAATTATTGTAACACCCTAGCTCGGCCGAGCATTAAATTTACCAAAATGCCCTTAAGTAATCAAGATCACTCAAAATGAAAATAATACAGAAAAATAATTTCTAAATCACCGTAGGAAAATCCCTCTTAACAAATCATAAATGAGCATCAGTCTCAAGCCTACTAATAAAAGTACAAAAGTGAAAGAGTTCACTTGGAATCTTTTGCCATCACTAACCCTTGTGACGATGACATCCTGAGCAACAGCTTTCTCTTGACCAGTGGTCTGAATGCTCCTGCTTTCTTGTACCTCCTGAGTGCGGGCGATGGGGTCAGTCCTAATCCTAATTTCGTTATCATACTTAAATGGAAAGCCATGCACATGCAATGCTTATGGTATGTTATTGGGTACATTAGTAAAAGTATCTTATTATTAACATATTCTTGCTTATAATCTTTTCTTCTTGCTTAACTTGATATGGGATCCCGCCCTCGACCTAACTAGCACATCCGTCCGGCACCAACGTATCATGAACATAACCTCCTCATCTACAAGGAGTAACATAGCTTACCTCCCCATCTACAGGGAGTAGTGGTGACCGCGTCCGGCACCGATCGTGACATACATATCATGACCCCTCATCTACAAGGTGCTCCTCATCTACAAGGAGTAAGGTGACCGTGTGCAACTAGTTAAGGGAGGGTTCTTATTTTTACTTAATAACTTGATATCTTATACGTACTTGCTTGAAAACCTCTCACTCCATGGAGAGACATACTTAATCTTATACTTGCTTACTTGACTTGAGAAGTTTGAGCTTAATTAGGTGATCTCCCGCACAATGGGAAGATACAAGCTTATTAACTTGAACTTAATTAGCTTATAATTGAACTTGCATTTGGTTGACTCATAACGTAGTTTACATATGCTTCATGATGCTATGCATACATAAACGTAAAGACTGAACGTAAACAAATCAACTTAATATGAAAGCATATAAGGATGGACTGAACTAAAGCAAGAACTGAAATGCATAATATGAACTTAAATGCATATACTGATAACGAAAACTACTCTAGCCCCCTTTAACCACGCACCTTAATTTCAAGTCGATTATTAACTTATGTCCCACTTTGATGATCCCAAACGTACTTATAGGCCTTGTACGCGCAGTTTTCCTTCTTCCTTCACCTTTATCCTAGGGATAGAACACGTACATCTCACTTGGTTATGCACCCGTATACTTGCTTTATAGTAATAGTCCATCTTTGATTTTAACAATTCAACCCCCCTTATAATAATTAACCTATCATGCATTCTATGCACGTAACTAAACTTAGTTACTAACTTGCAATGGCTTTTGTTTCTAACCTGTAACCAGGCTTCTTTGGGTTAATAATCCATCAACCTACACTTTACTTGCATTCATCCATATATATATATATGTAAGGATTATAACCCACTCCTTTAACTAAAGACCTACTGCAAGCTCCCACAACCATTAATATCAACTGATTCTATAAATTTAAGGGACGAGGATAAATCCCTTACCTCCAGCACCTAGCCCAAAGCACGATTTTGAGGATCCCCTAATGTCAATTCCTCGTTGTCGATCGTTGTTCGAGCTCCTGTAATCCCGCCGCCGAAACTATGGACGAGAGAGGATGATCCCAAGCAACTGTGCCCGACGAACAGAGGACACGACGTACGGAGGAAACGGTGTCGCTCCCCGGCTTGCGTCTCTGTCGGCTGTCGTTTTCGTTGGGGAGCTCGTTTGCTACTAGTGGAGGGAGGAGTTGTACGGAGGGAGGGGAGGTCGGAGATGGGAACTGAGGTGGCGGTGGTGGTTGATCGGCGGAGGCAAGGCGGCGTTGATGCTTGGTTTTATTGGTTTAGGGTTCTCCTTTCTACGGTTTGGCCACTAGGTTTAGTTTTTATATAAATATATCCACATGCATTGAGAGGGAGAAATCCCCACCTGTTGCCGCACTAGTTTAGGGTTAGATAGAGTTAATTAATTAATTAATCATAATAACTAAATGAGGGTAAATTTGGAAATTCATGAAAATTTTAGGTACCGGGTGTGACATTTCCCTCCCCCTTAAGAAAATTTCGTCCTCGAAATTGAGATCATACTAACATAAAACTTTGAATATTCACTCTTATACTACTGATATTATAATGCTACTAACCGACAATACTAGACTAGAAACCGATTCAAATAATCAAGAACAAATAGTTCCATCTCATAGTCTTTCAATCACCCCATGGTCACTTCAAAGCGTTGGTTCATCCTTTCCATCTTCTCCACAGCCACTGGCCATCTTTTCCATAGCAAAGACTCTTGGCCGTCCACCCGCTCTGGACATCTGGCTCTGATCACGACTGACATTGTGGGTATTGGTGCCATTGAAACGTCCACCATTGTTGTTGCTGTCGAAGTTGTTAGTCCGGCCACTGAACCTACTTCCTGACTGTGCCCTACCCCCAGCTACTGATGGCTCAGAAATAACTCTTGTATGGTCTGCAAGTCGTGGGCAATTCCACTTTATATGTCCCGGCTCTCCGCACTCAAAACAGACACCCATATTACGCCTGCACTCACCCAGATGACGCTTGTCACATTTGGGGCATAGTGGATATAGTTGTTGTGTTGGTGCATACCTCGTGGAGATCTCCTGGCTCCAGGACTGCTGTTGGCTAGATAAACCAGATCCCCTCTTGAAAGGTTGGGTCGAGTAAGTCGTGGCCCCAGAGTTGGTTGGCTCCTTCCTCTTCTTCGTACCAAGCCTCGCATCCCTCTCCTGTTCAGCCATCTTCTCATCCCTCTCAATGCGAAGGGCAGCTCGGTATGCAGTGGCTTGAGATGCCCTCTCTGCTTCTCCCATACATTTTCTTAGTTCTGCTCTCAAACCCCGAACATAACGATCTCGCATCCCTGCTGCAGTCCGGTACACGGGATCAGCATACTTGCACAACTTCTTGAATAGCTCTGTGTATTCCGTGACACTCTGCCCCCACTGTTGCTCCAACTTCATGAAATCCTCCCTCTTATCGTCCCGGACGGTTTGGGGGATGTACTCATCGAGGAACATCTTCACAAACTGGTTCCAGGTGATCTCAAGAGGTACCACTTCACTCTCCGGCTGGAGATGCCACCAATCCCTAGCAGTTCCCTGGAGCACGTGGACAGCCATGGCGATCCTATCCTCACCATTATCAATACGGAGCTCATCCAAAGTCCGAGTGAGTTTCAACAGCCATGCATCGACAATGTCGGGGTCAGAGGATCCCTCGAAGTCAACCACCCCCATTTTCCTAAGCAAGGTATAGTTTGGGGGCGGCCGCCGACCATCACCCTGACGAGAGCTCTCGCTATTCATACTCCTACATAAGTTCAATGACATTGTGTCAGAACCTTGGAAACATTGCACTTGTTAGTAGACGAGACTGGATGCTCTAAAATAATTTTAGGTTTACTTGAAAACTTGTTGAAAACTTCTTAAAACCTTAAATCTTAATACTCGTAGGAAACATGGAGACCGACTTCCCAGTATCTCACTTACAAAGTGAAGACAGAGGGAGACCAGGCTCTGATACCAAAATGTAACACCCTAGCTCGGCCGAGCATTAAATTTACCAAAATGCCCTTAAGTAATCAAGATCACTCAAAATGGAAATAATACAGAAAAATAACCTCTAAATCACCGTAGGAAAATCCCTCTTAACAAATCATAAATGAGCATCAGTCTCAAGCCTACTAATAAAAGTACAAAAGTGAAAGAGTTCACTTGGAATCTTTTGCCATCACTAACCCTTGTGACGATGACATCCTGAGCAACAGCTTTCTCTTGACCAGTGGTCTGAATGCTCCTGCTTTCTTGTACCTCCTGAGTGCGGGCGATGGGGTCAGTCCTAATCCTAATTTCGTTATCATACTTAAATGGAAAGCCATGCACATGCAATGCTTATGGTATGTTATTGGGTACATTAGTAAAAGTATCTTATTATTAACATATTCTTGCTTATAATCTTTTCTTCTTGCTTAACTTGATATGGGATCCCGCCCTCGACCTAACTAGCACATCCGTCCGGCACCAACGTATCATGAACATAACCTCCTCATCTACAAGGAGTAACATAGCTTACCTCCCCATCTACAGGGAGTAGTGGTGACCGCGTCCGGCACCGATCGTGACATACATATCATGACCCCTCATCTACAAGGTGCTCCTCATCTACAAGGAGTAAGGTGACCGTGTGCAACTAGTTAAGGGAGGGTTCTTATTTTTACTTAATAACTTGATATCTTATACGTACTTGCTTGAAAACCTCTCACTCCATGGAGAGACATACTTAATCTTATACTTGCTTACTTGACTTGAGAAGTTTGAGCTTAATTAGGTGATCTCCCGCACAATGGGAAGATACAAGCTTATTAACTTGAACTTAATTAGCTTATAATTGAACTTGCATTTGGTTGACTCATAACGTAGTTTACATATGCTTCATGATGCTATGCATACATAAACGTAAAGACTGAACGTAAACAAATCAACTTAATATGAAAGCATATAAGGATGGACTGAACTAAAGCAAGAACTGAAATGCATAATATGAACTTAAATGCATATACTGATAACGAAAACTACTCTAGCCCCCTTTAACCACGCACCTTAATTTCAAGTCGATTATTAACTTATGTCCCACTTTGATGATCCCAAACGTACTTATAGGCCTTGTACGCGCAGTTTTCCTTCTTCCTTCACCTTTATCCTAGGGATAGAACACGTACATCTCACTTGGTTATGCACCCGTATACTTGCTTTATAGTAATAGTCCATCTTTGATTTTAACAATTCAACCCCCCTTATAATAATTAACCTATCATGCATTCTATGCACGTAACTAAACTTAGTTACTAACTTGCAATGGCTTTTGTTTCTAACCTGTAACCAGGCTTCTTTGGGTTAATAATCCATCAACCTACACTTTACTTGCATTCATCCATATATATATATATGTAAGGATTATAACCCACTCCTTTAACTAAAGACCTACTGCAAGCTCCCACAACCATTAATATCAACTGATTCTATAAATTTAAGGGACGAGGATAAATCCCTTACCTCCAGCACCTAGCCCAAAGCACGATTTTGAGGATCCCCTAATGTCAATTCCTCGTTGTCGATCGTTGTTCGAGCTCCTGTAATCCCGCCGCCGAAACTATGGACGAGAGAGGATGATCCCAAGCAACTGTGCCCGACGAACAGAGGACACGACGTACGGAGGAAACGGTGTCGCTCCCCGGCTTGCGTCTCTGTCGGCTGTCGTTTTCGTTGGGGAGCTCGTTTGCTACTAGTGGAGGGAGGAGTTGTACGGAGGGAGGGGAGGTCGGAGATGGGAACTGAGGTGGCGGTGGTGGTTGATCGGCGGAGGCAAGGCGGCGTTGATGCTTGGTTTTATTGGTTTAGGGTTCTCCTTTCTACGGTTTGGCCACTAGGTTTAGTTTTTATATAAATATATCCACATGCATTGAGAGGGAGAAATCCCCACCTGTTGCCGCACTAGTTTAGGGTTAGATAGAGTTAATTAATTAATTAATCATAATAACTAAATGAGGGTAAATTTGGAAATTCATGAAAATTTTAGGTACCGGGTGTGACAATTATTGTGTCTCTTATTTTTTATTAATATATTTTTTTTAATGTTGCCATCCTCGTCTTTGTCTTGTACTCTTGTTTCATGCTCTGTTATTTTTAATATTTTCCCAGGATGTAAATTTCCTCCATTATCAGCGCAATTGGAATGTGGTGTGTTATACCCATAGAAAGATAATTTTGCTATTTTTTTATGAAACATTTTGCATTTTTTATCATTTACCCAAAAGAGAAAAATCAAAGCAAAATCGTGTTGTTTATCATCATATCATATCCAACTTTAATGTAGACATGTATAATGTTGACTAAAAGAAAATTTACACATATTAATGGTGCGGTGTTGTAGAGTGGGACACATGAATTCTATCTTCAATCACCTAGTTCTTGGATATCTAGATCTTATCGACCCCGAAATAAAAATGTAGTCTGAGGCCAACATATATTAAGGATATTTTTTCGTCCCCCCTGAGCGAGAGGTTAATCTAAGAAAAATTGCATCACAATTCGCTTAACCAATACAAAACCAATCGTACATCTTTCTTGGTATATCCAGATAATAGGTAGGAGCATAAACTGAAACATTCTAGAGCTACAAAGTCGCTTAACTAACACAAAACCAATTTCAATAAATATTTTCTTCTCGATTATGAAAGCGAGTAGCCACGTGTCTCTACATACAAACCAAAACTAAACCTTCTCCTACTCTGCCTCGCCTAACTTCATTTCATTCCCTCAAGGATGATCCCTTTAATTAGTTATACTAGTCTTAAATGAAAACAACAACCATGGTAGCTACTTCGGCGCACTCACTTTTTTGGGTGCACTGAGTGTCCATAATACATCAAATTTCGAATTTCAATTAGTACTCTCAATCTAATATGATGATATGACATAGAATCATAACAAATCAATCTATTACCCTAACCCCTTAACCTTCAATTTTGAATCCCAACCCAAAATCCCAAATTGTAAACCTAAACCCTAACCCTAAATCCCTAAATCCTAAATCCTTCAAATTAAAGTAAATTTTGAATGATTTTTTTTTCAAATTCATGTGCTTCTTGTTCATAATTCATAAGCAACAATTGATACCGTTTTGACATGAATCACATGCTCAGAATGATAATTCTGAGGTGGGTGCACTGTGGGTGCACCGAATACGCCACCCAACAACCATTAGTAATAATAATAAAAATTGAAAAATACACTGATAGTAGCTTCACGAACCCTGCAAAGTTGACCAATTAATCTAACACTCGACTCCACTACATAAATATCGTTATTGCAAATCTTGACGTCTTCAGTATGATGTTAAGCAAGGCATACAAGTAAATATTAATCTAAATGAAGTCATTTGCCGAGTGGTAACATATGCTTGAACATTTTATGTAGTTTGTATTATTGCCTTTAAAATCAAAGGTTCTCACTCTGTCAATCTATTAAAGTTATTATTTTTTTGCCAACAATTAACTTAAATAAATTAAATAGAACCAATGGTAGTTTATTGATGAACCGGGATGGTTGACAAACTCCTTGTTTTCTAACTTACAAGTTACAATAAACATTACCCTAACCTAAAAATTGTTTAAAGAAAAATGGGACCAATCTAATTTCTCACTTTAGTAAGTGGTTTTTCTGCTCCATAGACTAGTGGAGTAGTGGGCAGTTGCTGCACCAGTAAGCATCATTAAATAGTTCCGCTTCTGGAAGCATCGAAGATGCCGAAACCTTACCTGCCATTGTTGAAATTGAAAATAAAAACACGAGGCAATAGCATTAGCAATGCAGCTTCATTGGTGGAAAGCAAACCTGCCAAATCCTGCACTCATATGCTATTTGCTTTGCTATCCCACACACCTTCAAAATCAAATACAAAAATCTTTGCTCAGTTGTTTTTTTCTTCCAGGATTGTGGTTCATGTTTGGCTTTCACCCACACACATAGCTTCTACCTTCTGGTCGAAATTTTTGAAGAAGTGATAACTCCTCGCGCATATTCCATATTGACAAAATACACGATAGGTTTATGATTTATGTGGATCGTCCAACCGTAACTAACAAGATGTATTTTGGTGTGAAATGAAGAAGTTCTTATAAAAATTTCGAAGTTAAACACTGCTTAGTGTGGAGCAGTGCAAAAATGAGTAACATGTCTTGAAATCATCATAATGCGTCCAAAAACAAGGCCGTACATGATAGGCCCAAAGCATACAAAATTTTGTTAAGAAAGAAAAGCAATTCATTCAAATTATAATTAAAAAAAAGGTGAAATAATGACATCGATTTACTTTAATTGATGTTGAACCGCTACAATCATCATATAATTTTGCAAATACTATAAATATGAGGTTGGATATATATATATATATATATATATATATATATATATATATATATATATGATGTCGTCTTCGGTGCACTCACTTTTTTGGGTGCGTTCAGTGCACTCGCTTCATAACCATCATTTTAAACATGCGATTTATGTAAAAATGACGTCAATCATCACTTATGATGTGATGAACAATAACGCACATGAATTTGCACAAAAACCATTGAAGATTTACTTGAATTTGAAGGATTTAGAGTTTAGAGATTTAGGGTTAGGGTTAGGGTTTACAATTTGGAGTTTAGGGATATAACTCAAAATTGGAGGTCTAAGGCTTAGGGTATTCGGCTAATTAGTTGTTATCATATGTTATATCATCATATTATACTAATTCTACAAATTAAAATTCAAAATCCGACTCCTTAAGACTAGTTTTTGAGTTGGGTGCATTGAACGCACCCATTTTTGTGAGTGCTCCGAAGTAGTCACCATATATATATATGCACTCACAAAAATGGGTGCGTTCAATGCACCCAACTCAAAAACTAGTCTTAAGGAGTCGGATTTTGAATTTTAATTTGTAGAATTAGTATAATATGATGATATAACATATGATACAACTAATTAGTGGATTACCCTAAGTCCTAGACCTCCAATTTTGAGTTCTATCCCTAAACCCCAAACTATAAACCCTAACCCTAACCCTAGATCGTTAAACTCTAAATCCTTCAAATTAAAGCAAATCTTTCATGGTTTTTGTGCAAATTCATGTGCGTTATTGTTCATCACATCATAAGTGATGATTGACATCATTTTGACATAAATCTCATGTTTAAAATGACGATTATGAAGCGAGTGCACTGAATGCACCCAAAAAAGTGAGTGCACCGAAGACGCCACCATATATATATATATATATATATATATATATCAAATATATGTTAATTAAGTGCTTTGAATCTGAAATCTTTAAGTTCAAGACGAATGGTATTAATACTAAATCAAATCTTTGTTCGCAAATAACTTTAAAAGGTTGTTGAGAGTGGAAATGAGTAGAAATTATGACATACTTTGTGCCCTCGCGTTTAGATCAAGGAAAAAGTGTTGGCTGCTTTTAGTTGAGCGGTTTAGTTTGGCTACAGACATAATTACTTGCTCCATCACCAACATGTCACAATTCACAAATTCCATACAAGCAATCAATTAGTCTGCAGTTGAGTCCAACAAATGAAGCAGCACATAAGAAGGCCTGCAGATAATATGAGTAAAGCTTTCCTAAAGCTCGGCATTTATGTGTGTTATATATCTGGTGGTGTTCTGTAATCCCTTGCCATTTTTAGAGACTGCTAAACTACAGACAACTGATCCAAGCATAATGTTTCTCAAGGTTTGGTAAGAGACATGCACATGATGTGGCTAGATAGCTAGCTAGGCAATGGCCAATGGCTTGTCCTCAAGAAATGATCTGAAAAGAATGAAGGCTTGTCGAGGGCGATGGAGAGGCACTTCATGTCCTGCTCCCGTCACTGTCACGAACGTGAGCCCTTTGTAAACTTGGCTCCATCCGCCAACCTGTGAACAGAAAATGCAGCTGATGATTAAGATGTACAAACAAAGCTTTGGAGCAACGGAAGTTATTGATACGCTGATGAAGATTTATGGTCTGGAAGAAGGGAACAAGTGTGTTACTTACCCTCCCATTGTCGTACCAAGGATACCAGTTGGTGATGGTGGGAAGCTTCAGTGCATCAATGGAGTATCTCGTTGCAGTCACGGGTACCACTGAATCTGTGTCTCCGCTGATGGAAAACAATTCCAACAGAAGAACAAAGCTTAGCTTCAACTGTAAACAGGCAAGTTTTCAGCATTTCGTTATGAGCACTTCATCAGGGTATATTATTCCACAAATTTTCAATCACAAGCAGTGATCCATGTATTAATGATGCAGACTGAATCTGGAAACAATTCTTGTCAATCTCATCAGAGGTAGGTAATTGCATTTCTGTGCCTTCTGCAATTTGCCAGATCACTCTGGACGAAAAGTAGTGAATCGACTTGTACCTAACGATGGGCCAAGCAAACACACAGATTTTCGGATGTTGCAATACAACCATCATATATTTAGATAGACCACGGTCATAATTTGAATTGAGGAGGTTCTGGGTAGCCTAGCAGCAGATTCAGTTCAAGAGAGTGGTTCAACAACCAGCCACTATCAAGATTTTCAGACTAACTACTCAAAAAGAACATTCCAGGTCAGCCAGAGTTTCCAAGAGTGGGCTGCACAGAACCTCTATCCAGAGGAAAACAGCTGTATGCAGTAACTAGGCTGCTGGCATGAGATATTCGTAGTCAAGGGGTATGCATCAATCCAGCCATATGCAAAAGGTAAAGTGGCGAACTTACCTGTAAACCCAAATCTTCACACCAGCAGCAATGAGTTCCTTATATATAGGAAGCATGGATAGAGGGGAATCTCCCCAGTAGATGCCCACAATGTCGCTGAAGATGAAAAAGCGGAGAGAGTTCAGTCAGTGATAAGATTTATGGATTTTACCATCTTAAGCAAAACTTAAGAGGCAAGATTATAGAATGGACCTGCATGTTTCCCATGCGTGTGGAAGCCTAGTAACATTCGCATGGAGTGCTTTCTGAACTTCAGGGAGATTGAAGTACACTGTAGAATGCCTCTCGGTACATGGATCATATGCTCTTGACATCCATGGCTGAGGTCCAAAATAACAGGACAAAGCCAAATGAGAATGAGCAATGCGTTAGCTGAGAATAATGGTTAAAATGATGAGACAGTCCAACAGATCAGGCCAAGCTGAGAATAATGGTTAAAATGAAGAAGAGAATAAACAAAGGAATGATGAGACCCATTTCTCAGCATGCAACATAATAAAACATAGAACAGACATTTTACATACGATTCAAAAACTTAAATTCATGAAGAGATTCCATTGTGATTACTTGCTACTATTCCCTAAGTTCAACTATCTAGGTCTTTGCTGTTTCTTGTTTTGCACATTGAGTTCTACACTCAAAAGATTTAAGGGATGAGAGAGTGCTTACATAATGACCCCTTAAGTTGCGCTTCAGTGATTCAGTGGTAGAACAAGGTTTAGTGAAAATGCTATATGGATCAATGTTTCCCTGCTCGATCTCTGCAGTTTTGAGGGCCTTTATGCAATCTGCAGATGGGTGTTCAGATGACCCTGTATCACAACGATCACGTAGCAATTTGTAGGTAGAATCTGAAATTAGACCATGAGTCCACCAATACTCAAATGTGCCAACATAATCATGGTAATCATCTGTAACTGCATTCCCCACCTATATAATGACAGAAGATTGCTGATGTAAGACTTCCCCTTTTCAATTTTCATGATAACTAGTGTGCCTTAGTTGAACAATGGAGTTCAGATGTTACAGTAAGGAGAGGCAGAAGTCTTACCAAGAAACCCTTAAAGTTAATCACAGGATTCTTAACACCAATGTTCCTTTCATAAATAATCTGAGACAATTGAGGAACGTAGTGTCCTGCAACACAAAAAAGGAAAATCAAAATTTTAAATCCATCTAGGATGAAAGTTTGTTATGCTGAAGTAGTACAAATGAGATGGAAAGGAATTATCATGCGAGAAAAATGAAGGAAAAGAATCCAACCTGCATAGCTTTCTCCAGCAATGTAGAAATCTCTGTGTTTGTACTGAGGAAACCTCTCAAACCAATTGATAAGAAATGTATAAGAATCTTCCGCTGCAGAAAGAATCCAGATTCCCAAAGTTCTTAGCAGAGGGAAGTGATGCTCAAAGTTTAAAGCTTTCCAATTGCTCTACACTGATAGCTCCAAAAGGCAAAACAAACTTACCAGTGCTATTGTCACCAGCGGTGTAATAATCTGCTGTCGTATTAGAATAGGAAAACCCAACACCAGCGGGGGATTCAAGGAACAACAAATTGGCCACTGCCGCCACAGAAGCAACAACAAACAACAACCGTGCAACAACGTGAGAAAAACACATGACTAGAGAAGAGAACACAGTGGCAAAAAAAAAAAAAAAAAGAATATGATTTAGTTGGTCGAGATGGAGAAGACATACAATTGTTCCAAGAATAAGGGTTCAAGTAAAGAGTTTTGCCGTCTGGCCTGATGTGGAAGGGTCCGATTTCCTCAGCTGCTCCATAAGCAACAGAAGAGCAACCAGGACCACCATTGAGCCATAGGACAAGTGGCCTTGATTCGGGCTGCCTACTGGCCGGAGACTCTGTAAACCAATAGAACAAAGCCCTCCCAGCTTTCTGGTTCACAGTAACGTAACCTGAGTACTGATTGAAATCCACATTTTCAGGCTGCCCAGGCAAAGAAGTAATCTTGTCTCTCTTCTGATCTTGAAGTGGGGAAGATGTGCAGATACAGAAGAGAGAAAAGAAAGAGAGACACAGAACAAAGAGTATGGAATGACCCATCAATCGATCAAATCCACAGATGGTGGAGAACTAACAAAAGAAATACCTTTGGTTCTTGGTGGTGAATAAAATGAAGTTCTCTACCCTCTATGTACAAAATCACGTTAAATAAGGCTAATAAGAACAAAAGGCAGCACACCCCTCACTTCCCACAAGCAAACAAAGACGAGAGCAGCAAAAGATAATTAACTGCTCACACAAATCAAAGAATACGAGTTGGGTTTCAAGTAGCCTGACCAATGCATCAGCAGCTGAACCCAGATCCCCAGAACTGAAGTCTCTTGGCTGAGATTATCAGAGAAGAGAGCAAAGATAAGAAAACAGATGCTGACGTAAAAGAATGGGCGAGAGCTCAGGCGCAATTGCAGGGGATTGTGATTGGCTAAAGCGAAAGGTGTGAAACCCAGCTTTCAATCCCAGCTAGCAAATTGCTAACTGTCCCCTTTTATGATTTTGTAATCTAGGAAACACAATCATTATTAACTAGCAACAAATTAAAGGTGACGATAAATACTTGAGTTGGCTTCAGTAGTTCAGTGAGGCAATTGACCGAACAACTGATAGGCGCACATGGGCCTTCCACACAGCCGGCCAGCCAGCACGTTAGATATTTTATTCTTTATAATTGTACTTCATGCGATACGAGTGTAGAAACTGTGTTCAAAAGACAGCTGACAACATGAATCTGTTGAAACAGATAGCGGGAAAAAGGTGAATGCCCTTTTTCCGTATTTTTAGAATCTGAATCAAGAATGCACATGGAGTCTCGGGTGATTTGGAAGAAGCAAGGAATATGAGAAGAGGGGTTAGGTTGAACTTTGAAGAGATGCGAAAACGAAGGAAGGGTAGTTCCTCTTCTCTCCGTCTCGTCAGAGAAGATAGGTCGGAGTTAGGAGGAAGGGAACAGAGAGAGCAACGACTGGGGAAGAAGAAACAGCTGCCGTGCTCAGCACAAGTCTGATGATTTCTTCGTCTTAGCGGAAGAGAGAAGTCGTTCGGTTCAAACCCTTGGAACTGGGATTTGGTGCAAAGATGCTAGCGCCAGCGAGGTAGAGAAAGTGTCATGCCAAAGACCAAAGTTGTGAAACCAGTTTGTATCATTGGACCGGTATAGTAAGTGGAATTGGTTTGGGATAAAAAATGTAGATATATGAAAAATCATTAACATCAAAAGAATTTACTCATGTATAAAATATATTAAAAGATAATTTACTTACAATACAAATTTCATATTTAAATAAAATATGACATTCTAAATAAAATAACAAATATTCATAATTAAATACAACATTTTACGTTAAATTCTAAACGTTTGTACTTCAATCCAATATGTAACATCAACAATTAACTTTTAAATTTATGAAATAAATAATAAATAAATTTTTTATTAATTAAATTCACTAAAAGGACATCATCTTGTTTAGAGGTTGTAAATCGATCATGTTGATCACACCAGTGGTATTCACCCGAATTCCAAGAGCAACATCGGTTAAATCAGGTTCAACCGACCGACATTCTCCGGGTGAGACAACTACGGTTTATGCCAATATCATCGTAATCAAGGTTGTCAAATCGGTTTATACCGTTACATCGGTTTGACAAGTGGTGTATGGTTCCACTAATGGTACAACCGTTTTATATCAGTTTTAGTAAAACATGTAAGGAAGTGGAAAACATTTATACTAAACTAATATAGACATATATGGGGAGTTCTACGGTACCCAGGGTGAAATCCGGGGTACCGCATACCTTGAGTAAGAAAATGTTATCCAGAACTTGAATTGACTGATCGTTCAGACATGATACTATACTCTAACCCTTAAAGATCAAAATCTAGGTCTTGATTCTCTAAGTCTTATACCCCAAGATCAATTTAATTAGAAACAATAATCGACGGTTATGATTCGTCCAAATATAGGCAAAAAAATCAATGCACCATTTTAGGGTTTATAGTTTATGATTTAGATAATTAGGACCTAGGGTTCACTCATTAAGGGTTATGGTATAGTATAATGCCCAAAAAATTCAGCTAATTCGAGATTTAGATAGCGTTTTCATACTCAAGGTATGTGATACCCCGGATTTCACTCGAGGTACCGTAGAAGGCACCACACACACACACACACATATATATATATATATATATATATATATATATATATATATATATATATATATATATATATATATATACACTCTAAAAGTGTCCATATTACATCAAATTTTGAACTTTAATTAGTACTCTCAATCTAATATGATGATATGACATAGAATCATAACAAATCAATTTATTACCCTAACCCCTTCACCTTCAATTTTGAATCCCAATCCAAAATCCAAAATTTTAAACCTAATCCCTAAATCCTAAATCCTTCAAATTAAAGTAAATTTTGAATGAATTTTTTTCAAATTCATGTGCTTCTTGTTCATAATATCATAAGTAACAATTGATACCGTTTTGACATGAATCACATGCTCAGAATGACAATTATGAGGCGGGTGTACTGAGTGCACCCAAAAAAGTGGGTGCACTGAATACGCCACCATATATATATATATATAACATATTTGAATACAATCTCTCTAAAATCTATATTCATATTAAAATAAAATAAAATACAACATTTCAAACTAAATGAAAATTCTCATATTTAAATACAACATTCAACATACAAACGTTTATAGTAGAATCCAACAAATAACATCAACATTGAATTTTCAAATTCAAGAAACAAATCAATTTTGTTTAATTAAATTCACCAAAACGGCATCATTTTGTTTAGATGTCGAAAATCGGTCATGCTAGTCATATCGGGAGCATTCCAACCTGTTTTATAACCGGTATCAATTTTACCCGATTGTAACTGTCGACATGCCATCAGTATGAAGATTTGCATATATTTGAGCAAAGCTTCTCTTAAGCTTGGATTGTGTGTTACATCTGGTGGTGCTCTGTGATTCCCTGCCATTTTTCAGACTGCTAAGGTACAGACAACTGGTCCAAGCACTAATGTTTCTGAAGGTTTGCAAGAGACATACAACACTGTTCTTTGTATAAGTGGAACAAGAGGAAGAAAGAAAGATGTAACCTGCTCTTTCATTAATTTTTATTTACATTTCTACCAATCACAGTTCAATGAATCATCCCCTGCATCCATTTGGAATCAGACTTCAGCCATATATATGGTTACTCTATTTCTACATCCACGCTGACACAGCAACAAATAATTAGCGCAAAAGATGCTTCTTACCCTGGCAGTGGAGCCCTCACATGAATTAAGCCATCCAAGAATCAGTCAGCCTGCAGTTATGGAAAGCACTGAGAATTGGTGTTATTATGAAATTCCCTTAGCACGTGAGAGCTTAGCCTTTATGTAGCTGGATCCGGGTCACTTGATTTCTTGTATTCTGGCTTCAGCTCATACGATCCTTGGTTGCTGCCCTTATTGTTGTAAACGCAAAGCTCCTTCAGTATGTCCTTCAGAAATAGCTGCAAGAAAGAGGAGAGATTGAAAAACAAGAAACCAACAAAACAAACTTTCATTGATTCCACAGGGTGCTTCTGCAGAAGACCAGAGCAAGGACACATTTAATACCAAAGCCATCTCGGTTCTGTTGCAATTTACAAAGTGTGTTGTGCGTGAGAGAAGGGCATCAGGATTAATTAAATCCATGGAAAGAGTGGCATGAACCAAAAAGAAAAGGAAGCAAAAGGCAAAACATACTTCAGGTTGATCAGTTTCTTGTATAAGTTGTCTCAATGTCCAATTTGGTTGCCTTTCGAATAGCTTGAACATGATATCTTCCATCTCTCCACGGTCTCTTCTTGTCCTTTTAGTTTCAGATGCTTTGGCTGGCGGCTTCTTCTTTTCCTATCACGGAAAAGATGAAAGTTTTTTCTTATCCAGTCTCCCATGTGCAAAACTGGAAAAGCTTGAGACTGCCCTCGGGTCAGGCAACACCATTCTAAGACAATCTTATTTACAAATGTCAAGCTCAAAAAGAGAAGTTGGATACATGTACGGTAAAAGAGGTTGTCATCATCCCGGGCATAGGCCTCATGTGAGTTCCTTTGTCATTATCAATGACCTGAAATGAAAATGAAAATGAAAATGAAAAGAGGGTTCAATGTAAAAGGGAGAACATTATTTGGTTGAACAATGAAGCTTCCAATGTAACAAGGATGACCTGGATTTGCCTATTTCTGGTCATGCACTTCTTCGTCCTCTCACGACAAAGTTTTCCATAGTTTTCAAGACTCTCAGTATGTGGCTTCACGTCAAATTTGTTCAGTATTTTCCCCTCCACAAAGACCTTTCCTGAGAAACAGTAAACCTGTTATTGTAAAGAGTTTGTAGACTTCATGTTCAACTCTCTTTAAAGTTGACAAAACTATCTAGCAACAAGTAGCATGTACAGAATTCTACAGTTGCACAATGCTACTGTGATATCCCGAGGAAGTGAAAGGAAAGACTATATCCTGCTGATGCACTTGTAGTCGTATACAGGTTCCCACGTGCACACATTGTCATTGGTTTGCTGGTTACCACATTTTACCTCCCAAAGTGTAATATGATACATTATCTCCACAAATCTGACCTTAGCCATACTTTCCACTATACTAATAGGAAGTAATAGTAATGAAGCAAGTCTCGGAATGATAGATTCTATTTGTTCAAATTTTCTCAAAGCAAGAAACTGAACCCAATTTCCAATGTTCCATCAATGTACAGTCGATATACTATGGTATGAAGACCACAATTCAACTTCCTAACCTGACAGTTTCTTGACCATTAATCATTTTTCTAAGCCATGCTTTCTAACCTGACAGTTTCAAATACGGAAACTCATCAACAAACAATTTTCCAGAACCTGAAAGACCTGTATACAATGTAGGCCATTCACCATGTGAACTACTAGAACATGCAAAGGCCAAGGCCATACTTCTAGAAGGGTAAAGCAATCTCAATCAAACAAAACAAGGGAAGACATAATCATCCTAAAAATCAATGGAAGCAATCATCATTCTCTCCAAACACATAAACCTCAAAACCAAAGAGGAGTGTGGAAAGAAAGAACACTGACCTTGAGGTGACTCAGCAAATACAGACATTGGAACAAAGTCCTTAGACATATCCAAAGTGTATGATTTGGGTGCATCTCCCGATTCCGTGGCAGCCAATTCCATGGTGAACTGAACAACATTTCATGAAAACAAACGGGGGTTTCATAACTGTTGTTAGCATGGATGCATATGCAGGGATTGCTCAAAACCAAAATGGGGGTAAATTTCCAGAGCCAATTGCGTTACATTGGTGCCAAATTACACTAAAAAGAACTCCATTCGCCATATGTCCAATCCCTAGAAACCATACAGCTAAAGCAGAAGGACATGAGAAAATTCCAATGCTGCGGTACAGGTGACGAAATCACTGAACAGATAGCGGCAAACGAATACGTGAAGAGCGAAGAGAGGGTTTGTACGAAGGAGAGACAGAGAGTGAAAGAAAGAACCTCAGTAGAAGACTCGTCGTCGTTGGAGTTGAGAGGGTCGACGGAGACGACGACTTTGGCGACGGGACGAGAAGGGTCATCGGGGAAGGGAGAGCGAAGGGAGCGAGAGACAAGAGAAGGGCATTTCATGAGCCACACCGACCTCTCGGATTTGGCCGTCTCCAAAAACCCTCCGATCACCACGCCTGTTCGGTTGCTGTTGTTGTTGCCATTGTTGTGCTTCTGGCCACTGTTGGTGGTGGTGGCGGCCTTGCCGGATGCTTCTTCCATGGCGGGAGAGACGGAAAAGGGTAACGAGAAATGGACAAAAAAGTGAGAAAAAACTTAAAATGAATAAGTAACAACTTTTCACATAATTAACATTCTGATCAATTTTTTATTTAAAATATTATGACCTAAACTATATATTAAAATAATAAAATTAGTTAAATCTGAAATTAATTATTATTTGGATGATCAAATGCGACACTTCACACACCTATCAAATTAGCACTTTTCACTTAATTTTTTTTATATTTTTCACCTCTTACTATTTATTTTTTTCGTTTTTTTATTCAAATGACGTGTTTTATTTTACTATTATTTTTTTACGGTACAACGTAAAAGGTTAAAAAAAACAGATGCTGCCAAGGCCCAAGGCACGGCTTGGCTCGTAGCACCACGCTTCGCCAGTTTGAGTTCTAACTTTCCCTTCCCATTCCCCCGTCGAAAGAGTTGGAGTAGCCCGCCCAGAAAGGAACAGGCAACTCAACCATCTCCCTGCGCCTTGTAACCCCGTGGTATGCTCTGGATCCACGATTCGGTCTCTTTTCTCCACTTTACGCGGCCTCTCGTTCGCTCGCATAAAGTCCTCGACTTGTTTAATCGGTGGGAACTGGTTCTAATTGTTCATATAGTCTTTGCTACTTGGCTTCAGTTCACGGTTCGTGTAGAATGGTTGGTTCATTTCTTCGTAGCTCTCTTTGGCGAAACATGATTTCATTAGTTTTCCTCTTCTCTTTTCTATCTTCCGCCCAAGCCAGAAAAAGAAAAACCCCTATTGATAATTGATTGACTGTGGATATTACATGTTTTGTTTGCATAATGTGGATTCTTATTTGCAATGGTGATTAGAAAAGTATGTATGAATGTTAGAAAGTTCACAACTTTCAGCATTCTCAATTGCTTTTTAATTCCCCCCATGCTTGTAGTGTTCATGAATGGAGTCTAGATATATGGTAATGGAATGGGGATGATGAAAAATATAGGGTAAGATGGAGAATCTAGATGCAAATCAGCTTCCTGAAGTGGATGCAATGCCGGATGGATTTGTTGACAGCTCCAGGGAGCCTGTGGCTCCTGCAACCCCAACTGTAGAACAAGAGAAGCCACGGAGCCATAACACCGAAGAGGATACCATGTCTGATCTTCATCATGCTAATTTGGCAGCAACGCGGGAGCTCTCGAATGAATCGACGCCAAGTCAGGCGCAGAGAACGGAAAAGACGCGAACTTTTCCTGTTCCGCTGTCTGAAACTGATTCGTCTGAAGGTTCAGGCCATGTGACAGAACTTACCCCTAAAGGAGAAGAAGATATTGTAGGGGTCCCTAATTCAGTGGATCAAGTTTCTGAAGCTTCACCACCACCTGGAGCAACCAGCAATGAGGCAAAATACGGTGTTTACAGCGATAGTCAAAGTTCACCGAGATGTAATTGTCCTTTTTTCCATTGCATTTTAGTTTTCCTCGAACTTTTTTTAAGTTCATGGTGTGGGATTGTTTGTAATCTGTTAATTTCCTCTTACAGCTGTTCAAGCAACTTCAGACACGCATGCGGGTGCGAAAGAAATATCTTCCTCAGAAAACATTGAGTTACCAGGGAGCAGAAAACACGTTAAGTCAAATATCTCTTGATTGTAGAATTCAGCTGGTAACACATATTTAGAAAGGAATTTTTCTTTCTTCATTTGATTAATCGATGTGCACGTCATTTGCCTCGCCCATATTCTCATCCAGTGGTGCCTAGAATTTACAGCCTCTATTCAGGTATCATCCTGGTCTGAGATTGGTAGGACATGCAATAAACAGAACCCATTTCTTGTTTCGGGAAGTCACTGAATGACTTATATTTAACCTAGCTTATAGATTTAGCTCTGGTTCTCCAAGTAGTTAACAGGTTGTAGTTTACCTTCTTTCATTCTACCTTTTATGCATATTTATGTTGAGTGACGGATTTTGGTGACAGCTTGACACTGAAAAGTTGGTGTGTTTATGGTTGTCAGTGATCTATATGCTTTTACTGTTAATATGGCATATTGATAGAGATCAACCATCAAAAGGTTTGTATTTAACTCATAATGATTCTTGGTTACAGGAAACTTCTGAAACTAAACGCAAGAATGTTAAAAAGACGTTTAAATCAGAGAGTGAATTTCTAGAGTTCACTTTGAAGTATCAGCAAGTCCTTTCCGAAAGAGATTCTGGTGAGTTTTGAGGTCTTCAGTGGTTGGAAAGTTTGCTATTGTGTCGTTTAATGAACATATAAACTCCTAATCTCAGAATAGTTATCATTTGTAGTAGTTTTTATTGTCTGGTTTTCTCGATTTAAGACCAGGTCATATTTCTAGATACTATTTTGCTCTTTTTCTTATTTCATTAAGTGATTGGTTTCTGAAATATTCTTAGTACATTTGTTTTGCTGTTCTACATTTCATATAAGCTTAGCCAGAGAAATTTTAGTATGCAAATATTAGTGCCTAAGCAATACCCAAGTAGATTGAACAGTTTGCTATAGCTTGTTGTTGAAGATGCTTTTCTAGAATTGCTAGTCAGATATTTCATTCTAATGATGGCCTTGTCAATGTGAGTTGGAAATATACTGACAATGTCAAAAAGTGGATGCTTTGCTGCTATATTATAGGTACCATAAAAATGACTTTATCCATAGCCTCCTGTGTTTTAGAAGTTGGTGGATGAAGTTTTACGTTGGTGATTATGTGAACCTTTTCTATGGATTTTTTCCTTCAAAAGACTCACAGCTATCTAACCAAATATGATAAATGATATTCTCATTCTTGATGTATGTTTTTGCAGCTATCATCGTCCGTGATAAGCTTGAGTCACTGTGTAGGGAGTTGCAACGTCAGAATAAAGTACTAATGGTATAGCCCTACTGCTTTGCCTGGTTCACTTAAATCTACATCTACTGAAAATAACACCATCAAGCATAGAACAATCATACTAAAACAGCATATAAATTTGGCTCTTGTTAGTGGTGCCAATCTTCCTATTTGCTTTTGCTTGTTTGCAGAGAGTTGTGTCAATGATACTTCCATTGGTTGTTTTTTTCTTCTTTTTCTTCTGTAAGATTGGCTATGACTGATACTGTGCTACCTAAAGCCATTGAAAGCAAAGCTACTCTTGATTATTGATTTGCAGGAATCATTCAATGACCTTTAAACTTCCTGAGATATTGTTAAGAATTCTGAGATGTAGTTTGTTTAACTTCCTAAGATCAAAGGGAGGCTTTGTATTATAAATGGGAAAGAGGAATCTTTCTATACTCTGCACTAGGTAGTCTTTGATGGATTTGTGATTTGACAGGATGAGTGCAAAAGAGTATCAAGCGAGGGACAAAGTTTGAGATTGGATCTTTCTGCTAGATTTGAAGATGCAATTAAGGTTTGATAGACACGTTGAATTTTTATTTTGTTCATGTGAGCATATGGTCTGCATCTGAATAAGTTTCTTTTTTTAATTAGGATGTGAGCATTAAGCTGGATGAACAGAAGGAAGAAAGTCTTTGTCAGCTGAGGGAAAATGAGATGTAAGTTATACAAAGTCCACTTTGAATTTGATTTATATACGGTTAGGTGACATTCTGAACTTCAGGACAACAGTTATATGGGCATGATATTTAGTGGACTTTTGTTTAATGTAACCTACTAACTAGTATTCTTTCTGGTTGTCATAAATGGAGCAATATTGTCAGAACAGCCTGTAGTAATTCTTAACCCCCAACTTTACTACAAACTTTGTTTTTATATACAAATCTATGGTGTCTTTGGGGTTTTTTTACCCTGAAAAAGGTCGTATCTTGTTTAGTGGAATGTAAACGTATAAAATATGAATAATGAAGATCCTTACATGACTGCCCGATTGCCCGTTTTGTAGGTTAAGAACCAAGCTGAAGCAACTTTCCGAGCAGTATACGCTTTCCGAACAGCAATTTGCCCAGAAGGTATCAGCTTACCAACATTTTTACAAATTAAATAAATTACTTACTGGTTTCATCATATTGAGTTTATGTGACTAATGTCTCCAATGAATGTGTCTGCAGTTAAAACAGAAAAGCCTGGAACTTCAGATCTCTGATCTAAAGATCAAGCAGCATGAGGAAAAATTAGTCCAGGAGCAGTCGCAGATGAAAATTTATGCTGAACAGGTGTCACAGTTACTGTCAACCGAAAAGAATTTGCGGTTGCAACTGACAGCGGATGGGGAGAAGTTCCAACAATTCCAGGTCAATATTCTTCTTATGCATGGTTGTTACTTGGATCCTTTAATCTAAACAAGAAATAATTGACAAACAAGAAGATTGGTGGTCCAAATGTGAAAACTGTCATCTCTTGTTTAGGTTCGAGGTTTAGTTCATGACTGTTCCCTTTGGGGAAAACGTATATTTCCAAGTTTCATTTTCTTTCATGTTTCCAGGAAGCATTAGTGAAAAGCAATGAAGTTTTTGAAACATTCAAGCAAGAGATCGAGAAGGTATGTTGATGTTTACCTGCCAGAAACTTCATACAGGGAGAGAAATGTTTTAATCTTCTCTTGTAAGTACATGGGGGATGATATATATTATCATGATACTAACCTGTCTGTATATCTATTAGATGGCTAAATCCATAAAGGAACTGAAGAAGGAAAACACGTTTTTGAAGAGTAAATGTGACAAATCAGATGTTACTCTTATTGAGCTTGTTGAGGAGGTAGGTGCCTTTTCTTTCTGTTTGAATGTTTCTCTAAATTTATTTCTCAATCAAATATACCTTTGGCTCGTACCACTTCACAAATATCAGTTCTGTTAGCCCAGGCCTCTTTTTCAACTCATATACCTTAATACTTTTTCTCTTGGTTGAGCAGCGGGAAAGAATGAAGAAACAACTGGAGAAAACCAAGAACCAGAAAGAAAAACTGGAATCATTGTGCAGATCACTTCAGGCGGAAAGGAAGCAGAGTTCTGCTGCTACTGTGACAACTACTACAAGCAATGACTCTGACCCAGTTCCAGACAGTTCCATTGCAGCAGCTCCTTGAGCCGGGTTCTGTTCCATTTTCCCAGGCCAGCTCCCCTTCATTTGGCTGGTCTAACTTGCTGGGATCAAAATGTAACTGCTTGTATGCCCTCCTGGTTGTGTCCAACTAAGCATACGAAAAGAGAGTGGAGACAATGGTCCTTGTTTATCTTGAGACGCTGGCTTCCGTCTTTCAGTATAGTTTAGGAATGCGGAGGGGACACTGGAAGCCCCAAGCTGGAAAGACCACCTATACTGTTGTGTTTTCTTGAATGTGTAGTTGGTGGCTGGTGACTGGTGAGTTGCTTGATTAACGAGTTGTTTTGCTCATACTTTTGATTGCTGACCAAATATCTGCAATGAAGGAATCGAGTCAATCGTATTCTTGCGTTCTCTTCTTTCGGCAAGATTTATTAATGGTTATGCCATATGACTACAATTTTCTTTTGTATGCTGTATGATTTTGCTTACATTCGTCATCAACCAATAACGAAACTGTAGGCAAACGATTCGACAGTTTCGGTATGCGAGTTTAAGCTAAGGGTATCTTGAATCAGCAGTCCATCCGCCATGATCATAGCTCATGCCAGCGGGTTCCTCTTCCAAACACTGTTGTTTCGTGGTCGAATGGAAACCAGCTATGCATAAGCAATCGACCACTGCCATTCCGCTATTAATGCTTTTTTAGACTTTCCTTTCTTTGGATACAAAAACCTGGCTAGTCTCACTCCCAAATGTGAGTGCAAAACTACAAATTTAGCTCTAAAGCTTCTCACTTGCAGAAAAAATACTTGTTTGACTGGTCACCGATTCTATTTATATCATGAAATGAAACAATAATGGAACATCCAGAGAGGTTCGAAGTCCGAACTCATTTGCTATTGGGTTCAGAACAAACGGAAATATAGGCCAGCCCGAGCCGAACGATATGGGCCTTGCTTGGCTCTTTGGCCCGTTTCCCGTCTACGATTGACAATCTGAAATTGTGGAACCAAAAACCTTGGAACCATGGCTGTCAAAACCCCTGCCCTGAAGTCGATCTCTCTCCCCGTAAACAACTATCCTTGTTAGAAGCTCCTCTCCACTGCGAATCAAGGAATTTCGACCAGGAAGCGAAGAAATGGGACGGGCACTTCTTCTCCATTTGGTTCGATCTCAAACCAGATGCATATCTTCTGCCACCAACAGCTTACCTTCAGGTTTGTTACTCTTCTCGTTTCTCACCTAACCTAAAGCCCTTTTACTGGAATTGTACCGAGGAGAAGAAAGTTTCGATCTTTTCTTATTCTGAAGATTTTATTTGGTTTGCTAACCCCTTCTGCTGACAAGGTCCTTTTGAGTTGAAAGGTGAACAAAACTTTTGGACTTGTAATTCTCAGATGTGACCATTTTGAGCTGGTCTCTTGGGGTTTTTTTTTTTGGTCTGTCAGACTTGTGAGCAATTGAGCATCTCCTGTTTCTAGTTTAAGTCAGGGTAGTAGTGTTATCGATATTGGTTTCATGTTCTTGTTGATAGGATGTCCTGATTAGATTCCCCTGGTGTAGCAGCCATGATCTTCTCCTGGTTTTTGCTTGCAGTCTGCAGATTAGGATTTTGTAACCAGTGTTGTGAGCTATACCTCCCAGTCACTTCTCATATAAAATTCTGTGTACAAAGGAAAATGAATTTACCTTTCAAGAGTTTTCAGAATCATAGAGTGTCCATTCCGTTCCATTCTTATTATCAATGCACAGTGTTGGACCCCTAATTTGGGATATTCGATTATTTTCTACCGCCTAGCTAGGGTTTTTTCCCTTCCTTTACCTTGACAAGTTTGGTTGTGCTAATTCTGCTTCATGTTTCAAGTTACCCCATGCCCAAGTTAGCGTTTAAGTTATACATACCAAATGTTTCGGTCATGTAAACCTCGCTGGTTACTGTTGTCCTGACCCGGGTTCAACCTAGTGTGACCTTTGCCTTGTGCTAGTAATCCAACTATATCTGTTGTCTCACACCAAAAATGTGTCTAATTTGCGTATCAAGTACCGAGCACGCTCTGGTTGATTTTCCATGATGAATTTGAGTTCATTTAACATGTTTTTAATTTTTGCCCCTTATTTTGTTCTTGTGATGTTCCTATAGTTAGGTGCATCATTGTTTAGGAACATTCTGTGTCTGCATTATAGTTCCAGAATCTTTACTTTTCAGCAACCAAACACTGGCTTATCAGAATTTACATCTCTATGTATATCCTCCTCTTTGTTTTGAAGGTGTAGACTTCTAACTCCTTTTTGTTGATTCCATCCCTTAATTAGGTTATCAACCTTACAGGACCATCACATGGTTGCACCATCCAAATGCTAGACCCAGCTTCAGTCCTTTCTCGGTGCAGAAAAGGTGGGCATCTCAAGCTGCTGCTGCTGCTGAAGAAGATGATAGCAGGATCAGCATTGGCCCACGCAAAGATAAATCACCTGGAGAAGACAAAGACGATGAAGACGAGACTGGGATTGTTTATCGAGGTCCCATATCATCAACAATCAAGAAAGTGAAGATGCTATCACTCTCCACCTGCTGTCTGTCGGTCTCCCTTGGACCAGTCATCACCTTCATGACATCAACAGATTCGAACGTGATCCTGAAGGGTGCCGTTGCATCATCAGTGATCTTCTTCAGCGCCTCGACCACTGCCCTACTGCATTGGTTTGTCAGCCCTTACATTCACAGGCTGCGGTGGCAGCCTGGTTCGGACAGTTTTGAGGTGGACATGATGTCTTGGTTGGCTACATATGCCAAAGAGACGATCAGGTTTGCAGACATTCGTGTGGCAGAGACCAACCGTCCCTTTGTGACTTTTCAGGCTAATGGGAAGTTTTACTTTGTGGACAAAGAGCACTGCCACAACAAGGAATTGCTTGCCAGACTTGCCCCGCAGAAACGGGAATCAGCATTCAAGAACTTGTAACTGGAGAATTGCCAAACCATGCTTGCAATATGTACCAGCTCTTGATGCTTGTAGGTTGTAGCTAGCCTTGATACTTAATGCTGCCCAATTCAAGGTTTTGGGTTATGACTATAGTTTGAGACTGTTCAAGAAGCAGGGAGATTAGGGAATTATTTATGCAGTTGTATCTCGCTGAGTTGCTAAAGTTTTGCTGGCGGTTAAGAATCTTTGTTTGAAGACATAGGGTCGTTTGCTTGATGGATTTGGGTCATGGATTTGGGACTCAAATCCCAAGCATGATGGATTTTAGCCAAGTTCATTGTTTGTTGTTTGGTGTTAAATCCGTGGGGTCCACAGATTTGTTTCCTTTTTTGGATCCAAATCCGTGGGGTCCACGGACTTGTAAATCCCATATATTGGGGTGGGATTTGTAAATCCTTGATGGCTAGTTATATTTATAGCAAATCCATCATAATTATATCATCAAATCTATCATGCAAACAATAGACTCTTCAAATCCATGATGGTACAAATCCCTCATAAATCCAAAGGTTTTTTTGAGCCAAAATCCTCATTTTTCAAATCCAACAAGCAAACGATTAATATATAACAACTGCAATTCTTTTCAAACGATATGTATCTCTCATTTTCACTCCTTTTATAGTGAGGTACCAAAATCCAGAGTCCTAATTTTTATTAAAGAATCTTTTCACTTATACCAACTTTCTTTGTAAATCATCACAAATTGTCAATTTTCGATAAACACTTAAATGTATAATATGTATATTGTATATCAGAGAAGACGAATATCTCAAAATTCATGTTATTTGTCACATAGTAAAGCACGAGACAAGTTTGATTAATTAGCTAAGGATACTAGAACTCTGTTGAATCGCTAAGAGTGTGAGTCTGAAGTCTGAACCAATATGTCTTTGAACATCTTTTTGAAAAGAAAAGGTTAATTGCATGGTTGGTCACCGAGATTACAAAAAAAACGTTTAAGTTTGGTCACTCGAAATATTTAAATCCATTAGTAGTACTTCAGTTTACTGAAACCGTTCACGTTTGGTCACTTTCCATCCAACTCCGTTAACTTTTACTTATGTGGCGGTCAACTTCAAAAGTTGACCGTTAAGTGAGTGATGTGGCAATTAAAAAAATAATAAAATTTAATTTTTAATAATTTCCACCTCATTTCTAACTATTAAAAATATAAAAAAAATTATAAATTATTAAAATTAAGAGGAAACTATAAAAGATTAGACAGTAACGAGGCCACCTAGCCCAATTAGTACGAGACCTTTTGAGGAGGATATCCAAAATTAAAACCGTGCGAGTTTGGCCCAAAGTAGATAATATCGTACTAATGAAGCCCTGGTGTTTAACATATTATTATCTATTGAAGATTGATGGGAGGAAAACATGATGGAGGAACAGTGTCACGTGAAGCGCTCTGGTTAACTGGAACATCAATTTATTTTTTTTATGCTTTTATTTTAATTTGAAGAGTCTAATCTGCCCCTACTAAAATCACTCTAGTTGTAGCGTTTTTTAAGTGACTTCATTGCATATTGTGATGTTACCCTAGGTTAGACACAATTGGTAGACTACGTATTGCGATTTTTTTTTTTTTTCTCTTTTTTTCTTTGTCATATATATACTCGTTACAATAGTTGCTAGTGAGAAGGAAAAAGGTACACGTGGTGGTGCACATGAAGGTTCCAAGTCCAAACATATTATCTTGTCATTCTTGTGGATGTAGGTAAACATCATATCCTCATTGTTATTAACGAAAAATGCTATAGTTCATCTTAAACGCAACAAATGCTCTATCCCAATCTCAACCCAACAAATGGGTGGAGTGGAAACGAGGGTTGGAATATTTTGATCACGAAGCAATACAGCGGGTGAAACTTCCAAAAGGAATCGCATTCCTTCCTAGAGGTCTAATCTCTGAAAGGGGAACAGAGCGTATGAAAGCAGGACAAACAGTCCATGTAACCATCAACAAGAAAAAATTTGGTTCGACACGCACCTAAGATAAGCATCTAAAGCGACTGATCTGATAGTGATAACTTTCATCCACCAAATTTTGGCTTCCAACTTAACTACATAAGCAAAGATTAACTACTGCAAGAATGGACCATGATTAACTGCAAGCACATAAATACTAGAGTATGTAATTATAAGAAATATCCGGGAAGCAAAAGAAGCTCGAGAACTCAATACTCCCGAGCAACCTCCTTAGGAAAAACAGCAAGATAGTAGCAACACAAACTAGACCAATGTCAAGGACTCCGACACGGACACGACAACAAACAAAGACTCAGAAACTCGAAACAGCATCATAACTACACCACCGCCTGTCAAGGACCCAATTCTGTGAATTGCATCCAAGGGACGATGGTGACGACTTAACATTGTACTTCTCAAACGAAACAGAAACACCTCGACCATCAACACGAGGCCTTGTAGAGACCAAGCTCCATTCCTTCTTGTCCGCCTGCACGGTTCATTTCTTCTTGGCAGCAGCCTTGGTGACCTTGGCGCCGGTAGGATCCTTCTTCTCCACGGCCTTGATCACACCGACGGCAACAGTCTGCCTCATGTCCCTGACAGCAAACCTACCCAGTGGTGGGTACTCGGAGAAGGTCTCGACCACCATGGGCTTGGTGGGAATCATCTTCACGAACCCAGCATCTCCGTTCTTCAAAAACTTGGGCTCCTTCTCAATTTCCTTTCCAGATCGCCTGTCGATCTTGGTAGTGATCTCAGAGAACTTAACGGCAATGTGGGAAGTGTGGCAATCCAGCACTGGGGCATAACCGTTTCCGATCTGGCCAGGGTGGTTCATGATGATGACCTGGGAGGTGAAGTTGGCAGCCTCCTTGGCAGGGTCGTCCTTGGAGTTCGAAGCAACAAACCCACGCTTGAGATCCTTGACAGCGACATTCTTAACATTGAACCCGACATTGTCACCAGGGAGAGCCTCCTGGAGAGCTTCATGGTGCATCTCAACAGACTTGACCTCAGTTGTCAGCCCAGTGGGGCCGAAGGTGACAACCATACCAGGCTTGATGACACCAGTTTCCACCCTGCCCACTGGCACAGTTCCAATACCACCAATCTTGTAAACATCCTGAAGTGGGAGACGGAGTGGCTTGTCTGATGGCCTCTTGGGCTCGTTGATGTTGTCAAGAGCATCAAGAAGGGTCGGGCCCTTGTACCAGTCGAGGTTGGTTGACCTCTCAATCATGTTGTCACCTTCAAACCCAGAGATGGGAACGAAGGGAACCTTGTCTGGGTTGTAACCAACCTTCTTCAAGTAAGATGAAACTTCCTTCACAATTTCGTCGTACCTGGCCTTTGAGTACTTTGGGGTAGTGGCATCCATCTGTGAACCAATTGCAGCAAACAAAGATTAATAACAGAACAACCAAATCACCATTCAAAAAAAAAAAACATTCCAATAAACAGGAATAATAGAACAGGATGCGACCTTGTTGCAACAGCAGATCATTTGCTTGACACCAAGGGTGAAAGCAAGGAGAGCATGCTCGCGGGTCTGGCCATCCTTGGAAATACCAGCCTCAAAACCACCAGTGGTGGAGTCGATGATGAGGACAGCACAATCAGCCTGGGAGGTACCAGTAATCATGTTCTTAATGAAATCACGATGACCAGGAGCATCAATGACTGTGCAGTAGTACTTGGTGGTCTCGAACTTCCAGAGAGCAATATCAATGGTGATACCACGCTCACGCTCAGCCTTAAGCTTGTCAAGCACCCATGCGTACTTGAATGACCTCTTGTTCATCTCAGCAGCTTCCTTCTCAAACCTCTCAATCACACGCTTGTCAATACCTCCAAGCTTGTAGATCAAGTGACCGGTGGTTGTGGACTTGCCAGAGTCGACATGTCCAATGACCACGATGTTGATGTGAACCTTTTCCTTACCCATGATGACGAAACCCTAGCTGCAAGCACAAAAACGATTCCAAGGGAAACAGATCTCGTTCAGATCCACGATTCACAATCTCAACCCAAGAAAACAATCACAGATCTAAAGAAACAGTACAACGATATTTATTATTCGGGGAGCTGACGTTCAACAAATCTTAATCACCACATGCGAGAAAACGACTGAACCAGCTGAAACATGCAAAGGAAACCAACGGATCCAAGACAAACAGAGAATCCGAGAGCCATAGACGCTTAGGAAAAGCAAGAGAAGGGAATTGATAAACAAAAAATCAGCTGGAAGCGTACCAAATCTCACATCAGAGCAACCAAAGATGAATTACACAGAAACAGATCCTAAATCGACGGAGGCACGATACACCAGCAGCATGGAAGGAACGAATTAAAAGGCAATCGAATGAAGAGATCAGGGGAACGAACCTGATGAGAAGAATTCGCCTCGCCGAGAGCTAAAACCCTAGCCGTCAGTCGAGAGGGAAGCGTAGGGAAAGGATGGGGTGAGTGAAGAAGAAGTAGGGTTTTCAGGTATTTATAACGGCAGAACCAGTAATTCCCTAATAACTTCAGGAAAAGCACTCGCTGGACTAGTATAATAACGTATATGCCCTCTCGGGTTCACATTGGACTATTGGAGCGACCCGGCTCGCTCGGTACACACCCGTAATTACAAATTAGGGCGCGGTTTATTGAGCATTAAGGAATGAGATTAATGTGTAGATTAAACATCCCGGGTTTGAACCGACTGGTAAACCGGGTCGAATCAGCCCGTGTTCTTACTTGAATCTCTAAAAACTGATTGCATTATTATGATTTGAGTTGACCGCTTTCAGGAGGCACTCTCAGTCTCAGTTAATTTCGCCAAACAAAATGGAGCAGTTCCCTAGTTGGACTTCTATATTGTAATTATCATGTGTTTATTGTTTTCCTAAGCCAACAATGTCTTTTTTCCTTGTAAGCACATTTTTTTTCCCCTATTATTATATAATATATATACTTGCCTCGACGACACATTTATATGACTAGCAGTAACTTCTTATAGCATGGAGCCATGGACCATTGATTAAACATATGAATTCCAATCAGACAACTATGCCATGATTTTGAAAGATTGTGTTCAACAAAGCTACACATCGTATGGTTTAGAGATGCATAGCATGTAGAACCATCTTGTAGAAACAACTAATATGGAACTTGAGTTGGTTGGCATTGGTGACTAGTGAGTGCAGCATTAGTAATTGATGAGTATGGACACTTATCTATCTTTATGTAGATGACTCAATTAATTGCAATATAAATGGCTTGGATCGCAATGGAGTTTTTTGGACGTTTTACTATCGTTTGGTCCATTATAAACAACAATGTACTGGTCAACGATGTCGCGAGTTTAACAACACCGTGATATCAAGAAGTGACGTTGTTTAATTTTAGAGACGTAGCATACGTAATTGTGGAGCTCTCCAAATGAATCTCTATATGAATAGAGGTAAAGTAACGTAGCTTCCTCGTAGTTCATCGAACACCCTCGTTCAAACATTATGTTGAGAGGTGAAAGCCAAGTATGAGACTATGAGTCGTTTGGTTCTCTCATCTGTTTGTTGTGTTTCCTTGAAAACCAAACATATTAAACATGTAAAGTTTCCATAACGAAACAAATAGTCACACCTAGTGAGACATGTGTTCACAGCGAAATTAATTGGCACATCCCGTGGGACCCGTTGTTCGATATGGCTTCTCGATGAAGGAAACATGAGAGTGATCTTTATCAAAGTTGTGTGAAGGATGAGCAAATAGTTAACATTGAGGTTGACCACGTTATAGGTGCTTCACACAACAACGCCAGAGTGGAGGTGCTACTAGTGGCGCCAACTGTAGATATGAGCGATGTGAGGCTAGCACTCCGCTAGTGGCGGCTGACAATCATCAAAGGGACGAGGAGCCAGATGTTGGTCGAATTCAACAGGGAAAACTAACAGGTATAACTCCATTTTCGCTTATTTGGATGAATGTTTTGATGGCTTTAGTTAGCGTACTGATATGCGACTAAGCTAACTCGTTGAAGTATTAGATCAAAAAAATATATGGTTTTGATGAAGTTATTGAGGAAAACAAACGTGATTCTAATGAGTTCAGAGAGGTTTTTAATAGACCAGCGATGAAAACTAGGGCCCCGCCGTCAAATGGTGAGAATCCTTTAAATAGTGAAACTAGTACCAACAAATTTCCAATAAACGACGGCAAGATTAGCCAAGTGAGACAAAGAGTTTCTCCGACCTCAATGGTGAACCCAATAGTTCCACCACAATGAATCTTGGCGAAACCAGCACCATCGTGAACACTCGTGTTGAACAACCACCATTGCACGACGCGAACAATCTCATTAGATACTTTCTATGCACTATAAATTTTCTTAGCATGTAAAATCGTGTTCCCACACGATGACAACAATTATAAGGTCATAAACAATTAGTATAGTTAGGCTTTGGTTGAGTTCAATATCAGTGTGTCCAAAATCCAAATACAAGTTTTGTTCGTTGTAGGGATGAGCAGTGGCCAATGAGTGGTTTTATGCGGATTTGGGTGGATTTGGAATCACCCACTATATGGTGGGTGAAGGAGAAAATGACCCACACCCACCCAAGCTGGCCAAACATTACATGTGGGTGGGTTGGGTGATTGCGGATGATGAGTGGTTGGGTGGATTCGGTGGATTTACAACATATATTCCAATTCGATCACAAAATTTCAATAGTTTTAAACTTAAAATGAAAGAAATTGTCAAACTAAATAACGTTTAATCCATAAATCAGGTGAATTATTTATTTTACAATATTGGTATTAGTACCTGTCCATAAATTACAACATATTCAACCGATAAACATGGTCTAAGGCTGATAATAACCAATGTAAAATAAGGCACTAGGCATAAGGCAAACATTTTGGTCTTGCCTAGCGCCTCATTCACCTAGGCGTTGTGAGCATACATAGCTTTTTAACCTATAGTCCTAAATTAAAATTCCAAATTGATTGAAGGAATGAAGGACGAATCGATGGTAGTTTGAGATCATAAACATGGTAGTTTGAGATGATGTCATTTTGGGGAAACCAACTGTCTTTTTTCGGCCATTTTGTCTACTACTTATGCTTAAGCATACCTCCATTTGCTTAAACACACACCACAACACAATATTTTGATCAAAATTGGGAGGAATGATTATGATTTTAAGGGTTACATTTTGGTAGAACTCTATGTTAGAGCTTCGATTGTTTGAGGTTAAAAAGTTGGGTGGGTCGTGGGTCAAACACAATCCACCTGCACTCATCCAATTTTTTGTGGGTCACTTAGGCTCGTTTGCTTGTTGGATTTCAAAATAAAGGTTTTGAGTTTTGATGGATTTGTTGCATTTTGTATTTGAAAGATAACATTGTTTGTTTAGTTGATTTTTTTTATCATGGATTTAGTTCATTTGGTACGTGGTTGTAAAAAATTTGCCTTCCATAATGTGGTATTTGCAAATACCAAATGAAATATGGTATTTACAAATACGTGGGGTCCACGGATTTGGAGCTAAAAAGATTGTCCAAATCCATGGGCCCCACGGATTTGCCTACCTTAACAAACAATGGGTTTGAACAAAAGACATGATGGTTTGTATTTGGTCTCCAAATACAACATCCAAATCCCATTAGCAAACAACACCTAAGGCCCTGTTTACTTTCATTTCTGTTTCCTGTTTTTGAGAAAACAGATGTTGAAAACAGGTGAAAACGACATTTTTTCGTTTTCGAAAACAATAGGAATTTGCCACTTTCTGTTTTCAGAGTTGGAAACGAATAGAAAACAGAATAAAAAGTAAACATGTTTTCTCGTTTCGTTTCCCAAATTTGTAACATGAAAACAGAAAACAGAAAACGAAAATGGAAGTGAACAGGGCCTTAGTTTACATAGTTATGGCAATTTCAACCAGCCCCGCGGGTATTACCCGACCCGCAGTAGCATGGGGCGGGGCATGGGTATCTAATTCCGACCCGCCCTGCCCCGCCCTTTCTAGACTCATTTTATCTCAATTTCTTACAATATCTATACATATTTCTCCTATTTTGACTTTTCTTCAACTAGTTAGAGTCGATCTTTCAACTTGTTAGGCTCAATTATCCATTCTATTATCAATATTTTTCATTCTTAAAGTGTTTTTCCTTACGTTTTATTGTAGAAAGTAAAATTTACTTGTATTTTTTTTTTGAACAACATGTAAGAGTGGGTCGACCCGCCCCGCCTCGTACCCGCGCGGGTTTTACCCGCTCCGACCCGTAGTAGCATGAAGCGGGGCATGGAAATTGAGGTACCTGCCCCGCCCCATTGCCATCACTAAGTTTACAACCCTTACCCACCCATAGGAACCACCCACATGATAATAGGTGGGTCGATTGTGGATGAATTTTAATGGATTTGTGAGTTCAACTACCCAATGCTCACTCCTAATCCGTTGGTCAACATATCACATTTTAAAATTATCAAAATGCTAACTATTGTTTTGTAAAAAAAGAAAATATGGGGACCTTTTTGTAATTTATCCCTGTCCTATCGAGTATCAACCTATCGGTAACGGAATGTGCGACTAGCCGACTACCGCCCTTCCATAATTGAGGGTTAAAATTCTGAATAGCTCTACCGCCCTTCCAAAATCATCCCGTCGGCTAGTCTGAAGGCTCGCCGCGATCTGGTCTCCCGGCCGAACGGACAGGCCGACGCCTCCGTCCAGGTTCCCCCCCTGCTACGGTCAGTTATCTCTGCTGTAGCTTCTGTTCTTTTCCAGTTTCTCGAGATTGAGCCAAGTCTATTATAATCAAGTTCCTAGGGTTTACGTTGGTCCAGTCCCGTGGAGAAGAGAAGAATTCTGCTTTTGTCCTTATCACTATGGCAATCCCCAGAGAGCTCTATCCGTCTCAGGACGATCTTCCCTACGAGGAAGAGCTTTTGCGAAATCCATTTAGCCTGAAGCTGTGGTGGCGGTACTTAGTTGCCCGTCGAGATGCCCCCTTCGAGAAGCGTTTTATAACATACGAGAGGGCACTCAAGGCTTTGCCTGGAAGTTACAAGCTCTGGCATGCCTATCTCACTGAACGTTTGGATGTTGTGAGAAACCTACCCATTACTCACCCCAAGTACCAGACTCTCAACAATACTTTTGAGAGAGCTTTGGTTACTATGCACAAGATGCCTCGTATCTGGATAATGTACCTGCAGTCATTGACGAAACAGAAATTTATCGAGCGGACTCGCCGGACTGCTGACCGAGCACTTTGTGCTCTGCCTGTCACCCAGCATGATAGGATCTGGGAGCTCTACTTGAAGTTTGTGAGTCAGGAAGGGGTTCCGATTGAGACTTCGTTGAGAGTCTATCGCAGGTATTTGAAGTACGATCCCGGCCATATTGAGGATTTCATTGAGTTCTTGGTGACTTCAAGGCTTTGGCAAGAGGCAGCCGAGAGGTTGGCGTCAGTTTTGAATGATGACCAGTTTTATTCATTGAAAGGAAAAACGAAGCACACACTGTGGCTTGAACTGTGCGATTTGCTCACCAGGCATGCCAAAGATGTTTCTGGAATCAATGTCGATGCAATTATCAGAGGTGGGATTAGGAAGTATACAAATGAAGTTGGCAGATTATGGACATCTTTAGCGGATTATTATATCAGAAGGGGATTGTTTGACAAGGCAAGAGACATTTTTGAGGAGGGTATGACCACTGTTATCACTGTGAGGGATTTCAGTGTGATTTTTGATGCGTATGCTGAGTTTGAGCAAGGCATGGCTGATCATAAGATTGAGAATTTGGAGTCTAGCGATGAGGAAGAAGATAGCGCAGAGGAGAGTGATTTGGAAGTGGACATTCGGCTGAAAGTCAATTTACCAAATTTCGAGAAGAAGTTACTCTCTGGTTTTTGGTTTAATGACGATAAGGATGTGGATCTTATGCTGGCTAGATTTGACTATCTAATGGAAAGAAGGCCTGAATTGGCTAATAGTGTTCTCTTGAGGCAAAATCCCCACAATGTCGAACAATGGCACCGGAGGGTGAAGCTGTTTGATGGTAACCCCGAGAAGCAGGTATTGACGTACACTGAGGCTGTAAGAACTGTTGATCCGATGAAAGCAGTTGGAAAGCCTCACACTCTTTGGATTGCTTTTGCCAAGCTGTATGAGAAACATAATGATCTTGTCAATGCCAGAGTGATTTTTGATAAGGCCGCTCAGGTAAATTATAAGACCGTTGATAATTTGGCTAGTGTGTGGTGTGAGTGGGCAGAGATGGAAATCAGACACAAGAATTTCCAAGCTGCTTTGGAGCTTCTAAGGCGGGCGACAGCAGAGCCATCGGTTGAGGTCAAAAGAAGAGTGGCTGCTGATGGGAATGAACCAGTCCAGATGAAGTTGCACAAGTCCTTGAGACTCTGGACGTTCTATGTTGACCTAGAGGAGGGTCTCGGTACACTGGAGTCGACTCGCGCTGTTTATGAGCGAATACTGGACCTAAGAATAGCTACTCCACAAATAATAATCAACTATGCGTTCCTTCTGGAGGGAAATAAGTATTTTGAAGATGCATTCAAGGTGTACGAAAGAGGCGTCAAAATATTCAAGTACCCACATGTGAAGGACATATGGGTAACATATCTATCAAAGTTTGTGAAGAGATATGGCAAGACAAAGCTGGAACGAGCTAGAGAGTTGTTTGAACATGCTATCGAGATGACTCCTGCAGACTCTGTCAAACCATTGTACCTACAGTATGCAAAGTTGGAAGAAGATTATGGCTTGGCGAAGCGGGCTATGAAGGTGTATGATCAAGCCACCAAGGCAGTTCCAAATAGTGAGAAATTGGGCATGTATGAAATTTACATTGCCCGTGCTGCTGAGATATTTGGTGTCCCGAAAACAAGAGAGATATATGAACAAGCAATAGAGTCTGGTCTTCCAGACAAAGATGTTAAGAAAATGTGTCTCAAGTATGCAGAGCTTGAGAAGAACTTGGGAGAAATAGATCGGGCACGAGGGATATATGGATTTGCATCTCAGTTTGCTGATCCAAGATCTGATCAAGATTTCTGGACTAAGTGGCATGCATTTGAGGTTCTCCATGGAAATGAGGATACCTTCCGCGAAATGCTGCGGATCAAGCGAACTGTTTCTGCTAGTTATAGCCAGGTATGCTTGCTTATCCTCTCTATTTCCATGCATAGTTTACTGCAAATGTTCTGTACAGTACACAATGGGATCGAATTTATTTCTGCGAATGGTTACATGCCAGCTCCTTTATTTGTTTAGAAGCTTGTTTTTGCCCTGGGCAGCCAAACAAGTAAAGTAGTCACTTGCATTAGATATATGATTCCCTTCGGGACATGGCGTGTGATAATAATGGAAATGGCAATCAAACCTTCATCTTCTGTTTCATATGCAATTGGAACCGTTGAATCTATGTGTTCCATGATTGATAGAGCCTTTAAAATGGCCTAAAATGATGGGTGAGAGCTGAATACAGGGCTAGTAACATGGCAGTTGCAGTTAGTAGTTATATAGATCTTTACGCTGCAGGTTTTGTTCCGGTTCTTGGCATTCTATGTGTTTTATGATCCTGGAATTTGTATACTTCGTAAACCTGTGGCATTAGGTGGCAATTTTCCATTGGTGCCTCGAGCTATATGCTGAGGGTTTTGGGTGTATAGTTGTTAAACAATCTACAACGTGTTAAATTTCTCATCATCATGTTTTTATTCTATTTTAGATTTGTTTGGTTGAATTTTTTTGATTATGAACTTTGCTCTTACGGTTTTCTTTGTCCTCTGGTACTGCTGCAGACACACTTTATTCTACCAGAGTATATGATGCAGAAGGATCAAAAGATGAGCATCGATGATGCCAAAGACAAGTTGAAACAGGCTGGGCTACCGGAGGATGAAATGGCTGCTCTTGAAAAGCAACTAGCACCCGTTAGCACCACCGACAATGCTGCCGGCAAAGATGGCAACAACAGGACAACACTTGGGTTTGTAAGTGCAGGAGTGCAGACACAGACGGATGGCAGGCTGAAGGTTACCAGGAACCAAGAAGACATTGAGCTTCCTGACGAAAGCGACTCCGATGATGATACTGAGAAAGTTGAAATAGCACAAAAGGAAGTACCGTCCGAGGTGTTTGGAGGATTGGTTCGAAAGAGGGATGATGCAGAGAAAGACGGCGGTGATGAAGGCCATGATGCTCCAGCGGCACTTGGTGCTCTTGAGAGGATAAAACGGCTAAAAAGAGAGGGGCAAAATCACCAGTAAGCTAATTGTACTTGAGATTTCCGACCCGAGTTTTGATGCCTATCTTCTTGATTGTTTTTGTAGTGTTAAGCACTAGGCCTGTAATACTACACTGTTGAATCCAGTTTAGGTTGGGCATATTATTCTCCTGAGTGGTTGATTGTATTTCTGGTGCTGCTGTTTTCCTTCCCATGTAACTTTCACAAACTGCAAGTTTGCAATGAACTCACAAGATAACATAGTTTATATGTTGCATGCCTAAACAATGCCGTCAAAATCGCGTTTTAAAATTTAAATTTTTATGGTTTTACGCTTTTAGGTCACAAAAATGTTTATATTTTTAGATAAAATCTTTAGTGTAAAAAATTGGACTAAATTGCTCTTTAAAGTTTAAAAGTTTACGATTTTAGACATTTAGTCCACCAAAATCCTCTACGCTTTTGTGCTTCTACTTCACTAAATGGGTATTTTTTTCACGAAATTAATTATCAAAATTATATTTTAAAGATAAATCACCAAAAATATGACACATTTGACTCCTAAAGTGTTGTTATCTTACTAGTTTCGAGTGATGATAGAGGTTGTAATAAGGTTGTCAGTCCGCGGATCCAGTGAAGAAAACACCCGAGAGTTGACTTGTTAGAAGGTTATCGGATTAGAGATCGTGCAACATTATTTTGTCCCCTTCGATTTGTAAAAACTTGTCTATTTTCTGGTTTTTCTCTTGGCCTAATCCACAACCACATGGCAGCATTGTGGCCGGCAATGGCATAGTTAATTGATTAGCAGCCCAGCCGCCGGTTGGGCCCAGGGGAAAGAAAACACCCACTTGTCTGTTCTCGTGGTCAACCCTCCCTCCCTCAGATGAAGAGTATGCTTAGCCTATTCTGTTGTTGCCTGCCGTGGCTTATTTGGTCTCCGATCATTTTCATCCTTTTTGCCGTTTGTATATTTAAGCTGCCGGAAAATGACATTGGCTGTCTTCCTCTTCAAACAGTGGCATTTGGCACGGACAAAATGGTGTTGTTATAACCAAAGGAGACCTAATACAAGAAGGATCGAAAACGATGTGTATATAATTGTTTTATTAGACGTATACGTTCTTAATAAAATATTGTTGTTATGATAGGGTACAGCAGAGTATGTATACTGAGATGAGTCTCTTTGAACTTGTAAAGATGATGTTTTGGTGGTGGAGTCCAAATGTCCTTTCTTCTCTCTGGAGTTTTTGAACTAGTAGAAGGTTATAAATGAAATGTGGCCAAACAGAAATAATAATATAGTGGAGAAAATAGGAGATGGAGTAGAGAAATCGGAAGGGGAAGGGAGCCGGCCGTCAGTCAAGCCATCTAGAAAAAGGGGCTCCTTGCCTTTGCGCGCGCCCCACGGCCTGCGCCCTGCAGCCCTTCTTTCTTTGTTTTTCTTAGTATCGGTTTCCTTTTTTCTAGAAGCTAGACATCCCCAACGCCAACAGTAACAATGGTAAACGGTACGAACGATGTGATCCAAATGGGTTCGTGGTTCAGAAGTTGGATATCAAATACTATACGGTTTAGATCAGATTATGTTTGTGCGGTTTAGTCCGGTGCGATTTTTTTACCAGAGAGACTATATTAAGTGAAAATGAATAGTTAATTTAGTCAAACAAACGAAAAACTAAGCAATAGGCGAGGGGAAAAAGCTTAAAATACAAATTTCAACATGCGTGCATAATTTTTTAACCCTAAATCCAAATAAATAACAAAGACGAAGTGAGAGCAATTCAACTTACATCATAACGACACAATTAACATCAACACAACGTCACATGCTGGCACGGTCGTCTCTACTCGCTGGTGGTGGTGGACTGTGCTTTGCAAGCGAAGGACAGGACAAGATTCGCAAAATTAGGTTTGGGACTTGGATCTTCTTGGGAGAGTGGTGGGAGTGGGCTGTTAACACGAATTGAAAATTGAGTTGGGTCCACTATCCAATCCGATAAACTACGATCAGGATCATATCAGACAAAGAGATCAAAACATTCTATATTACAGACCAGGAGGCAAATCAAAAACCATTCTTAATAGTTTTGCAATCCAGATCAAACGAAATAATCATGTTTGATCAGCACTGTCCTATAGGCCATTAGCTAAGCTAAGAAAGCATTGGATCCATATAATGAAAGCGTACGTACGCAACTCCATATCCATATGGGGGAGCTGAAGACGGTAGTCAACATACATACATACACATGCCGCGTAAATTCATAACGGGAAGAAGAAAATACGACTTAGCTTCCTTCCTTCCTGTCGCCTGCCTATTACCAAATTAATTAATTATTATATACTCTTGCCTCTTGGTGTAGAAGGGCCTCTAGAAGGCCGATCGATTGAATGATACTAATACTGATATTTTATAAACGAAAAGTCCAAACTCTTGTTCGTAGGCTCTGCTCTTTCTTCAGGTTTCAGCCTATATGTATAAATCAAAACCCAAAACAGAATCAAAGATACCTCCATCACAACAAACAAGCAAACACAGCCAGCATCTCTCTCCCTCTGCGAATCCACAAAAATGGCTGCCTCCTCGTTTCCGATAATCCCACTTTTACTTCCTTTTCCTTATGATGATCATCATCATTACCCAATTTCCCCCAAAACTACCACTTCTACAACTCATAGCCCAAGTGCCCACGATAGGGAAGAAGTGGATGATGATGAAGACACTCTTTCGCTGTGCGATCTTCCTCTCCACAATAGCAACGGCATCAATCATCCTGCAGCAGCGGCATCTCCTGATCCTAATGACAATGATGACGATGAAGATGGGTTCGAGTTCTCGAGGGAGTACTCATTCACAGCTGATCATCTTCTCCGTCTTGATTCTACTACCAAAGACAACAACAACAATGGTAATAGTACAATCGTCTTCTGCGGGAAGCTCATTGCTCACAGACAATTAGCAGTAGCCCAACAACAAAAACAGGAACAAGACAGAGTAGTTGTATTGGTGAGCAATGAGAAGAAAAGGAAGCAGGAAGAACAGGGTAAGAAGAAGAAGCAGAGAATGAATTTCCCCTGGAGTATGAAATCATTCTCCTCCTCTTCCTCCTCCTCCTCCTCCTCCTCGTCAAATTCATCATCTAACTCGTCTTGCTCGTCGCCGGTGAAGAAGAAGAAGAGTGGCGGTGGGATAGCTGGGAGATCGAGTTCAAGAGGGTATCTCTGCTTGGCGTTTGGGATGGAGTGGAAGTTCCCGGTGAGGAGTATGGATCTCAAAGATATAAAGCGGCGGCAGAGCCGCCGGAGCTCCATCAGCCTTGATTTTGATGTTTCGACGTCATCGGCGTCGTCTTCGATGCTGCCGGATGATAATTCCACCGCCGTCGGTGCTAAATCTGGAAAGGGTTTGTGGTGTTTGATTAGGGTTTTGGCCGGCGCTCGCCCTTGATTAATTAAATTTTACCTTTTACCGACGGCCGTACCGTTTCGTTGATTCCAATTTTTTTTTTTTTTTACCGAGGACCTGTTCTTCTTCTTCTACTTATGGCTTCTCTGTTATAGTTCTGTTTAGCGGCGTAATTAGTTTGTAATTACTGATCACTAAGAGTTTTCTGTATATGACTAATCATCTTAATATATTTAATTCAATGAGTACTTGTCGATATTCTCTTTTAGTTATCTCATAGTTGTCATGTGGGTTAATTAATGACCATGCCTTAATAAGAAGAAGATTTTGGGCACTACCGAGCAAATTAATACGAAGATTTTATAGTGAAATGTTCCACATGTTTGATTTGTCTTAGATATCATTATAAAACCCGAATGAAGATATCATGTCTCGGTTAAAGATTTCGATTAATTTTGAAAGAATATATGAGGTGATTGAGATAATGTTGAGACAAGGATAAGATGTATTTATTTCGGTAACAAGAATTTGACAATTATCGTTAAAAATATTTAAGAACAAATTTAATGGTTTTCATATTATAAATAAAAGTGAGATTTTATTATTGGCGTTGCTATAATTTCATATAAAGTGGGGTTTGAACGGCAAGGACTGGGTTCAAGAAGTAAGGAGTTGAGGAGGAGGTCGATTGAGAATGAGATTCGAGCATGAGATGTAAAAATTAGAAGCATGAACACAAAGTGTATTTGCACCACAAAATATGTTAGCTTGTTGGTTAATACTCAAATTGGGTGCAAAATATGTTATAGACTGTTGGTAAATACTAAATACTCAAATTGATACGACGTAGAATTATATTCGAATTTCATCTTCTAACATGTTACTCCTAGTTTTGAGGTTTGAGACTTCCCTTCATTTGTTGTTGTATTCTCCTATACCCTCGTATTAATATATCCATAAGTTCAGTATCGGGTCTTTAAAATTTAAAAAAGGAATGACATATAATTTTGATAACGAAATATTTCCCAACAAATTGAGTAATTAGGATTAAATGATTTGTTGGTTAACATAGTATCAGAGCTTTCAGTTGAGAAGTCTTGTCAAGTACGATCGATAGGATGTGTTGGGAGGTCCTTCGGCATAGGACATCCACCTATGTTTGTTAGTTGATTCAATCGCATATATAAGTTGTACTTGGATGCATGATCAGTTGATTATGTACTATGCCAAATTTAATTCTATTAACAAATATTAGTGCTACTCATACTTAGAAATATCTCAATTCTAGAACAATGTCTTCTTTCACCATGAGATATTAACCTAATCAACGATAAAAGGACAGTTGAGTTTGAGTTCCATCGTATCACTTGAATCATGGTGGTTTGGTTAGGTCAACCCTGCCTGTTTACAAAAGGAAAATGCGAGGACCGGTTAGGTTAGGTCAGGTTAGGTTAGGTCAAGGAGAAGGAGTAGTCAAAGAAGGTGTCATTAGCTTATCTTTCTTCTTTCTAGACGAGGAGGAAGTCCAAAGTAAGAGCAAAGCAGGCCACACTTGGACCGAGAAAATGATTCATGGAGTCTGGTTTGGTCTGGACTGGATCCACCAAATCCACAAATGGGCTCAAAGCCTCTAGAAGTAGAAAGCACACGCTTTTGAATTCAGAGTGTGAAGAACATATACGAGACGAGACAATTGAGGTAACGATCTTTTGTCAAGGGAAAGAATGGTGTGAGTTTTTGCATGCCTGAGTTTTTTTTTTTTTTTTTTTGATGAATCTTGCATGAGTTTTTCATGCACAGACCTAAAATTTGTCAAAGAAAAATAAGTCTTCGTTACATTGCGGTTAATTAATCAACTCTACACTGACCTAAAAATTTCATCAAAAAATGCAAAAGAAGAACAAGTCCGCTCCAAATGAATTTCGGTCGAAGTTTTTCTATACAACAATTGGTAGAGTAGAGTGCTCGTCTCTTACGACTAATTCAAGCCCAATTCAAACACATTTAACTATATAATATGATTCAGTTGAACTCTTTAAAGTTTAAAGCCACCCAATTTTTTGAAATGGCACATGTGGTTATGCAAATCAATTTGGTGGCTATGTATAAACTATGAACGACGCTTACTAAGGAACAAGACCAAAGGTTGCTCAATTGCATTCTCTTTAATTATGCAGCCATTGCCATTAGTCACCAACCCACTGAAACTAATTGCGTCTCTAATTCTGTCTTATTAGAAAATTAGAAATATGTGATATCTCAATTTCAACTACTCCCCTATGCTATGATTCCCCCCAAATTTAACTTTATTAGACAAGAGAGCTGCGCCTAATATATAGTTAAGTTATGGTATCATCCACTAATCATTTGTCTGAATCGAAAGTTCACAAAAATCCTTCTATCGTCACACTTTTGACAAATGTGAACTCAATTGTTGATCAACAACAGGAGGAAAGGAAAGGAAGGAACCGCCCATTCTCATGAACAACCGGTCATGAAAAGACAGCCATGAAATTAAATATTTTGCTGGATAATGGACTATGAATTAAAAATTTCACCCAATCTAATACTAGTCCTTTTTCATACATAAAAACATTTCTTCCAATATTTTGTCCCTGGTTAATTCTTCTAGAGGCAAATTGCGCTACATCGTATATGATACTGTAGCACGGTTAAATCATAAAAATGGTTTATTGTAAATTAAATAAAGAGGAATCAAGGAGGTATTTCTTATATGCTAAGTGGGTTTACCATTTAATTTCTACCAACATATTATGTCGTATATCCTGGAACGAACTAGAGCAACCATCAGGCTTTTTGGAGGACGGCCACACCCTTGTCCCTTCTTATCAGTAGCCCATACAAAATTCACCTTATTAATCACTGTTTTCGCATCATTACAGTGTACCATTTAATTGTTGTGTTCTAATTTCCATTGGTCATGACAAGTTTGTAACTTAAACTTCTCTAATATCCTACTAACCTCAATCTCATCTTTAAACAATGTCTATCTACTAGCTCTCTTCACTCCTGTCGCAAGCCGACGCTTCATCTTTTCGTGAAAAAATTAGAAATAGGAATAGAAAATTAATATATAAGAAAAGAAGAGGAAAGAAATATGAATGGAAATTAAAACAAGCGACACAAAAAGAAGGCTACATAAGGCAGAGACGAATGTTAATGCAGGCAGTGTTATGTTAAACAGAAGGAAAAGTCCAAAGTGACTTACCTTGGAATAGAGAGCGGATCTGGTGACTAAGGGGGTGGTCACTTGACTAAGCCCCTCCCAGCCCTTAGATCTGGACACTTCAATTTGATGGTTAAAAAGTGGGAATGACTATTTAATTAATGACAGGGGTAGTTTGGGTATTATGGAAAATTACGAAGTATACAAACCGGATTTACAATCAGTACAAACCATACAAAACATACGAACAGTACAAACTAGAGCGACAAAACATACAAACATTACAAACGTATGAACTGTACAAACAATACAAACTAGACCGACAAAAATTACAAACCATACAAAAAGAAAAAACAACCGGGTTGACTTTTGAGGCTCCATCCCTATATAGAGGGGCTCCTTCCCAAAGTCAACCCGGGTGTTTTTTAGACATACAAACAGTACGAACATGGTGGACAAAAATGACAAACTAGACCGACAATCCATACGAACGGGAAAAAACACTCGGGTTGACTTTGTAGGCTCCATCCCTATATAGAGGGGCTCCTTCCCAAAGTCAACCCGGGTGTTTTTTAGACATAAAAAACATTACGAACATGGTGCACAAAAATGACAAAGTTTACAAACATGGTTAACAAAAATAACAAAGTTTACAAACATTACAAAAAAAACCGACAAACATTACAAACATTACAAAATATGTCAACAAACATCACAAAATTAGCACTGTCGCCGGGAAATTCTTCTCCGGCGACGATGTTCGCCGAAAATTTTTTTTCGATCAGAAAATTTTCCGACCAAAAAAACTCTCTCTCTCTCGCGCCAATTAATTCCCAGCCGCCAAACAATTCCCACTGGGAAATTCATTCCCTCTCTCTCTCTGGGAATTATCCTTGAAATAATGGCGCATGAGAGCTGGGGAACTCTCCTGCCCAGGGGAGCCACCGCCGAACAATCGGACGGAGACGAGAGGCGGGGGCGAGCTGCTTACTTTTTTTTTAATTCATTTTATAATTAAATATAAAAAATAAACATGCAATTACTACATTGCCCTTCATTAAATTGGATTAATAGGAGCCCTTGGATTTTAATGAAATTGTGTAGCTGAGATTCACTTAGCCATGTGACTAAGGGGACCCCCCTTAGTCACCTGATCCCAGCCCCTTGGAATACAAGTCACTCCGATCCACTTGTCTTGTGTACAAACTACAAACCACAAACAGCTGTTGTTCTAGAACTCAAATTAATTAACAAGGTTTGTAAGTGTGTTTTTAGAATGAATTAAGCTAGGCAATTATAAGGACGTCAGAGTCAAAAACCTTATTACCTGTTTGATGCCTGTCGTTATTCTGAAAGGCGACACTAGTCCATAAAATGGCGGATTGTGACGACGAAACAGTAGTTTATACAGCCTAACCCTAAGAATTATCAACTAATGAAAGAAATACACCGTACTTAAAAAATAGAAGTTGCTTGAACTTGCCAACCGTCAGCGTCAGGCCAGCAATGGCGCTGTAGAGTTTTCCATGTCCCCAAGCTGCCTACGTGTGGATGAGCAATGTGCGGGTTAATAATCAAACTCATATGAATTTATCTAACTATACTCATTTTATACGTGTCTGGATGGATATGGTGGATGAGTGTGAGTTATTTTTTAGGTGGATAAAGTTTGAATGAATAGTCGGTGGGTCTTTGATTTGCAAAATTACTTGATATATTATGTCACTAATCTACGTTTTATAATAATACATTACTTTTTTTTCTTGTTCCAAATATAACTGGTGATTGATTCAATTGAATGATAATCATTTTCATAAATTTTGCTTGAGACACACAAAAAAAGGGGTCAAACTGGTGTACTCTTATACTTCGGGTACTCATAGTGAGATATCTCTATCTAAACCATGAATTAAATCAAGTTTGGGGTATGATACTATACCCTAACCTCTAATGGATAAACCACAGGCCCCGATTCTCTAAACTCAAACCCGAAGTTCAATTTAATACAAAATATTAATTGACCGTTGAGATTAGTCGGAGCTCAGAAAAAGAGATCTAACGGTCATATCACATGGAGTATGGTATACTCCTGAAGTAGACCAGTCATTAAAAAAAAGTATATGTTCGATGATTTAAAAATATAATAACTATTCATAAAATGTCCCCTTGTTCACAAATGACATGTTGATGGTTACATGTTGCAATAAACTACACTTAATAGTTATCAATTTTCTTCCATTTTGTAGCTTTGATATTCAATTAGCTTGATGTAAACTTTTATGAACCGTAATAATCTTATTAATTAAAACACCAAAACCGTCAAAATAACTCACAATCCATCATCCACCCGATCCATCCGTAATTGTACAAATAGGTGGGTGGTAAATTTGAATCTAAAAAGCGTCCAAACTAACTCATAACTCGTCCATATGTCATCCAACAACAAAATAGCTCCCTTTTTTCCTTCCATATCTCCTTTGTATTATTTTTAATCACACCCTATTATGCTCATGGTTTATATATCGCTTTTAATATAAATTCATTTCTTCACCGAAAAAAAGTTTGCATATACTTGGTTCCCCTACCCACTCAAACCCAACACATAAAAAGAGCACATTTCTGATACAGTCATCTAGAAGAAGGGATTGCTTTTCCACCTCAACAAACAAACCACCAAAGAGACAATGAAGGAAGGCATACCAGTCAACTCCATCTCCCTCTTTGTTTCCTCCCAAACTCTTTGAGCCCGTCCTCCCACCTCCCCTTTTTAACTGCGTTTCCAAGGGGGATTTTGTTTTTGTCACCTCCTCTCTCTGTTCTTCTGTTCCTATTTATCATACAACCACACCAACAACAAAACAAACTAGCTAGACACCATCAATTACAAAGCCCACATCACCTTCCTTCTCCCTTTGTTCTCTTGACACCTCTGATTTCCCCACCCAACAGTTCATGGCAGCTGTGGCAGAGATGGAGGAGACCATGAACCTTCTTCATCAACCTTCTTCATATGATTCAGAAGAGGAGGAGGAGGAGGAAGAAACCCTTTCGCTCCGCGATATCCCCTTGACCACAGCCAGCACCAGCAGCAGCAGAAGTATTGCCTGGAATGATGAACAAGGCGATCGTGATCGTGATCATCATGACTATGATCAGGATGTGTTTGAGTTCTTCAGTGGAGACTTCAATCCTTCTTCCTCTACTACTTCACATGATGAAGCAAAAGAGGAGAAGGAAAGCATCATCTTCTGTGGGAAGATCATCCCACACAGGAAACCACATCAGGGGAACAACAACAACAACAACAACAACAACAACAACAGCAGCAACAACACAGAGGAAACGAGCTTCAAAGAAGGGGTTTTTGACAGTAAGAATAGCTTCAATAGGAGGAGATCATCGTCCCACAATGAACCAAGACCAGCAGAATATTATTCCAATCGCCAGCAAGTGAAAAGGTTATGGTCATTACCACTGTCATTCTCACCCCGTCCATCACCACCACTACCATCAGCAGCAGCAGCCAGAGTGCCTTCGACGATGAAATCGAGGTGGTATGTGCTTGCTTTTGGAGCAGGGAAGGTCCCCGTGAAGATGGAGCTCAATGACATGAAGTTCAGGCAGAGCAAGAAGATGAGCAGCAGTACCAAGTCCGACGATGATGGAAGGAATAATCAAGAAGTGGCGAAGAAGGTCGTCGACAGGAGTAGGAACAAGAAGGGTTCGTGGCCAGGGTTGCTTGGGGTTTTGGGTTGCAGTGGGGAACAAGGCAGTAGTATGGTTAAAGCCTCATTCGTCTGCGTGCCATTACCATCTGTGTGAGTTCTTGTTAACTTTTAGAACATAGTTCAGATTATGATAATGAGTTATGTCGCTGAAAGACGGAGGAGCAAGTTTCGACATAGAGAGTTCGTCTGCAATTCATGTTTGCTGATGATTTTGATAGAGCCCAGATGATGATCAAAGTTGCTAGAGGTAACGATGTAAATGGACAAATACTTCTAGTATAGTAGCAGTTAATTATTTGTTTATTAAAGCAGGTTGATGAAAACCCTTTTGTTCTTCTCCCCATTCTTGTATTGGACATATATGAAAGCATAAACAGCCGCCCACTAGTAAAAGAGGCCGCCGGCAATCAATCAACTTGAAGCACGACTGCAATTTTCTTCTGCAGTGGCTTCAATGTTTCACCACTTGAGGTGTGAATGTAATCCCCAGATGAACAAAATTGCATCTTTTCCTTCTCTCGTAGTTTAAAAAGCTGGATATTTACAACTACTATTGAATATTGATACTACAAACAACCAAATAGACATTCTTTTTTGCAGTAGAAGCTGAAAAGATGTCCTCTATGTTCTTTGCTTATGATCAGTCATGTCTATGTCAGAGTGAGTGTATATGGCCAAAATAGGTCATTCAACCCAATTAACTGTTCATATCATATAAATATAATGATATAAATCAAAATTCAAATCTGCAAAAACATAGGTCACTGAATTATCTAAGCCTAAGGACTTGCTATAGGATGCTTCTTGTATAGATAACAAAATTGGCTTCTCAAGCATCCTACAGTAAGGCTCACTGGAGCCATCTATTCTTCACCCATTTCCATTTCTTTAGCAGCATTGATAGCACCATTCGAAGGTCGTTGCTTCTTTCCTTTCGTTTTCTTGGGCTCCTGAGAACTGTAGAGAAATTTGCAGCTTGATTAACGAAAACAATACACACATGTTTTTCAGGATAACAAATCGAAGTCCTAACTACTCAAACATGCTTCAAATTTCCAGACCGAAAGTATAAGCAAACTTGGAACAGTTGGCCTACTGAGTAGTATATTGCAGCGTGATATATTTCAGACTTTTCAATTAAAGGTAGATGACACAAGAAAGCAGCAGTCTTTTCCATGACGAACCACAAACCAACCAGTTAAGCATAGATACTCAGATGGAGGAGCGCGCACCTCAAGTTTTTACTGAGAAGCAGATCCCTAGAAGCTGCCTTTTCTATTAGACTCCTGTAGTACTGGATAAATGGAAGATTGCCACTCGAATTTTCTGTCTGCAACATTAACATGCACCAGAGCAGAGCTCGTTAGATTTCACCAACCAAGGAATGTGATTGTATATATGGATGCATGAAGGTAAAAGAACTAACTACCTGAAGAAATGACGCGACTAACTGCTCGTCTTTTGGCGAGAAAGCAACTTCATCTCTCTTCTTGCGCACAAACTCGACATTCTGTTCCACCTGAAATGTTGGACGAAACATGGTTCAGACAGGCGGATAACAACGTTGAAGCATCAGGCTAGAACCACCCTACAAAAAGGTAATAGGAACCCCTGGGCTAAAAATGGGTTTATTATTTCCTTAGGAGTGTCAACACTTTAACCAACCAAGAGAACAATTATAAACTTATCACCAGTGCCACATTACTTAAAAATTGGCTCTTTTCCAAGAAAATCAATACGATTGGACCTTTTTTACATTCCTTATCATCTAGGTCAGATGAGGCCAAATTTTAGAAAATGCGTCCGTTTAACCCTAACACAAACCTCTTTCTAGTTCACTATCTTATTTTACATATAACATAGTACAGGGGGATTTTTCACCAGGACTATTTGAAAGATTTTTTAACAAAGTAATAATGTAAATGCCATGAGAAGGTTCATACCTGATCTATAAAACGTTTCACCATTCGCCTGGAACTCTCAATGCTTGTTCTTTCATGGAATTTTTTCAAATGAATCAACGGAATAGTGGCCAGATCAGGAAAAGATATGTGGTAGCCCCACTGAGCAAAGTGCACGGCAAGCAGTTCAAGAGCAGAGAAAACACATGCTTCCAGGAAGTTTCGAGATTTCATCCAGTGTTTTGGCAACTGCATCATAATTTTCAAGACATCCGCACATGAAGTTACAGAAACGAGCAAAAGCCAATACAGTAATAGCGGTCCATGAAAAGTATGAAGTTAAAAAGAAGCAAATTCATGAAAGAGAACATGAAAGCTTATATCATGGCATAACGATATGAAATTTGCCACAAACTAATTACTAACCTTTACATCAGATGACAAGTTGAAATCCTTCCCAGGATTCTGGCCCTCTTTGTCAATTTTATATTCTAAAATATCCAGCGCCAAAGATGCAACAGGGATGAATGTACCACAGGAACTGGAGAGAAGATTCAACCATTGAACAGTTTTAACTCTCAGAGGCAAGTATCTTGGTCCAGGGAAAAGCACTGCTACTCCATTTATGATCTGAATCATGGTATGAAGCAACGGCAGGAGATTGTAATCGTGTATATTGACTGATATGAACTCGACCCATAGATCAATGCAGTTCACATACTGCCAGCTGCATATTCTCTTTACTGCTTCCTGCATACAAGCAACAAATGACAAGGGATAATTAAGAACATTTACCAGTAATAATACATTTGTTAATCATAATAAGCTCCACTGGCGAGGATTAAAAGGAGAAATAATGTGCACCTTCTGCTTAGTTTGTAAACCAAGTTGCAAAATCTTAGCAAGTTGTCTGATTGAAATAATTGCCTTCCTTAATGATTTCTGCATATCTTGAGAACACAAATCAATAAAGGACTTCTTAAGAAACTGAAGGTGCTCGAAGAAGGCTGGATCGACAAATTTGCAGTGCCCAATTATGGTCTTGTACGCCTTGTCAAAGCATGTGTCGAACCAATCCGAGTTAAACATGGCAGCCGCATTTTGTATGACGAGGAATGATTGCACTGACAGAGCTCCTTTACTTGTTGCCCAAAGATGAAATGATATCTAAAACCAAATCAAGCTCTTGATTAGGTAGAAGCTCCAAAAGCATGAAACTAGTTTGCACAAAAACGCTCTATGACCTTTTTTAGTTTTTTAACATGACCATACCTTGATCAGCCTCTGCAGTAAAGATGGGAAAGCAGCATAAAAGATCATAGAAGCCCTTAGTCGCTTGATCACAAAAGTCAATATCTCCGAGTCTGTAACCTCGTTCAAAAGAAACATGGTACTTCTCAAGTACAACTTAATGAGCGGCTTCACTTTTTTCCATGTCGCGGAATTTATTAATTCCAAAATGACCTTCTTTTCAGTGGAATTTGAAACTCCCAGAATTTTTCGGAATACGTCATTGGCCTCATGAAGCACAAATATCATAATCTTTGCAAGACTTCCTGAGCCTCTGAGAACACCAAATGATTTAGCTCCATAATGACTCCCCGCTCTATAAGCATTTAAAAGCCTTACAAGGGAAGGCACATCATGCTGGTCCTTCACAAGTTGACACAACGAATCAACAGTAGAACTACTTAGTAACTTGCCAATTCCTAATATTGCTCCATCTTCATCATTCAAATGCCCTCTATCATCATCGCTTTCATCTGCATCTGATGACTGCTGCAACAAACAAATGTATGAGATTCGTCGAACTAAAAAGACTTTACAAGAGATGATAACTAGCCAATGCACAGTAATAACAATACCAAATAAACAATCATAGGTTCAGAAAGATAATTATCAAGGATTCCTTCATCTCAGCTGAAGCACAGTAATTATCAAGGTTTAGCAAGATAATTTTACATAATTTACACAACTATTCCACTTCCCAACTCCCACTCCTAAAACTCTCACATACATATGAAAAGAAATCTCATATCAAACCTACCCCCACGGCAACAAGATCCCACTTCATCTGAATATAGATATAGGTGTTTATGTCAGGTGTACACAAAAACACTACATATGAGACAGATTTCTTACATTGTCTTCTTTTGTGGAGTGAATACCACTTTTCTTGCTCTCAAGATATTTGACAAATCCTGGATTCTGAAAACATCCATATCAAGAAAGTAAGACAATTTATAATTGTCATTTTGGATAATGGACCACAAAAAGGAACTGCAGAACCTAGCAGTCTAGATTTCAGATGATAAATCAAGAAACCAATGGAAAAAGGCATCATATTATGAAGATAATATTACCTTTTCTTTCAATCTGTCCAATTTTTTCTTCTGCGTTGCTAGCTCCTTAAAAACAATTATATTCTTCACAGATACACCAGTATCCTCAGGACTGTCTGGAGAACAATTAGTAAGAAAATGAAAACGTAATGTAAAGGCTTAACAGCATAAAGTTAATCAAGTTCTTAAAATGTCATCAAATCCACATGCAACAATGTCTTCACCTTCAAGGTTATTCTCCGTTTTTCCTTCATCCATGTCCACACAGCCTGCCTCCTGATCCATTCATCGAATTAAATATGTAAGAGTAGTAGTGCAGAAGCAAATCAATTTGATGAAACTATTCTGGCAAGGTACAGTTTCAAACCTCTGATAAATAACCATCACTTCCAGAATCATCTCCAGCCATATCACTATCATGCTCATTGAACATTGCATCGAACGAAAGAGCTCCAACATCCTCAACTTGAACGCTTCAGATAACAACGATGAGTTTCAGAAAAGCGAGCCATAATTAATAAGCCCACCTCAGTTATCAAGACTAATGTGTTCAGCCTTCCAAAGGATGTAACTTAACACAAACTATGCACCACTACATGAAAGTAAGAATAATATGATACAGGAAGAAACTGATAATATATACACATGACATCTGTCACCGACTACATGCATAAATATTCATACGACTTTTATCCTTTTACCTGTCAATAGTCTGTTGTGTACTTTCTTCTTCTACAGCTCTATCCCCACGGCCCTCTTCTACATAAACCAGATTGCTTCCAAAGTTCAGGCTCAAATGTAAAAGCAACATGGAAAAGTACAAGGATTAATGAAAAAACATACAGAACCTTGATATAGCAATAAGGCAAAGTTTCAAACTTCCCCTGAAAAGAGACTTGCACGAATCGTTTTAAAAGCAATCACTAAAAAAGCTTCCTTCGTTAGTTTATTTTCCCTCAATTTCACCTCATAACAAGAAGATGGATTGCTTTCCCACCATAAACTTGGTTCATTCTCTCTACTATTGAGCTTCTTCATGGCAGAGGAGGAAAAGATTCAAAGCCCTTATTTTGTTCTCCAATTTATACAATCTGCTTGGCAATTGGCATTTATTGGACATATCGATTGCACATTACCTAAGCTCAAAATGAACGACTGCCTCTTAGATGTCTGGTCCTTACCAACACCTAGTCGTTCCTCACACCCAGGATAGAGTTCTGATTGCCAATGAGACTCCAACTTACTTTTAAATGCCAACAACGGGTGCCCTACACTTTCTATACTTTGACAAGAAAACTAGCTATCCCTCAACTTAAAGCTCACACAGAGTAGGACTGACATTTGATTATTCAGCTGGAAATAACAACTGGGCTTCTAGTATCCATCTCTGGCATCATCCGCCTCCTACACGAGACTACAAATTCAAGGTCCAAAATGGAGCACAGTACATACACCACACAACTAACTAGCTTAAATTTTTCCTGTTCAGATACTCTAACAATGCAAGCACGAAGTTCAACCAAAGCTGCTACTTACTTTTGGTTGCTCTTTTCTTGAACACAGACTTCTGCTTCCTCTGCCTCTTCATCACCGACTGAAGATTCTTCTTGGCGAACTTCCTCGCCTTCTTTCCCAGCTTCCCCATTGCAGCGAGGTAGTTCCCCCTGAAAGACCAAACCAAATGCTTCAAAACCTGATTCCCGTTAAGCACAAACTGAAGCTCAACTTGACCTGGTAGAAAGGCTCGAACCACTTGATACCTAAATCGTTTGCTTCAATTCAATTTCTTCCAGCAGCTGCTGCTGAGTTTCAGAAGGGCTTCCGAGGGAGAGCGGCAGAACTGTGTGCGCGCAGAAACAATTGAATTTTTGCGGACTTATTCGAAGGGCTAGCCGAACGTAAAAGGTAAAACCTTGTCCGCAAATCCATCTCTAGGGTTTTGAGAGGACCAAAATAGATATTCCAAAATTTTGAAGCATAACTTTGTAACTTATGTTGCCAGCCCAACTAAAGTGAACATATAATTTACTTGTTAAATTCTAAACATATAATTTACTATAGATATAAAAATATATATAAAGTGAACAAAACCGGGCATTTGGTCTAGTGGTATGATTCTCGCTTAGGGTGCGAGAGGTCCCGAGTTCAATTCTCGGAATGCCCCTTGATTTTTTGGCCTATCTATCATTGCATTCTACTGCCAATCAGCGGGCCTTGGTCTTGACCCTTGGACTTCCGAGCTGGATATACATTACTACTTCCGGCCCATTTAAACCATTTAAATAAGAACAATGTTCGAATCTCCCAAGTGGGACCAAAATAGATATTCCAAAATTTTGAAGCATAACTTTGTAACTTGTGTTGCCAGCCCACCCAAGTGGGTTGGGTTAGACAACATTTTCCTTTCTTAGGATCGTTGAGTATTTGACCAGACGAAGGACTGGAAAATACCAACTCAACATGCAGAATTCAAAATGACCTTCAACATGACTGCTTTACTTGAAACTCATATCGGACTACGACTTGATCATTTTCGTCTCTGATTCCCGGTGATTACAGTACTCATACAGACTGGTTTTGTCCCCGACCAAATCCTCCTTGCCGTCGCACTTCACCACCAATCCGCTGTGGCCATTGTTTCCGGTACGAGTAATTAAGCTCAGTGCTTCCTGGTCTGCGGTTTAGGCGTAACGACTGATTACTGTGGACTCTCATAATTGATAATAATTTGTGGTGATTTAGCGTTTGGAACTCCTATTTGCAATCGAAATCCTAATTAAATATCCTGCTCATCGGAATCCTGATTAACTATTAATTAGGCACATAGCTAGGGTTTCCAGTTCTCTGCAGAACTTCTCAAGAACGGAAGATATTCAAGAATTTGATCATCGGCAAAGAAAGTAACAAACCGCCATGGAAATGCATGAACTGATGAACATACAATTTTACCTTCAGCATTCTCAAGATCGATACGAACAGAGTAGGTCTAACAAGGAATTACAGACTTTCTACTTACGACATGAAAAGAAAACAAGATGCGAGGAATCGATTGGGGGAGGAGAGGAAAAGAGAAAACGGGAATTAGCTCTGTTACGGAATTCACAGATCAGTTATCACTTAGCGTTGTAGAAGGAAGGAGTGTAAGTTTTCGGACCGTAGATGTGGCGAGAGCGTGCAGTCGCCAACGCAACCTCAATCACCGTCCCTTCCGAGAGATAGCACTCGTACAGACTGAAGTCCTCCTCGTCGCCGTACCAAGAAGGCAGCACGATTCCGGCACAGCGCAATTTGATAGGGTAAGAGCAATTGAATCTGTCAAGGACCTCCGATTCCAAGTCACACACTGTGTCGCACTCCCGGAAAGTGAAGGTAGCCTTCTCGTCGCCGCACTTCACCACGAACGAGATCTTCTCTCCTCTCCTCTTCTTCGGCAGCGGCTCCACCGTCAGATCCAGATTCGCGACCGACTTCCTCTCCTCTGCCTTCATTTTGTACGACTCGACGGTGCGGTGGTTGAGGAGCTCGCCGTCGCCCTTGTGGAAGAGCCTCTGCCTCGCGACGGCGACGCCGAGCAGGGACTGGATCGCCTGCTTCAGGTCGAGGACGGTGGCGGACGGCGACGGCAGGGGGATCTCCGGGGCCAGTGTGCGGCCGTTGATCTTGAATTTCGTCGCGGTGGCCATGATTCGCAGAGGGAATTCTGGCTGTGCTCGATTTGGTAAATTTCTGCAATGGATTTTGATTGATCGAACTTTGCGGATTGTATTTGTTCTCTCTCTTTCTTGTTGTGTATATATAGTGTAAGCGTAGTATGCTCGCTCGTTGGCGGAGTGTGGAATAGGAATTCTTTCTAGAGTCTTCGGGGGAAGGGCACAAATGTCATTCCAAACTAATCATAACAATATCGTTTACCCGCCGTTTGGGCAGGGCTGTCTTGTTGAGCAAGTTTTCTCTTCTTTGAGACGCTTCTTGCTGAGCAAATTATATTCTCTCTGGAATATTTACATGTTTGCTGAGGACATTATATACTACTTCTCTATCATAAATTCATTATGTTTGACTGTTAGCACTATAAAAATGATCGTCCCTTAATCTGCGATTAATCTAGGAAGAATAATCAAAATGGCGAAGGTGAATCTTCAATCTCAAAAGCATGACTCAATTGTACCTATAAAATGGTTGAATCGCAAACTCCCCCGCTATGTGATCTATTAGAAATCGAGTTAAAAAATATTACTTCTAAACATATCCATTAATGATTTAGAAAGCCCCGGTTAGTATGCAGATATCCCAGTGGTTTAGTAGGTTCCACTGTCGCTCAAAGCGGTACTTGTGGCTGAGGTTCCCTTGGTTATCAAATAAAAATTATGACAAATGATACAATAAATATATAATCTTTGAGTCACTATTTTATTTTTATGAATAAGCATGGGTTTTGAAGGGAGAATTTGGTGAATCCATTACATTATTATATGGACAACCTCCTTTAAGGTGCGTTCAGATATGTGTATTTCAAATGTAAGGTATTTGAAATACATGTTTTTAAAATGCATGCATTTGAAATACTAGCATTTGAAATACATATAATTGAAATTCGTTATTTGGACCTCATTTAATTTTTTTATTTTAAATTTCATGATTTTCTATTTTAATATTGAACTGTTTGGTCACTTACTACATATTTTGATAAATTATAGTTTGATACCCAAATTTATTTTTCCTTGCAATTAAGTACCTAGATTTTTAAAATATTACAAAAAGGTCCATAAATTTTGATGGTAAGATTATATTTTGGTACCTTTATATGTTTTGTCTCACACTATAGAACCTAAACTTTTAGGATTTTGCTACGGTGACATGCATGTCACCGTGACATGGACTTTCCGGTCGACCTAATCCAAAAGGCGGTCGACCGAATTGACTAATTCATGTATGTGAGGTTCCAAGACGCGGTCGACCTCTTACATAATATGGTCGACCTCTTTGGTGGTCTAACAGAATGAAAGGTCGACCCAAATACCTCATAGGCCGACCCTTGTGCACCTAACAGGTCGACCGCATTATAAAGCGGTCGACCGCCTTCACACCGTTTATCCGTATTGGATACGGATTCCAACACCAGAAAGGTTCCACAATTGGACAAGGAAATGAATTGGGTCGACCCATTGTGCACCTAACAGTTCTTACATAATATGGAGCTCCTCACCAACCTATTGTTAGCCGAGAAGGTGAACTTGCCATACTTGATCTTCAACCACATGCTTACTGCTGCACAGAGTTCAAACAAGAATCTTCCCTATGGGATGATCCTGACTTTAGTATTTGAGCATTTTCGTGTGGAATTAAGTGGTGAGGTGGGGTTAAAAATCTCAAGGCAGGAGTTCTATACCGTTTCATCTCTGAAAAAGATGGGCTTTGAGCTGCGTAATGATGAGTATGTCCGAATAAACAATGCTCATGGTGCCCATGGAGGTGGTGATGATGATGTGGATGATGATGGTGACGAAGGAGCCGGAGACGAGCCAATGCCGGAGGCACAAAGTTCAACTCCACCGGTCACCTTAGAGCGTGTGTGGGAGCGCATGGATGGCATGTACAAGTACATGGGCCAGATGTCCAGCCAGATGACTGGCATGTACGACTACATGGGGCAAATGACCGCCCAGATGAGCACAATGCAGGTGACCGTGAATGAGCTGCGAGATGAGTGGCGATCTTTCAGCAGAAGATACATGCATCCCACCACATCCGACCACCATCATGTTAGCAACACCAATGAAGAAAATGTGGATGAGGGAGAGAGGGGACATGAGTAGGAACTCGAAGATTTTAGATTGTGTAGGACTGAGTTGATTGTTATTCTGTTGTTTTTTTAGTTTTTTTTTTATGTGTGAACAATTATGATTCCTGTTTTATTGTATTTCTTGTTAGTTTGTCTAGTTGTTATGCTATGAATTGATGAGTCTTTGTTATCATTATTTATGACTAGTTATGATGGTTTGAAACATAATTTATACAAGCAAAAGAACCACACAAATCGACATACATAAGCAAAAAAGACACAGGGCATAAGTTGACTTTCTTGTATTCGGTCGACCTCGTACTGGATTAGGTCGACCTCGAAACCAATACTTGATCTTCATTTTACGTCAAATGATCGGACAAATTGATGACCATGTTGTTAATGACTGCCATCAAGTGGTCGACCTATATACCTTTACGGTCGACCATGTTGTTTCTGACGCCAACGAAATGGCCGACCGAGGTTTTATTCTGGTCGACCAAAAATAACAACTTAAACTATGAGCGGTCGACCAGGTGGTATTTGCGGTCGACCGCAATGCTTTCTCGTGCTGTCCAAATTATTCATTTCGGTCGACCGCATTCAAGATTAGGTCGACCGAAAAGTCCATGTCACGGTGACATGCATGTCATAGTAGGCATACCCAAACTTTTAATATTTTACAAATATGTCCAATTTTTTGTTTGGAGGTATTTCAAATCACGATTTGTTGAAATGTATTTAAAGTTGACAAGTAATACAATAGACATGTATTTGGAAATTGCCAGTGGGCAGCCACTCAAAGAGGTGGGTGGGTGGGTGGGTGCTTGCAGCCCCCTTGTAAGGGAAAACCAAAAATAAAAAAATGTGAGAAATGAAGGTTTAGAACCCCTAACCTCTTAAAACACAACCACTTGCTTCACCCTCTCAACCGCATATAATTTCCTTTTCTAAAACACATCTCTTTAGATTTATAAAAGTAATATGTCCTAAAATTAAACTTTTACTAAAGGGTTTATCATTCCCACCAACACACTCCCACCCTTTTATTTTTATTCTGCCGCCACTATGTGATTAATCGTTGTTCGTTGATTGAATTCATAGTTAATAAGTGTCTGACCAAATTAATTATGGAACGAATTTATTAAAGAAAAAATAAACTATGGAAGTTCTCTCTGAATGGTTTTCTCAATGAGATATCTATGAAAAAATAAAATAATAATTAGTGATCCATCCCCTAGCCTTTGTTTCGTACTCTATATACATTTGTTACAAATTATAAATGTAAATTTATCAAACATTTCAAAGTTTAGAATATTATAGCCTCTCCTATATCCAACATAACTCCGCCATAGTCAATTCTGTGAAAAAAATTGATTCTATCATGAGTTTTCTTTTCAATATAATGGAATATTACATACTTGTGAATTTCACTACATAAATAATGCACATGTATATTATTCATCCAAAAAAATGGATGCACATTTACAAAAATTAATCAAATAAGTATACGCTTAGACACTATCAACGCCACCTAGTAAATTAGTGGTCCAAAACCAGTAAAAGTGACTCTAATAATCTCATTATAATGAGCTGTTCCTCATGAACACACAACAGGACTTGGCATCTTTTTATGCTATTCTCAAACGACCACAAAACCAGAAGGCATAACATAATGAATTAACGATCCTCTACATTGTCATTATTGTTCCTAATCGATCAATCATTAGCCTCCTAAACAAACTATCGTTCACATCATCCACCTTTTCCCTCGCTAATCTTCTCTTCCTGTTATAAGTACTCACATTTCCCCCACTCGTCAAACCACTTCAATCAACCGAAACTACACACACTACATTTTCCCTTTGTATCATCGCTTAATCATGAGACTGAAACCCGCCACCTCCACCGTCAGTTTAGGCAGGAACCTGAATCCCGACCTGGACAACCAAGAGCAAGACCTCTCCTTCGTCACGCTGCTGCCGGTCGACCCGATCCCCGAACCCTTCACAAACCCGCCAACGACCAAGCGCCATTCACGAGACAACTCGTTCGAGTTCGAGTTCGACGGTTCAACCGCCAAACCGGACCAAGAGATCATCTTCTGCGGCAGGATCTTAACCCCCGGCAGGATATCATCATCAACAATACCATACACTTACGACAGCGACGGCGCCAACTACAATCATAACCGAAACCGCAGGGTACAATTCGCCGCACCAGATCACGGCCTCTACGACATTAGTCCGTCTGCTAATACGTCGCCGTCTAGGTCGCTGCTGATGGGCCAGGCCGCAGCGGGCCGGTCCAAGTCGTTCAGCTATAGGCACCAGCAGCAGCAGGCCGCGGCGTCGAAGCCCAAGTTGGGGCCCAGCAAGAGCTTTGCCTACTCGTCCTCAAGGAGCGCCGGCGGGTACGCGAAAGTCACGCCGGCGACGGAGGGGAAGAAGGTGGTTGGCGGGGAGGGGGAGGCGGTCGCCGGCGGCGACGGACGTGCGCTTGGGCGGTCCAGGAGCTTCCGGAAGTCGGTGTCTTTCAGTAGGTGCTTCCCTATCGTTTCATCTCGTCACGACTTTTATTAATTGAGTCGCTGTGTTTCATTAGGGTGTAAGTAAGAAATGGCTGGGGGGTGAAGAAAATCCCAGTAAAAGCTTTGTTTGTCGTCGGTTGTTCATAAGCATAGGCTCTTTTTCAGCAGCTGGTAAACGTGTTCAATAAGAATTTCCAATAAGTTCATGACATCACTGAAATGAAATGGTTATATTAATATATATGTTCATCTTGGATTATGAAGTTTTGAGCAGCTCATTTATTGTATATTTTTGTACGGATGTCACTATGGTTCAAACTCATATGTCTAATCCATTTATAGCTAGGTATGAGATTTGGAACATAGTCCTAAGACTATATATTTGCAATCAGAAGGGCGAGAGTGCTAGAATTATTTGACGCTTTGACTCCTAAAAGTGGAATTTGCTCCAACAATGAAGTGATAAAGCTAAAGTGCCAAACAAATTCAACAATGTATTTTTTTGATTTCTTAGATTAGTGTAGATTTTATAGTTATAATTATATAAATTGTATATAGAGCTTTAACTCTCTTAACATAGACAGGGCTCGATCCTTCCTTGTTATTTTCGGTTTATTAGTTGTTTGGGGAGGCACTATATAAACCTTGGATGAGTTATTTTTCAGATTAAGCAAGAATAATATTGAAAACCTTAAATCTCTATCTCTCTAATTCTTCCCCAATCCCTAACCCTAATCTCTGTTCCCAATTCTTCTTCATCTGCCCCAATCAAGCGGGTTTCTTACAAGATAGCAGTAATTTATTTTTTCTGAATAAGTAGTCTTAACTAATTTAGACAAATATTTTGATGTAAATTTTTTCTAATTTGAATTTTTTTATTATCATTAGATATAACGTCATCAGCAACAAAACACTTATTTGATTAAGAATAACCATAGATTTATGGCATCAAAGATCACACAATTCACTTTGGAGGGAGGCCGACTCATCGAGAAAGATAGCGGACGAGGCTCAAAGGATGATCCATATGGAGTGGGCTTTTGCCAAAAGAAAATGTAACAAGGTGCCCCAGGCCCATGCCACCATTATATAAATAAATAAAAAAATGATGAAATCCCTGGTTCGACCCGTGAGTGTGACCGAGTTGCTTGGCCAGGTCAACGGGACGAAGGATTAACAAGTAACAACCTAGTTGTCCTTCCTATTTACTGGTCACCGCCTCACCGGTTAAATTACCACGCAAATTTACACCCACCGACCAGCCTGACATTCGCCGGAGATTCGGCTAACGCGGGGGAAAAATAAAGAAACCCTATTCCTCGCCGTCAAAATTCAGCGATTCCGTCGACTCCTCCAATTTGAGAAACTACCGCCGTGCTTCAATTTACCTCCACCGCTACGGCGGATTGCCGGGCGGCCGCACCCCGACTAAACTGGTAAATTCCCGTTCCCTTCTCCTCGTCCTCGACGCTAGGAAAATTCGTTGGAAGCTGATAAAGAAAAAGTTCGTCTGTAGTTTGGTTTTGTAACTTTGAAACGCTCGTCAATTAAGAGACCATGGCTGCAATTCTTCTACCAAGGAAGTTTCAAAGGAGAATGGTGAGGCTGAAATTTCTTCACTTTGATTTTGGTGGCTAGTCCCTTGTTTCGATTGTTTCATTTCGAGTTGCATTATTTTCCCAATTCGTTCAGGGTCGCTACCTACTGAGTATTTTTTGCTTGTATACTGTTTCTGCCTAGGTTTTGCCTTTCTGGATTGCTTTATTTCTTTTGTATTACTGTGATTGCTTATGGAACTTTGAAGCTCTTGTCTTAATGAGGGAGGGTCTTAATTACGTCTGCTTAAAGTTGTAGATGTCAATTGTTTGCCAATAGCTTTTTTCGCGACATATATATGGCACTGAAGAGGTTCATTGGATACTGTTGGGTTTGTTTCAGAATTATGATTTACACCGCTATAGACAACTTCTACCTTACGGACGAGCAGCTACAGAACTCTCCATCAAGGAAGGATGGAATCGATGAAGATACTGAAACTTCCCTTAGAAGATATGGCTGCGATCTTGTACAAGAAAGTGGCATTTTGCTTAGGCTGTATCCTTTGTTCTTTCTTCCGCTTATATTTGATATTATTATTACTAGCCTATCTCAATTTTCAAGGTGCGGAAGGTAGTTGATTGTGTAAAATATGGGATCTATTCTTTCCTTAGCGTTTTTATTTCAGACCTCAAGCTGTGATGGCGACTGGACAGGTTCTATTCCATCGCTTCTATTGCAAGAAATCATTTGCTAAGTTCAATGTCAAGGTTTGTTCCAATCTTTATCCGAGAACTAGATAGTCTTTTGAGGATTTGGTTTCTAGGAGCGACATTTATTTTGATTTAGATCACGACTTACTTTTATCTAGCTTTACAGAGGCTAATTGAATGTGTTATTTTGGAAAATGCTAAGATGATCAGTTTCAGGTTGAGTGGATCAGGAACCTGCTTTTATTCTTCTGATATTATTAATTTTTTTTTGTTTCGTCTTCTAGAAAGTTGCAGCTGGCTCAGTTTGGCTTGCATCTAAACTAGAGGAAAGTCCCAGAAGAGCAAGGCAGGTTATCATTGTTTTTCACCGGATGGAATGTCGCAGAGAGAATTTGCCCATAGAGTTTTTGGATATCAATTCTAAGGTTAGAATCAATACCGCATTGCATTATGTCATCCATTGGCTTAAGAGAAAACAGTATATGTTAGCATGCGTTTAAAATCTGTGCTCTTTGTTTCAACAGAAATTTGCTGAACTAAAGGTGGAGTTAACTAGAACTGAAAGACACATATTGAAGGAGATGGGTTTTGTTTGTCATGTTGAGCATCCACACAAATTCATATCCAACTATCTTGTCACCCTTGACACACCCCCAGAACTGAGACAAGAGGCATGGAATCTTGCAAATGACAGGTACTACAACCAGTCTGATCCCATTTTTGCTTTTCTTGTTCCGCTTTTAAATTAACAGTGATAATAAATGCGGTATGAATAGAATGATTGTTTGGTCGAGGCTAGGAATGTCTTAGGCAACACTCCTGAACAGAGATGGATGTTTCTGTCCCTACATGACTGCTTTGAAATGAACATTCCAGTTTAGTAATGGATAAGTTCTGATTCTTTTACTCATTGCTAGGTGTGTGTGTGTGCGTGAGTGCATGTATTCCTCAATGATTCTTGATATTCTTGTCTATAGACAGCTTCTCATTCTTCATTATCTTACTACACCTGCCCCACTTTACGGACAGTTTGCGGACGACCCTGTGTGTTCGTTTTAGGAGTGAAGTTGTAGCTTGTGGTGTAGTGTATGCTGCTGCGCGGAGGTTCCAAGTTCCACTTCCTGAGAATCCACCTTGGTGGAAGGCTTTTGATGCTGATAAACCTGGCATCGATGAAGTTTGTAGAGTGTTGGCGCACCTATATAGCCTTCCAAAGGCACAATATATATCAGTATGTAAGGATGGCGATTTTTCGTTTTCTAAAAGGGCTTCAGATTTGCAGTCTCAAACAGTTCCAAAGGTAAATCGATCAATCACTCTCTCTACTCATTCACTTCTTGGTTCCATTCTCCTCCGTTTGTTTAGACCTTCCTTTTGGTGTAATTATCTATGCACTCTTCTTGGAACCATCATATAATGCCAGAGATCAGGACTATATAATCTCATGAGACCATTTTGGTGCTGTTATTTTGTGTAGGATGTTCAACAAAGCTCACCAGCAAACAATGGTACTTCTTCAATGGCGACCTCGAGCTTGGTTAGTATTGAAACTGGGGAATCCAGTGGAACGTTGGTGATAAAAGCAGCATTTGACAAGGTCAAGGACTCTAAGAAAGTTGGCGATGAATCCAAGAATGAGGATGATGCAACGAGGGAGGTAGCTATTGGGAGATCGAAGTCTGAGATTAGAACGGATGGAAGCAGCGACAGAAGCAAGGAGAAGGAGAGAGACAGGGAAAGAGAGAGGGATAGAGAGAGGGACATCAGAATGAAGACTGGTGATCGCAACAAAAGGGGACGGGATTCCGACAAGGAAAGAGATCGCGCGGATAGTGAAAGGGACAGAGATAAGAGCAAAGATCGAGGAAGTCATCGTTCTAAAGATAGGGGGAAGGATTCAGGTCAGTTCCTGAAAAAAGCTTATCTATCTCTACTTGTGTCTTTTTCCTCTTCTGCTTCTGACTCCAATAAAATTTTATTGTTTCATGACTAATGGATGCACAGGAGGATATTCGGATAAATCAAGGCATCATTCATCCCGTGGTATGTAACTTTTGGGGCATTTCTTTGGTACTTGTTCCTCTGCTATCTTATAGCATTGATTGGAAGAAGAAAAAAAAGACCATTATTCATGTTTGTGTTTGGCAGATCGTGACTATCACAGTTCCTCGTCGTATTCATCAAGGGATAAGGATAGGCACAGGCATCACTCGTATGGGTGATGCTTCCAGGCTGTTGCAATGCAAGTTCCCCACCCTCAATTGAAGCTAGCAGTATCATATTGCGAGGTATGGCCTCAGCTATTTGCTACAGTATTCCCGTTCATAAGTGAAAGACGAAATGGGATATAAGTCAGACTCAGAACCCCGAAGAAAGGTCTTTCCCTTACATTGCCTTCACTTCTGCTAACAGCGGGCTGGAAAAACAGCACAACCTATCAGAATTTTTGTGCATACAATTTTTGTTTTGATCAGGGATCGTGTCTATACTCCATGGGAACAATCATAAAGTGGTGCTTCTCTCTCTTGTCTGCGTAAGTAGTGGATTTCCCTTCTCAATGAATTTGAGTACAAGACAAGCCACAAATAGTTATAGAACGCTCTCCAGTTGCCTTCAACATGAAGCATTTTTTGGTTACAGGTGGTGGTTTCTATTCTATTATTAATCAACCAACATCAAATCATATATCTTTCTTTGTTGATGAATGATGATAAATACAGTTCAGATGCATGCTGCTGGTTGGTCAAATTCGATCATGTGGCTGGTATTGAATTGTATACACAAACAGTATTTTGTTTCATTGAATAACCAGCAGGAGGTTTGGGGCATAGGCACGAGCCACCAAGGTTTTCAATAAATTCAAGACGCAGAACAGGCTCAAGGGAGGAGGAGGAACATGTGAACCTCATAAATAAGGGAGCCACAAAATCCTTGCTTTTCTGTTAATGGCTGGTTTGGAGGTTTTTGTACAATATTATGCCCAAAATGCTTTGATTGTGGTTTATCTTTTAAAAAATAACCTTGATTGGTAAATAAAATCGGAAATTTTCATCGAAAACGAAGTATGCCGAGGAGGGTTTACCCTTCATGTTATATGAAGGGAACATTCTTTTTCGTATCCGTCATACTCAAAATATCGTCGATCTGATTGAATTCTACAAAATATCCAACATGCTCTAGTTGCTGCCACTAACACAAAATATCGTCGATCTGATTGAATTCTACATGTTGAAGTATAATTCGATTAAACGGTACGGCTTTTAACAAAAGAGGTATATACTCAATTATTTCCCCGCTGAGATTAAACATGTACTGCTTCATTGGCGTTGGGAAAACCTAAAAAAGAAACAGAACAGAAAATCCACAGATAAGACAGCAGGAAAGTTGTCTGTTATTCCTGTTTTGCGGTTTCGTTAGATTAGATCACCCGTGGGCCCTGCCGTTGTACTGCACCCCTGCACTCCCCATAAACCCACTACCCTCGAATCAGAGCTGGGTTTTATTCTCTCTCTCTCGTTCAGCCTTTCTTCTCTTCTCCCTGCTTCCCTATCTATCTCAAGTTCCTTCTCCCCTCATTAATCTGATCTCAACCACTTGTCTTCTCCTTCCACCAAGATCTGACCTTTCTTTCATCCTGCTCTATCTTTGGCGTTTCTGTTTAACTCATTTGTCTCTCCGTGGTTGGTTCCTTCCCTTCCTCCAACCGCCATTGCATTGCAGGTACGTTGATGTTTTTCTTTTTCTGGAACAATGTTGCCTTCCCCCTGTTTTTTGTTTTTTTTATCTTATGTCCCCTTTTCCACTTGTCGATTCCATGACGTCTATTTTGTTACTGTTCGCTTTTAGTGTTCTTCTCCCTCATGGGTCTTGCTGGAAATTGCCAAATGTGGACTAGGTTTCTGTTTTCTTTCAAAAGATCTCATGAAATCTGGTACCTTGGTGTTCTGCCATTTTATGGTTCGCCATTGACTGTTCCGTCGAAAGTTACCAATTTTTTTTTTTGTTCCCGTCTGAAATTGGTGACTTCCCCATTTGCATTGACGTTGAGCTACGCATTGCTCAGTATGTATTGCGTTTTTATTATATCTGGCTGCTTGCTGGAAATTGCTAGGTTTCTCACTTTTCGCCTCTGCAATTGGATAGTTAGCTCCAACATTGTTCTGTGGTATGAAAGGTGTCATGTTTCATCTGAAGTTTGTTCGTTTCCTGCAAATCTCACTTGGGTTTTGCCAATTTCTTATGTAGCGTGGGAATGATGAAGAATTAAAGGAAAATGGGGAGGAAATCAAGTTGGTTTTGTTCTCTAGCTCTCAGTTCTTCCAGGGTTTGTTCAATACTTCTGTCATTGTTCCTCCTCCAAGCTATTTACATTCATCAATTTATTGTACGGAGGTAGCCAAAGAGTAAGATTTCATTTGTTTTTTTTTTTGTTCAATGCAGAGATCAAAATCGAAGAAGGGATTTAGCACAGCAAAGAGTTTGGACTCGATTGTTACAACCTACGAAGATCTCCCTACATTTGCTGTTCCAACCACTCCTCCATCTCCTACTGCCCCTCCACCTCATCCAGCGCCATCTCCACCACCACCACCACCACCTCGACCTCCTGCTGTGAAATTAACTGAAGCTGAGAATGAACAGAGCAAGCACGCCTACTCCGTGGCACTTGCCACTGCAGCCGCCGCCGAGGCAGCTGTTGCAGCTGCCCAGGCTGCAGCAGAGGTGGTTCGACTCACAAGTGCAGTTCGTAGTGTCGGTAAACCAAAGGAGGAGATAGCAGCAATCAAGATACAGACCGCTTTTAGAGGTTACTTGGTATGCAATTCATCAGTCTGGCGAGTTTACTCTCAGTGGTAGATTTTCCTTGGTCTAACTGCTTGGAAAACCTGGGGCTTTTCAGGCTAGGAGGGCGCTGCGGGCTTTGAGAGGCTTGGTGAGATTGAAGACATTGATAGAAGGTCAATCTGTGAAAAGACAAGCAGCTTCAACGTTAAGAGCCATGCAAACTCTTGCTCGATTGCAGTCTCAGATACGTGTAAGGAGGATCAGAATGGCAGAGGAAAATCAGGCCGTCCAGCGACAAATCCAACACAAACGTGAGAAGGAGCTTGAGAGACTGAGATCCTCTGTAAGTACTCTTTGATACTTTTTACGATCCAGATCCCATATTCTACTGAAAGTGTTTTCTCCCTGCCATTGCTCTTCTTTTATTGAACATTTTTCATTTATCTACTGTGCTTGAACTTCAGCCATCTTACTGTTGCTGACTGTAATTTGTGTGCTGAATAGCAGAAGTTTCATCCAGTCAACTAACCTGCTGTTTTCAGTGATAAAATGAACCCATGTTGAAAACTTCTCCTCAATTACATTTCAAATCTGCCTTGTTTTGTATCTATCGAAGTTTTGGGTAGTTCAGGCTCCTTTTGGTACTTATAGTTTTGGCTTCTCCATTGATCTTCCCCTTTCATTTTGAAAACTGGCAAAGCATCAGTTGTTTATCCTTGTAACTTGTAAGTATGTGTTTCATTATCTTTGTATTGCAACAGATTGGAGCTGAGTGGGATGATAGCTTGCAGTCGAAAGAACAAATTGAAGCCAACTTACTCCACAAGCAAGAAGCTGCAGTTAGAAGAGAAAGAGCCCTGGCTTATGCCTACACCCACCAGGTACTAGTATAATCTTGTAGTAACTTTGATCTTAATATGCATCTGTCTCATTAGATAAAAATGCTTCCTTCTGAAACTCATATATGGCATGGTGATTTTCCTGCAACCAGCAAACATGGAAGAATTCGTCGAAGAATGGAACCGCAACATTCCTGGATCCAAACAATCCACAATGGGGCTGGAGCTGGTTAGAGAGATGGATGGCTGCTCGGCCATGGGAGAACAGAAGTGCGGTGGACAACAATGACCGACCAGCATCTCTCAAGAGTGCACCAAGCCGCACCATGTCTCTGGGCGACATCAGCAGAGGTTATTCGCTTCGCGATCTCAACAGGCCTTCCCGAAGTGGCCACAGATCGAGCAGTAAGCCTCCAAGTCGTCACTCACCTTCTACATCAAAGGCTCCGTCGATATCATCAGTAACTGGGAAATTGAGAGGACCGAGTCCCAAGGGCAGCAGCAGCATTTGGGGCGGGGATGATGACTCGACGAGCATGCACAGTGTCCAGTCTGAGATTCGGTACATGAGGAGGCACAGCATAGCAGGGTCATCCGTCAGAGATGATGAGAGCCTTGCAAGCTCACCTTCAGTTGTTCCGAGTTACATGGGGGCAACACAGTCTGCAAAGGCCAAGTCTCGGTTTTCAAGCCCGATGGGTGCAACAAAGGCTAAGAATAATTGGGCACCAGAGAAGGCATCTGTTGCATCAGCAAAGAAGAAGCTCACATTCTCTCCTTCCTCGGCTGGACTCAGGAGACATTCAGGTCCTCCGAAGGTCGATGTTACCCCGTTGAGGAACTTTGAGGCTGGTCATGTGGAGGGCCATATCAACAATGGGGGAATGTCAATGTAGCAGTTCAGATGTCTCATTTAGGTAGGAGTTAGGAGGATTAAAAAGGGCAGAAAAATAAGAGAAAGAGAAGGAACTGAGAATGTTGGTTAAGAAGAGTATTTCAGTCTTTTGGTTTCTGATCTTTCTCATTTCATCAGTTAAGCATAAAGGGGATGAGTTGAGAATAGGGAGGAAGGGGTTGGAGGAGAAATAAAAGGCTGTCTACTTTGTTGTAGGAAAGTTGTGTCCTTGTACTTCTCCTTTTCCCATTACCATCAATCAACATTCATTTGCCATTTCTTTGTTTAACAAGAATGCAGTGGGTTTACTATAAGCCAGGGAATGGTGGTGTTGAGGTTGTAGCCTTATAGGATTAGCTTTAGGAGGATTTGGGATCTAATCATTTTTTCAGTTTAATGGGCAATATTTTCTGGCATCTTCTTTCCTACAACCTCTGACAAGAAAAATAATTCCTCTATTGAACCTTCAGGAATTCCTTCGGTGAAGAACAAGTAATTAAAGAAGTTATGGTTATAAAAGCTTTAGAGAACATTCTAATCAATCAGTGGCTGTAGTTTAGTGGTAAGAATTCTACGTTGTGGCCGTAGAGACCTGGGCTCGAATCCCAGCAGCCACATTATGTAATCCAATTTTCTCCTTTTTTTTTTCTCAACGCTGTTTTGACTTTTGAGTGTTTTCCAGCCCTGCTGTTTAGCGTCGCCCTAACTTTTTCAATCGCCATTCACACTACACAGACAGAACCACAATCTTCTCGAACGAGTTACTATTGAATGAATGCTGAAGTAATCGTAATTCCCTATTCCGACTCTCCAACTTCACGGAAATGGTAAGATAAGCTTTTAGCTTCTTCGTTTATAGCCTCCGATTTGCTGGTGTTCAATTTCCCCCTTCATTTTCTGGTGATCTCCCTTCCCATTTATCTTCTGCTTGGCGCTGTGTCCGAAAGGAAATCTTTGATCCGAGCATCTGGGTTTCCTGTGGTCTGTTTTAAGCTATCAGCTTTTGCAATTTCGGCATCTGGGATCGTTAAAACCGGTTCTGGGTTGGTCGGATTTTGTGTTTTATGCTTCGTACTTTTGCCACCGCTATTTTTATTATTCTTATCACTACCATTTTGGATAATGCAATTTTGACAGTTTATTATTCCTGCTGTCCGAATCAGACAGTTTATTTCCTGATGTAAACTCTTGAATATCTATTTCATTTCTTTCTACCAGATAACTTTAATTTGCTTAACTCTTCCAAAAGAATAAAAGCTTGAACTTTTTATTCTAATTCGACATGGAGCATTGGAAGTCTTGTGAAATTGGCCTAAGTATGATTTGGTTTGGGATGATTGTAGATATTCTTATAAGTAGCGGGGCATAAACTCTTCCTTTACACGTTCTGTTTGCTCAAAGGAAGCAGTCTCGTTGAAGTTTATAGGCTTTCTTTTGTTAATGATTTGAGCTGGCTCTTGCTCCAGTGTATTTCATAGGACAGCCTCTTGATCTTGTGGTGATGCTTATTTTGGGGTTTCATAGCTCGAGGTTAAGAAAATTCTGTTAGGAATGTGAATAATGTTTTCAATTGATGGGCATATTCATATTGTTAATAAATCTTTAGATGTACATCAGGCTACACCTTTCTTGGCTGGAGTTGCAGTTGCAGCTGCTGCTCTTGCTGGAAGATACGGGATTCAGGCATGGCAAGCATTCAAGGCTCGGCCACCAAGAATAAAAACGCGCAGATTCTATGATGGTGGTTTTCAGCCTAAAATGACTAGAAGAGAAGCAGCTCTTATTCTTGGCCTGAGGTAACTGTTTAACACTACTTCATTGTGTATGAGGAGTTATAACCTTTACTTTGGTTCTAATGTTCTTGGAAATTCACAAGAGACCTTTAATTAAGTGACTTAGTCTTGAATTTCATGATCTAGATCCAAGAAAGTATTGATTTTTTTCAAAGTTTGTTAGCTATGACGTGTCAGATGTTTATGCTGCGAACTGTAGAAACATCTTCCCGGTGTTTGTTAACCTGAAAACTTAGATTGATATATCCCGGTCAGTTAATCATCTTTGGTCATGATCATAGTCCGCGATACATGTTCTTCCTTTATGTTTCAACAGTTCCTAAATTGTTCGCCAATGCACTTCTGTTTCCTATTGGAAAAGTGTAGTGATTGTCGATAACTGGAAAGGAGTAGAAGGATGTTATTAGAACTCGATCAATGGAATCATACTCCGAAATGTACTCCTCGTAACCACTTATGCCAATTTGTTTATCATTTGCTGTCATTCAAATCTGTAATTTATAATCGGGATCTTCGTCAGAAGCATAAGCTATCTGCATTTTCAGAGTTGAAACTAGGCAATCAGTTTGAAGCACCATGAGACACTTGCAGGATGATTATCAATACATAGTGTTTCTTTCTAAAAGTACATGTCAAAGCCAGTTTTCTCCTGATGCCATGTATTTTGTTTCAATAGGGAAAGTGCGACACCGGACAAGGTCAAGGAAGCACATAGAAAAGTAATGGTGGCAAACCATCCCGATGCAGGTGGTAGCGATTACCTCGCTTCCAAGGTCAATGAAGCCAAAGATGTGATGCTCGGGAAGACAAAGGGGAGTAATTCTGCTTTCTAGTGTCCCGTCTCTGAAGTTGAAGTTGCTGAAAGAAGGGAAGTATTTGGTTGAGATGCTGGAAATGTGGCCATAACCATCAACTACTTGGCACGGTATACTGATGTACATGATATGGTCTTGGTTTCTAAACTCGTTGTGTTCTTTTGAATCACAGATGAGGGTTTCCTTCTAAAAACAAAAATTAGATGAAGGTTACACATCACATTAGCTTGGAACAGAGGATGTTTACTGCGAGAGCAATAATCAACAAGAGTAGTTTGCTTGAGATTATGAGATATTAACAGTGAAAACTGAAAACTATGTTTTTGAAGTATGGACATGAATCATTGAGTTATATCATATCACTTCAGCAGTCTCATAATCTCGTTATACGAGTAAACCCCAGTTAATTATGGGTAGGTGGAGGGTGCTTTTCTTCTTAATTAGTGGAACCCTATGTAATAAATAAAAGCTTTGTTCGGTAGGTAGCTGCACAGGGAAGCCATTGATGATAACCTGGTACATTGGGCAGAATGTATTTGATTGTGGATAAGATAATGAATTCATTAATGGGGTATATCCATTAGTTTATTTTTAATAATTTTTCTTTAAATTACGTATTCATATGAATCAATCTGTTCGATCCACACTGCAATGACTGCATGATAAATCACCTTATTCGAATTCAATTTGTTATCTTGACAAATATAAATATGAAAATGCCCTGATTCGATCTGCTCCCTTATTATTCCTAGTTTGAAATCAGAATTTTTAAGTTCAAAATTCAATGTCACGATTACTCGATGAAGTTACCTTACTCATTGTTGTTTAGGTTATCAAGTTATCCATTTCCTTGAAAAAAGAATTAAGAAACGGGGGAAATCAAGCCAATAATTGAATTAGAGAAAAAGGAGTAAATGAGGATAGGAATTCATCGCTGCTTCGTTATCTGTTTACTACAAAATCCAAAATATAAACTGACAGACAGACAGAGCCGCCGAGGGCCGAGACACAGAATTATCCACTCCAATAGCCAAAAACATAAAGAAAATAAAGTGGACAAAAAACAAACAACAGAATAAAAATGAAATATATAAATGGAAATCATAAATCCAAATCAGCACAGCCAACAGTTTAAAAAAAGAAAAAAAGAAGGAAGAAAGAAAGAAAGAACGAAACTCATAGCTCCGACCTCTCAGTTAGTCTCATCTTTTCCGATTCCCAATGCCCTTCGTTTCATTACACACCAAGCCTTCTCCCATTCGACCAGCCGGCGAACCACCGTCCATCACCTTCCCTCCAGATAGGCTTCCAATCTCGCCGATGGATCTCACGACCTACTCTGGCGGTTGCTCTTCCTCATCACTCTGAACACTAATTATCATCAAGATAACCTTGGCGCTCTGTTTTCCTACTTCATTTCACCAGAGCGACGCCTGTTCTCTCGGTTCAAGTATTCAGTGGATTGATTGCCTGCAACTCCGTTGATTCTTCTGTTTTCGCCTGGTTTGCGTGGGAATTTCGAGCTCTTGGGGGTATGAAGTTTTTGTAAGCAGATTGGGAGAAGCTAGCGAGTGGGGAAGAATTCTTGTTGTGTGTTGGGGACTTTCTTTTTTGGTTTAGTAATGGTGTCTGGAAATGACCCGATGGAGCCTTTCCTCAATTCAATTCAATTGGTGAGGGACGCTTTTACGCCCTTCGAGTTGGGAATCCGAAAAGCTGCTAGAGATCTTGAAAACTGCTGGGGGAGCGGCGGTTGGAATAATGACAAGGGTTTTATGCACGAATTGAGTTGCGGGGAAGGTGGGAATGGTGTTCACAGCAACGCACAGATCCTTGCCGTGGAGAAGAAGAGTGCCTGTAATGGTGGTTGTGGTGGTATGGCTGAAGAGAGGAAGAAAGGTTTATCCATCAGAGTTCCTGTTAGAGCTTTGCTGGGGTTGTTTTCCCCTAATTTGGAGCAAGAGCGTAAGCGCAATGGTGGCAACAAGGCTGAGGTGTCAAAGAAGGGGAGCAAAGGGAAGGGAGAGGGGAACTTAGATGACTCTTGTACAAACTGCTTGAAGTTTGCTGTCACTTGGTCCGTGTTGGTCAATGGATTTGTTCAAGCGCTCCCTGTTCCTTTCAAGAACAGCAAGAAAAGGGTGGTTAAAGTGGCTGATGATGACAAAGTTAATCTGCAGCTGTGCAACCAAGGGTCCAATCCCATCGAGGATGGACTGAAGCAAAGAGAGTCGAACGCTCAGTATGTAAAAGTTCTTCACAAGCAGAACTGGAATGGGAATGGTAAAGAGGGGAAGCATGTATCGGTTGAATGTCTTATAGGTTTTCTGTTTGATCATCTAGTTCATAATCTACAGAAATTGGATCAGAGTTTGCAGGAGAATGAGAACAAGTCTTGTTATTGCGAGTGTTCAAACCAACCACCGGTAACCTCACATTTTGACCACCTGAAAGCTTTCATGAGCCTTTGGGAGGCTCGCAGGATAGAGGTGAATGGATTTTTGGGGAACTTAAGCTTTGCAAGAGTTGGTAGTGTTCCCCCGACTATCGTTGGGGTGTCTTCTTCAGTGAACGAAGAAGGCGATGATGGTGCCAATGCTGGCAGTACCAAAGAGACCGGGAGTGGTTTACCTCAGAAGCTGCTGGCAGGTGGTTTACTCAGTATTCCCTTGTCCAATGTGGAACGTTTGAGATCAACCTTATCTACCGTCTCATTGACAGAGTTAATGGAGCTTGTCCCACAACTGGGAAGGGCTTCCAAAGATCATCCTGACAAGAAAAAGCTGTTCTCTGTACAGGATTTTTTCAGATACACAGAGTCTGAAGGTATACTTAACTATCAAGCTCATAGATATTTCATTTAGTTTTGCCAGTGTTTCAGTGAACTGGGTGAATAATTGCCTTGCTTGCTAATGTCTGTCTGAGCTCTGACGCTTTTCTGGCCTAGCAAGTCTGGCTTCTGCTATGATCTTGTTTCTTCTCTGTGGTTTGAATATTCTCTTTCTGTCAGAGTCTTTCTCTTATTTTAGTGGATGAATGATTACAGGAAGGAGATTCTTTGAGGAATTGGATAGAGATAGTGATGGTCAAGTGACTCTGGAAGATCTTGAAATGGCTATGAGAAAGAGGAAGTTACCCAGGAATTATGCTAGAGACTTCATGCGCCGTGCTAGAAGTCATTTATTTTCAAAATCTTTTGGTTGGAAGCAGTTTCTGTCACTGATGGAACAGAGGGAACCAACTATTCTTCGTGCATATACTTCTCTTTGTTTGAGCAAGTCTGGTACCCTAAAAAGGAGCGAAATACTGGCATCACTTGAAAATGCTGGACTTCCAGCTAATGAGGAGAATGCTATGGCTATGATGCGATTCCTGAAGGAAGATGCAGAAGAATCTATCTCTTATGGGCATTTTAGGAATTTTATGCTTTTGTTGCCTTCTGATCGTCTTCAAGATGATCCCAGGTTGGCTATTTTCTCCTTAGCTCCTATTATTATTTTGTTTAAGAAATGCAGTCCGATTCCACATAATTTCCTTCACACTGTCATTCATGTACATAAATATATTCAACCAATGAACTTTGTTTTGGTCCTCTATTTTGTGGAGAATGATACGTTTGGTAGCATGGTTGTGAGTAAAAGGCAGGAAAACAATACGAAAACCTTCATTTTATTGTATTCCTTGATATAGAGGGATAATCATTGCATATCATTTTGGCCATGTGCCCATTTACTTTTGTACGTGTTTAACCCATTGCTTAAACTCCTGTAATTAGTGGATTCCTTTTCTCCTTTTAGAGAAAGAATAGTAGAATTATTGAAGATTATTTCCATACACTTTTCCTCTGTAGATTCTTCGGATGAGGGAGTCAAGTGAAGCAGTATGTAGGGTTGAAAACCAAATGAATTACTCTTGTCTTAGAATAAGTGCCATCTTGTGTACTAGCAGTTAACTTCCCGTCTTTATACTCTAGATATTCTTTGCCACCGAAACTAGATAGCTCCTTAACCCAGTAGGTGAAGTGGAAAACCACTGAGATTCATCAGTTTGCTTTTAGTAGAATGAGTGCTCTGAAGGTTCCTGGGTTGCATAACTTAGATGGCTTGTTTTACTATTGTAGGAGCATATGGTTTGAAGCTGCAACTGTTGTTGCTGTTGCTCCGCCTGTGGAAATACCGGCTGGAAGTGTTTTACGGTCTGCTTTGGCTGGGGGTCTCTCGTGTGCACTTTCCACATCTCTGATGCATCCTGTTGATACTGTAAAGGTGAGCACTTGTGGAGAATATTAATTTAGCTATGCCTTGTAGTTGTCAGAGTATGAAACTGCACACTTACTGAAAATGTGTGGCAGCAATATGATTCCGGCTCCTTTTAGTAGGACATAAGATAGCTCAAGAAATCCCCTGCCTCTTTGCTCCCTTTCGCAAAGTTGTGGATATATAGGGTTCCTTGATAAAATAGTGCTTGTGCAAATATGTAAAGATAGAATGTCAGCTTTGTCTTCTTACTTCCACCAAATACACAACTCTGCATCTTTTCTTCCAGATTCCTATAGGGAGTTTATTGCTGGAGCCTAGCCCACATTAATCTGTTTTTTCTATGCAATTTGGAGATGTTGTGGAGGAAAAAGGAAAAATGTGGACTTCCCCACTTCAATATTGCACACTTTTGCGATGATTGACAAACGTGTTTCTCAATTATTCAAAGGATATGCAGTGTACTCGTGTTGTTCTGGCTCCCTTTTTTTTGTTTTGCTCATTCAAGTCAGCTCTTTTCTATGGTATATATTAGACTCGTGTGCAAGCTTCAACTTTGACATTCCCGGAAATCATTTCGAAGCTTCCACAAGTTGGAGTCCAAGGATTATACCGGGGTTCTATACCTGCAATTGTGGGACAGTTCTCCAGGTCTGTTTATTGATGTCTTCCTATTGCATTTGTAGCCTTTTTGCTGAGTCATAGCTGGTGGTATGAATCTTGCTGATGCTGCTTAATATCCTTCGCAGCCATGGCCTGCGGACGGGGATATATGAAGTTAGTAAACTTGTGCTGATCAATGTTGCCCCCACTCTCCCAGACATCCAGGTAACAATATTTTTTTTTTGGTATTAAGTGATAGGAACTTGTACCAAACTGCCAGTTTTTTGTTTCTCGAAGGCCACTGTTGGGTTTTGATTAGGGCTGGAAGTTTGGTACCGGTATTTGGGATATACCGAATACCGTACCGAATTTGTCTATATTTGGTATTACCGAATACACGTATTATTTTATGGGATTGGGATTGGGATTGAATTTCATTTGTTATTCGGTATTAGGGATTACGGGATTGGGATCGGTATATATACCGAAATACCGATCAATACCGAAATATAAGCTAGTGTGTATTTTATCCTCTCAACTAGACTCTCTCATTCACTACTACGCGACCCTCAACCACCAAAAGTGTCATTTAATTATAAATAGATCATTACATCACTATTTCACACTAATATTAGTCGTCTCTCAACCTCAAAGTCGTCAAATTAAAGATTACCAATTACAAGAACTTGAGATGTTAGCTCTAGGCAACTCAAGACTATTTGTTTAGTCTCTATGCCCTAAATTAAACAATAAAATCTAATTTATATATTTAATTATTAATTGCAAAGGTAATTAATTATGTATTCGATAATACCGATTGGGATACCGAGGTACCGATTGGGATACCGAAATTATTTAGGGATTGGGATTGGGATACCGAAATTATTTAGGGATTGGGATTGGGATTGATTTTAGGGTGTAATTCGGTATTCGGTATTTCGGTATTTGGTATTGGGATACCGATACCGTACCGATTTCCACCCCTAGTTTTGATAACGGTGGAAATATCTCGAATGCAATATCATCAGCAAGTAGCAGTGCGTATTTGAAATGAGATAGGGTCATAACAATATAACCATTAAATAGATTGCTCTGACTAAGTGGATTGATTTCTGATTGGCATGATATTGTTGATCTTTATAACTATTTGTAGCAGTAAGTCATTGGTGGTGGCTCCCTCTCTCCAGCCATGCTGCCCTTTGTTCACAGAAATAGCTTAAAATAATGGGTGCCTGGTTCATGCAGTCTCGTCATTGAGTATTCCAACTATAGGAGACTGCTCCCCCTTGACTGCTTACTAGTTAGTAACTTGTGAGTGAGTGGATTAGAGGGCCATGCTCCTGACTGTTGATATCTGCATTTACATAAGACTTTAAAAGCTCTCGTTCTGTTGCAAGGTGCATGTTCCCTCAGATGAAATTCTAAGCTCATAGACTTCTACTGTGTATCTGCAGCAGGCCATTACCATTTTCTATGATGGAAACTTTTTTAAAACAATCATGTTAGAGCATACGATGGTGGGGTACTGATATGATATGGAATGTGCTCTGCAGGTGCAATCGATATCATCATTTTGTAGCACATTTTTGGGGACGGCAGTGAGAATTCCTTGTGAGGTGTTGAAGCAGCGTTTGCAGGCTGGTCTTTTTGACAACGTGGGAGAAGCAATTGTGGGTACTTGGCAACAAGATGGTCTAAAGGGTTTCTTTCGTGGTACCGGGGCTACCCTTTGCCGTGAAATCCCATTCTATGTGGTTGGCATGGCCCTTTACGAAGAATCCAAAAAGGTAAGTCTATTGTTTTGTTGCGCAATAAGCATCTAGGAATTATTTCGCTACCTTACTCGAGCATTGCAGTTTCTTAAGTGCCATATAAAGACAAATATGGTGTGTTTGTTTTGGTCAGAAAATAGGCGTAATAACTTAAAAAAGAGTTGGCTCCTAAAACAAATAACCTTTTCCAATCTAACTTTTTTTCCTGACCATTCCAATCTAATGTTTTTAACACAACTGTTCACCTTAATTCCATAAATTGTTTTAAACTTAAAGGTCTTATCCAATTTCTCTCCTCTTAGAATTATACTCAGTTACTTGTTCCTTGTTAGTAAACAAACTATCAAACTATCTACCATTACATTAGTTACTTGGTTATAGCTCACATGGGAGAGAGGACTGAGCCATGGCCCCGTTGGTAGACAAAAGAGGCATTGTAGCTGGGGAACCCTTTACCTTAGTAGCTTTGAATGTTCTTTCGTAGTCTTGAACTTGCAGTCTTTGTGCTCTCTTCATAACGAACATATTTATATTCTCAAGGTTGCTCAACAAATGCTGAGGCGAGAGCTGGAACCTTGGGAGACAATCACCGTTGGAGCTTTATCTGGTGGACTGACCGCTGTGTTAACGACACCTTTTGACGTGATGAAGACAAGAATGATGACGGCCCCTCGAGGAAGACAACTACCAATGTCAATGGTTGCTTACTCTATACTCCGCCGCGAGGGCCCCCTTGGGCTATTCAAGGGAGCAGTGCCAAGGTTTTTCTGGATCGCTCCCCTGGGTGCCATGAACTTTGCTGGCTATGAGCTGGCAAGGAAGGCCATGACCAAAAGCGAGGAAACAGCAGCAAGCGAGGATCTGTCTCAGAAGAAGTTGACCAGTGCCGGCTAGAAGAAAATGTCATGTAGTTGTATAAACCAGAGCCTCCAGGTTTTTTGTCCATCGAGTGGCTGGAAAATTTTTGTGCTTTTCAGCAGCGTAGTTCATCATCCGTCGACGATTCCCCTTTGCTCGACTCAGTTTACATCTTCCTCTTTGTTTCAAGCTCATTTGCTATACCGTTACAGTGGCAGGACTCTCCATGGGTTACACATTGATATCTCTTTGTATCTTCCCAGACTCAAAAGTCTCATTTTTGTAAACAATCCTGTATCCATCAGGTTTTTAACATGTTTTGTTCTGAATTTTGTGAAATGAGCTGTATATATGTATGCATGCTTACTTTAATTTTAGAATCATAAAAGATACTTACAGGTAGTACTCTTGCCCGTACTGTTTTTTTGTCTGTCAGTCTTGGATGCATTCCTTAAAGTTAGTTCTGTAGTTATAGCATTTGTTCTTGTCCTGCCGAAAAAGATCCTGTCCAAGCAAGCAATTGAGTTTAATATGCTGGATCGTGCCTCTTATCGTGCACGAAAGTGGATGGCATTACGCGTAGGACGGGTGAAAATGCACGAGGCGCGATCCAACACCGTTCAACATTGTAGCAAATTTCGTAAGCATGAACAAGGATTGACCAAACGCTTGTATTTGAAGGTCTCAACTACAACCAGCTGTGGCAACGGAAAGATCCACGTTATGGAGGAAATCAGGGATGAAAAAAAAAGGGGTTAAAGACACATTTGGTCACTGAGATTACAAAATCGGGACATGTTTAGTCACTAGAAAAATTTAATATCAAATTTGGTCACTACAATTACTAAAACTGGACGCATTTAGTCACTCGCCGTTAGTCTCCGTCCAACTCCGTTAATGAAGTCCGTTAAGTGCTGATGTGGCAAACAGAATTGCCTAATCAGCCGGATATTAACCCAACAAAAATAAAACCCGACCCGCCACGTCATTATAACCCGCCACCTCATTAAAACCAACCCATCACCCAACCCTACCCAACCCTTCTTCCTCCTTCCTCCCCAACCCAATTTAGGGTTTTCCCCATTAATCTGCCGGCCGCCCTTCCTTCATCTTCTTGACTCTTGAGGAATGTGGCGGTGCCGGCTCGGAGCTCGGTGGTGAAGCAAGTGTTCCGCTCATCGAGTTTGAATTGCTTCCCGACTCTGCTTCCGGCTACGTAGTTGTTCAGTCGAGTTAAAATGGAGGTGTTGCCTTTTCGTAAAGGAGGCGTCGCCATTAGATTGCGCGTATGGACATTATTGGGAGGGAAAAAAAGGGAAATTTGCGTTGGGGGAGAACTCAATGAATTGAACCAAGTACCAAGCAATTTGGTTGTTCTCTGTTTGAATCATTAACTTGAGTTCGGATTTTTGCGGGGGCTCTGTTTTTGGGAACTAGTGTCGAAGAATCCATGGGAGCAGGGACAGATGGAGGTATAGATTATTCCGAAGAAGACGAAGAATGAGATCAGGCGGCGCGATAAACCGCACTTTGAAATGGATCGCCGCCGGGGTGAAGAAATTGGAGAAGAGAAGAGAGAGAGAGAGACGAGAGAATGTGGACCTTGGCGACGTACTCTGTCTCGGCGAATTTGAAAGCGAGACCGAGGCAGCTGAAGAGGGCGGAGATCAAAGAGCATGCCTGACAGAAGGAATTCAATCGAAGCTCCGGCTCTCCTTCTTCTTCTCCTTCTACATCTTCTTCTTCTTCTTGTTGTGGCGATCCGGCGTCGTTGTTTCTCCGGCTGGATTTTGCCAGGTGATCGGCCAGCTCCTCGAACGCGTCGGCCACCTGCGACAAGGCCGTCTGCTGCGATCTGGGGGTTTCCGCCATTGCAGCAGAGTCGGCCATTTTAACTCGACTGAACAACTACGTGGCCGGAAGCAGAGTCGGGAAGTAATTCAAACTCGATGAGCGGAACACTTGCTTCACCACCGAGCTCCGAGCCGGCACCGCCACATTCCTCAAGAAGATGAAGGAAGGGCGGCCGGCAGATTAATGGGGAAAACCCTAAATTGGGTTGGGGAGGAAGGAGGAAGAAGGGTTGGGTGATGGGTTGGGTTGGGTTGGTTTTAATGAGGTGGCGGGTTATAATGACGTGGCGGGTCGGGTTTTATTTTTGTTGGGTTAATATCCGGCTGATTAGGCAATTCTGTTTGCCACATCAGCACTTAACGGACTTCATTAACGGAGTTGGACGGAGACTAACGGCGAGTGACTAAATGCGTCCAGTTTTAGTAATTGTAGTGACCAAATTTGATATTAAATTTTTCTAGTGACTAAACATGTCCCGATTTTGTAATCTCAGTGACCAAATGTGTCTTTAACCAAAAAAAAAAGAGTCACTTAAGCTAAAAATGAGTTGAGATCTCAGTTGGCTAACTAAAAATCCCCCCCTGTTGACGGCCCCAATCACAAGGAAAGGGAGCTGATGGAAGTCCATTAACGAAGAAAGAAGACGACTACGGGAGGCCCAATAAGAAGGTTTGGGCTCAGAGGTCCATCAACGAGCAGGATCCGATATGCATCCGTACGTAGTCCTAAACAGCTTAACTACTCAACAAGTGTGTGTTCGTTTTAACTTTGTATCTTATGAATTTCAATTGTAACAGAATAAGTGATTAATACGAAAATGATAACATATTAATACGAAAATGATAACATTCACCACACTGTGGCTCACTCACAGTTTTGTTTACTCACATTAATGTGCACGAGAACGAACTCAACCTTGTCCCATGCATGCATGATGCCATAGTCTCACCCATTTACACAAATATATACTAAAATAATTGGTAGAATCAGACCAAAAACGAAAACAAGTGGGTCAAATTGGTAGAATCCCTTTAATTAGTCGTCCAGTGATCATATTTATTCATATCATCAATCTTATAAAACGAAAGTGGGCTGGAATTCAATGCAAAATGTCAAGTGGAAAAAGGGATTAGCTTCTATTTCTGGGTGTTCAAACATCACACATTCCCACTGCGAATTTCCTTCCTCCTGTGGTTCGGTGCAATGATGAGTTAATTAGTTAGAGAAAGAATCTAATTGCATGCCTATATGCATTATATTATTCTGGCAAACACTTGAGATCAGATGGATGATGATCGAAACTTGCCAAATTTTGTTAGGTGGACGTACAGGATAAATTAATTTTATTGAAGAAAATAAAGAAGCAATAAAAGACGATGAACAGAAGTCGCCGGCCAATGAGGAACAAGCGACGATCTTTGTCGGAGTTGACATTCGGTTGCCTGTTCGTCAACACGCTGCAGACTTTCCGATGAGCTTTTTTAACGGCTTATGTGTATTAGGTATAAAAAAAAATGGTATAGTACTGCAATTTGGACGATCAATTGGCCAATTATATTGAACAAGTGAGCAATGGCGTCGACACTCTTTTGGGGCTTGTAATAGCTACGTATAAGTAGCGTCATCATAAGTTCATCATGTCTCCTAGTTAAATTAATTGATCTCGCATTGAAATTATATGACCTTTTGTTTTGGTAGAAATTGAAACTACGACTTTGTTGCCGATAAATATATATGGGTTATATTTGTTTGGCTGCAGATGAGAAATGTCCATAGATAATGATGGCAAACAACCCCATAATAAGACAAAATCACTCTTTACTATGGGGGCTAATGACTAATTTGGAACTCTTAGAGTCGGTTGGTTGCGATAAATCGAGTTGTTAGGAATATGTTCATGTATGAATTAATCTTATCTTAACCAGTTCCTTATATGCCTCAAACGAAAGGCAACTGATCATATGAGTTTGGATTTTGCACAGACCTCCATATACCGTGTGCTTTAAGACAACGGTTAATATCGGGGGATGTGAGAACTTGAACATATGACTCTAGAACAAACCGGCTCTGATACGATGTCTCAATTATTCGAATTTTTGGGAGAGATTACCTTAAACATTTCATTACTGTACCAATATATTTCTACGAGACAAGTGGAAAAGGTACAAAATCACCAATATATGAGAGAATTAATAGAAGATAGTATGACTGCGTAATTGCAATGTTATATAGAAATATATGCACATAAATAATAGAATAAGTTAGAGAAAAACAATGAGAATAATCCTCCATACAAAAAGATATATACGAATGTATAGTAGAAAACTCGGGTTGGATATGGAGAAAATAAAGTACCCATATCACCCAAAAAAAAATATCCAGGTTGAAATTTTATCGCGGTCTTTAACAACAAGTGAACAAGATTAAAACATATATGTGCATGCATGGATATGTGAACACAAGAAGCTAATAATAATCCCATGCATTTCTCAAGATTAATAAGGACGTGCTTTATAAACATACAACGTTATTGAAGGCTAAATCTGCCTGTAAATCGATCGATCGCCACAATTAATCTGGCAGTTGATAATTAAGTGGTTACTGGTTAGTCTTGTAACATAAATATGCAGCCATGGTCGGAGAAGACCATATACCAACTACCACATTAACTCAACGACCAGCCGTACACCAAAACACCAAGACACAACGATCCTTCCGCTATCCCATTTATTATTGTACTGTGTTCTTCTCTGGTAAACGTTTTTTTACCTCAAATAAATGTAGAAGTGCAAACGAGAAACAAGACTCAATGAAGTGGCCACATGTTGTGTGATGAAGGTGGCCTAAATTAAATCAGGAGTTATTGATCGTGCAGGAACTGCCATCCAACGTATAAATGCCCAAATCATAAGTCTCAATCGGTTAGATAGATAGATAGATATCCAAATTAAATACACTTGAGAAAAACCAATCTATTCCAATAATTCCATTCGCTGAGTTTATGTAATGAATTTCATGTTATTTTTATATGTTCGTTAAACGAAAGCCAACCAGTATACGTATTGAAATTTTATATGAAATTTACATATGTTGTGTTTGTTAGAGTGTGGTATAAGATCCAGCATAACCTTTTTCCCAACAACTCGAGTTATTGGGACCAACTGGTTTATGACAGTGTCTAAATCAACTATTGATATTAGAGACCATGGATATTTTAACACGATAGATCACTTCTTGGATTAAATATCCGACACCATGTCAAAGAGGAATTCATCCCATTACCTCACATTATCATGACAAATGCCCATATATATACTAACATTTCCTTCCAACAAACATCCAACTAGACTAAAGGTTACTTTTCATTCTTCTATCTCATAAGTCATTATCCATTGATCGTAATAATTCGATTGTGATTATAAATGATCTTATATCACTCTCTTACGCTTTGTACCTTCCTGTGTGTCGCTGTATATTAACTTATCATGATGTAATTAGATAGAGACCTACAGTACTTAGTGGGTCAAAACTCATAAATAAAAGACGCTATATACATAAATACCCTACACTAATTATCTTCTGGATTACTATTAACAATTTTTCATACGCACGCTAGCCAGCCAGCGGTCCATGCTCTCTTGACTTGCGTCGTCGATATGTCTCTTCTTTCAAACCACAACAACTGATTCGATGATCAAACTGCAGAATTTTCAGTTGTCAAAGTTTTATTGGTAAACAATTTTTTTCTTTGTATTTGTTCACTATAGTCCTACGCTCAATTGATTGTAAATTGGCACTTACTGCTGGAATGTTATTTATTTCCACGCACATGCACCACGAAGCTCACCTAGTCTAGGCATTTTGTAGTCATAATTATTTAACTTGTCCAAGGAGGACAATCACAATAATGTTACGTTTCAGTTTAGACGTTGACCAATTTGATTCAAGCTGATCGGCACCTTCTTCCCACGACAGATATGATTTGATTTGGAAAAATGATGAGAAGCATCCTATGCTTAGCTAAAAATTAAGGGCATGCATGTAAATCCGTCTAAAATGCAATCTGATTAACTCGATTTATTTAGTACGCAACAATCTATTGTTTAAGCGGTTCGCCCCGACTGAATATGAACAACTCACTGTAATGATTATTTAAATAATGTATACGAATGACATTTTCCTCCCAGACAACAGCAACATATAATCATTTCTTGCAAAATTACTCGTACTATTAGTTGATGTGCCTATATTATGGAGCAATATTAATTGTACTATTTCGTAAACAATAAAAATCCAACTTATTACGCTTTTTAACCCACTTTTCATTCTTTCAAGTAATTTTTTCTCGTATCATTTACATGCTTTTCCAATTTCCTCTTCTACCATAATTGCCTTGATTCTTCTTCAAATTAACCCCTACAGTCTACACAAAGAAAAAACCCCACTAAATTATTTGAAAGAAAAACAAAACAGGAAGAGGTGAAGGACAGTAGAATTGTGATGCCGACAGAATGTCTGGGAAAGCTCTATAATAATATCAAACCATGCAGCTTGCACGTGGCACCAACTCAAATGAATCAAAATCGATAAATAAAAACATGGACGTACAATGCCGCGTTCTCACTCCTTCAGTGGTTGAGAAAATTGAAATTCACATATGTAATGTAACGAGCTATGATGTATGATATGATAATAATTCATTTAAAGATATTATCTTCCATGCATGTTTTTTGGACCAGAAAGCACATATTTAAGTAACTCTACTTTTATTTTTCTTCTTTTTACGTCGGGAATTAATTTAGAATTTCAGATCACTGTCAATTTACTGAATCGGGTAGCTCTTTTTTCGAACATAAACAAAGTTTTAATTTTTAAAAACCCAAGTAGGCTCAACAACAGCAACAATGAAGATAAGTTTCAGCTTTATTATTCGCTAGCTAGATGACAGTACTCCTAAAAAGCTTTCTTCGATCTTTTATCGCTTTTGCTTTGGTCATAATTTTTTTTTTTTTTTTTTTGCAAAGGAAAAGGAAAGTTAATATCTAAAGCTATTATACATATAATTGTGAGTTGACTTTGAGAAGTGGGGGCAATTGGGCAAAGCTAGAATCATAATTGAACTTTCGAGTCATGGTGGCGCCTCGCCTAGCTAGCTTGTCAAGTTAGCTAGAGAAATGGTTTGTGGTTTCTAGTTCAATTTCTATCTTATGAGTTGGGTGGTTTTGATTTATTAGTTTTAATTACTCGATTCATATAATTTGATTTTGAAAATAGTTAAATTCAAATTCATCTAAATCAATTGAAACCTTACAATTTGTTTATAATTGAATTGAATCGGATTTGCTATATTTTGGTCCGCTAGATTTTGAGATTGATTTCTTTTGGTTTGAGGATTTGTTTTTTTTTTTTTTTTAATTGACTGTAATAGTATATATACATATAGGTAAGCTTGATAAATAAAATATTTGCAACAATTATTAATTACTTTTATTTTGATGGATCAATAATTTGCTAGCTATGTTATGAAAACTACAAATAAGTTTTGTTTCGGATAAGAATGATAATTGGAGTTTAACATCTTACAAATTCAAAGTTTAGAACACATTTTTTTTTGGGGTAAAATCTTCTACTACCGTGCTAATTTTCGATTCATGTGAATGAAGAATTTTTTTAATTATGATCATCCTTAAAAAAAAAATTAAACCGGGAACAATGTCAGATGAAAGTAAGAATCAATGTCTTGCTTATCCTTCAATATATTTTGACTGTCCATCTGTAATATTTCATTTCATAAGAACTGATCAGACTACAATTGTTTCCCAGGCGACCAGACCTGTAATTATAATCCCTCCTCTATAATAAAATTATTACCTCACAATGAAACATTATCATACAATTAATTGTCCCTTTCTCTAGAAAGGTCCCCCAGTCAACATTTGCAAACTGACACATTTCCAAAGTCCATAACTAACCTTCTTGTTTGTAATGATAATAATAATTAAGTTACTTCAAATTAATTTCCCTTATTATTTATTTCTCCTCCCACTATAAACTGTATACGGTATGGATCCAGTACTCTTTCTTCTCTTTTTCCCCCCACCTCTTCCTTTAAATTTTTTCTTCCTCGTGGGGCCCACCACATCAAATTATCATAACATTAAAAAGCCTTGGAAACCATACTGATTAATAATTAGGCGTAAAATTAATCAGCAAACTTCCGGCTAATTAGGCAGCTAATCGTCATGATCATGTCCAGAGCGGCTCCCAGGACGCGCCCAAGTTGGTCTCGTCGAGGAAACAAGCCGTGTCAATGCTGCTGTTGGATTGGAGGTGCTGGTGTGACAACGACGCCGTTTGGTCGGTGAAGATCATGGGTTGTTGTTGTTGTTGCTCTTGATGATTTGACAGCGACGACGTCGTCTGGGCCATCTCCATGTAGATTAGCGCCACCAAGTTGGCCTGCTGGGTCTGCATGCTCACGACCTCGGCCTGGGCCTTAGCTAGTTGGGCCTGGAGGTCGCCGATCTGCTTCTGGAGCTGGCAGATCGCTCCGGCGCAGCCGTACACCGGGTCCCGGATCCGGGCGTTGGCCTCGTACACCATGCTGCTCACTGCGTCCGCCCTCTGCGCCTCCGGGAGCTCCTGAGAATAATAATGATAGAATGTTAAAACATAAAAACCTCATTATTAATTAATTAACACACGATTAATAATAATTTAATTACCCAACTAAGTCATCATTATCAATCATCGTGTCTCCATGATCCTAATAATTAAATGCTTGCTTTAGCTGCTAATTAATTATTACTACTTGATTAAGACAGGAAGCAGTATAACAGAGGACGAACCCGATTGTGCCCAACCTTATTTGAACACACTCTAAAAATCTCGTCTTGCCGACTTTTGTTTCTTTAACATTATTTTCTGTTGGGTCCTGGTATTTATTTTTTCATGTCGTTTTTATATTAAAAAAGGTACGGTGGGTAGATTGATGGAGTCATAATCATGATCTGGTGGGAATTAGTTCAAACATTATTTGAGTCTATATATAGGTTAAACAGTTAGATTATATAAAAGGACGACCACCATGCAGGTTGTGAAAGCTCTTTCTCTTTTTTTGCGATCGAGTCCAATAAAGCAGTTGAGGGCAGCTTGCTTAAGTTGAAGAAAGCAAATTAGAAGAAGAAGAAGAAGAAACCGTAACTATAGTTGACAAGACACAGAAAAAGTCGGTCACGAAAAAAGAAATCCCTTAAAAAACCCCACAATTAACGGTTTAGATAGGTAACAATTGGTCAACCATTTATGGAGAAGAATTCCAAGGCTTATCATCACTAGACTATCCTGTGTTTTTCTAATTTCTTGACATGTCGTTCAATAAAATTGCAGAATTTTAAACTGAAAACTCAATTGACGAAAATTAATTAACGTTTATGCGTGATTTTAGAAAAGAAAAACATAATCTACGAGTATTGTGCATGTCCGTAAGCTATGCATAAGACGAAAATTTTGTCATATCAAAATTCGATATTTTTCGTAATGTAGAATATATAGTGCGTATGAGAAGTAATTAATAATACCTGCAAGAACTTGATAATGTTGCTAGCACCAAAGACGCGGTGGGCAATGGTGAACTTCAAGGGATCGGTGGGAGGGAAGTAAGGAGCCAGAACGCACTTGTCGACGCAGCGGCGGCGGAGGATCTTACAGGCGGCACAAGGGCTGAGAATCACATGCTGTTGATGGTGATGAGGAGGAGACGGAGGAAAACCACCATTTGCAGTTTCAGAGGAAGATTGATTGTTACTGACAGCCGCTGCTCTGTTGGAAACAGGAGAAGCAAAAGTCGTGGTGGTGGGAGAAGTGGAAGATGAAGAGTGGTGGGAAGGTGGAGAAGGAGAGGGGGAGTTGTAGCTGGAATAACAAGGCACCGAAATTGGAGACACCACGTTTTGCTGGTGTTGTTGTTGTTGATGAACATGATTAGCATTAGCATTGCTAATGTTGATCATGCCATTGTTGTTGTTGTTGTTGTTGTTGCAGCTAATTCTCTCCATTTCCCCACCTTAATCGTCTTTTCTTTGGTTTAATGATGTTGTCAGTGAGAACACTTGGTGGGATGGTTTAGAGAAATATGGAAGAAATGCCGATATTTATAGAAGCAGAATTTGGGAGTTGGGTGTGGAAGGAAAGAAGGAGACTTTTTAATTATGAAAGAGTGTGAGACGGGTGGGGAAGAAGCAGCTTATTGTGTCATAAATGTCACTACATGATGTCACCTGGTTTGAAATCAAAACCAAAAAAACACACAGACTGAGAGGTTTGTTTTGCGGCTATTTTCTTTCTTTAGTTTTTTTTCCTCCACTTTTGCTTTTCCTTCTTTAGGGCTAGGAAAAAAGGTTCTTGGCTTTTTATTTTATTTCTATTTTTGTGATTTGGGAATGGGGAGGAGACTAGAAGAGTAATGATTTCGATAGAAAATAGGAGCTGGTGGCAGTTTGTCGCATTACTTGGGTATAGTTCAATTTGTTAATTAACATGGTTAGTATTTCCACGCGTTAATATGACAAATAATGGCAGGGTCTTGGTTTAAACTTCAAATTCTTCATGTTGATCATGTTTTGCCACTGGAATCTGACTGTCATGCTTAACTTAAGAAATTTTGTTAAGGTTTTTTCTTCTTTAATCATGATGATGGAATTTTATCTGGAACTCAGAAAAGTATTAGGAGGAAAAAAGTCACTAAAATATGGGCCAAAATGAAGGAGAATGTAGGGGAAAAAACTGGAATAAAGGCAAATCAAAATGAATTAAGAAAATTTGGATACTTTACTTCGGAACTAATTCTAAAACAAGTATTGTCCATGATATGGGATGGGTAGCACGAAGTATCTTTCTGAGTAGTATGGGTCAGTTATAGGGGTGGCTATACGATCCGGTCCGGTTAAATTGGACCAAATTGATCCGGTCTTAGTCCGGTCTTTTCGGGAATATAAGGACCAAAGATTGGATTGGATACAGTCCGGTCTTGACCCGGTCCGATCCCAATTTTATCTTGATTTTAGGTGTTGGGGGTCTCTTATCCGGTCTTTATCCGGGTTTTTACGTCAAATCTAAGCCTGAATATGAGATTGCATTGTTTGCTATCCGGTCCCGGTCCGGGTTATACGGTCCAGTTTTGGGTAAAACCAAACAGTCCGGGACCAAATAGCCAGCCTTAGTCAGTTGAGACCTCGTAAAAGAAAAAAAGGCATGATATGTTTTTGTTATTGTTTTGAAATATTGGTTCTTGAATATGGAAGAAGTTTTTAAAGTTGCTTCATCGCTTCAATATGGATCATCATCTTGATGTTGTAAGGTGGGAAGGCAAGCCGTAGTTCATATTTCTCTTTCCTAAGAAAAAAAAAAATGGAAATCCAGTCTTACTATTAGAACTATGATAAGTTGTTACAAGGGGTTTTGGCGAAAAATATGGCATACGTACCAATACACTCATTAATTCGGGCAAGTCCTTGCTCTTCTTTAATTTGTTCTTTTCCAGACGTGACCTGAAACTATTTATTTTTCATTTCTCCTAATTTAAAATCATGATAACATGGGTAGATTATATAATTTTTTTATAACCCTTACAATGTCTTAAGGAAATGGGTTAGGGTGATTACTTGTTTTTTAGTAATCACGGTGGCAACCTCTTTATATACCATTTGATTAATTGTTTTCTCTTCTTTTTTAATCTTACGGTCAAGATTCTTTTAGGGTACTTTTGGAAATTAAAAAGTGACCACGCCTGATTATTCTATATAATCTACCTAAACCTTAGTTCTATCCTCCCTCCAGCCAAACCCGTCGCAGCCGCCTCCACGTACTACTTACAAGTTAGAATCACAATAATTAACACGGGCTACGGCTTAGGAAATGTGACCAAACCATATGTACAAGTTTCCATGAAAAATTCTTGTTTTTTCCCCTAACATCACGAGAAAATCGTTGATCATCATCATCATTACATGTCAGAATCCTAAATTACGGCATAATTGAAATCCCAAGACTAGCTAGGAATGACACGTATCCTCTGGGTTTGCCAACCCGCTACCTATAACTGCAAGTCTGGAAGAGAAACAACAACGTAACAGTCCCAGTTTTCATGGACTGCCGACTTTATTGGTTACTTACTTATAAACGACTGACTTTGAAACCAACAGTGTACTTGTTGTGTGGTTAATTGCTGCCACAAACGGAGACATCAAAAACGGAAGAAGAAGAAGAAGAAGAAGAAAAATGCGTAATATAATATTCTTTTCTTTATTGGCAAACTACTACCCCGTTTCCAACAAGCTTGTTTACTCAGTCAGTCGATTTGTAGAATTTATTACCTCACAGAACCGGCGATTACTTGGACGAAAGGCATTGAATGAAATAATTTAATTCATAGCTAAAATTCTTGAAAACGATTGCACATCACATAAGTGTTGATCAAATTTAGTTGATGGATGTATAATTAATGAGACCTTTAATACGACTCTGCTGATAATTAATTAATTAATATACGTTGTGTGTGCAATCAAACTTTTATAATTTGGATTTATCAAGTAACATGAACTTAATTATTATGAAGATAATTCTATCTCATCTAGTCGTCGTATTGGTTGGTCGGACTGCAAAAAGCACTTACCACCATTGATTTTAGCTCTCTAGTTAATTTGTTATTTGTACATCTTGATTAAGCAACCAAAAACAAGTTGTGATTCCACTTGACTAATCTAATCGTATTCGTATTAACATGATATTTTCATGTACTAACATCCTATTAACTATAACTGATAATTAGACTTGTGCCCATAGCATAAAAACTAGTTTACCAAAACATCTATGAATTTCTATACCCAAAGGTTCTTCATAGTCTATAGCTAGTGTCTCGTTCGATCTCTTGCATCTTTAAATATTCTATCTTGTTATGGGGATATTTCGCTTCCAAACAGAAGAAAATTTTAGTTCATATGTCCACAATATTAATCGATCATCTGCATATCATATAGTACGTAGTCCAGTGTGATAGGTCAAACATGATTACCAGATGTCGCGGTAAATGTTACCATTGGTATCAACCATGACACTTTGGAATGTCCTGAGAAATGTCACAATATGTATTTACTATGACACTTTGATATGTCCTTAGAAATGTCATTATTGGGATCTACTGTGACAATTATGAATGTCTCGAGAAATGTCACTATTTGTATCAATCGTGACATATTAACATGTCCTTATAAATGTCACTATTGAGATGGGCTATGACATATTGAAATGTCACAAGACATGTCACTATTGGTATTAACTATAACAGTTTGATATGTCTCTAGAAATGTCACTATTTGCATCACTTACAACGCTTTAAAATGTCACAAAGAGGTTATTATGCTACGATTATAAGTGTCGCAATATGTAAAATAAACGTCACACAAAAGTGGTACTGACAATTGTAACAAATGTCATAAAAGAAGTTAGTGACACTGGATTACGTGACATTTATGTGACATTTGTGTAAAACGTCAGTATAACACTATTGTGACATTTTTCTACCTTTTAATGACAATTTGACTGAATTTTAAATTGTCACTTCAGTTGGTTTTTTGTTTTGTTTTTGTAGTGCCTCATGCACGCCAAAACGGACTAACCTCGCTCAGGCAAAGATCGATTTTGTATTGGACATACGATAACGATCTAGTTGATGTAATCCATGACATACCAAATGATTTGAGAAAACATATAGTGACTTGGAATATGAATTTTTTTTAACAATGGAATATGAATTTTCTGCTTGCTTGCAATTTGCAAGGGAAAGCGAAAGTTGAATCTCAATGATTTTAAAAGGCAAGGCAGGTGATGTATTGAAATCAAAAGGAATGTCCAAATAATTAAATTCGTGAAATTTTATTTTAAGTAGTGTGAGTGGATGCAACGCAGCTAGCTCGCTAGCTAGCTCTCAATGTGTAAAGGGAACACAAACTGGCAGGCACAAACGTACACAGACTCATTTGCTGCGGTAGGATTAGGAAGAAGAGTTAACAAAAGGCTCTCTTCTTTCTTTTACGCGTGGACCTCTCTCTGCTCCTTGGTTGAAATAAAAGATCAGATTAGATTCTCTTTGCTGCAGAAACCTATAATTATTATTCATATCATAACTTCATAATCCGCCATGATAATAATAATAATTATATTAATGCAAGCATGACTCAAGTCCTTAAGTTTTTCGAAAATATATTAAGTTTGTTATGAAAGATGCAAAAAATTTCCACAATTTGGACACTAATGTCAACCTCCCTCTGGATCGATAACCCACTAATGGCAGCAACAGTCAACACAAGTACATTCCTAAAGAATATATAGTCGTCTTTTTAATTTACCAAAACTTCCCTTTCAGTCTGTTCAGAGCAAAGAAAAAATGGAGGCAATGAACAAGTAAGACGGTGCCAGATGGAAGCTTGGGAGCAGGAGCTCCTGCTGCCATGGGTTGCATGCAGCGAATTATCGTCCATATTCAAATCAAGGGTTCGTCGTCCACAGGAAGAAAAAAAAAAGGGAGGATATTACTTTACTGGGTCGGGGTGAATCTTGTCGAATATTTTAACTCTGTGGGGTTGATGTGTAATAAGCCTTATAAAAGTGGATGAACAGGGAAAGTAAATTAGGTGTATGTATGATTGGGGGAAAAGGTTATTGATAAAGATGGAAAGCAGGAGATGGTCTGCATTTCTCAAACATACAAAGACACAAGGAAGAAGGTGAGGTAACTGCTGCTTTTTCTCTTGTCTGTCTCTCATCATGGAGGTAGTTAAAAGGTCAAATTTACAATTATGTTGAGGTGAGGGAATCGCCGAAATAATTCTTCCCACTGCTACAACACAACACAGAGCAATGGGTAAAAGTAAAAGAACCCTACACACCAACTGCTATATTTTTTGGGGACTGCATAACTCGTACCATTGGGATGATGAGGTTCTTCTAGGGCAGTGATTGAGATTGAATGGTGCATGATTTATACAGAAATTGGGGGGGGGGGGGGGGGGGGGGGTATGGTAAGAAGTTGAAGAACGATTAGTTGTCATCATCGTTATAAGAATCGAACGAGATCAGCGGATAGACCAGTAGATACGACAAACCATAGTACAATGCATAGCATAGCTTGTTTAATTTGCTTGGACAGTTAGGGATGATTGAGCGGTTGTTAATGGTTTGACATGAAACAAGATGAACCACCACGATTTGATTGATCTACTAGTTCACTATTTTCATCCTCCTTTAATTACTAATATATTATTTCTGCTTCATTTTCTTCATTTCTCAACCTCATTGTCGACTTTATGTGGTCCACTAAGAAATGTCACTCTAATTACTTAGTAGAATTTAATAAAAAAATTATTTTCTTTGGTGAGATAGATTGAAAAATTGAATATCCAATCTGATTACGAAAACATAGGTTATCAATCATTAGGGGTGAATGCTAGTTAGTCATTTTTCTTTGTTAGTAAATTTTTTTTTACCTTATACATGGTTGTTGTTTGTGCTGTGCTGGTTTTTTCCTAGGAAGGATGCTAGTTGACTCAAGGGTGAATGCCTTTTCCTTTTTCGCCCATATCAAAGTTTACAACAACCAAGTGATATTGTTATTGAGTTGTGAGACATGTTGGCGAAGGAGTTGTGGTCGAGTCGTCGTGATGTTAATTTTTAATCTGGAGTTCCCAAATTTTTATCTCAAGTACGACACTCGTTTCCCTTTCCTTTACTCCTCTAGTAGCATTCTTCATAAACAGATATCTATAATAATAATAATAATAATAGTAATAGTAATAATAATAATTATTATTATTATTATTACTATTATTATTATAATAATGATGATGAGTTGTGAGACATGCAAGCCACATACATCCAGATTTTGAGTTGCATGACATATTTAAGTTGATGTCGTATAAGATATTCAACATTTAAATCTATGATATTTTACTAGACAACTAAGACAAAATAAAGTGAATTTCTTCATGTCATGTGTACAATTTAGAGTCAAAGATGATGTTCCGGTAATCATGACCGAGATCTAGATTCATATTTATTGGAGCTTCTGCGTCCAATCTTGATTGGAGCTAAGGATTTTACAGTCACCAATATAGGCAGCGGTTCAAATTTTCTTCCTTTGGTTGGGTTTTATCGGATTGGATCAATTTGGAATTAAAATTCAGTATCACACCACAAATTCATGATAAAAAAATCATTATCACACACCCAATTCATCCATTAAACGATGATCCTTGTCTAGAAGAAATTATAAAAGTCAAACATTTGAAAGATAATGCTATCTTATTTTCTTTTTACTTGGAAGATAACTCGTTATAACCCTTAACAAAAAAAAAAAAAAAAAATCTATTAATTATTCGTAGATAGTCGATTGGCAAGTGTTGTGACCATACACATACTTACACTACCGTAGACCTTTTCTCCGAAGAATGGAACATTCTATTGCGTGACAATTTAGTAGAATTAATTAATAATTAGGGGACAAATTAAAAATACAAAAAACAATTCCGCCTTTTTAAATTTTTTCTTTTTCTGGTTTGTGCAAGGAAGAATGTTTAGTGGGTAGTGGCTAGCCATCTTTGATTCATTATTTCTTTCTTGCTTCCACTCTTGAGTTAGATAGTCAGAACTTAGTCTTCTGCATAACCAAAATTTCTAAAATGTTCAACTATACATATACGTGGAAAAAGTATACATACATAGGGGGAAAAATGACACAAATCTGAAGTCATAATTTTCAACCATATTATAATATCTATAGGCATTTCAACATCTCATGCACCATGCTTGCCACCTAAACAAGAATTTGGGCCACCTAAAATGTTCCAGCAGCCAACTGCTGGAACAGGGAAGAAGCAGAAACTGCTATACCTCGTCGAGTGCAGGTTCTCTGTCTATGCTCGGCTTGTTTAAGTGGTACTCAAGATACATAGAAGTGGGTATGCATCTCCCTGAAGCCTGCAAGTTGCCATGTCGAGTTTTCTGCTGAATCAAATATAATCAATCAGCTTGGAATTTGTCAAACCAGATGAAAGCGATGCAGAAAGTGTGAAGACAGGACAATCTTCTGGTATTTTTTTTTAATGATAACGAACTTACATCAGTGAAATAAGAGATGAACAAGATCAAATTTGACAGTGGGTACTTCATCCAGTAAAAGAGTTAGCATCCTTCATCTCCCCCGTGGATAAGAACCTGCAACCTGCACAATACTTATTAGCTGACTGTCCAAAATGACAATATGAAAGTAGGAAACTTGTTCAACTGTGAGGCATGCATACATTAGAACGGCCCTTGCAATTGCCATACAATCGGCGGTAGGATAACACTGCAAAATCAGAAACAACAAAGCAGTAGAAACAGTGAATAAAAAAACATCATCCAAAACAAAGAAAGGCGACTCTTAAACATAGCTGGAACCAAACATTTTGTTTGCTCGGATGGGATTATCAACTCTTTTGATTTGGATCGACGAACCTTGACCATAAAGCTGACAAAAATAGATGCAAACTTCTTCCTGTTGTGTTATCTCATGTCCTTGAAAAAAAAAAAACAATGTATCAACGCCAACCACGATCCACTATGATACTGCTGACGTTCTTTTTCGCCTTCTGATAAGTGCCCGTAACACAATACCATTGTCTCTAGATTCTTGAAAATGTCAAACGGCATCTTTGTACTTTCCTTGAGCACATAACTCGCTTATCTTCTCAGAATACGAAATGGAAATTTGATCAGTTTCTGGACAGGTTGTGCAGGTACCCTCATCTTGTCTGCAGTCCATTTGTATGGACTGAGATTCTGAATTGCCTTTCTCAACCTCCTTTAGACCGAAATCCTCGATATCACCAATCCTACCTGCATCAGTTAGAGCTTTTTGGATGGCATTATATGTGTAGCAATCAGGATTCATTTATTTCTCTTTCATCTCTGCATAAAGACCAGATGCTTCCTCCAATCTCCTTTCTCTGCACAGGCTTGATATAATGGTTTTATAAGTCAACACATCAACTTGCTTTTCCTTTGAAACCCACGCATGGAAATGTTTAAGAGCCTTGTCAAACATACCTCCAGTGCAAAGACCATAGAGAAGAATGTTACAGGTGAACAAATCAGGTTTGAAAGAATTCTCAACCATTTGGTTATGAAACCAAAATGCCTTCTCAATTTGCCATTCCCAGCAGTATCCATGAATAATGGTATTGTAAGTAGTTTCATCTGGTGACAAACCATTTCCAAGTAACTCATTCAGTAAATCTATTGCTTGGTCAGTTTTCCCAGAGCGGCACAACCCAAATATCATGGAGTTATAGGTGATGATGCTTCGGATGATCTTTTTCTCCTTCATCTCGTCGCAAAGATCTAAAGCTTTAGCAAGCTGCTCCTGCTTAGAGTATCCAATAATTAGAGTGCCATAACTAACCTCATCGACGAAGTAACCTCGCCTAAGGGCAATTGAAAGCAGATCAGATGCCCCATCGAGCTTCTTCTCCTGACAAAGAGCGTGGAGAATTGTGTTAAGAGTGATGCTATTCATCTTCGGATGTTTCTTTTCCATATCATGCAACAGTCTGAATGTTTCATCCATCTTGTCTGCTTTGCAGGACCCATCTATTAGAGTATTGTAAGTAATGCAATCTTGAGAAAACCCACATTCTTCCATCTTCCTAACAGCATTTGCTGCTTCATCCATCTTCCCTTCCTTCACAAACCAGTTAACCATTATGTTATGCGTCACAACATTTGGCTTCAGACCCTACCCTTCCATTTCTTCAATTAAACGAACCGCCTCGTCACCACTCCCAAACTTGAAACACCCATTAATCAAGGTGTTATATGTAACCACATCAGGTGACAACTTAAGCTTCTCGATCTCATCCCTTAACCGAAACGCCTCGCTAATCCTACCAACTTTACAAAGTCCATCAATCAACATATTATATGACCACATATCGGCAGAGACTTTACTCATCGTCATTAAGTCAATCATTTCCGATGCCTCCTTCAACCGCCCCAATTTGCAATACCGAGATATCAGAATGTTAAATGTGTTTCTGTTAGGAAGCAAACCTCTGTTTTTCATGTCCAGCATCAAGTCCCTGGTCTCAATCAACTTCCCTTTCTTGCACATTCCGTCCAGTATCGTGTTATACGTAACATTGTCCGGTGAACAACTATGATGCATCATTTTATCCACAAGCTCCAATGCCTCTTCAAACTTGCTCCCTAAGCAGCACCCCTTTATCACAATGTTGAAAGTGTTGGAGTTAACCTTGACGCCGAGACTGATCACATCTTCCAAAACATCCTTGGACAAAGAAACAGTATGCTGAGAAGGATATTTCATCAAACCATTCATCAAAGTGTTACAAGTGAGCACATTCGGCTTGAGACGGAGCCGATATGGGCGGCATGTTGAGGCCTACCTGCTGCAACATCAGCTCCAATGGACAAATCATAAACAGGCCGCGAAACCCGAGTTCCGATATCAGGGTGGAGGATGTGGTAGTGAAGCGCGTTCTGCTTATCAGACGCGATGAAGGATGTCATTAGGGTTTTGGCGTCGGCGAACTTGTGGTGCGAAGATGAGTGAAGGTATCATAGCGAGGAGAGCGGAGACCGGGACGCCTGTAAATGCGCCTGTGACCAGTTAAGCAAAGAGATGAGAGTTGTGGGCATTCGTGCCAAGGTCATGGACGAGAGCAGCGGTAAGAGAAGATTGGAGTTGGCGGAGAAATGAGGAATGTAGGAGTTTAGTTTCTGGAGTGGCTCTTTCTCTGTGGTCAGTATCTTCGTCAAGACTTCGACGAGCTGCGGCGTCGCTGACGCCGCCGGTGGTTCCACACTTTCCATATTACGGTCGCCGGGAAATTTTTGGGATTTAAACAGAGTTCCGGCCGCTGAATTCAATCGGCGAAGAACAAAGGAGACAGTGGGAATGTTTGGAGCGAAACAGAATCGCCAGGGGACTAACGGAGAAGGGAGAGGGGCACCGGTATTGGGCCAGCCCAGACAGATGACACGATTGGGCTCCCTCCAATAGTTGGGCCTTGGATATGGAACGACGTCGCTTCGAAGCTTGGATCAGAACCCCTAATCTCAGTCTCATCCTCATCCGGAAGGCATCTGCATTCAGCAATCCGCCTCTCTCGATCGCAATGGAGATCTCAGCCGGCGAAGCGAAGAAGATAAAGTTGAAACCAATCGAAGCAACACCGGAGAGCTTCATGGACTATGGCCAGGTGATCGGACCGTCACCGGACGGCGAAGAGTTCGGGCCGCAAGACGCGCAGCTGAACTTGAGCGAAGGAACTCCGAGGTTCTACATCATGAGCCTGACGAACCGGCCCCTCGGATTCTCCACCATCACGCACCACGCGAAGGTCACGCAGTGCCTGGGGTCCATCGGCGGCGGGGCCTGGTACCTGGGCGTCGCGAAGCCGTCGATCGTGGCGGAGGCGGCGGCGCCGGAGGAGGGTGTGAAGAGATCGAGGTGCGGCCATTTGTACGCTGCTCCCGAGATCGAGGAGGTCCGGGTGTTCAGGTTCAGCGGGCCCAAGTTCGTGAAGCTGGGAAAGGGGACGTGGCACGCTGGGCCGTTGTTCGAAGGAGAATCCATGGATTTCTACAATCTAGAATTGAGCGACACTAACGTGAGTTTCTTTCTGTGCCTTCCTGCCCTGATTACAGACTGCTCCAGTGCTCCATAAACATATCCACTCTCACCCTTCAATCCTTAGCAGCAATTACTGCGTGCCGATTTAACGACATAGGCACGAGCTGATCACCCTGGCAACGTCAAGATAACTCGATTTTGAATCCGATTTCACAGTTCCATGGCATTGATCTTGGACTGTATGTTTGGTGCAGGTGGTGGATCACACAACTCATAACTTCAGCAAGGAAGATGGAGTGGTTTTTGCAATTGAGAAAAGCGAGTAGCCTGTGTAGCAAGCAACCCTCCTCTCCTTTTGTACTACAAGTCTTGCTTCCTCTGCCATTCATGGCAGATTTGGTTTCTTCACTTCTTGTAATGTAACAGTCATAACATAAACTCATAAATTGCATCCCTTTGTAGTTAGTCATCTGAATGTGAAGAAAGAGGTCTTCAAACCTCGTATAATGTCATTGCTCAAGCTTCAAGGCAACAATTTTACAGCAAACATGTACAAGAGAGTAACAGCAAGGTAATTATCGGTAATAAGGCTTATCGTGAATCGTTTATGACGAACATAATACAGGCTATGCTTCAGAATCCAAATGCAAAGAGACCCTCCGCCCAAAATGTATAAAGAAAAGCAAAGTAAAAGGATGCTACAAACTTACAACTTGGAGGGAACCCTTCATAATACAAAACAGCCTTTGAAGAAGGCTAAATCAAGAAAGAGGAAAAGCCAGTGGCTTCTCCTCTGAATAAACAACAATTGCAGAGATACTCGACGGAATCCATCCTCACATAATCTGTAAAACAAGACGCAGGGGAAAACCGTGAGTAAGAGTCCATTCTGTTAAACTGCAGGAGGCTGAAAATGAAGCAGAGAAACAAACATTTACCTTGAACATCTCTCCAAACATTCCTTGCAAGGGATTTCTCCGCTGTACACCGTAGAAAACCTCCCCAATATCATCTAGCCACTGGAAAACCATGCCAGAAACAGCACATCGCGTTATCAGCAAAGAAATTTGAGATATTTATTCAACATGTGAAAGGCCAAAAGCTACAGACCTCGTTAAATGCAGGTTCCCTGTCTATGCTCGGCTTGTAACCAGATCTCAGCATACTAAAAAGTGGGTAAGCATCTCTCTGCAACCTGGAATGGAATGGTGCCATATTAAGTTTTCATTTTCCAAGAAACCAAACTGCACCAAACTAGATAAGAGCGATGTAGGATGTGAGAAATGGTTCCCGTGGTACCAAAATAAATACTCACGTTTGTAAAAGATAAGAGATGAAATGGATCAAATCTGATTGTGGGAACTCAAGTTTCTTAGCTTCCACCTGCTGCTTTACTTCACTCAGCAAAAAGTTAGCATCCCTCATGTTTCCCATGGATAAGTACCTGCATGAAAGGGAGTCAAACATGGATCAGCTGACTGTCATGTAAGGCATTTGAAGACAATATGGAAGAATGAAACTCTCCAACAAGATGTGAGGCATGCATACATTAGGACGGCCCTTGCAATTGCTAGATCATCTTCACCAGGGTAACACTGCATAATCAGAATCAAAACAATTCCACCCATGAATAACATCATCCAACAGAGAACTCAGAACAGAAAAGGCTTTTGCAGTTGGCTCAAATCAAGCTTCTTAAGTCTTTGATACGAAGCTATTAAGTCTTCAATTTGAATCGACCAACCTTGCCCATAAAACTGACTAAAGTCGATGCAAACTTCTTGGGATCGTCACCTCTCACAAAATGAAGTGTTATTTTTGCCATGTCCTGGAAAAATAAAGGTAATGAGCATGAGGCCGACCATAGCAAGTGAGCAGAAACCAAGAGAAGCAAAGCATAAATGAGTCAATACTAGACAGACCAAATCTAAAATATGAAAATTTTCTACACTGGGTATAAATGAGCATCAGACCGACTAACCTACAAAACCAAATTTCTAACCAAGGACAAAAATCATGAATCTACATGGGTAACAGTACTTTTCAAAGAAGTCAATCCACGCATGCATTCATGCTTTAACAAAAAACGTTACAAGGGATTTAAGACCAACATGAATCATTTCACTCATATTGACTAATAAGTAGTTCATAAAAAAAGAACTATTGTAACTGATTCAATCGGTATGAGGCTTAATGGAGATGTCGTCAACAGGAGCAAATAGGCGAAGTGGAAGTTTCTGAGGAACATTTACAAAAGAAAGTGAACGATCGTGAAAGTATTAAGTCCTTCAACAATTTGTTGACTTTTATAGGGCATATGAAAATTTTCAAATATATGAGTCTTGTGGAAAAAGAAAAAGAATCCAATAAGCTTTTCGAGTCTTATAGAAGAGAAAGGGATATTTAAAAATGCAGAATATAAAGTAAAGTGCTGTCAACATCAAGTTAAATAGGAGGCACAAACCAATTGAATCAAACAGACGTATAAGATAAAGCACAATCCAAGTGCTGTTGTCATAAATACCAGTTCAGGAGACTCGGTATACAAATATTCAGCTAGCATGACATGTAGTTGTGGGCTTCCACTCCTATGGGGTCCAAACTCCGCAGACCACCTGAAAGAAGCAATACATAACAGCTTCAACAAACCATCGTTTCCGGCAAGAAACCACAACAAAAAGATACAGCACTTTGAACATCGAATATAGTCACAAAAGTATAAGTGCAAACACCAGGTATGTACATCAAAGCGTATTGATCAGTCTTCCCCCTATCAATTCAATGTTCTCATCCTCAAGCACCTACAAGCCTACTTCATTGATCTACATAAAACAGAGATGACTTTGGCCCTGATTTAGTTTTGATTTCATTCTGTCTCCCTCTTCTTAATCTTAAGATAGGTGTATCCTTCCCACCTAAACAGTTACTCCACGGCCATGCGCCCACTCAATACTCTATGACGACAACTACCCCATCAGGATGTTTCTTAAAGGTCTAAAAAAATTGAACGGTGGAGAAGTGATACGTTCATGAACTATCCAAGTTAAACAAACAGAGATAAGGGGAAAACCATCTATAAAAGAAGCAAAGACTAGAGTGAGATGCCACTACCATATGGTCCATTGAAAAGCATGAATGTACTTGAAAGTCTGTTCTCCCTATATTTTGGGGTAATATGAATGCATAAATATTAAGGATAGGAGATCTCACCTTATTGCAGCTCTCAAGAATGACGAGCAGCACTCTACTCGTGTTTTTGCAGCTGCAAGCGCTTCAGCGAGTTGGTGAACATCATCTTCCTCTCCTAGGTGTTGCGGCACAGGAATCTGAGGAAATAGTTTGTAGATTGTCCTGACACGATCTAAGATAGTGTTACATAAGAGCAATGCAGTCAAAATCGCGCTTTAAAACTTAAAAACTTACGGTTTTACGCTTCTAGGTCACCAAAACGCTTTCGTTTCTATGTAAAAACTTTAGTGTATAAAATCATACTAAATTGCGCTTTAAGACTTAAAAACTTACGTTTATACGCTTCAAGTTCACTAAAACGCTTTACGTTTTTACGCTTTTACTTCACTGAATGAGTTTTCTTTTCATGAAATTAATTATAAAAAGTATATTTTAAAAATAAATCACCGACAATATGATATGTTTAAGATTAAAAGATACATACCAGATACTAGGATGCATTATGAACTTCAATAAAGTAATCTAATCACCATCTAGGCTCTTCTCAAATTCATTAGCATGGAGGGGAATGTGACTTTTTTATAAGATTTATATTTATGAACTTATTATTAAGAGGCTATAAGTTGCTCTACTTTATACATGAAGTGCAAGTATTTATGAACTTATCTGAATTTTGTGCACTCATATTTTTCATAGTATATGTCGTACTTAACATATTTTTAGTTCTTTTACAGTATGTGTCAAAAACTTACGCTTTTACGCTTTAATTCTACGCTTTACGATTTTACCCCTTTTCCGCTTCTAGGTAGAATCGCGCTTTTGACTGCATTGCATAAGAGTATTAATATGACACCTACCATGGAAACTTAACTAAACTCAAATTTATTTTGAGTGACCAGATGGGTTGCTCTAATTTCAACTGTCGCAGATGCCTAAAAAATTATGTCTAAACATTTACTAGCTGATCAAGCAAAATTTCATAAGCTCTCCACTTACCAAGGTTACCATCATCATAGGGAACTTTAGCTTTAACAAGAGCTTCCACAAACATTACAGCAAGCTCCGAGCCACAAGTAACCTGAAATTATTTTCATTCACACAAGGATTAGAGCAAGCTAATAATGCTTCATGCAGAAACTTCGGATCTATAGTATTTTGACCCATTACAGGATGCCACTAGTTCAACTAGTCTGCTCTCCGAAGCAATGTGACACATCGAATCCACACAAAAGAAAATTAAAAATAGAAGCTAAAAGATAGCATCATGTAGAAGGACAAATTCTACAGAGTCAACTCTAGTAACCAAGATCATCCTTCTAATTCCCAATTTTTATGCTATTATACGTAGCTACTATGATGAAACATAAAATGTGAAACTCTCAGTGAAACTAATCCCGCACAAAGCTTATATTTTTATGTGATGGATTCCACGTCCATTCCAATATGGCAATTAAACCTCAAACCCAACATTTAAGAGCTTGCACCACCATAGAAAGCCCAGCAGGTCAGAAATCGTCGCCTTAAAAAATTCCGCATTTTCTAGCTACTCATATATAAAGCTCCCAGAAGAGAAAAAATGAATTTGCACTTGAAAGAAGACAACCTGGTTATTTTTCAACTGAAGGCATGCTCCTGAGTGAAGAAGATCCATAGCCTCAGAAAATCTCTGAGCAGATATATATCTGCAGCAATGGGACTCTTTATCAGCAAAACCTTGACCGTAAGTTACTAACTAAAACCTAACGGTTAAGTTCAAACTTCAATTATGGAGAGATTGTTCACAAGCGAGCAAACCAAAGTTAATCTCCAAGAGAACATGGCTGACCATACCTTGCACTGATAGACTTGTACATCTGTTGAGCTCCATAACAGTTACCGTCCTTTATTACCTTCTCCAGTTTATCTATATTCTGAAAATTAGTGACAAAAAAGGTTAAACATATTCCCTGTTTGCATTAGAGCTGCAACCAAATTGCAAGCCTAATCAGAAGCCAGATTCTCCAGAAATTATTTACCAAGTCAAGTAACCTGTCTCCCCTGATTCAGATTCAATTTCCTCCCCTATTGTCTTAATGCAATACTCCAGCAAACCCTTCAACCCCATGAATAAAAACAATAAAAAGCAAGGGCTAATTTCTCATCAAGAGATATAGAGAGTGCCCAGGCAAAGGCAACAACGAAACCTCCAATACAACAGAATCAAAGAATCATGTCCTCAACGCTCAATTCAGGAGATAACCGAATTTCCAAGAGTACCATTGGAGTTCTCTTTGGACGATAGAAACAATCGAAATCTCGGAATTAGAATGCGGGAGATTGTTAAGCGAATTTCTCGTATTCTCAATTCTATTTTCCCATGGTTTCTCAGCGAACAAACAGAGTAGATGATAGATACGAAGGCTTTTTTCTAACCTCTTGAACAGGAGGGAGAGTGACTCTTCTCGCTCTTTCCCGCAACATCATTCCTCTCTTCGCTTATCTTCCTTCTTCCTTCAAAATTTTCAATGCCGAGGGAAAACACAGGAAGACAGAAAGAAAGAGATCTGTTTCTCGAAGACGAAGCTGGAAAACAAACGAGAAAAACAGATATTGGGATGTTTTTTCAACATCCGAAGTCGTTTTGGATTGCAGAGGACTCAGCCACTGCCCACTCAGGTTGAATCGTATTCGTATATGGTATATGGGCTTAAACTATTTGGACAATTGGAGCCCCAAATCAGACTGGGCCTGGCCCATCACGGCACCTTTCCGTCGTCGGCAATCACGAGTAACGAGCCTCCATTCCGCTCTGTTGCTCAGCCAGTCGCAGACACGGATACACGGCCACCGCTTTCTCCTCCTCCGCCGCCGGCCGCCGTTCACACAGACGTGCTTCGCAACTTTCCGATTTTGGCCGGTTGATTGATTGAATTTCAGGTTACTCTTGTTCGTGTCTCTTTACATTAATCTTTTTCTTTTCCAAATTCGCCTGTGAAGCTTTTCGTGGAGTCTCTTTCTGCCAAAAGATGTGTCCTTTTTTTTCCAGATCCCCATTCTTTCTTGAAATTTTCTACTCCTCTGGGCACTGGGTTTTTCAGAATCCATCGGGTTGTTTGGATTAATTTCAAGCACATTGACTTGTGGAGGATACAAATTATAGTAGCTCTAGGTTATTTGCGCCGATAACTTGAATCCTGAATCAGAAAAAGCCAACTAATTTACAGGTTGATGAGCCCCTGAATTCTGAATCTCTGTTGTGTCTGGTAATGTTTGCAGTGCTTGGTCCAGGGAAATGAGTTCAAGAACACTACAAGCTGCAAAGGTGTATCGGGACCTTCTGAAATCCATCAGAAAGAACATTGAGAAGGAAGGGTACAAGAGCCACTTCGGAGAATTCGTGACGCAGGAGTTCAGGAACAGCTCTAATCTCTCAACAGATCAATCATGTATACAGCAGAAAATCAAGCTCGCCCGTGATTACACTTTCCTACTCAACAGTGTCCAGCATCACAAGGTAAGAACTTGGGTCTCCATCTCAGATTTGATTCCTCGCTCTTGGTGTTCGCTTGAAGCGAAGCTAAGTTGTGGCTCTTTGGATATCTCTTTAAATGTTAACGAGCAGTTAATTGATTTGATTGATTGATTGCAGGATCTGCTGATTTCTTACAACATTGCGGTGGATAGGTCTGATGAGATGAAGAAAGTTCTAGGGAAGTCTGCAGCTAGTGTTGGTCTTCAGCTTCCTGATGTGTACCAGGCTTAGATACCCTGCCTTTGCCGTCTTCTCCTCCTCCTCCTCCTTTTTGGGTTTCTCAAGCATCTGACTTCTCCCAGCGATGGTAGTATACACAGTTTTACAATGTGAACCAATGACTATAATGTCCTGTCTTGGTTTGTTTGTTCGTCAAGATTCAATAATAATATTGTGCAGTATGAATTGTGACCATGTATTCTGATTAGATCCTGATGTTACTTACTGCAAATCTGCCAGCTTTCATTCTCTATCTTCACTGGATTCTAATCTCTAAAGTTTCATCCTTTTTTGGAAGTTCCTGTTGTGGCTGTTGAATGTTGATTCATACCTTGGGAAGAAATTTTGGTCGGTAAACCAATCCAAAAAAAAAAAAGGAAGGTAAATATGAGACAAAGCACGCTGAGATTCATCCATCCGTCAAACCAACTAGTGTGAAGCTGAGACTGTACGGTTGTTCACTTGTTCTTCTGAAGAAACAAAATCCGAACGCCTTCCGGATTACGGAACGTGACTATCAGACATAAAACTGAAACAGGACAATCTAACCCGCAGGCTGGGTTCATGTGTTTCTTGTCTGATTCATGTACTAGATACAAGGCCAAATCTCAAAGCAAAAAACTTCGCGCTGAGAACGTCACACGTGTCCCACCAATCTCAGTGACGTGGCAGCTGCAGAAAACTGCCACTGCAATACCTTTCACCCCGTCCTTTCTTCTTTCCTTTGGACTCCTGCCGTCCATCTCTTTTATACTTCTTCCTAGCCTGCGCTGGATCAGTCTGTGCCTCTCCTCCATCTTACTCGCCAAGAAGTGTAAATTTAGCTGTGTCCTGAAGGAAGAGAAAAGGCTGGAGTGAAAATGGGTTCAGAGACATTCCTGGAGGTGATATTGGCCATTCTCCTACCACCGGTTGGTGTCTTTCTTCGATATGGATGTGGGGTAAGTCACTGATCATTCAGATCCATTCCCCTCCCATCTGTTTCTTTTCCTTTTCTGTCTTGCAAATCTTTTAGAAATGTTGCTAATGGATGAAGGGGAAATATATTGATGGCAGGTGGAATTCTGGATAGACTTGTTGTTAACGCTGCTTGGGTACATTCCTGGTATAGTATACGCCATTTATGTCCTTGTGGGATAGCAGCAGCAGCAGCAGAAAAAAGGCTTAAAGAGAAAGAGATCTGGGGAGTTCTTGGCTCCTGTCTTAGATTCCATTCTATGTTTTGGTGTAATTTAGGATGTTGTTGCAGGGGTTTTGGTGTCTCATACTATTTTTCTATAATTTTGTACGGTTAATTACAGTGGTACAGCTTTTCTCCTTCTAGGATTCAGATCTCCATTTGTTCAACCATATTCAGTTCCTTTATGATTAACTCCATGTTATTTGAAAAGGAATAGAATCCAGGGAAACAGAAACAGATCATCTATGGTTATTGTCCGACAAGCTATCGGTCAACTGCTGCAAACAAACTAAAAAACCAAGATGGGGCAACAAGGAATTTTAAGCCCTCATAACGCATCTTGCCTACTATTTCCAAACTGGGGAAAACCCTTTGTGAAAATGAATGGCTTTAAGATGCCTGCTAAGTTGATCAACCTGACTGTCCAAACTAGCTGCTATACTATTTTCCTTGTCGCTTCCAGGCCTCTTGTTGCAGCTGCAACTACTTCCTTTTCCTTGTCTAGTTCCAGCCTCCACCTTAGAATCTTCCTTCAGGCACCTCTTCTTCTTAATGTTATCGTTGTTGTTGAAGGATTCCTCCCACCGTTCATTGCTACTACCGATTTTGCTACCTAGAGACAAGGCAACAATCTCACTTAAATGGTGCTTCCCCAGGCTTGTTCTACTACCACTTCTGCTGCTGCCAGTTGCCATTGCAGAATTGTTTTGTCCATGAGAGTTGGACTTCAGGTTCCCTCTCCTTGGTGCTGAACCACTAGGATTTTCCTGCACCAAGAAAGCACAAAGCAATGTTTTCAATGAGATGAAAGGAAGGGATTAAGCAAAATGGGGAGAAAAGGGATAATCTATGGTATTACTAACTGAATCAAAGTATCCAAGCTTTGGTGACGGCATTCTGAGGCCAGAAGCTTGCATGTTCTTTGGTGTTGCGCCTCCTCCTGTAAACCTTTTCATAGTCCTGGGAGCTGTGGAGCTTGGCCTTGGACTTTCACTTGCGAAACAAGGTTTAACCGGAGAAACGTGATGCCTCTGGTTGGTTGACCTCAAGGAGTGATCCGTTGAGGAGGAAAATCCACTAATAGAACTAGCAGGGGACACCTTGGGTGTCCATGAGAAACTCGAAGAAGAAAGGTGAGCTGAAGAAGAACTCAGTGATCCGTTTTTGCTTCCAGCCAGGAATTTCAAAGGAGTTCTCAAGGTAGGAACTGCAGCTGCCATGCGAGGCTCCACAGTTCTCCTGGAACTCTTTCCCGGAGGAGTTCTCATGATGACTTGTTCAGACGATCCATTTCTCGTAGTAGCTGGAAGAACTGAAGATGGAGATCTCAATGGTGTGGCTGATTTCACTGCATTCATCTTCCCTATATAAGAAACAGATTAGTCCACGGAGCGATCAATCCCAATAACAGTGAAGTTCCTTCAACCGTTTGTTTAAGCAGGTGATCATGTACCTTTACTTGCACCATGGCTGCCCATCGAGGAAGCTCTTTTACTCTGAGTTGAAAGTGTGGAATTCACTCCACGGCTGGACATCCTCCTAGGTGGCTTCCCTGATGAGGAACCACCATTTCCTTCTTGCATTCCCTTTCGCTTTGCCGACGAGGAACCTCCATTGTGGAATTGACCAACAGCAGCTTTGATGTCGCTGAAAAGGTCAAGCTCAAGGCTAGTAAGAGAGCTCCCCTCACTGTTCGCTGTGGAGCTGGATTCAATGGACCTCCAGGTCTCAGGTTCAGATTTCGCAACCGAGTTCGTGAACCCTTTGTTCACCATAGACAGTTCCTCCGCATCCAGAACTCCTGAACAGAAGAATCGCTGGACATTATCAGCACAATAATTACAAGAACCTCCCAAGGGTTTTGAAAATGATTCCGAGTTGAGGAGATGATGGTAACCTGCGCTGGTAAAGAAGGCGCTATCCCAGGCAAGACTTTGGCGAGAATTGTAGTGTGCAGCAGCAGTGGCAACAGATGATGGTTTCTTGTCCTTGGTGCGATCCATGGCGGCTCTAAGGTTGAAAGTCTCAAACAACTCGTCAATATCCATTATCCCTGAGAACGTATAGTATTGCATGATGAAGCAGCATCAAGGGTTAATGATTCCATGGAAAGTTGAAAAGAAAATCAATCTGTCAGATGGGGGAATTAAAAGGAAAGAAGCATGCCTGGACTGGTGAAGAAGGCGGTGTCCCAAGCCAAACTGTTGCGCAAATCGCAGGGAATGTGCTCATCACTAAAGTTGAAGTCTATTTTCTTCCTGCCCTCTGACCCTTCTGCCAAAACAAACATGTATGTACATCAAACACCAAAACAGCGCCAGGAACTCTTCCAAAAGGGAATCGGAAGAGGATCCTGAAAACCCAAATTTCCATTCGGATGCCTGATTCCTCTACATCCGATGTCAGATCACAAGAAAGTGTAGTGCGTTTAAAGTCGCAAAGAAAGAAAGAAAGAAAGAAAGAACGGGGAGCCTAGAATCCAAATGGAATGGCAAAAAAAAAAAGAACGAAACCATAATTCATCCATTCCATCCAAATTCTTGAAAGAAAGGGTGGGTTGAGAGAGAGAACTCGCCTGCAGAGAACTGGAATTCTGGGAATTCCATGGCGGACTGGGAACACCAGTAGCAGCGAGGGCAGTGAGAGTGAGAGTGGGTTGAGGGCTAGTTTGGAAGGAGAGTGGAGAGCAGAGCAAAGCAGATTAAGGAAGGAGAAGTGGGGATTCTGCTACGTTAATTGTGGGTAATCGTCAACATTCATTCACTCGCTCAATAAAAGGGAAGAGAATCCAAATTTTTGAAATCTTGAAAATTGACAGTTACGGTTATGTGATAAGCGACGAATTACTTCCATCCTAATTGGGGAGCGGGGGCGGAGGAGCGGCCCCGTCGATCTTTATCTTTCCGCCCACCACTTTTTTCTCTTTTCTTCTTCTCTCTCTCTCTCTCTCTCTCTCTCTTCTGGTTGGCGAGAATTTTCTTTTTTAAATAGGCCTCTGTAACTGTTAACCCCTCCCGCCATTCCCAACGGTCACACGCGCCTCTATCGCTGCCGTTTTCTTAAACATAATTTTTTTCCCCTGCTAATAAGTTGCTCTAATGCTCTTTGACAGACACCTGCTAAACTCAGCCACTAATACCTTTTTCTGGTTCATGACAAGAGGAGAGAATCAAGGGATTTTGAGATCCAAACTCAAATTCTCAACCACGTTTTGATTTTTGACCATGCACACTCTTAGTTCTGGATAACATCATTTTACACTTCACTGGGCACCATATCATAGTGGACAACAAGAGACCACCTATTGGCATGAATCAGCCACTGAAACATATAGATATATGATAAAATGAGCAGGCCAAACCATCTACAATTACAGCTATGGCAGCCTAGTGATATTTCTGCACAAAATTAGGTCATTCGTCGTAGCATCAGCGACATATATTGGGATCAGCAACGGAGGAGGCACATTAACACTCCCTTGCCAGCAAGCTCTTCGACAGCTCTCTCTCTCTCTCTCTCTCCTTGGTTGCAAGTGCATGTGCCGATTGTATCTGCAGCACAAATCAACATGTCAATTGACAACCATGAACAAGAGAACCAAGCAACAAGATGATTTACTGTTTCAAGATAAAGTTTAACTGCACTCCTAAAACTTCGAGGCATCAATCATTAGCTTACACGAAGGGCCCTTCCTATGGAAATTCTGACGCCTACAACATTTAATGGCTAGGAGTACGATCCATAGCAGCTCTATATAGCACGTACTAAAGAAGATTTCATTCATATTATTACCTGGATATTTGTTGCCTCGTCCAGTCTCTTCAATACTGGAGGAAAACAGTTTCATCTTCCTCGCCATGTGTCATAGGAAGTGGCTCGGATTTAAATGGCACAGATATGGTATAGTTGAGCTGGTAATTTACAAGTAACGACCCAAAAATGTTGAACTTTGAAGCACTACCATATGCAGTCTGTGCATCAGAACAGTGCCTGAAAACCACCCTGGCACGGTTGGTGTTTCTATCAACTTCCGTCTCGGATTCTTTGAGAGGTCCAAAACATTTGAACATCTTATTCAGTTTCATCTCGGAAGGTACGGAATCCACAACCGGGAAATGCATCACAAGCTCCGCTGGTGCCTTCTCATCCACATAGCCGATTGGTTTTGTATCTGGGGGCACATTGTTGTAGTCATTACCATCAGATATGTGTCGTTTGTTCCTGACAGTTGACCTCTGAGTCTGCTTATTATCAAGACTGACCGGTACAAAAAGATTCTCTCTTTTCCTACTCTTTCGAGTAGTAGGCGGTGGCTGCTCTTCTGACCCATTTTGAATAACCCTGTCGGTCCAATAAGTGTCATTCATGTCCACGAATTCAAATGTTTCAGTATCGCCCGCTGAATGAAACACCTTCCTCCTCTTACCAAGTTTATCATGCTGATCAACAACAACCACAGAGTTCCTGAACTCTGAGAAGAAGCTAAAAAAGACATCCAAGCAACCATCCCTTTGCAAGGGATCCCGTGCTGCTGATTGAAGTTGTGATAGCAACTCATCTACAGATGAATGAGTCTCCACTGGAGCCACCAATCTGTTGCTCTCGGTATCATCAGACTGCTCCAGTAGGGGGCTGTCATATACATCACTGCTTCCATCAAACTTCTGGCTGCTTGATTTCAGCATAGAGGGAGATCCAGTCATATGACTAGCAGCTCGACGGATGCATTCACCAATCTTAAAGGATGGCTTAGGAACAGAAGCTGATGTAGTATTTGAGATTTTTGCAAGAGATATAGTTTTCACCCCTTCCGACGGAACTGATTCATCACTAAAATGATTAGGACCCTTTCGTCTCTTTGCAGAAGATGGTGAAACCATTTTCCCATCTGCAGCTCCTACTTCATCCTCTACAGAATCCCACTTTTCCTTTTTGCTTGAATAGACACCATCCTTCAAGTTATGTTTGCGTTTATAATAATATGGCCTCTGGGCCTGTGAAATTTCCAAACTTTTCGAGTCGTCTTTACAGACAGAGCCTATATGATCATCAGATCCCTCACCACTGACGTGGACAGAAGAATCTGCATCCTCCGACAAGTCTCCGCAAAACTGAAATTCAGGCAGCGGGGAATAACCTTTCAACCGATAGAAGGAGAGCAACTGAGACTTCAAAATCACAAGATCCAATTGATCAGCCCCACCAGTCGGATATTGTGCAAGAGATTTCACATAATTAACTAACTTGACAGGTTCAAACAAATCTGCACTTCCAGACTTGCCCAAAAAATCGCCTCTTTTACAGGCTTCTTGCTGGATGCCAGAATTATCAAAGAGCTGAAACTTGATTCTGTCTGCATCTTCTTCTGGCACACAGGAGCAAGTCAAGCCCAATTCGACACGCCTGGAAAATTCTTCTAAAGCGCAACCGACAGCATTCTGGAATGATTCTGAATTACTCTGCTTCTCTACCTGCCTGAAATGTGATCTGAAATGCTTCAAAAGAGGTGCTTCATTCCATGCAAATGTCCGGTCTCCAAAATATGCAACCAAAAGCCTGTCCTTCTTCTGATACTTCAATGCTTGTTCAGAGGCATCTGAGGGGTCAAATATCTGCCCAGGCCACCAAGGATGGCTCCGAACTTTTCCCCAAACCAGATCAGATACATGAAATTCACCTTCATGGTCAGACGGTAGCTGATAACTAGCTTGGTGTGCACTTCCCAAGCTTCCACGGTGTAGACTAGCCCATTTCAATGATTTCTCATCCGTAGTATCAACGTTAGAGGCCAACACATTGCTCTGGATGGAAGCTGCTTCACAATTTATTTCCAACCCCACCCCTGCTGTCTCAGGATTTAGATTCTGATTGTCACCAGCAGGACATAGGGTTGCATCTAAATGGACAAAGGTATCCATTTCAGCAACATCATCTCCAGCGACTGCCCGAGTGGACCGGAAAGAAGATGCTGAATCTGGAGACTGATGACTGTTGCCATTTACCACACTATCTTTACCTGATTCAGCCTTCACTACTAGCTGGTCCGGAACTGTTATTCCCTGCTGTTTCTGCAGACGAGTTTGTTCAGCATCAGTAATTTGCTGGCCATTTGTCAGGACTGGCTCCACATGTGAGTGAGCCCAGAAATGATCAAAAGAGATAGAGTGGTATATTAACTGTTCTTTTCCAGAACTCAGGAGTACCTTATTCTCCAAAGGATATGCAGCTTCACCTCCAATAAATACATCAGTTGGCTGGGAGAAAGATGGTGGATCTGCAATTGCGTGATAGTGATGTTCAGTGCTCCCGTTTACCATCTCACCTGATGCTTGGAGTTCTTCCACTGAAAAGCAAACATTTTCATTATAAGCATCAGCATCAGCATCCATACCTTCAATATTAGCACAGGTAATTTCTTCATCAACTGATGCCATTTTCCCTTCAACAGGATCTTGTCCCTCTTCATCCATAGTTTCAGAGGTGACATTATCAATCTCATTTTCCACCATTTGAACCGTATCATTGGCAGCACTTGATAGCATCCCCTCCAAAGCAACACTTGTAGGGGCTTTTTCAAGAGAATCACTACCAGTTGCTTCTAATGGGGGAGTTGAACCTCCCGCACTTACCATAAACACCGGTGCCTCCTCCAGAACCTGGCTCTGCTGTCCTAAATCTTCCAAGACAGTAGATTCAGGTCGAGAGGCAGCTTCATTTTCATTATTAAATACTTCATCGCCCAGAAGAGCACTTTCATCTGGCTCTGAATCTTGAGCAGCATCTTCCTCGACTTCAACAGTTTTCATTGGATGCCCCTCAGACTCTTCAGCCAATTCGACTTTACCAGTAGCAGCAAAAAATATATTCTCAACCCCGGAAGTGCCCCCAAAGCCACTTCTCATATCTAGATCTTTGGGGTCATTCTCTAATGGTCCGACTTCCTGAGAGATCAGATCCTCCATGGGAACTACAGTGTCTTTCTTGGTTAAACCCCCCTCCATATCCTCGTCCTTCGAAACCTGAGGTTTCCCATCTACGAATTGGGTATCCTCATCCACTGAACCTGGCACAACCTGAGTTTCCCCGCCACTGGAATCATTAGGAACCTCGGTTTCCACATCCCTGTAAATATCCTCATCCATAGAACCTTGTATAACCCTAGATTCCCCGTCCCTGGAACCATCCAGGTCTTGGGTATCAGTATCATCTACAGCTACCATATCTGTATCCTCTACAATTCGGGTATCCTCATTCAGTGAACCCTGTGTTACCCGAGTTTCTCCATCACTGATGACAACGTTGACTTGGCCATCAAAAACTCTGGAACCATCCCTGTCTTCCTTACCAGGATCCTCTACAACTTGCATAACCTGATCCGCTGAACTTTGTATAGCCTGAGTTCCCCCATCCTCCGAAAAATCATTGTATTGAGAACCTCCATCCCTCGAAATTTCCAAAGGTGGGTTATCGCCATCGACTGAAACTTGTGCAAACAGAGGTTCCCTCACCTTGGTGCCATCAGTAACTTGTGTTCCCACATCCCTGGAACCATCCATGTTCTCATTATCAGAATCCCTTATGACATGGGAATCCTGATCCAGTGATCTTTGTACGGCCTGAGTTTCACCACAACTGGACAAATCATTTACTTGTGCATCCCCATCCACAGAATTATCCAAGAGTTGGGTATCCCCATCCACTGAAACCCGTGAAATTTGAACTTCCCCACCTTCGGAAGCATCCGCTGAACCCTGTACAACACAAGTTTCAGCATCATTGGAACCACCAGTAACTTTGGTTTCACCCTCTTCAGCTACATCTCCATCTGTGGACCTCTTATCTACAGAAGAAAAAATCTCACCACTAATCCTGACCTCGGTACTAGGGTTCTTATCAACTCCACCATCAGGTGAAGCCCTATCATCATCATCTTTGCCATCACTACAACTCACACCTCCATCCTTACCTCCAAGATCCTCAAATTTCAACTCTTCTCTTTGTTCTTCCTTGGAAGAGCCCTCAGCAACACCGGAGGACTGAACAGTTGAGTCCTGAATTTCCCCCACTGGAATATCATCAACTGCATCTTCCGCAGCTCTCTCCAAATCTACTTCCCGCCCATCAAACACAAGCACCACTTTCTTCTGTAAAGTCTCCCCAACCCCACCATCAGAATGGCGTACACCTAACCCTGAACCCCCAACTTCTTTATCTACTTCACTACAAGAACCGCCACCTTCCTCCACTGCCACCTTCTCAGCGGAAGTCTTCACGCTCTCACTCTCTCCCTCTCTGTTTCCCTCAACTTCCCCAGTAGCAAGCTCGGCAACCGGGGGTTTCTCACTACCACTAGCAACAGGCTCAGTGATTGTGACTGTAGATGAAGAACCCAAATCATTACTCAAGGAAACAGCCTTGTCCTCGCTCCCATCCATGGACACTGGGTCAATTTTCAAAACCTAAAAAATGGAACCAACTTTCAGCCAGGAAAAGCAAGAAGCGGAAAGTAAAGAAAAATTCACTGATAAAACCCTAAACAGCAGAAGCTAACTAATGTAGTTTGAGATATCAAAACTTACCAAGATAGTCGTGGAACAGAATCAAGAACACTGCTTTACAACGCCGTCGAGGAAGGGAAGAGTCATGGGTCCAAATTGAGTGACTGTATACCTTATTGCTGCTAGATCTTGCTTGCGGGAACCAGACGAACCAAACAAGGCTATGGAAGGAAGGCCTTTTTTCTTTCTTTTTTGTTCCGGATCCACCCCTGCCCTTTTGTGCTAGACTTGGGCAGCCCAAAGAAAAAAAGGGGGGAATTTTGGTGATTTTTTAATTTTTTAGGAGCGATCTGAAAGAAAAAAAATTAGTAGTGGAATGGATGTATTCTTGCATATTTAGAGCAACTTCAACAATGTAATATTTCTTGACTTTCAAGTGTGGTCTCTTTTACCACCCAAGAAATTCTATCAATTACTTCACTTATCAATTTCATACTAGCTACATCAATGTCATTCCAATGTAATTGCATTTCTGGGTCACACTTACATTTTAATATCATACAAATGGTTGAGAAAAGAAGAAAGAAAAACAAAAACAAACAAAGGACCCAATTACAACTAGCTTTGTACCCGGTCCGTTGGCCGGGTAAATTTTGTTTGAAATATGTTTTATGGAATATTTTTTCTCCTGCATTGTCTATTTTGTTCAGGCTATCATTGTCGTCTCTCATCCCGAATCATGTGTACCTTTGAGCTTGATCAGTTGGCCGAAAGTTATTTTTCTTTAAGGTAATTTAGTTTGTACCGCACGATAATATTTTAACACCCATGAAATTGTTGTGCATTATTATTATGATAGTAAAATATTAAACATTGATATAATTTAGTAACTCATTAGAATAAGAAATTTGTTTTGTGATGGTAGTATATACTTTATGACGGTAGAATCGAATGATATTGATATAGTTTAGCAACTGTCGAATATGAGAGTGACTTGTGAATATATGATTGTGATAATGTTTTTGAAAGAAAAAAAATTCAACTTATATCAAAATGGGTATCATTGAGTAGATCACATAAAATCTGATTTTTTGCGCAACAATATTTAAATTCGGAGTTGAAGCGGAAAAAATATGGATCGAATAAGAATAGTATGGTGATTGAAAAATAAGAGAGAGAGTGTGTGTTAAGTGGCACAATCTAATTGGAGTATAGAATAACTACAAAGAAAAATTATAATGAAAAGAAAAAAAGAAGTTACGAAAACATCTTATTGGTGGAAAGGGTGCTGATGTGGATGCGTAGGAGGACTGGATTTTTGAAACGGTGAAGGTTGTTATTGGAAAAGTCTTTATATATTTTACTAGATTAGGACCCGCCCGTTGGACGGATATATTTAGTAAATGATATATTTAACAATTGTCGAAGCAAATATAAAATTGTATTTGATATGATAAAAGAATTCAAATAATTCTATTCTAGAAACAAAACAAAAAAACATGCATTATAGAGTTTTGATTAAAAACTTATATCCTAACCGATTAATCCACGTAAAGATCAAAGTGAAAAACTAAACCTAAACCAAAGAACTAACTTATGATTAAAAGATTTATCAAACCAAACTGAAATTTGGATCTCCACCGTCAATTTTCTCTTTCTTTTCTACGCTTGCTAAATTGTTTCCTTCTTGCAATTTTTTTAATGGTTGATCTATTTTATTCAACTTTTACTTATGTAAATTCATTTATGAAAATATAAGATGGCGAGTAATAATTTTTTAATATAAAATAATTGAAGTGATTATAAACCGATAAGTGTTAGTCGTTACTTTAGATTGAGGTAAACCATATTCAAACACAGTTTGTGGAGATATAAAATAACTTTCTTATGAAACTGAACATACGTGCTTACATTCAAGGTTTAAAAATTAGATAATTTTTTTCTTGATTGGATAATTCACTACAGATAATATTTATCTAGATCTACCAACCGTTAGTCGGACCAATTACGTCTTATGTTAAAAAAAACTTATCCTTGTGCCATGCAATCTTCAAAAGAAAAATAATTTTTTTTCATAACATCCTACTATTAAATATTTTGTAGTCTCTTAAGTATATTCTCTATTCAGGTTTATGAGAAATTGATAGATTATAGACTCATTTCTCAATCATAATTGAAAATACTCAATGATTTTGATCATCGTCGTAAACTATATATATTTCTAAAGTTAATATTTTATTGAATGTGTGTTATATCTGTCTCGGATTAACTCTAAATCAATACTAATTGACCATTAACTTAGTATGTCATGAGATTTTTTTGTGAAAATGTTTGATTTGTGGATAAATTATGTTCATACCACTATTTGACGTATCAATCCAATAGGGAAAGAAAGTAGGTTACCAGCACTTACCACAATAAAAAAATCCAACGGGGAAAGAAGTGTCCTTTTTCTAAACATATTCTATTAATAATTAAAATGAATTAAGTGTCCTCCTTAAAAACATCAACCTAATCTCTACATGGTGGCGGAATTTTTTTTCAATTATTTGTTAATATCCACAAAGTCTTTTATTATTATATTTTGGATAATTGAATGACAAAACTACCCTTCCTACAATCACTCAGAAGGCTAGAAATTCTGAATGAAAGTGGTTTTGGAAGAGAACCTCCATATAGTAATGGGAGGATTGCATGTCAGATTTACATGATGTGCAAAATTTCACTACTTGAAAGTGGTCTTGTATCAATGTCATCCACTTTTTCAATTGCACATGGCTGCCACCTCCGCTTGCAACTCCCTCCATTTGCACCATTGTCCATTGGAGATGCTCTTACCAGAGATTGGTTATTTATAATTGTGTTTTGCCTGTTTTTATGTTTTAACTTTTCCCAGTGCAATCTTAATTACTTCCAACCCCTTGGCTGCAAGATATGAAGATGCAGAAGATCCGATCAAGGACTGAATTCTCACATTTTGATACATAATTGAGTGTCTACTAAGGTCGTAAGGAATAAAAAAGAACGATGCCAACTAGTGTCCCAGTTAGTCTTTGAAGATTTAGTTTCATAAGTAAAAAAATAACCCCGATTTTTTTTTTTAACTTTTCATCACACCATACTTTTTAAGAAACAAAAACTATGAGAAAACGTCCACATCAAATGTTCTCGTTCTATTGTTAGTATTTTCACTTTCATTATCAATACTATTCGACCTTAAAGGCACGATTCAAGTTACAAACATGATATGATCAAACCTCAAATTTGGACATTCTATAGTCGTCCAACCCATGTTTGGATAAGTGGATTGGTCGCTCAAACGACCAATTCAATCCGCCAGTTGTGGCCCAACTTTTCCTTTTATGTAAAAAGACCGCATTGCTCGAATTCAAACACATGTCTCTCATGCGAGAGAGAGCATTATGACCTGTGTTGCTACAATGGAGTTGATAACTTGATATATTTTCTTGAATTAAAACGTATAAAGATGTTTAGTTCATGATGCCATAATTTTTATATTTTATTATCTGTCGGGATTTGATAGCTAATTTAATATTATTTCTATTATATAGAAAGAGAATAGTCGTCGATTTGGAGCTCTAAAAAAATATACTGGCTGTATGTTTATCTGAGAACGAGAGTGCATTTAGTTGTATTTAAGCCGATATGGCAAGGGGACAACAATGGAGTTATAGTCAATTGACATGGAGGCATTGTGAGCCCTAGAAATTGGAAACTTGGAGAGATAGAAAAAATTGATAGGGAATAAGCACACAGTAGCTATGATGCTATTAAGATTATTCACCATGCTCTGTGATTTACCATACAAGTTGAACTTGTACAATAAATGCAAATTTACAAGTTTAGTTCGTACCACAAAAGAATGTCTTCGATTTTTTTTTACAATGATGTGTCTTCGAAAATTTATAAGTACAAATTGAATCCGTACTATAATGTCAATAGTACAAAAGGGGCATTGCTATAATGTCAATATATACGAGTTGTTCAGAATGTGGTGGATGTTCTCATCCCCACATTATCACCAGGCCAACCTCTTGTGATAAAAAACATATAATTTTTTTTACCAGATGTTGGCCCCAAGATTCGGAATTAGAGTGCGACAAATGTTCTCATCTCCACATTACCACCAGGCCAACCCTTAGAATTGACTAAAATTGTACCATAACATTAAAATACAAGTTTGTACTTTTTAATAGCATTGTCATGTCCCCCTTACTACTATACTATCCTTATCAAATGTTGTAGAAAACATCCCGTCGGAAGGCTTTAGACCCCTTATGGATCATGTTAGACTGTGAGTGATGCATGATGCATTTCAGTAGTGGAAATATGCAGAGTGTACGGCTTTTCAGCTTAGTGTGGAAATAGCCATTGATACATATATCCACATCGTTGAATTGATGTCTATCCCCATTCAAAGGAGGAGCTGCTAGCAGTCAAGAATACCAGTTTCTGAAATAAACTACACAAGCCCATATCCTGAAGAATTTAACAACAAACAATTGAGGCCATGTTCCTATACCTATCGCCCGCCCCCCCTGTTTTGCTCATGATGAGCAGAGCACTTCTCTTCCGGTCTCTCCACCAACCTGGGGTTTTTCGCTTTGATTGTCTGAGATTACAATTATGATGTCGATATATAGCAGCTGGCCCAGTGGAATTGTTGGACATAGGGATGGCAATGGGTCGGGTCGGGGACGGATAGTGCATATCCGTTACCCTACCCAAAGTAGTTCGGGTTTTACCCATACTCATACCCACATGTGAAACGGGTAGAAACTTAAAACCATGCCCATACCCATTCGGGTTTCGGGTATCCACGGTTATCCATGGATAATGATTTCTCTTCATAACTCCAACCAATATGTTAACATTCACACGTATTTTCACATTACGTAAGAGGAAAAGTATGCCAATAATTCACTAGAATAAAGAAAATTAATTAAAACAACACAATTTCATGAAAATATTATATTTATATGCTAAATATAAAATATGTTACAGAAAAATAATGATTATTTCTAGACAAAATACATATGTATATGTATAATCGGGCGGGTTCGGGTTGGATAGTGAGAAACTCATGCCCACCTATTACCCGCAATATTCGGGTTCGGGTTTTACCTGTACCCACTAAATGTCCTTCGAATTCGGGTTTTACCCTACCCGATTACGCCAGATTCGGACGAATATCCACGGTTACGGATATTTTTGCCATTCCTAGTTGTACCGTACAATATTCCATTCCATGTGTAGAAAAATATGTCAAAGGCCTTTGTTTTCTGTCTGGCAAGACATGGCATGGAACGAAGGAGGGAGCTAGGGAAATGAGGAACATGCAGGCATCAAACCATAGCACGATGCCCCATGTGATTTGGACTGACATCTTCTACCACCTCTTCACAACACTAACTACTAATAATAATAATACCGCCCACTACCACCATCTCACCTAGCTAGCTTATAAAATAACAACCATTAATAATGTGATTCAGAGCTCAAGCTGATCATCATCAGATGTTGGAAAGTGGAGGAGGAAATCAAAGAATCATCTTGGTTATGAATTTCATCCATTGAACCTGCTGCCGCTGGTTAAAATTAAAATTAATTAAATAATAGGGTCTTACACTTAACTTAATGACAGTAGTAATGATAATAGAGCAACGAAAAGAAAGCAACATCTTGGTTTTGTTTTTTTGATTAATTATAGAGTTAATAAAAATGAGAAGGGAAAAAAAAAATAAAAGATGGAATGGGCCGCGACAGATCCAGATAAATAATGTTGATTCTGCAGCAGCAGCAAGCCCATGAGCCCAACAACCAGCCCAGCAGCAAGCAGCTTGACGAGATCCACCTTTTCCTTCCTCCGGAAATAATTTGGTTATTTGCTTTCTTCTTTTTCCCCTTTTTCTCTGATTGGATTGCCTTTTGCGTTGTTAAAAACAGTGTTGAGGACCGGCCTGGACTGGCTTCAACAACCAACCTTCTTAAAGCTGGCAACTGCTCCAACCGTCCCACCACCTATTCCACAGCCAAGCAAACTGTCCTTTGTAATATCAGTTTAATTAATCCCTCAATCGGCCCACATTATTAACTAATAATACTTTTACCAAACCACCTTAAATCTTTTACCCTTTCCAAACAGTAACAAGTAAACAATTAGCGAATAACCGACAAATCCGTAAACCGTGTTTAATCAATTGATTAATGACCTAACTGGGTGGGTGGTTTGAAGGAAAAAGTGGGGCGAGTAAAAGAAAGAACTGGGTCAAAGCATCTGACCATCTGCCCAATTGGGGAGGCCCATGTGGGCCGGGCCATCTCTCCACTAATTGGCCAGCTGGGGTGAAAGAGAGTGGAGCCCACGATTACAACCCAGCCTCAATAACAACCAGGGAGGGCACGTGACACGATGATTCTTTCTTGACCGAGGTTGGACCAAAATAAAATAAAATATATTTTTTGAAACGGATAAAGAAAAAAAACCCTAAAACCAGACAAACAAAACCAGAGGGGAAAAGAGCTCTGTTGGTTGGTTGGAATTGCATGTTCCCATGTGATTGATCAACCAAGTAAGTACCATACGGATGAGAACGGAGGATTCTTAATCACGGAGATCAGAGAGCCAGGAGAGGGATCATGCATGTGATTAACTGCTTAACTGCAGGTTTAATTAACAACAACTCTAATTATAGTTGTATACATAAATAAACAATATAATAATCAATTACCGGAGGTAGGAGGAGCGGCCACCATGGACGGCTGTTTCGAGATGATGGTCGGAATGGGCCCCGCAGCCAATGTCGCCGCCGCCGAGTACATTGGCAGCCCCATCGCCGCCGATTGGTGGTGTCCTCCGTAGTACTGGTACACCGGGTAGTATGGCATCACCGCCGCTGCCTGCCCGGTTCCCGGGTACACCTGAGGGTGACCGTACTGCCCACCGCCGCCGCTCATGTACGCGCCGCCGCCGTAGCTCAATTTCTACACATATTAACCCTAATCACAACTCCTCTCCATAATCCGATTATCAATATTCTGGATTACGTTGGCAGCCCATAAATACCTGATTGTAGCCCATGTCGGTTGCAATGTAGGTCGGAGCGTACCTGATTATTAAAACAAAAAAAACATGTATTAATAGTTTGATCAAAGAAAAAGATAAGGATCGGATCCGGGTCGGGATCAAAGGCTTTACCCGTACCCGTAGAAAGGGACGGCGTGATGGTTGTGGTGAGAGAAAGTTGTCGCGGATGCCGCAGCTGGATAGTACCACTGGACTTGATGATGATTGGCTGACGTGGACCTCACCCCAACGTTGGATCCTTCATTGATCATCACCAATGGAAAAGTTAGAAAAGAAAAGTGTGAGACCGTTTTAATTTCTTAACGGCTGGATTAGCTAGTAAGTAATAATCACTCTGCCAGCTAGAAAGATAATTAAATTAATCCAGCGTAATTAGTAACGGTTATTACCCTGTTGATTATGATGGTGGTGGTGGTGGGGATGATGTGGCAGCGGCTGATGATGATGCGGAATCGGCGGCAGAAGGGGCGGAGTGGTGGAGGCTGGCGGCGGACCGCCAGCGGACCTCGGCTGGCGGCGAGCACCGAGGGAGGCGAGGTTGCAGTTGGCGCGGCGGCCGTTGATGATGGGAGTCGCGTCCTCGCAGGCCTTCTTCGCAGCTTCAGCTTCCTTGAAAGTCACCTGTTAGTGATTTAATTGAATTAGATGAAGAATTAATTGGGGGGAAATTGGAATTGAAATTGGGGGAAAAAAGGGTGAGGGAGGGGGGGATTACGAAGCCGTAGCCCTTGGATCTGCCGGTGAGCTTGTCGGAGATGATGACGGCCTCGAGGATCTCGCCGTACTTGTCGAAGTGGTCGCGCATCGCGTCCTTCGGAGTCTCCCATGCGAGTCCTCCAACGAAGACTTTGGTCAGCGTGGTGTCGCCGAACTGCTGACCGGCGCCCCCGCCGTTATGACTGGTGACACTGCTGTTGCTGCTGGTCGTCATGTGATCTTGAAATTGCTCCGGCGGGCGGTGGGGGTGGAGAGGTTTGGACGGAGGAGAGCGGAAGGGGGATTGTAATTTATAAAGTCAGGAGGAAAGTGAATAATTAGGAAAGGGAGGCTGGCTGAGAACAACGCAGACAACACAAAGCCAGTGAGGCGGACAGGTCATTCTTTTATATTATTTATTATCAAACACTAGTTAATTATTATTTAAAAAAGTCTATTTATACAAAAATAGAAAAAAGGAAAAAGACTTAGTAGGGTGGGTTTTGATTAGGGTGAGTGTTAAAGGGGTTGGGGGTAATATGATTATTGATTATATGGATCTCATCAACGTGATCATCTCTAGTCGTGTATCTATTAAGAACAAGATCAGTGCAGAACAAGGCTGCTTTTTTTCTTTCTTTTTTTCTTATCCTTTTCCTCAATCTTTTAAGGATTTAATTGACTTTTTTTCCAGTTCAACGAAGTATGGACAAGAATGTATATCAGAAATCGATCGCTAGAAGATTTACATAATTCATTCCAAATTGTATCATATGTATAGTGACAGTGCATGCAATACGGAAAAAAATAAAATAAATAAAAGAATAAATGTGTTTGGGTGGAAAGTTTTGGCGTGTTCAATTTGTTAAGATGAAGAGATGAACGGTGATATTATTAAAGATGCGCACCTTTCTAAATAGTTGTTGAAGAATAGTGTTTGATGAATTTACCGTGAACTACTAATACTTCCGAAAATTCTTAAAGGAAATCCAACAAACAAATACTAATACTTCCAAATCCATGACCAATAAATTCATTTTTCAAACACAAGACCCCATACCAATTAACAAGTTTTAAATGGATTTTTTCGTCCTCCATTTGGTGTAGTAAATTTATATGTGCGCCCACAACAACATATATATCGTTAACGATCGAGAAATAGTTTATATCTGGATTATGGTATGTTTTACATGTTGTTGAATGAGAGTTGTGAAAGAAGAGGAAGCACATCTTGAAATTCGAATATGCAATCTGAATTGTGCGAAAATTTATGGTTACACTTAGACAAAGTTCAACGATTTGAGATAACACATTTATAAATAATGTTGTATCATGTATGAGTATTTCATGCGGTCAAGTGTTAGGCAACTTAATTACGTATTAGATAACCAATGCCTGAATCCTGCTTCCTTCCACTTAGAAGGCGATGAAGTTAAGTATTTAAATGGAAGAAGGAATCAGAACTGGACGACCAGTAAGTACTGAATTCATGGGGGTTTTGTTTTGGAGCTATGGGAGTTGTAGGCAGGTTGATCTACTGTGACTTTTTCCGTCCGAAAGGATTAAGCCAAAGCAAATTGACACACAAAATATATAATTATTATAAATTAATTATCATAAACGGTGTGGCATGTGGCCACATATAGTTAATCAAGCTATATATAGTTTGGAAACTATAAATTAAAGCATTTACTAAAGCACAAAACGAAAAACTAGGGCAAAAAAAGACAGAAGGAGAAACACAAACGTACATGCAGAAATGTGATGCTTTTCTAACCGGTAGATCGTCCTGTTCTGTCTGTTACAATCGACGCGTGATGCCGGCGGCCGCAGTTATCGCTGTCTTTTTGCCGGCGGGAACTCTTCCTCCTTATTTTGTATGTGTTCACTTCTATACTCCAATTCGTCTTCGCTCTTGTCTCCCTCTCTCCCAACTTCGTCTTTTGCTAAAGGTCAATGATATTCCTTAGTCAAGCGCTTGCTGCATCATATATATGTACATTTCTACAAGTAACCTAGCAACTCATTACAATCCATCTATGGTGATGTGAGATTTAAACATCATAACTCATCCCAATGAAGTGTTGAAGGAGGTACAAATTTCTTCGAGTATTTACAACTAAAACATTTTTTTTATGCTGTATTCAAATGGAAGGGAAAAAACCCCCGCAGAGTTTACAAAGAAGAGGGTTCAGAAGAACTGAACCGAAGAAAGAAAGAAAAGCAGAAAAAAGAAAGAAAAAACATAGCAAACAACAAAAAAAGAATCCAGTCGAAGACGCAAGCAGAGTGAGCAAGAGTGCACCTGTAGCCTGTAGGTGAAGAAAAGAAAAAGAGAAAAGAAGAAAATTGCTAGGCAGATCAGGCTGCCCCTGCAACTAAAACATGATTTGGAAGTAATGCACGGTAGATCACAGAGAAGAAAGTAATTGGTTCACTAGGATTAAAAAGTAAAAGGAAATCAATTCAAATTATGAAATTATGTTGAAAAGAATAAATAGAATTCACCACCGAACCATCGTGTCCTTGATGCTTTCGAAGTTGTGAAGGGGTGTATGGATGCCATTGAAGCTGAAAACTGAAAAGGCACAATTAACTAATTAATTTTAGAAAAATAAAAGAGGGAAATAGAAGACTAGAAGTACTAACTTATTCAGTTATTCCTACTCAATCTATAATAATAATAATAATAATAATAATTAATATTATTATTATTATTATTATTATTAATTTAAACCAGAGAAGACATAAAATTATAAATGGTGGGCTAAAATCCACTTAACCAATTAACTAACGTGTAACCCCTTACTTATGTAACTATGTTGCCAACCCTTCACATGGTGGTAACCTCCTCAACGTCCAACATGATATACAGTTACTTTCTTCACTCTGTCTACACATGATCTTTAGATGACGCCGCCACAGAAAGAACGTAAAATTCAGCAAAATAAACCATCTCACAAAAATGTATCTTGTTCTTTCTATCATGTATCTCTTTAGTTTATTTGGAATAGTTATAGTCATGGACGTCACAGTTGCAGAGCTTTCAAAGAATCATCATGTGTAGAAATAGAGTGATTATAAAACAAACAAAAAAAAAAACAAATTATTTTTACCAGTAGCAGCAACTTAATTAAGATTCACTAAAATCAAGCACCCTCTTTCAACATTGTTCAAGATCGAGAAATTCTAATTTTGTGTAACAATTTACTTTCTCAAAATCATAGCCGGAGAACACCAAGTTATAATCACGTACTTGTACAGGTGTATTATGAGACCCCCGAAATGAGATGGAAGGCCATACACAAAAACCATAAAAGCATGCAAATAAAGTAGTGTGTGCAAATTGCAGATAGCCACTGTACTGTCTTCATACTTACTGTCTGGAATTATATATATATTAATTAACGTGGCCAGCTATATGGCAAGAGCATATGGAAGAGGGTGGAAGAGAGAGAGAGAGAGAGGGAAGGGAAATGGTTAAAAAAATTTCTGAAAAAGGGAGCCAATGATTCATCCTCCCATATGCACCCATTCTTCTTCTGCCTCTGGACCAACAGATTCTTACATGGGAAATCCACGCGGAGAGGGAAGATCGATCGATCGATCGATCTGTTTACGCTACAACTAATTGCATATTGATGAAAACTAATTAATCAAGCACTTCTTTATTTTTTACTTGAGAACTTATTAGTTCTGATGATCTGCTTACATTTCATGTGTTCTCACTTAGTGGATAGTGATTTCCATCCAATACAATGAGATGGCAAAATATGAAATCAGAGAAATCGAACGGTGAAGCCCTAGCAGAACCAACAAAAAGCTTGCATATGCGAACAGCTCGACTCATTTATCGCCCCGCCCCACATCCAAAAAGGTCACCATTTTCGAGCTTTGGTACTCTCAGTCTCTCTTGCTGGCTGCTGCTGCCTGAAACTCCTGACTCCATGTTAGCTGATGACCAATTCGATAAGAATCCATAATTTAGTGACCAATATATATATTTCCATTTATTAGAAAGAATAGAATAGTTGATAGAAAATTGAGTAGTGGGGATAGTGGAGGGATGGCCAGGTGGGAATGAGAGGACTGGGGAACAAGGGGTCCTCTCCTCTTTCTTCTGTTTCTTCGATGGAGCCGTGAGCTGGATTTTGCAGAACACACACACTCTCTCTGTCTCAGTTGGAAAAAAAAACCCTACAACTCGCTAGCTCACTCACTCAATCACTCACCCCAACTCGGACATTCCATCCCTGTCTTTTCACATGCTCATTGATTATCATGACACCCTATAATATAGGACTAAAACAAATTACCTACATCTTAGTTCTTATACCTTAATTATGTACCCATCCCGTACAATATACATTGTTTTAAACCCTAAACACTAAATTTTAGAGGTGTCAAGTCCGGTTCTGGGAAGGACCAAATAAAACCATGAGAACCATGATCCAACTATAAAATTGACGAGACCAAGAATCTGACCACATTATATTCACTTCAATGTGGTCCTGTCCGAAACAAACCATTGTGCACCCCTACGGCCCTACTATATTCTTTTAACTCTGAACCTTAAACCTAAATTCTTGAAACCTATACACCCATAACTACAAGTAAATTTTTTAAAATAGTTTTCGTCTACATTTATACTTTTACTTATGACTAATCTCACCAAGATCGGTAACCCTAATTTTTCCCGTTCGTTTTCTAACAAAATCACATTTCATTGTGGTTAGAGAAAAGATTTCCTTTCTTACCTCTCTTTCCGACTACCAGAGCCACGTGACTTCCCTAAACCAGACAAGTGAAAATGTTCATATTCCATGGCTTCCTCCATACCTAAGTTACAAGCTAAGGGAGAAGAACATATGCGTGATTGTAAGTAGTAGTGGTGGTGGTGGGGATGGGATTTTACAGCTATAGCTAGCTGTGTGGGTCGTGCAGTGCAGACAGCAAATGATGATGGCCACGTCGTGCAAAGATTAGGACTATCTCCAATTGTCCATCGCACTTTGTACTGCTTAAACACAAAATTCAGGCCTGATTACTGATTGTGGCACTCTACTCCTATTGTTTGATCCTTTTCCACACCTCACATTGACATCATCGTGTCCCACGTGGCATGAGACAGGTGGCATCATCAGGGTCACGTATCAATCATGCATGCTTTTGTACATATATAAGTACATACAGCTCGCAGTGAATTTCCTTGTTCCAGTCATCTTGTTGGCCGATAATAATGATGTTAGATCCCCTCTCGCTGTCTCGCACATTCAGTAGCTTGCTTGCTGTCCAAACTTGGTTTAAGTCTTAAGATAGTAAATGGTGGGGTGGATGCGTTTAAATCCAGACTTTTGTAACCACCAACCTCCTCTGATCTGATTTGGTCATCCTCCCAACCAAACCGAAAATGGACCACCGATTTAAGCCACGTCAGCCTTTTCATTACGGTACAGTTTTCACTGCAACCCTTCAACCCACTCCCCGCCGCATTCCAACTGAAATCTCTCGACAACATTAACGACCCTTGGAAACCGGTGCCTCAACAAACATTCCCAAAATCCAGCGCCGCCTTCTGCACCCGTACTGTATTCCTACAGCTGCTACCAGTTACTATAGACGTACTAACAGTCAAGTCAAGTCAAGTCAACAATCTACCTACCTATTCGCCACAAACAAACAAACAAGCTTCGCCAGTCCAGCCCACGGACATAATTATCCATACCACTTACCAGGCAACTCGTTACCATTACCAAGGCTCTACCTCGACAAGAAATGCTAAGGCCTAAATCCAGACAAGATGTGCCCCCCAAGTTACAAGAGATGCTTTCTTTCTTTTCCAAAGTTTCCATAATTTATCCAACTCCCAATGCCACTCAGTAAGCCTTTCCCTCTGTCACAAAGATTCTACTAACTAAACATCTTTCCAGAAAGAGGATACTGATCAATGCATTCGAATTAATCAACTCAAACTTCACAACCGTCTACAGATTTCTTCAACTGTTTAGATCCATATGTGGGAACAACAACGAAATTTACAGACACTAATCTCTCACTATCATCAAACCTTGTTCTCTTCTCAACAATAATACTCCCCAACACTAACATTCAAAACCATTCGTATCGACACATTGGTTCCAATCACACCAAAAGGAAACTATAAAGACATTGATATAAGGTGTCCCACAACCAAACCGTTTTACCAGCCTAGGATACTTTGCATTGGTAAATATGATACACTGCTCAACTCCCTACTCATTGCCTTGCATCGAAGGAACTATCATATGCTGTCCTTGTCCCTGCAACACCATCAACAGAGCAACAAAAGGTTAAAATAACAAACAAACATGCTCAAGAGAAATCAGATAGAGCGCCACCATATGATGGATACATAAGATGAACAAGAAAACATGTACAGGAGATGCAATGAAATGAAATCCTAAACATCGACAATTATACCATTAACGAGCCCAATATGACACATGATTTCTAACTAGGTCTACAGTGAAAGCAATGCCTGTTAACAGGTTGGAGAAAATGAGCATACATTGAGCAAATCCGACCAAATAAAAAAACAGCCCAAGAGTACTAGACAATACTACATAGATTGAGCGGAGATAAGAGGGAGTCATCTGGAAGACAGCAATATTACACAGCTTAATATCCCTAAAATGTCATTTTTCAAAGGAGGCAGTCCCAAGAGTGAAGGAGAGTTTGAGCCTACAATTGGGGTAAAGAGGGGAGAGTGGAAAGGGGAATGGAGAGAGAAAGAGAGATAGACATACCTGCGAACTTATGTAGTTCATTGCACCCTGTATAGCATACTGTCATATTCAGGCACCACGACCGCAAAACAGGAAAGAAACAAGTCATATAGAGTTGCACTCACTGAGCTAGAAGAGTAAAACTTCCAAAACATAACCATTTGAAGCAAAACCCCAGAAAATTCAAAGTTACCTGTGCATTTTGAGCAGACATGCCACCAATTGGTTCCCTTTTGGCAGATCCTTCGCCCCTAGATGAAGACCCTTTGGCATCTCCCTGCCATTATATTTGTTTAAGATTTAAAACCAATATAGAAGGATATAGATTTGAATAGATGATTGTGTAATTTTAATACAGAGAGGGTGTCAAATTACCTCCAACTATGTCACCACAATCACAGCAGAACAAATTAAACCAAGAAAAAACATAGGAAAAAAAGATTGTCAGGCCCCATATCACCAAAACTGTGAAACCTTGACGATAAATAAAAAGGAAGCGGAAAGGAGTTAAATGAATGATCAGTTACCTCTCTGTACCTATTAAGGTACGCCTTGAGTGGCTCAATATAATCCTCAAAGCCTAAAGTTGCCATTGCCCATAACAAATCATCCCCATTGATTGTCTTTCGCTTCTCCTTTTGACATTTATCACTCGCCCTTCAAAGAAAAGAACAAAAGAGTCAAACCAGTTGCTCAATCACTGAAAGCCCCCCACAAATATAAGTACCCGGGCAGTCCAGATTAACATCCAGAAAGTGAAGTAAAATCTATATACGTAGAAACCTATTATATATCCCTGCATTTCACAAATGGAAACCTTATGTGAATAACTCAGGCAACGGAACATAAAGAATGCAATAATTTCCAAAGAGAAAAAGTAATCAACGATACCACAAAACATAAGAAATGAACCCCGAGAAAATACAGCCCCCATAGTTACATACAGGACAATGCCCAGAATAGAACATTGAAACACAAGAATGTAGCCGTTTCAAACAGTTTAGTCACCATCAGGAAACCAAAACAAAACTCAGTCAGTCCACACACACCACAAAGTTCACCTAACCAGAAGCAACCATCTATTAGAGAAAAGAAAACGAAAGGCCAACCCCTACACATCAGTCAATCACACAAAACCAGATAAGAACATCAAACTTACTCGCTAGTAATGAAGCTGATAAACTCGGAGACACATTCCTGGACAGTATCCTTGGCGTCCTTAGCGATTTTGCCGTTGGCGGGCAATGCCTTCTTCATGATCCTGCTAATGTTGGCGATAGGGAGGTACCTGTCCTGCTCCCTAACTCCAGAGTGAGGGCTCTGCTCACCCCCACTCTCATGACTCCCTCCTGCCGGGCTACCTGGATTATCTGCCATCCCGTAGCACGCCGCCTAAAATCACACACACACACACACCAGAAAGATTTCAGTGCTGCCGCAAACCAAAAATAATAACAACATATCGCCATAAGAGCAGCTCCAGCAAAATCCCATCCAGAACTCTCATCCCTAGGAACCTCAGCCGGAATCGTGAAATTTCGCCCCCACTTTCTCGTACATCAAAACCCTACCGTTTAGCTGAAGAACGGGAAAAAAATAGGAAATCGTCAAAACAATCTATCTGCCGACTGCCGCAAAACTTGACCTCTTCAACTCACAACCTCTTCAATTCACACTAAACCGAAAGTCCGAAACCAGCATACACATACCACATACTTGAACAAATGATAAAAGGGGGAAAAAGGGCAGACCTAAATGGCTAGCAAACGCCAGCTCAAGGCATGATCCAAGCAAAATCGGACGCACGGGCCGAGAGGAGAACAAAATAGAGAAATGGAGGAAATGAAGGAACTAGAAAGAGAGGCGAAATCGGAACCCTAGGGTTTAGCAAGAAGAGGGAGAGAAGGAGAGCTGGTGGGGAAGAAGAAGCATACCTGAAGAGCGAGAGAGGGAAGGAAATTTTGTATTTGGGCGCGCAGGGAGAGAGGGAAGGAGGATGATTGGTTGGAATGATTGTTATTTTTGGTGGTTTAATCTCAGACGGAGAAACGCCGCAGATCTGACGATGGAGAACACAAGGCGGCGATCCAACCCCCCAGAGAGAGTTTTTTGCTTTTTTCCCCCTCGCTCTGATGAAGCGACAGAGGGAGAGAGAGAGAGAAGCGGAGCTAAAACGATTATTGGATTTCGATTGCGGTTTGGTTTCTCTCTCTATCAATCAACTAACCGTTGGTTCCTTCCTCTTTTCCGCTCCCCCTCCTCGTTTTATATATGCTGTCCAGTGGGCCCCGTTCTTCTGGGCCGTGTTTCTTTTTTTTTTTTTTAACATAGACAAAACCATACAAAAGTCCGGATACAAAAGTCAGAGAACAGCGTCAATCCACGGGCGAAAGTCGACAACTCGTCGAACTTTCGATGAGAGAGCGTTTTTTGCCACAAAATGGACTGCTCTATTAACTCGAAGAGTAACATGGGTGCAAGAACAATGATCAAAAGCAAGTGCCAGTCTGCGAATGTCTTCAAGAAGCATCCCACCCAACACATGCTCGGAACCTCCCACCAACAGCCGACGAATGACCATAATAGAATGACCATGGCAATCAACAAAGAGAAAGCGGTGGGATAAGCACTAGTCTAATCCATCACGTAAAGCCAACAAACTAGCAAGGAAAGAGTCGTGGATACCATCATAGAACTTACCCATGGCGAACAGCAGATTAGAGGACTGATCATGGCCCACAAACCCAACACCAGCACCCTGGCCATGACGCGCCCAGCCAGTAAAACCCACAAAGATTGTCGTCGGTGTAGGCACTGCTGTCGGTGGCAACACAGAATTAATGCTTCCTGTGAGGGGGACGAGGCCCTAGGACTGACCGAGGATGAGCAGAAGAAGACACAGAACTATCAGCGGAAGTATGCCATTCCTCCACCTGTGCAACAAATTGCCGATGTAATGCGCCCGGAAGGTATTGAATCCCACCGTGAACAGCCCAGCACCTGCCCTTCCATATCCGCCAGAACAAGAAAACAACATCTGCCACCTGCAATTTGGATAGGCCCAGAGAAAAGAATAGGCGTTTCCAAATAATATCAAGGTTATTATGAGCCAAAAGAAGGCGAAGACCGTCGAGCCCAGCAAGCCGCCACACTCCTGTCGCAACACGGCAGTAGAAGAAGCAGTGCTGGAAAGTTTCCTCCCCGTCCGAGCAGACAGGACAAGTTGTAGAAGTCACCAAATGCTTATCGAGTAACACCGTCAAAATCGGCAGGAAGCCACGAGCAAAGCGCCAGGCAAAATTCCGCAGCTTAGGCGGCACCGGCAAGCTCCAAAGGTATTTCCAAAACCTGCAATCAAACGGTAACGCAGGGGGAGGAACGCGGGCAAGAAGCTCATTAGTGAGTACCTGATAACCTGATTTAACAGTGTATTCCCCAGACGAAGAATAATGCCACACCAAGCGATCCTCTGACGGAACTAGGGCGAGTGGAATGCCCAAGATGATCTGTACGGTTGATGATGGAAATAACCGTGCCAAGAGGCTCCGGTCCCAGCAGCGGCGGTCAGACTCAATCAGATCAGCAACTCGTAGGCCAGCAATGTTGACCCCCGGAAGAGGGAGAGGAGAAGAAGGGGGAGAAGTAGGTAGCCACTTATCATCCAGAACCCGAACGGAGCTGCCTGAACCGATCTGCCAGCGAAGCCCTCGAAGAAGGAGCTCACGTCCTTCAAGAACACCCTGCCATGCCCAAGACGGTCGAGATCCGGCTTTCGCCTCCAAGAAAGAATAATGGGGATGGTACCTTGCTTTATAAATCCGTGCTAAACAACTGGTAGGATTCCGGAGAACTCGCCAAGCCTGTTTAGCAAGTAAAGCAACATTGAATCTATCAAAATCCCGAAATCCTAGGCCCCCATGAAACTTACTCTGACACGCCGCCGACCAGGAAAGCCATCGGATCCCAGACTCCCTATCCTGGCCCGCCCACCAGTAGCGCGCGAGAAGACTATTGCACCGGCGACAGGTCCAGGAGGGGAGTCGAAAGGAAGACATTGCATAAACGGGTCCAGCAGAGCCCACCGCCTTGATGACGACCTCTTTCCCAGCGAAGGATAATCCTTTCGACTTCCAACTCCGAATGCGAGTTGCCAGAGCCTCCTCTACAAAGTGAAAAGTTTGAGTCTTGGAACGTTGAACCTGGGATGGAAGCCCAAGATACTTGTCACCGGGAGCCATTGAAGATACCCCTAAGAAAGAGGTGATGGCCTGTAACTCTGCCTGAGAGACATTGTGACTCATAGAGACTGCAGATTTTTGCAAATTAACACGCTGCCCACTAACAGCCTCAAAATCACTCAACAAATGTAAGAGGTTAGCACATTCAGGGATAGAAGCACGAAGAAACAGATATGTATCGTCAGCAAAAAAGAGATGGGAAGTAACAGGAGCTAGTCTATGAACCCGCAAACCATGTAACAAAGAACGATTTATCCCAGCCACAATAGATGCAGAAAAAGCTTCCGAGTATAAGGCAAAGAGTAAGGGAGAGAGGGGGTCACCTTGACGGATGCCGCGCTGGGGCCGGAAATAGCCATATTCCACCCCATTCATCAACACTGAAAAGTGAACTGTTGTGATGCAAGCACGGATCCAACGCAGCCAGCAGTCAGAGAAACCCATGGCCTCTAGCACTGCGAGAAGGAAATGCCACTCAACACGGTCGTAGGCTTTTTCCATATCTAACTTGAGCGCCATCCATTTCTCTTTACCTTGTACTTTTGTTTTCAAGAACTGCATAATTTCTTGAGCTATCAACACGTTGTCAGTAATCGACCGTGTTTCTGGGCCGTGTTTCTTGGATTCCAATATTTCGCTCTCTGTCATTGGGCCTTCTCGGCTACATTATCCAACAATTTTCTCTTCCATGATCAGTGGGCTGGCCGTGTTTGTGTGGTCCAACTGGATCTTGGAAAATGGTGGCAGGATTAAGCTTGTTACCAGATCGAAATTTATATTTGACTTCGTGGTAATATTACTGGCTTAGAATGTGGTGGTCACATATTTTAATCCTTTAAGTAGTATTTTAATCATAAATCAAAATTTATGTGCCATGGTAATTAATGCTCTTTAAGTAGTGGATATGATAAACCTTGGATGAGATCCGATGACAACTGTCACGATCCGTAATGTCGTGATTGTGTTGATCATCTGAAAGACACGGATAATTTAAGATAAACACCCAAAACTAATTACGTAGCAATTTTTTTTTAAAAATACAAGGATTTTGTTTCATAAGTTAATGCAAGGAATTTGAAGGCTTTGTTCGGTTGACCCAACTAAACTGTTGAGTAAGTTTTTTTTTTTTTTTTTTTTTCCAAGAAATGTCAAGAGAAAACCTATACAATCTACCCCGACCCTGCCCAACCCAATACATCAGAGAAGCCAACCCACAAAATCAAAGGCGCAAAACTCTAAAGGGGAGAGTAACAGTGCTTTTTGCGCCACTCTATGGGCAGCACTGTTAGCAGTCCGAGGAACTGCCCTAAACTCTAAAGAAATAGAGACGGAAGAAAGGAGAAGGGAGCAATCCCGAAGCACCGGACCTTCAATGGAGTCAGAGAGAGCACCTTGACGAAGTTGCCGAATCACCACCTCTGTAGCTCAAACTGTTGAGTAAGTTTGAGCTACACTTATTTAGTCCGACACCTAGTGGTGAAGATCACCAAGCAATGTAGTAGGTGGCCGTTTTCATCAACAGCCATTGTGGGAAGCCAGCTCATTACAAAAAGCTGCCGGCGGCTCCTCCGTATATGCTACACAAAGAACAAACATAACTACCCAAGCAAGAGCCGAACAAAGCCATTAAAGAATCCTCAATTTCCTTCTGCACCATGCGCAGCCACATGAGAACGTTGGTTTCTTTCATTATCCCTCCAGGTCAGCCTTGTTCATCACCTCATTCTGGCCAGGCAAGGAAAACCAACCAACATATGAGCATTCCTAAATCCCCATTTCAGCCTCCATACAATGGCCTAAAACTCTTCCCCTACATTGATGCTGGTGCCGTATATCAAAGTAAACATGGAAAGAAATGTTAACCAAGCTCCAAGGATCAGATATAGGTTTTCTACCTGGATTATCGATGTGATCCTCCCAGGATTTATCTGATACCCACAGAAACAAAACTAATTTTGTCAATTGCCGAAACGACAGAAGATTTATGAACCACTAATCTCCCCACTGCTGAGATTGAGATTAAGCATTTCAAGATGTTTCACATACCCCAAACTGCTTTTCCTCCCATGAGATATCCTCGAGAGCTTTATGTTCCAAGGACTCCCATGAATGTGGGAACTGTATTTTTTCCACATGCTGCAGAATTCTCAGGCTGTCTGCAATTAAAGATAGAAGGCATCAACCGAATCAATATTGGGAATCAGTAATACCAGGGAACTGAGTTCAACCTCAATCATCAAACGGAATGCTAGCCAGTAATTAGATGAGACATGTCCAGTAGAAGGCGGAAGCACTCAAACTTAGAAAACTAACGTAGACCGAGTACAAAGCTGCATCAGCAGGACAATGACTGACAATGTCTGCAAATGAACTACAACATAACTATAGTTCACATATTCTGCTTTCCAACTTCAGCAAAGAGAAGCTGTAAATATCGGTCACATTCATTATGTCAAGACCCAAATTTGACCATGTCAGCCCAACTGTAGCAACAAAAAGATAAAACTATGTCATCCATGAAGATAACCAGCCAAAAACTTTACTTGTAATAAATGCTTCCTGCCACAATTCACGCTCTGACCATGAAGGAGCAAGTTCTTGAACCGGTATCCCTTTGCTTAAGCATGCACTTCACAGTAAAGAACAACTTTGTCAGGAATCCTCTTCAAGTAAAGAGGAAGCATAGAGATTTTGTCAATAAAAAAAGGAACAGGAGAGAATATCAGTAAAAGAAGTACAAGTCACGAAATGACTTGTTTAGGTTAAAATTGCTCCCATTCAACGAAAATCAGATGAATTCATCACAGCTTATAAATACAAGAAAATATGTCAAGGATTCTGGTTTAGGAGAGCATGCTCTTCGACCAAAGTTGGATGGCTCCAGTGAGTTAAAAACAAAAGGAAGTGAAAAGGGGAAAACTTACTCAAGGACCAGTTGACGGATTATTCCTGGAAGAACACCATCAGCGATGGGGGCTGTCTGTACTTCATAATGATACGCATTTTCACCATCTCCTTTCTCTTCCTGGAAACACATAGATCAATTAGAAATAAGCTGTAGACACATTCTGCAGAATATGTTCAGAGCAGAGTACACTAATTGACCAAGTCACGAAACAATCTAATTAACTTAGTCACTCATTATCACCCTGTCACCTCAAGTTGTTTTGAGATTATAAAGCCAGCTAATCACCATGATTTCAGCTTTCAGAAAGCCTCATGCTTGAACTGTTCAACCATGATAATAGTTGCAAGTGACAAACAAACGTAAACAATGAATGTCTTAATCTAATTGGAGCAGGAGCATACAGTTATTATTGATCTGTTTATCACTGAAGCAACTTGATGAACTATGGAGCACTGATAACAGATGACATTCTTTCTCCAAAATGACTCACCCTGCGACAGACGACGAAGAAATTTGTCAGGCATCCTTCAAGCAAATGGTCTCCATCGTTAGACAAAAGGAGCTCCGTCACCAAAGATGGCCTCAATCTCTCCAGTGGCTTCCTTAACCTGAGAAACAATTCCCTCCTTGAAACATCCCATTGAGACAAAACGTCGAACACCATAAAGACAGCAAACTACGACACACATTCCCGCCCCACCTCACCCAGTCGGAATACTTAGCTTCGGCCACTCTTCTGCCTCGTCCCACAACCGCCAATCTCGCCGCACTCTCTGGCCGACCAAACGCCGGAGGAACGTAGCCGGCCAAGTGAACATAAATATCGAGCACCTCAGCCACACTGTCTGCTCCGATCACACTCTCGATTCCCCTGACCTTCTGCGCGTTCCCGCTGACCAGAGTCGTGATTGCCAGCTCCTCGCCTTCCTTTCTCTTCGCTTCTCTCAACGCAATCGGCAGCACCTGGTCAACGGAGTCCTTAACCAGAGACTTAACCGTTGAATCCCACGCCGATGACTCAACGAACGACGGCGGAAAGGAAATTTCTGATTTCTCGGGCTTGAAGAGCAGTCGCGGGCTTCTAGAGAGGAGAATTCGGGCAGAGTTTGACAGCCGCCGTAAGTGCCTCTCCCAGAATAAGATACACGCGCCGTCGCTGTGAGTCCGAGTCGTCGTGTACGCGCCTGGGTCAGATTGAAGTAACGTGGCCACCGCAGGGACGTCGGGCGATGAGGAAATGACACCGTTGCTGAAAAGAAACTTGCAGTCTGTCATCTCCAATGCTTCCCCGTCCGACGATTAGCTCCGATTTCAATTTTCTTCCAACAACTCTTCGATCTCCAGCTCCGGCCAGTTTTGCTGAAACCAAGCTACTTCCAAGTCCCGGCCCATTCATTCAAGCCCAAAATAGACAATGAAGCCCGAAGGCCCATACACTTTCACGTCAGAAAAATTCATTCCCTCCCCTTTCCGCCGCCGTGTGGTTTTATCAGAAGCAGTCCTCCGAATTCAATTTTCCCGCGGGACGAACACGCTGCCTCTGATCAGACGGTTTGGAATCAGAGATCTCTTCATAACGACGGCAAGACTGAACTGGAACGTCGCCTCTTTGGCAGGAAAGCCGGCAAGTGTCCCGCCTCTTCTTGATGAAGAAACTCAGAAACCCCAAGAGATGCATCTCTTCATCCCGTAAAGTCAAGAACTTTGATCGGAGAAAAGGGAGAAAACGAACAACAATGTCACCATCTGGAACGTATAAGAAACCTGCAACTCCAGTTCCTTCCTCCCCATTCCACCATTCTCAAACGTAGACTCATCAGCAAAACAATCGGCCTCCACTCACCCATAACAGCAATGGACTTCCCACCTCCTCCATTGTATCCCGCTCCTAGTCCTACTTTTGAGCCCGTCCCTGTAGCCCAACATGAACTGAAGACCTTCCACCAAGTCGACCGCCGGCTCTACTCCCGACTGGTGTTCGACCTCGACCGTGACCCGGAACAATCTATGAGAGTAATGGCACTATGGCTGTTCTTCGAGCGACCGAAGTACGTCCTATCTATGGTGCAATTTGTACTTACTTTTAACGACTTCCTGATCCAGGCTCTGGCCGATGAAACCATGCTCTGCTTGAAGTGTCTGGACTACGAGCATTACAGCCCCTTCGTAGTCCACTCAATTTACGAGATCCCTCTCCTATATAACATCTCCGAGAACCGAATTACCCTTGCCTATTTCCGCGAGAATCGGGTTGCAATCCTCAGGGGAGTTGCCCAACTCATTGCCGATGTCTGCATCAGAGCATTTGATGATCAGTTGGCAATGAGTTGTTGCAGCAGAGCTTTTGCCTTCACCATGCAACAACAACAACTACAACAACAGATGCACCATGGTTGGGATTACTATAGACCGGAAGTGAGTGAACAATTGTGGACTCTGAATGCCCACCATGTGTATGATGCGGCTGGCGGGAGCTCTCGTCTTCAAGAGGCTGGCACTAGTGTTATGGAAGAATTGAAGGGTGAAGCGAGCGGGGGCTACTTGGCTTTGTTGTTGAGTCCTTACGACAATGCTGCTTCATCTTCTTCGTCGACTCGGGTAGACGAAATCAATGCAGGCATGAATAATTTGGAGATCTGCCGAGGAAATGTGACTGAGGGCAACAGTGATGGAGTGCCAGCGGATGAGAGGACTGTTCTCCTGACGTTTTCCAAAGGGTACCCTGTCTCCAAACGCGAAGTCAGAGACTTCTTCTCCATGTAAGCATGCGTTTAGCCCTTGTTCAGTCAACTAGCTATTGTTCTCTTCTTCAAAAAGAGAGATCCTAGGATGCACATTTAACTTGGTGTTTTCTGGAGCAGGACATACGGAGACATCTATGAAGACGTTCATATGCAGGAAGTGATGACTGCAGCGGAGCAGCCATTGTATGCAAAGCTGGTACTGAAGGTGCAGGGGATGATAGAAGTGGTACTCAATGGGAAGAGAAAAGCCAAGTTTTCGATCAATGGGAAGCATGTTTGCGCTCGCAAGTACGTCAAGAAATCTGGCACGCCATCGTAGTCATCAGTCCCTGTCACCATCACCCCATTGGAGTCAATCTGCGATGAATAATATGCTAGGCTATGTTGTATTCAGCATATATACCCCTTGATACACACAAAATTTTCTCAAATCCCTCTTCCCTCTTCACATACATTTTTGTTGTAAGAAATTCAGCCTACAGGCCAGGGGCAATCATCTGGCACATATAGATAAATATTAAAGAATATGGAGTTGGAATACATATCACAGTATTCACCAGTCAATTAACAAAGTCAGTAAATGAAATTATTGATTTTCAGTGGGATCGTTTGAACAGTCAGAAGCATGCCAGAGCAACTCATAATTGTCAATTAATTACAACAAGTACAAAATAGATATACAACCAGTGAGGCACCTATTTCAATCTGCTAGGGGTTTAGTTTCTTCTCTTCTAGACCAAGAAACTCAAAGCTACAATATCCTATCTAGACTAGAGCAACTGGAATCCTGACCTGTGCGAGATGTCAAAAACAGATATAATGATTTCAACACTAATTAGTACGATGATGAGCCATTCCAAGAAGTCAGATTTCCTGTTCTGCAGAATCTCCTGAAGGAAACGTATATTGTGCTGCAGTAGCCAGAAGAATGAGTGTCAAACTTATTGTAACAAATCTACTCAGGGTTGGTTAAAATGCATGGCAGTCAACGATGAAACTAAGAGGTTTACCTCCACAAACTTCAACTTGAAATCAAGACTTGCAAACCTCTGAGTTAATTCAAACTCATCTCTGAGATATTCCCATATCTGACCAAATTTTGCATCTTTCCATGCTATGTCGGATCTATTAGGAAAAAGAGAGTGAAAAGTAGTTAATGCATAATCAACTATGAAAATGCTAATAATTCCAGAGACTAAAACTAAATTACCATAGCAGTGGTATTTACCTCTCGAAAAGCCCCAGCTTAAGAATAATGTCAGCAAGATTAGAATTTGCTTTGCCAACTAATTGGAAAAGCTTTTTGCTGTCCATGGAAAATGTTCCGGTTTTCTCCATCCCGCGGTTGATGTCAGTGAATTCAGCAACAATTCCATCGACCTGAAGAAAGAAACAGACACATAAGGATACAGATCCAAAAATAAGAAACCTACAAGCCTCAGATATAACAAGACCGCATACCTGCCGTCCATAGTAGTCAAGAGCAATACTTTGACCAAGAACACTACCAATCGTACGAATCCCATCAATGTTCAGAAACCGCAACATTATATGATCCAGTCCAGCTTGCATCCAAGTATCTAGATTTGGCTTCTCTATCACCTCATACTCTTTTGGGCACAAAATACAAAGTCAAGATCAGTCAACACTTAAACAGTAAAACCTAGACGACTTTCGAGAAATGCAATGGCCAACTAACATACGGCAGTCTGGCCGCTGCCAAGAGCTCATCAACACTGACAACTGAATCAAGAGATAGAAACAAACTCAGCTTACCATCCTTTCTCATCTCATGGAGCACTCCCGTTGCATGATTTCTGACAATTTTCAAGTAAGCATCGACTTCATGTTCACGGGCATTAAACAAGACAATTGATCCATATTGAAACACCACCATGTAACTGCAATTGCTCCCACCTATGCAAGTCCCCAAACCCTGGAAATAGTTTACAGTCAAATTAGAGCAATTGCTTCAATGAAACCCCGATTGGAAACGCCCTCCATTAATACTGACAAGAGCAAGAAAGTAACTTACACTTGTCACGCAAAGATCCCCAAACTTGAGAACAACATAATTAGTCATACGCGATGTGGGCGGGATGAAGTTCTGCTTGTTTTGTTCCACTAAGCTCTTCAAATCCACACTACATACAGCAGCAGCAGCACCACCACCAACAACAACAATAGAAGATTTTCAAGAACTCAAACCAGCATTAAGCTAAATTGAAGAGTTATTCGGCGCATTTCATTGGGAACAATGAATCAGTATGCCTTGTCTCGCTTCGTTACAGTTCAATTGCAAGTAGGGAAAGAAAAGGAAGTCAAGAATTCCAACCTAGTAGAGAAGAAAAAAGCACGAACTGGAATCGCGGGCCTGTCGTCCTCCTCCACGGTACCATTTCGCTCATCAGCTTCCACAGTACCATCTCCAACCTCAGAGCACAACACTGCCTCACTCCAGTCCATACCACCATTTGGCTGCTGCCGCTGCGGCAGCGAAGAAGACAGCGAGGACACGCACCTCGCAATCACCAAGGCTCCCCCTTCGCGGCACATCCCAATGCCAGTAACCGCAACCTGGCGGCCTCCATTGCAGTAACCGAGGGCGGGAAATGGAGCGGAACAAACGACGAATTTCGTCAGGGAGCTATAGGACCTGGAATCGGAGCGAGGGCTGAGAGGAGGAGGAAGGTGGAGTAGGGAATTAGGGTTAGGCTGAGCGTGAAGGAAATTACGGAGAGGCAAGCGGACGGTTCTGAGGTGAGCATCAATGGAGCGCCACATTGCTCTTCTCTTCTGACTTCTCTTCGCCCGACGAGCAGAGATAGGAAAGAGGGGTTTTGCCTGGTAATCAGCGATCGGTCATCGCTCTTCCTATTTGCGGAGGAGTGGTGAGACCAATTTGGGCCTTTCTGAATTCTGAATGGGCTTCGGAAGGCAACTTTGGGCTTTTGCTTTGAGAAACATATGTCGGCAACTTGCTGTGTAGTCTAGATCTAGTCTAGTCTAGTCTAGTCTAGATCTAGATAATAAATAAAAGCCGAATGATGAAAACTGTTGCTCCATTTCAAATTTCCTTCAACGAGAGTGATTATAGGAAGGGCATTTTGGTCTTCACAATTGCTTATTTTCTTATTTATTTATTCATAAAAAAGGCATGCACTGGGATTTGAACCTTGGTCTCTTTAAAGGCAAGCAAGGATCATAACCAATCACACTAAGTATATTTGTTGTATCTATTTAAATTCAAACATACACGAACCTAAATTATGAAAATCATATGAATTTTTTAACGATTAGTTGGCCACTGAATCTCCCGTAAGTACTTATTTGGTGTTTTAATACTTTGATTATTTTAGTTGTAGTTTAATACTTAATTTAAATTTCTATCTATTTTATAAATATACAATAACCCTAAAATTGCAGCCCAAATATCACTGATTCGAATATTGCATATCGAATTGCAATATTAAACATGTAGAAGAAATATTTACTTCTTAAATTAATATTATTTTTCAGAATTACTATGGAGAAATTATATCTTTGTGCAAACTATATGAGACTGGTTCTTTTAATGTTTTAGTCGGGATAACCGCTGCATTTTAAACTTCTTCATAATCTGGCATGATTGGATCCAATGATCATTATTCAAGATTGTGTTTAATAGGGTGGCTCATTTCACCACTTTTTGGCGTGTTAGTGAATTTGTAGGACAATGACAGGTCTACATCTACACTCATCACAATCTACACATCATATAAATGTGAAATGTGAAATGAGAAAAGAGGGATTCCATTTCAATTTTGATGCGTATAGAGCAATTTTTTAGGGGTAAATTTAGAAGATGGCAGTGCGGTCGGTCTGTTGAGCACGAAAGTAAAAATATGTTTTCATTGAAACGGGCACAAACTGTTATTTGGCCCACTAATCGTGCACCCATCGCCAATGCTGTCAAATTCGGGATTTTGATCGTAAAATCGTAGGATTTTAGGATTTTACTTAGGGATTCCGATCTTGATTTTACTATAAAATTGGTGGACCTTAAAATCGTTTAAAATCGGGACTAAAATCGTTAAAATCGTAAAATAGTACCGAAATCGGGATTTTGATCGTAAGAGAACAAAATAGGTGGTTTGAGCCAATTTAAAATAAGTATAACTGTTTCAGCGGAAAGGGCAATGGAATCTTCTCATATATTTTTCTATTAGAAAAATATTCAAAAATAATAAAAATAACCAAATTAGGGTTCGGTTAGTCTCTTTCCCTTCACCCCATTTAACTTATTGGTAAAACACCTGTCCTAATTTTGGAAGTATGTAAGAACTAACATCATTATTAACTAATTAATTTATTAATGAATATATTTGTACCAAGCCACTAACATTACTTATTTTATTGGAGTTCAATTATTTTTAGTTTTAAATCATACTTAGTAGACGATGTCGAAATATTACTTTGAGTTAAACAACCTAGACATAACATGAAAATAAGAGCCAAACCCATGAACTATATCCCTTCATCATGAATTATTTTGAGTTACACATTAAATAACAATTAAAATAGTGATTTTGGAACATTAATCTTGAGAATTATCTTATGGAAAAAAAATCTTCTGAATTATCATTTTAAATGCTATGTGTCTTTGTGATATTAATAATTTACCTTATTAATATTCTTATATGCTATGTTCTATATGGTACTTAAAATCCTACGATTTTACGATTCGATTATACGATTTTGATTTTACCCCAGTTTTCGATTTTAGGTAAAATCACGATTTTAACTGCTTTGCCCATCGCAGCCTCTCCAAATCTTCCTATTCTACTTGCCGGGTCATCTCCTCCACTACAAAATATCTCCTCATGTACTCAAAGTTCTCACTGAAACCTAATATCTACAACTTAGGCGCAGAGGGAGCAACCGATGGATTGTAGCGACCCCCACTATTTTGATAGCTAATCAAGAAGAGCGCGTTTGTTTAGTTGTATGGTGATTCACTTAATTAACAATTTTTATTTCGTTGACAGCCTCCTCTCCGCAATTGTATTTGTTCACGAAGATCTGAAGGCGCAAGTGCAACAGGTCCAGGGGTAAACAATATGTATAAAGCGTTGGCCAAATTGAATTGAGTCATTCTACTTGGAATATGAAGATTTTTGCTTAATTGCTTTGGTTCGTGATGCAACTATGTTATGTTTGAAGGTAGACCAACGCAAACAACAGCACAGCTCCAGGGCTATTCTGCACATTAGGTAGTTGGGGCATTAATTGATAATTATTTGGGATTATTCCTACAAGTACATAATTTGGAACGTGCCTTTATATTGCATTGATTAATAGTTGTTTGAGATTTTTCAAATGAGTGATTTGACATGTTAAACTCTCTTATTTTTGAAAATGGAGTCTTCGAAGTGGAATATGAAGATTTTGGATTAAGCTTGGTTTCGTAACGCCCTTATGGGTGTTTATTCTCTAAAATGCAGCTGTCTTTCAAAGTGCCCGTTGCAAATGGCAAGTCAGGATACAACGATGGTACCGGTACACGTTTATATCATTAGTAGGTAGCAGATTGTGTCCATTCTACTATATCATTTAGCTAAATACTTAGTTGTTCTTTTCAACTAAAAATTATGCTTAAATGCTGTGATTGGCCTCAGAAATGTATGTCTTTGCATTAACTGTTAATGATTGTGAGTTTTGGTTTAATGGTGAAAAGTCCATTTATTTAGAAGTCTAAATTGGGCAAACCTATTGGACAATAGGATTGCCATACATTAGTGTCGTGGGAGGTTTGTTTGATGTCTCAGGGTTTAGATTTTTAAGAAGGTTGTTTGTTGTGGCAGAGAGTCCCTAAAGATAGCGAGGTATTCCTATGTGGGCTTTTTCTTTGTTTGACTTTTTCTCACCTTTTTTCTTATCTCTTTTTCTATTTTTGGTTTTTGTGTGCTACCTTCAGTTGCTACGTCTTCATTTGTGAGCCATCTATATTTTTCTTATTCAATGCCTAAAAATCATATATACTCGATTGCATAGTAGTTACTAATAGATACATTTATACCAATAGAGAGATTTTAAGTTTTATTAGTTGTTAGTTTTAATATTTACTTACATTGGTTGTTTATGTAGTTTTCTTTGTATTATTTCTCATTATACAACTAATTACTATGGCTACGTAGTTGTATAAGTGGGGGTTGGACATGATAGTTCTTAGAAGCATCAATACTTGAAGGTTATTATAATGACCAAATTCTAAAGTTATGGTTTGCCTTCAACTTGCTTGGAGCATTTCAATTATGCATCAATTGTTCTCTCCGTGTAGTTAACTCTCAGACAAATCGAAAATCTTGCTGATATGTGCTTGATTGTAGTTAAATTTAGGGTTCTACTGCATTGTTGCTTTACTCTTTTTTCGTGGTTGAGTCTGCTTCAAAAAATTTAGTTTGATTTTAGAAAATTTTGCTTCTGCAGTCCTGTCTTGCCACCAACGCGTTCAATAGATGGAGACGGGAGAGGCGAAGGCTATTTTTGTGTTGTTGTTGCTGGTTTAGGGATCGGTTTGTGAAGAAGAGGGAGAAGAGAGGGGGAAAGAGAAATGCAGGAGAGGGGGATAACTCTTTTCTCCGACAAAAATGGAGTGAAGAAAGGAATTATGATCAGTAAGAATATGGTTATCTTACATAACGGTCTCTATTCTGTTTGAATTGAGCTTGAGAGGCAGTGATAAGGACGAGCTGCAACCAATTCATAGTGAGAAGAGAGCTATGAACTGTGATCATGTCTTATTTCAAGTTAGAAGGTAGTTTCAGTATAAGGATTATTTAATTTGACAAGTTGTTTCGTCCATGATTCTTGGTAGTTTCAGTGTCATTCTAGCCAATGTTTAGTCTGTAATTTTTGAGAATTGATGTGCGAGTAATGACTTTCACTTAGCTTCAACTATTATATGTGTATTTATTGGCATGTGATAGAATTCTCTTTTCCTTTTCATTGAATTCATTTTCATACTCTAATTGTATTATTTGTACATAGGCAAATCATGCTCGAGATGGCAACTCGCTGATATGGCTGGTGCAAGGAATGAAGCCATCATTAGAATTCAGACCGACAACGGGGAGGGATGCCCAGGACTAATTCAATGATGATTGATGATGGTATAATAAAAACTGCAGTCTGCATCAGCACCAATTTCTAGGCCTAAGTAAAGGTATTCAACCCAGAACTCTGCTTAGCGCTAAAAATTGCCCTCACCCAACCTTGATCCTGTTTGACCCACTTCTGAAGAGTCAAGATATATGACTAATCCTCCCCGTTCGTATTTTCTTATTGACTCTTTCTGACCCTGTAGGTTGGGGCGGGTCGGGAAGAATTGGATTAGTGGGTCGATCCTAATCAAGTGGAATTTCAATCTCTTCACTCTCACTTGCTTTCTCTCCCATTCCACAAGTGGGTAACATACAGTAATCCGGCCAACGGGCCGGGTAATAAGCTAGTAACTTTATAGTGAACTCATGGATTATGAGTAGAATATGGTTGAAGTATGTATGGGCTTGGATTTTTTGGACGGATTAGGGAAGATGATGAATATTGTTTTCATATTTTAATTGGGTGTAAATTTAGTTATTTTTCCATCGTCTTGAGAAAACTTTGATGACTACACACAAAATGTTGGACATATTTCTAACATTTGTTAAGTTTAAGCATTAAGTTTTACGATAGAAAACTTTAGGTAGTATACATAGTGTAATTATCAATGTTTTGTAGGCTTATTAGCAAAAGAAAAAGTGTTTAAGTGTTTAAAGGCAACAACTACTAAGTTTAGGTGTAACAAACTCAAATTTTCAGTTAGGTATTATAGTAAAACCACAAATATATATAGGTTTATACCCAATTCTAGTGAAGGTGTGTATGGAAAATCAGAACTTGATCCCAGGTCGGTAAATTCCAACTCAACAGCCTTATAAACATATTGGTCAAATAAAGTTAAGAGCTGTACTCGAAATTTATCTTTTCAAAATCTCATTGTCGGTAGATCTATAGTGATGAGCAAACGTCCGAGTAATTTATCAGTTTAAGAAAAATCATCATTCGTATTGGTGATTGGATGAGCGAGCATCTAAAAAAATAAAAACAGACATCCCATATTGAAGGCTCCAAATAAGAGAAGAATTGTAAGTTTGTAAATTGTAACCAACAAAAATCTGATATAAACACTTAAATAATGCCTCTCCGCGTTTCCAATACAAATCACAGAGAAGCAACTGCAAGAGAGTAGTGTGACTTTATACAAAAATAATAATTCCATTTAATTAACAGTACAGAGAAAGCAAAAAAAAAAAAAAACCCCCAGAGCTAACTTAAAATGACATTTCTACAAAGTAGCCCGGAAATTAAACACACGAATCACGATAAGAGACGGGAAGCCTCGGCAAATACCACTATTGCCCCGGCCTATTGTGAGAGTAGCAATACTGGTTGCCGTTTTGGAAGAAGGGATTATTGACATTCGGAGAAGGCGAAGAAGAGCCACCGCCGCCAACACGCGCGTTTGGTCTGTTCATGTTAATACTAGACGAAGCTAGGAATCCTGATGATGCTGCACTCTGCTGCTGCGGCGACGGCGACGGCCACATGGGGACGCCGTCGGTATTAACAACGCCGGTGAATTGCTGATGATGCGCCCAACTACTGCTACTGGCGAACTGGCCTCCTGCTGTCGTAGGAATATTGCCGCTGCCCCTAATTTGCTGGCCACACGACGTCGTACAAATCAACCCGTCAGGAAAAAAAAATTAAAACAAAAAAGCTATTCAAAGAGCGTTGACTAATTCAACTAAACTGGAGTGGTGAAGGCGCGTACCGGGTCAAAGGCGGAGGACGGTGGAGGTGGCGGCCAAGTTGAGAAGTTGTTGGAGGCGATATTAATGGGCAGCCCGTGGATGGGTTGGAAACCGAACGGCGGTCCTGCTGCTCTACTGCTAGGACCATCGACGCTAGTGGCTGTGGTTTTGTCAACCTTCATTAAAACGACGTCATGTTGGATAGAGATTGTCAGTTCAAAGCATTATTACTTGAGATTTTGTTTGTAAAAGCGTAAAAGCCAAGTCAGATTGCAGGCTGGCTGGCAGCTACTGTACCAGCGGTACTACTCTTGCTTCCATGATTGTTGTGGGGTTCTTCTTTCTTCCATCGCTGGTTGATTTTGGTGACATTCCCAACCTTAGGTCAAGATCGTCCTCCCTTCCTGCAGATTAATTCCCATTAGGTAAAATTTACATTAAAATGATAGAGATTGTTCCTCTTGTGATAATCGACGAATAATGTATTTGTTGTATGAGAAACGATAATTAAAAATGAACATACCATGAAAAGTATTAGTGTTGAGTTCTCTTGGCTGGAAATTTGTCAATGCTACCGTGCTATTCTGCTCAATGGCTGCCTTGTCATGAGCTCTGAAATGATAGATACCAAAGAACGGGGTAAAAATTAGAGACTTGCACTGTTGCATTGGATTGAGCAATTTCCCTATTGTTGTAGACCCAGAAAACAAATTTGGATTAAATTAAGTCGAAGGACCTTGCAGCTTCTACTTCGCTCTCGAATAATCCAGATAAATATTCCTGATTAATAATTAGGGAAAAAACAGTGAAATAAGGTTGATTTTTCTATGTTCTAAAGCAATTATTTAGTAACCATGTAATCAATTTCTGGACTTGACCTTATCCACTTTTACAAATACCGTAGAATGGGTTTTGATTGTAGCACAATTTAAACATGAAATTGCGAAGGTGAAAGTTGACTGCAATTTCTTTCCTTTTTTTTAACAATAGAAACGAAGCATGATGGGCCTAGGCTTACTTATTGGCGAGGAGCTGGCCCATGCGGGCTTCCCATTGGCCGCATTTGTGAAGGTTTACTCCTCTGTACTTGGAGCTCCCCCGTGAGAACCCCGTGCTCTGCCGCCGCAGCACGTGCACGAATTCTTCCTTGTTCAAATCCTTGGTCTGCATCATACACCAAAAAAAAAACATGATTTTCATCTTTCTTTCATGGTCATTTTCGTAAATTTCATTACAAGTCAACGAGTAAGGAAGGAAGGAATGGTAAATATTAGGTATCGTTAGGAAGTTGCGAATGTTAAATCGTCGCATTGTAATGAATCACCATAATATAAATGCATGTATTGATACAATGAATGCATTTTAACAATACATTGTTTGGTTGTTGAGATTCTACTTTACGCATTGATTTACATAAAGTTACTTTTATGGGAAAATGTCATATTTACCCTCAACTTTTAGTATAAGACAAAAACTATTAGGAATATAAATGAAAAGAAAAAGTTGACACAAATCTAAAAACAACAATCTCAACTTTTAGTTGAGATTGTATAATGCATCATTTTTTGTGATTGTTGGTGGGACCTACCTAAAACAATGCATGCATTGTTTAAGACTTTGACACTTCCAAACATTGTATTGTGCACAATACATGTATTCAACAAACACAACTCTAACAATCAGAACTTCCAAACGACCCCTTAATTCATTGACCAAGCATAAATTGAATTAGCACAATACAATGTATTCAACAAACACAACTCTAACAATCAGAACTTCCAAACGACCCCTTAATTCATTGACCAAGCATAAATTGAATTCTCACCGCCTTCATGTCTTCGTCGTAATCACCCAAAGTAAAGTTGATATCCGCATCCACCCCCCGGAACTTGATCGCAGCCCGATCGTAAGCCCTGATGATTATCATAATAAATCATTAAGCAAGGCCACATTAGTAGTCTTTAATCACCATTAAAATACTAATTCGAAAACTAAATCTGAATATTTACTGCAGCGTGTAAGTATTACCTGGCTGCAGCATGGGCAGTGTCGAAACCACCTAGATAGACTTGCTTCCCACAGTCCCTGAAATTCAATCCCAGGGAATAATAATAATTAATAAGATTAGCTATAATAATTTTTTTCCCTAAATGACAGGTTTCCATTTGCAGAAAGTGGGTGGGACGGGAGAGGTACATGATTATTGTATTAAGCAAGTTGATTGAATCATCCAAATTCATTTTCTAATTCGGTAAGCACAGATTAATTAATGAATTTAATTAATCAAGTGGGTTGGTTCGGTTCAATCAATTGAATCCGAGTCTCTCACCAAATATGAGACTCCCACCGGCCGGTTCGCCGGTAAAAGGTAACCCCTCGGTACTGCGAGCTCCTCGACCTGGGCCCACGCCTGCTCTTCCTCGGCTTCGGCGGCGCCGGCGGCGCCTCTCCCCCGCCGCCGACGGCAGAAGCTCCAGCTATCGATTCAGCCTCCGACAGCTTCAGCCACTGATTCGGCGCGGCAAGGAGGTTGAGTTCGGATCCCGCGACGCCGACGGCGGCGCTGCTCTCCGGGAAAAGCTGGTGGGTGGTCGGAACACTATACGACGGCGCATCTGGCACTTCCTTCCTCCAAATGTCGAATACGAATGAAGGAGCGGCGGGGGCGGTGGCGGTGTTGTTAAAAGAGCGGGGAAACGGTTCTTCCTCGGTGTTGATGACGTCGGAGGAAGAGTCGGAAGTGGCGGGGGAATCGTCGTCAGGGCGGTCCCGATCTGGGACCTGAGCGTCCATTGATGACGATTTGAGCTTCTTCGCCGCCGCCGATGGTGGAGGAGCGGCGGAGAGGAGGAGGAGGATGTCTAGATTGAGATCCGCCGCCGGGTAATAGTTGGTGGTCGGAGTCTTCCTCTTGCTCATCGATCTATGTGACGATTTTATCTATCTATGGAAGTTCATCGACCGGATTAGCCGGAGGAGAAGGAAGAAATCTGGAGAGAAAGAGAGAGAGAGTGTGTGAGAATTGCCACTTTTCTGTACTTGCAGATAATTTCATCTAACTTTATATGCAAGAAATTGCAGAATTCTGAGCACCAAAAAAAGAGGAAGAAGACAGAGAGCATCATTATTCATTAATTGATTCCTCTACCACAGGTTGTTGTTTTACATTCTTGTCCCTCCTCTGTACCTAATATCTGATCCTTTCGTTTTGTTTCTTTCTCCCTTTTAACATTAGCCCTTACAATTCGTCTAAAGAAATGTGGCTTTGGTTTCACTCCTTGAGAGAAACCAATTCATTGTGCTAATAATTGCGGATCTATTTATGGGAAAAGTACTTTTTAGCCATTTACAGCAAAAAAAAAGTTGGCATGATCATACTTCCACTCTATGCCAATTACTAATTAGTGCACAAAATGTGACTTCCATGCCTACATATTGCATTTGTGTGAATGTTGAACGTTTTGATTTTATGACATGAATCATTCAACGACAATTCACAAACTTGAAATCCATTAGCAGCAAAACTAGGGGTTTTGATAAACCATGTCCCCAAGACATGTACAAATTTACACATGAACATTAATTAACTAAGAAGAAGGTGAGCACAAATTCAGTAAGGGCGATCGATGGTTGTAGGAGTTATATATATGACATTTTGAAAATTTTAAACTACACTCCAATGCATGTATTGTTTTGCCCGAAAAACATGTGCTAAACAGTCACCGCCTTATCAAGATGCTAAGCCACGTGCCTTTTCACCCAAGGAACATATAACGACTTCCGCATGGCGAGTGTTACAATCTCGTTGTCCTAATGTTTCCCATCTTATCATTACACTTATTACGCTTGCTTTTAAAAAGAATGTGTCAAGACAATCACTATGTGACATAGCATATAACTTTCACGTCTATACGTATGCCACATAAGTCAACCGCATTCAACTACTTCCGGCTAGTGTAACTAACCTCTAATTAGTGTCACTAGCTTAGAGTTATCATGATTCATGGCCTAAGTCTTTGTGACTGGGACTGAATGAAGTGTTGTTGAGATAGATTGAACTCAACTAAGCTCTTATCAATGTGATCTAAGTGAGTTATCACTAAATTGGATCAAGATAGAGCTAAAGTTTACTAGAGTTCATGATCAGTCTAGTGCTCTTACATATCTCTTTAGCTACCAATATTTCAACTATTTTAATATTGTTTGAGTTACATTTACTATATCTAATGAACTGGCATGGACTCTTATGTGGTTATATGAATTAATTGCAAAGGGTTTCTTATGTGATTATTTGGCTTCTCCATAAGCTACTTGAGCTTACCACGAGCTATATAGAGAGAGCTCATTCAGACTATCTAAGTCCAAATCTTTTCAAATCTCACACTACGAAGTACGAAATGATATTCTTATCAAGTTCACCTAGTATCCTAAATTGAGTTCACAAGCCTCATGATTTATAGAATTCCAATAAAAAATGAGATATTCAAAGAGAACCCAACTTGTTGAACGTTGTTTTTAGTTTTAGTTATTATTTATCTAAATATAGTCGTTTTACATGTGTAGTATCAATTAGTAGGATATATATGTATCTTTATTTCGATCATCCGATTTGCCTCAATTTCAATGAATATGCTTGCCAGTTTAAGTATTTGTGAAACTAGCTTGCTCAATACAACTTCAGACAATCATGTGAGATGAATGTTACGAGGATAAACTTATGAGTCAAATTGCATTATAACTAGCTGTAACTATATGTTTAAATTATCATGTTAAACAAATATCGACAATTGGTGTTTAAAATTAATAATTAAAATACAATTTTTAAGTTGGAACACATTCGTATACAGACAAATCGACGGTGCACCATAAACACGAATGGGTAATTTTATGTTTAAAGCAAATAGTTAATGATAGTCACTTTCTTGTTGAGATGGTACTTGCCCCCTGGCATGAAACATAAGATCTTGCTTTATACGGAAATTTGGACTTGAAGTATACTGATTTGGCACCCAACACAGAAAAAGAAAATGTGTTGTGACTTGTGAGCATTGCCATATTAGGAATTCCACTGTCGGACCACTACATATACATACAAAGGCCATCTTGTAAAATGGTATTGCGTCCAATTATTCACCCTAAATACATGATTGTTTACACTATAAATTTTGTCTTGTACCACATTGGTGAGTTACAAGATAATCAAGGAGTTTATAAGGCCACACCCATTATAACAATTAATGTTGTTTAAATTGGGCCTTATGGATATTGATTTTAAACCCAAGTCACTAGCTCATTAATGAGCATGGACATGATTCAATAAGGGACATGGGCCTCTCGTAAGAGGCCATGCCATGCCACGAGATGGCATGAAAATTTCTAAGTATGAGAAGTCCATGGCCATGAATAAAGAGGCCATGCCGCCTCATAACCAATACCAAACGACACAAAAACATATCCATCTAGAATTTAGAAGCACATACCATCTCAAGGAAGACCTCGGTACCGTCAAAAATATTCTAAGTCTTGAGAAGGACATGCCACTTCACGAAGAGGCCATGCCGCCCCATGACCAAGGCCTAATGACTGAAAAATAAACTAAGTCTGGAAGAGGTACATGCCGCTTCAAGGAGGAGCATGTGCCACTTCAACGAGAGGTCCATGCCGCTTCACGAGAAGGGGCATGGACGCGAGACAAGATGAGACGTCCATGCCACTTCACGAGAAGGGGCATGGACGCAAGAAAAGATACTAAGTATGAGAGGGCCATGCTGTGTCACGAGAAGGGCCACATACATGACTGAGAAGTCCATGGTCGCGAATGAGGAGGCCATGTCGCCTCATGATCCAAAATATACTAAGTCTGAGAAGGCCATGCCGCCTCACGAGAAGGGTCATGTGCATGATTAAGAGGTCCATGGCTGTGCCATGTGATGGCCATGGACGCGAATCAAGAAGCATTAGAAATGATTGAAAATACTAAGTATGGAAAGGTCATGCCGCCTCATGAGAGGGGCCTTGTGCATGATTGAGAAGTCCATGCCACTGCATAAGAGTGGCCATGGACACGAATGAGAAGGGCGTGGTGGTGGAGGACTATATCAGTAATGACTAAGTCCCAAGAAGGCCATGGACATGAGTAAGAAGTCCATGGCCGCGAGACAAGAAGGCCATGGACACGAGTAAGAAGTCCATGGCCGCGAGGCAAGAAGACCACGACCCCCTTTTGCGATACACCACATGCTCGTCAAAAGACTAGCATGACACGAGATTCAAAACAAGACCAGGCGAGGCAAGCTACACTCCAAAACCCACGACGGTTCCAAGAGAGGCACCTAGGCGGTTGAAGGAGTAACCACCACTCCGAGGAAGCAAGAAGCGGTTCTTTTTGGGAGTTGTCCAAGAGGCGGTTTTCTACCGAAGGAGGAGCGGTTCTTTGTAGCAGTTATCCAAAAAGCGGTTTTCTATGGCGGTTACCTCCTCGGGGCTATAAATAAGAGGAGGGGTCGACAGAGGAAAAGGTTCCAAAACCAACTATTTGACACACATGTCAAGTTTATCCCTTTTCTTTTCTCTATCATGTAGCCATAGATGTAGTTCGTAGTTTGGAGCTCTCTCAGAACCTCCATAGGAGTAGGAGTAATTTAATTTAGATCTCGTTCCCCAAAAACCATCAATCAAACACCCTCGTTCGAACTGTGTTTGAAGAGGTTTGAGCCGTGTCTTAGAAATCGTTGTCCATAGAAGTCAAAGGTGCAATCCATCTCAATTCAACACAAGAAGTTTTCTCGCCGGAAAACAAATTTGGCACACCCGGTGGGACATTGTGTTTGATATGATGGCTCCACGACATAGACAACAAGATGAAGATCTTCTACACGTCTTCGTAGAAGAGGATCAAGTGACTAGCTTCAAAATTGGTCGAGTGGATGTTGTCGCCGGAAACAATGGTGGGATGAAGGCTCTGCCAGCACCGGCGACAAGTTTGGATGAAGCAACTTCCATCACTTCACTCCATCAATCCATTGAGGAGGGTATGGTTGACCCCCAACAGGTAAACCGACGTTTAACTTCTCATATTAAGCGCCATGCTTCTCTTATTGAACGTATCGATTCTCTCATTGAGCGTCATGATTCTCTCATTGAGCGTCATGATTCTCTCATTTCTTGGATGGATACATGGCTATATAATTGGTTTGGCAACTTGAGCAAGACTCAAAGCCATTTTTATGAGTCTAGACATGTCTCGGACATATCTGTGGTTCAATCAAGGACTTTGCCAATAAATAGCAAAGATCCACCACTAAACAGTGTTACATGGTGTAAGAATCTTTCTTCCACTGGTTGTCAAAATGGTCGATCGTGGAAAGGAACATCGCCGACATCAGTAACAAGCCAACTGCCATCTCAACATGGGAGTTGTGGCCAAAATTTGGCCTTCATGTTCACGACCCACGATTGTGACTTGTCTGTACAATATGGAGTTCAACCGCCCATGCTAAATAGAAGAGCCCCTGTGGATGACGTAGGTGTTGGTGTTTCATCCAAAATGGATCAAGTACCACGATCTGCTCACCCACCCCCAATGCCACCCCCAGTGAGTAGGCAAGGAGTGGATTATGAAGAACTCAAACCATCTAGAGCCCATCATGGGGGGCATGAAAGTCTAACTTCTCACAAGGTGAAGCCTAGAAGTCCATCTAGGGGGCATGTGGTGTCTACGAGACCACATCAATCACAAGCAACACATGCTTATGCTAAGCATGCTAATTTGGCTAAGTCTAGACATGGGGGCATGTCACTGTCACCCATCATGAAGTATGAAGTAGGGGGCATGTCTTGGAAGACACAACAGCTCCAAGCCACCCATGATTTTTATAAGTGGAAAACTATGGTTAAGTCTGGACAAGAGGGCATCCCACCAATCACCAACAGTGGATATGAGGTCAAGTCCAACAAGAAAAGACGTGGGAAAGCCAAAAAGAGTTCTCGTAGTGTTAAAAATTTAGTTAAGTATGGGCAAGGAGGCATGTCACCCACCATGAATAATGAAGTAGGGGGCATGTCCAAGAAGCTAAAAGAATTCCAGCCTACACATGCTTGTGATAAGTACACAAGTTTGGCTAAGTGTGGACAGGGGGGCAAGTCCATGTCCATGAGTAGTAAGTACATGCCATCAATCATGAATGATGGACATAGGGGCATGCATAAGAAGGTATCATACGCACAAACTAAATATGGCCTCACAAAGAACCAAAGATGGTCGTGTGCTAAGGGTAGGAGCCAACAAGGTTTGGAGGATGAAAGAAAAAGTCAAGTGGGCCACATGGGTGGTCGCCAACTTGTCAAGACTGGACATCGTCTCCAACAACATGAGGAGAGTAAGCATGTCTCAACCATGAGGAAACCAAGGCAGGGGAAAACCCATGGTCGTCTTAACATGTCAAGTGATGTGGCTAAAGCATATGAGCATGAGACCCCATGCAAGGCCACCAAGGCTAGACATGCTGATCATATACCACCCACTGGTAAGCTAGAAGATTCAAAATCAATGTATGGAGAATCATGTTCCATGGAGGAAAAGAAGCATGTGGTATATGGATGGCTTGCATGTTTTAATCCATGGACTTGGCAGTGGGTGTACACCTTTGGCGCATTAGTTGTTGCCAGAGGCGATGGAGAGAAGTGACGTTTGTCACTCCTTGTTATCTTAAATAAATAAATATCATATATATATTAATTAATAAATAAAAGCCAATCATGGCTATATAAGAAAATAAATAGAGAGAAAATAACAAAGTGAAAATTTTGAGTCGAAGTTATTAGACTTTGATGTGAAGATCTTACCACCAAGTCGTAGTGATGGCTTGGCATACCGAGTCATAGATTGCGTCTTGCCATGCTATGTCGTCTTGTCCCAAGTGGCCACCAGTTTGGATGTCGGCCACGACCTAAGGGCATCGTGGGTTGGAGATGAGTGATGGCCAGCTTGAGCATGTAAAATAAGAAAAGCGTAGGGGCATCACTGAATTGTTGACGAGAAGCCAACAAGGCAAGGGTTTCTCGTGGCTACACATGAATGAAGACAATTAGGCGGCATAGCTAGCCACTTGAAAGACGTAGGTACCATGGTGTTGTTTTAGAGGAAAAAAGCCTTGTTACTCGAGGACCAGGTAGAGATGGGATATAAGTGGTCAAGTTGATCTCAACTACTTAGTCCATAATCCTTATGCACTAAGTAGTTGGGGGGCATTTGTTTACACTATAAATTTTGTCTTGTACCACATTGGTGAGTTACAAGATAATCAAGGAGTTTATAAGGCCACACCCATTATAACAATTAATGTTGTTTAAATTGGGCCTTATGGATATTGATTTTAAACCCAAGTCACTAGCTCATTAATGAGCATGGACATGATTCAATAAGGGACATGGGCCTCTCGTAAGAGGCCATGCCATGCCACGAGATGGCATGAAAATTTCTAAGTATGAGAAGTCCATGGCCATGAATAAAGAGGCCATGCCGCCTCATAACCAATACCAAACGACACAAAAACATATCCATCTAGAATTTAGAAGCACATACCATCTCAAGGAAGACCTCGGTACCGTCAAAAATATTCTAAGTCTTGAGAAGGACATGCCACTTCACGAAGAGGCCATGCCGCCCCATGACCAAGGCCTAATGACTGAAAAATAAACTAAGTCTGGAAGAGGTACATGCCGCTTCAAGGAGGAGCATGTGCCACTTCAACGAGAGGTCCATGCCGCTTCACGAGAAGGGGCATGGACGCGAGACAAGATGAGACGTCCATGCCACTTCACGAGAAGGGGCATGGACGCAAGAAAAGATACTAAGTATGAGAGGGCCATGCTGTGTCACGAGAAGGGCCACATACATGACTGAGAAGTCCATGGTCGCGAATGAGGAGGCCATGTCGCCTCATGATCCAAAATATACTAAGTCTGAGAAGGCCATGCCGCCTCACGAGAAGGGTCATGTGCATGATTAAGAGGTCCATGGCTGTGCCATGTGATGGCCATGGACGCGAATCAAGAAGCATTAGAAATGATTGAAAATACTAAGTATGGAAAGGTCATGCCGCCTCATGAGAGGGGCCTTGTGCATGATTGAGAAGTCCATGCCACTGCATAAGAGTGGCCATGGACACGAATGAGAAGGGCGTGGTGGTGGAGGACTATATCAGTAATGACTAAGTCCCAAGAAGGCCATGGACATGAGTAAGAAGTCCATGGCCGCGAGACAAGAAGGCCATGGACACGAGTAAGAAGTCCATGGCCGCGAGGCAAGAAGACCACGACCCCCTTTTGCGATACACCACATGCTCGTCAAAAGACTAGCATGACACGAGATTCAAAACAAGACCAGGCGAGGCAAGCTACACTCCAAAACCCACGACGGTTCCAAGAGAGGCACCTAGGCGGTTGAAGGAGTAACCACCACTCCGAGGAAGCAAGAAGCGGTTCTTTTTGGGAGTTGTCCAAGAGGCGGTTTTCTACCGAAGGAGGAGCGGTTCTTTGTAGCAGTTATCCAAAAAGCGGTTTTCTATGGCGGTTACCTCCTCGGGGCTATAAATAAGAGGAGGGGTCGACAGAGGAAAAGGTTCCAAAACCAACTATTTGACACACATGTCAAGTTTATCCCTTTTCTTTTCTCTATCATGTAGCCATAGATGTAGTTCGTAGTTTGGAGCTCTCTCAGAACCTCCATAGGAGTAGGAGTAATTTAATTTAGATCTCGTTCCAAAAAAACCATCAATCAAACACCCTCGTTCGAACTTTGTTTGAAGAGGTTTGAGCCGTGTCTTAGAAATCGTTGTCCATAGAAGTCAAAGGTGCAATCCATCTCAATTCAACACAAGATTTTTCTCGCCGAAAAACAATGATGGATAAAGCGCCACGTAGAGACACATATCCCCAATTCCCCATATAGTCCCTTAATTAGCTAGGTCAAATCAGCATATCTACCAAAAATAATTTAACTCTCCAAATGGAAAACAAAAATCAATAAGTGCATCAAGACCAAATGTGACCACTCATCGGGGTATGCAACAATTTCACATTTGGACTGATACGTATATAATTTGATCTTATCATCGATCTTGTAAATACATAGCACATTAACGAAAAACCTAAATTGATATTCGGATCGGACTAAATCGGGTCCAAAAACCGTCAGATTCTAAAGTAATTAATTTTGCTATTCCAGTTGTTGCCATAAGTAGAAATTTGGTATCCTGTAGGGCCCACCCCGGGACCCACGTGATTATGGTGTGTTTATTATGCGACACCCTCACAAACGAAAAAGAGAAAAGTTGAAATGCTTATATTTAGTGAATCGGACGGCTGGGGCCTGGGAGGCTCTTCGAAGTTCTGCCGACTGAACCACACAGTTATATTACTTATTAGCCCCGTCCACCAAAAAACATACAACCTGAACACAGTGCAAAAACAGTACTTACAACTTGAAGGTTTGTGCAGTGGCAAAGTTGAAAGCCAAAATTTTATATAGGGACCAGCATCTTCAAAAGTTGTAAAACGACACCTATTACTATAAAACATCACGTGGTATTAATACTAATAACAGCAGTTGTAAGCCTGTAACAATACAGGGGAAGAAACGGGGAAAAAGGCCAGATAACCACCGGCTGTCCTCTATAATCCCACTATATATCATGCTTATTAGTTATTACAGAGGCTGGGAACCGCTCGAGCAGACACAAAAGCGTTTCTGGTTTAATGGATATACGATGATAATTTTATTCATAAATATGTGTCATCGTGTTTATCTAATGATTGTAGAGTGTTCAAGATGAATTACGTAACTCTCTGTGTTCTTTACTTTTTTATTGGCCGTAATTATACTTGTTATTGTCGATTGTACCAATTCATACATGTAACATTTACGAATCACGATATATATGAGTATGGCTGCAAATGAGCCGAGCTGCTCGCGAGCGCTTCGGCGTTCGACTCGAGGAAAATTCGTTCGAAACTCGACTCGTTAATAAACGAGCCGAACATGAGCTAAGTTTTGTTTAGCTCGTGAAACTCGCGAGCTAGCTCGACTCGGTGGCTTGTTGAGCTAAACTAGTGAGCTGGCTCGTTTAGAGCTCATGATATGTCTCAACATGTGGATAGAGAGCTAACTCGATTTCCAACTTATGGACGAATCAATCTATATCTTATGATTTTAATTCATATGATTGTTAAATTATATATCTCGTCATATATACAGTTTAACACATTGAGTATGTGAGTAAATATATCTTATTTTCTATTTTAAAAAGAAATTACGTATCATAGATTGCTTCGATACTATGAAATAATATGATTTGGAGTAGTTAAAATTTATTAACTAAATAATATATGATACCAACAAAGTATAATATGAGATTAGCTAACAAAATAAATCATATGTATCATGATATACAAAATGAAGTACCAAATAAAAGTCAAGATTTTAGTAAACAAGCTAGCTCGAGCTCGACTCGACTCATTAATAAACGAGCTGAGCTCGCCGAGATCAAACTGGGGTAAAACTCAACTCGACTCGGTTCGGCGCATTTGCAGCATAGATATGACCATACAATCGTGGATCACGAGATATGATGAAATGGAGAACAACAATGGAATAAACAAATAATTTCGAGAGAGGATATTTTAGGCAACCAAAGGCCATAGAGCTTGGGGGGGAAAAAGTCGAGCTACCAATCGTGTAGAGGGAGTCGAAGATAGAAACCTTAATGGAGACAGAGCGATCGAGCAAAGGTGTCAGCGTCACTTGTCAGTCATCTTTTTTTGGCTATAAATAAAAGTTAACCACAAATTGCAGCCAGTCGAGAGTCTTTCTTCCGTCACCTTCAAATTAAAAAGAGACATTTTCACGCACAAACTTGCGACTACCACTCCACTATAGATCAATCAAACACAATCGATCAGGGCCGTCCATTTGTTATAGCTGATTCACTATCACTGATGGTGAAGCCAGCCAGCCAGCCAGCCAGCCTTCCTTCACGACAAGAAAAGGAACAAACCATCTTTTTTATCGTATCCCACATAGTATCTTTCCCCTTATGGCAACATAAAATCAAGGAATCATAAACAACATCACAACTGACAACACCACCTAAATCAAGAAAGAAAGGAAAAAAAGAGGCTACTTGTTATTAATACTATTTTCTTTTTGGGAAGAAAATGACCTCCAACCAAACCAAAGCAAGCAATAATTCATTATTGTATTCCTCTCTGTGGGCTCTGATTGCCATTGTTGGGTCTTACCTATAATAATTAGAGGACACCCCCTATTTAGTCTTCTTTTTCATGTACTACTGCTATTCCCAAGCAATTTCGTTCAATCATGTGATTTTCTCCCCTGTCTTTTGCAAGGATGACAGAGACAACTTTCTTGTTTTAGTGTGAATAATGCATTTGAACTCTCAAATGAAACATGACATTGGTAAGGTAAGTCTTTTAAAATGTGTAGTAATAAATCATTTTTTTAAACTGCGTTTTCTTTGGGGTTATTCATTTTTATGGAAGATGGAGGATCTTCTAAGAGACATACATACCACACGTGAGTGTCATCCGGCCGGTCGCAGTGGCGTAGCCAGGATTTTATGTAAGGTGGGTCCGAATTTATTTTATATTGCAAGAAAAATTTAAGTCATTGCAGTGTCCCATAATGTGTTCACATATATTGACGAACTTCCATTCATATGATATCGATGTCAATATATCCTATACAATAATCATTCATGATTTTGTCACCCATTAGATACCGAAGAGTGTTTTCACGTGGCTCATTGAAAATGTCATTTCAATACTTGTAGTGGAGCCTTAGTTAGCAACAACAATAAGTTACTTCTTTCAATTACCATGATTTGAAAAATAACTCATAATTCTATATAGTTTTAGACAATAGCTAGCATATATTCACGTCAAAGTATACATATAATAATCTAGTTGAGGTTTAAAACCTGATATATTGAATTTATTATTAGGATAAAAATAATCTAGCGAGTTTCAACAAAAGAAAGTTTTGGCGATATATAATGAATAAACCTGAAATGGTTGTACCACGATTAAACCACGTTTTCAACATAAAATATCATACTATTGACTTTTGGTATGATTTTTAATCCTTATTATTTATGCGTACATATTTTCTCCCGAACCAAGGTGGGTCCCGGGACCCACCTTAGTTTGCACTGGCTCCGCCACTGACCGGTCGGTCGGTTGGATTGGGTTGGTAGAGTACTATAATTTTTTTTTAATGAATTATCTTATTGTTTCTTTTTTTTTTTTTAATGAAAACAAGAACGCTCTAATTTGCGTCACAACCAAATTCAATAACTATGAACCGTTTCAGTTTTATCCAAGAGATTGTGTGTGAATTCCTTAACGTAAAGAACAAATATCATCATGCCACCCCAAAGCACCTCCGGTGAAGCTATAGCTCGTTGCTCCACCGTACGTTTCACCGTTGCCGAAGTGCTCGCAGCAAGACATGCGGTGCCTAGCTATTAGATATTCTTTTAGATCAAAGACGTCGGCCGGCCGATAGAGCCAAGAGCCCAAGACTCTGCAATATTTGGAAAAAAATCACACGAACCAATGGTTGGTCTCCACGTGGACGAGATCCAATCCTAGTCGGATAATGTGCTGACAGTCGGCTAAAAAAACACGGTACCTTCCCTAATTCCCCTCACGCGCCTTTCCGGCGAGGCATGAAGCTCCAAACCCTTTGATTAATTATGTCGTTGTTAACGGACGGTGACCCTACACCACTACAGTACTAGAGTTTACGCTTTCCCCACACTTTGAATCCCGGGTGCATACCAAACGCATAGGGTTTATCGAATTTTCTCGGCAATATACATTTGTATAGTCAAAATTTCGCATTTGTGATAATAATAGTCAAATTTTAATTAATACGACTAATAGCCACTTTTGTCCAATTCTTTAATGGTGTCAGTTTACAAGCTGATTAGACTAACGGAAAAGCTGACATGACAATATTTTGTTAGCAACAATTCCACGTAAATAAATGAAAAAGATTCAAAATAGAATATTAAAATTTCAAAAGGTTATTTTGATTTGTGAAAACTAAAGAGAAAGTAAATAAACCAATAAAACAAAAATGAATGATGCGTGCTCCCTTCTTTCTCTTCGTCCCACTGTCCTCCCAACCTTCACCGCAGCCGCCGACAACACCACTCACCATCACTCCCCTTGCCAGGTTGCATTATATTTGTCGGCCTCTTTGTATCTCTCGATTCCATATTGACGACCTGGCTCTGTCAAATAGAGATTTGCATCCAAATCGTTGTTGGATTCGGACGGAAAAAGGAAAGCTCGACGCATCGTTGCCCCAGGACTCTACAGAAAAGAAAGGGAGGAATCAGGGGGCCGAGGCTGAAGCGGATCCGGTCGACAAAGTTCTGCGGCAAGTCGATCTGCCGGATCCCCTTGCGTTTACTCAGAATCGGCCCGAATCCGTGTCTCTAGATTTTGCATCCTGTCTTAGAATTCGAGCTTCGCATATTGAGATTTGTGGGTCATAAATCCCTTTTCCAATCGATTATCAGGCAACTGGGATTTAGATCCCTCCATTTTCGGTATTGGCTCTAGGTTTCTTTCCCGTTGAGAGAGGCGTCTAGGTGGAGCTTTTCGCCCGAAAAGAGGGATTGTTGGCTCGAAGACACATAAGAGGATTCTCTTCCGAACAGCTTTGGTCGACGGGGGTGGGTTCGCATCGGGAGGAACCACCGTAGTGAGAGCCGGAATGGATGCTCGCTTGTGATGCTAGTCGAAGTTGAGGAATCGCCGCCTGAAGTTCTGGGCAGGAGTAATTGTCGAATCCGAGGTCCGCGAATCGGCAGAGAATGAGGAGGTGTAATCGCCGAATGGGAAGGAGGATTTGGGGAAAAACCCTAATTTCGGAATCAGTCAAAAATTGGGAAGAAGGGTCGTGACTCGTGCGAAGCAGATGGGGAATATAAGGGTAAAAAAAGAATAATTTTGTTTTATGATATGTAAATAATAAATACTTTAAATATCTTGCGTGTCACTATTTGCTTATTTGGCGATGATGTGTTCGATGAGTTGGTGCCTAGTCAGCGAACCGTCAAATAAGTTGACGGTGTTATCAACGTTAAAGTTTCTAACGGAAATGGCTACATTTGTCCTACAACAACTTTAAAAGGTGGCTATAAGTAGTATTTCGCCAAATTTGACTATTATTGGCACAAACACGAAAGTTTTAGCGACACAAGTGTATATCGCCAATTTTCTTTTTGGTGGGGATAACTTATTTAAGTTTTACGAATAACACTTATAAACGACATAAAAATTTATATTTATTCAAGAGTTCGAGCTATTATAATTTATAGATTTATGTTACATACATACAATGACAACAAACACATTAACAAAAATAACCACCCTTACATGAACAACAAGGATTCTAAAGCACAAAAATCGTACATAAAAGTCAATGATAGAATATTTTTTAGTTTACATTGTGGTTACCATTTCATACCATTAATATTGTCTACCAACTTAAACTATAGTAGACAATTTTTTTGGTAAAATCGTTGTGACGGTATGGTTTTGCAACCACTTTTTGAAGGTGATAATAGTAGAAAATATCAAATAATTTTTTTTGGTAAACAATATAGAATAATTGATACTACCAAAATCCAAATATGCGTATACATCTAATTTTCAATGTTGACATTTGACATCTCATTAGAAATATGTATGCATCCCAAAATTTTGTATTTTTAATTAATTAAGTTCATACGTTTTTCGGCAGTTCTTTTGAGTCTCAAAAAATTGTTGGCACGTTTACTTCCAGAAGAAATTACCTTTAATCAGTTCATAATGATTAACTTATTTTAACAACGTCTTTCACACTCAATAATCAAGTAATCACAACTGTTTTTTTCACAAATCACAAACATTAATAAACTTCTCCCATCAAGATGTAAACTTTCTTGATTTGTGGCCTCATGTGTTATCTTTTTAGGTTCCCATAGGACCCCATAATTTAGCTTCAACAACCTCTTTCTAGCATATGCATAATTCAATTTTTTTGATAATTTTATTTCAAATTTTTTTTGTCATTGAATTATTTTCATTTCTTTTGTTTGCCGTCTCATAAATTTAACAATCTATGCACTTTTTTCATTTGATTTTCATTTGCTTTTAGATGGTGAATGTTGCAAAATAATAAATTGCGTTTCTTCATATTTGTCGTATTTTATAACCTTACAATCATAATAGTTAAGGAAGGGTTATAGGTATAATATGTCCTTCTACAATGACGTTTTATCAAACATGCCCCTCTACTATTTTTTACATCAAACATGCCCATGTACTTTGTAAAAATGATCAAACATGCTCTTTTGTTAAAATTTTCATCCAAAAATCGTTAAGCAACGCCGAACTTTAGTTTGAACGACACAAATTACTAAAATATTCCTAATAAATTCACTTTAGAATTTTTTTGGTTCTTTTGTATAATCAAATCATTCAAATAATTATACTTTGAAAAGACCCAATGAAAAAAAACAAGGGACAAAATTGACTTTCCCTTACATTTGCCAATGTCGGGTCGTCTAAATCTCAATTCAACCATGATTGACGATTTTTTCAATATAAATTTTTACAGAAATTTTAACAGAGGGCATGTTTGATCATTTTTTCAAAGAGCAGGCATATTTGATGTAAAAAATAGTAGATGGGCATATTTGATGTAACAGATAATCAAGGACTTTGAACTATCTAGGCACTCCCTTCGCGTCAAATGCCCACCTTTCGGCCTCTCTTTTTTATCATTCCGCAATATGACATTCTCTTTTCACAGAGTACCCTCCTGACCTAGTCCACCTCCAAATCAGCTTGTCCTCAAGAAACCTACAACTAAAATATCCGTTGCAGATTAATCGCCTTTGGGTTTTAATTCTAATAATCATCATTCTCAATTTATTTTGATTTTGCTATAAAACTTCTAACAAAATTTTCAAATGTCTCAATTAAATAAATTTTATAAAAATAATTCATTTTCCACAAGATTTCACTTATTTCCAATCACCAGGACTTTAGAAAACAAAAATGATTGATGAACATATATACTTCAAGAGTGCATACACATGTGTTTTGTGTTTGGTTTACATTTAAACTAAAGGTTAAAGGGTACGCAATATAATTAAGTTGAATAGAATTATGATTAGATAGTTTGTATGTATAATTTTTGAAACACATAAATCTTATCTTCTTATTTCCATTGTTAGGTAGAAAACTGTGCATAAAATAACCAAATAGTTGCCCCCATTTGTTTAAAGTTTCGCCTTAAATCAATCATATAGAAAAGAATAGGGCTAATACCACTGGGAAACCCGAACTATTAACTTTGTGTCATTTGTGTCCTAAAGTATTCGATACGACATTTGTGTCCTAACGTATGATAGTTTTGTGTCATTTATGTCCTGACGATTTCGTTGACCGTTATAGATAACGGTTGACCAAACGGACATCACAGATTTGCTGACGTGGCAAAACAATAGCTGCCATGTAGATGCCACATCATTAACTATTATTTTTTGATTAAAATTTTAATTTTTAAAAAAATAAAAAAGTAAAAGAAACCGGCCTAGCTACCTCCCTCCGCCTCTGTTCTTCAATCCTCAACCAAAAGCGGCCCAGCCACCGGAGAATACGATTCATCTCCACCTCTGTTCTTTGATCTCTCTCGCCTCTTTTCTTCGACTGGCCTAGCGCCGCAACCCGCCGCACATATCTCTCTCTCTCTCTCTTACTGGATTTGGCAGTGAGGGAGGAAGAAGGGAAGAATGGTCGATGTCAAGAGGGAGGGAGGGTGCGAGAGGCAGATGGAATTGACAAGATAAGATGGAGAAGGGGTTTCAGCCTGTGGTGGCCGGTGGTGACGAAGCCAATTCCGAACCAGGTTGGAGGAAGAAGAAGTTCAATTTCTGGTTCGGAGGTTTGGATTTTTGGGGATTTATGGCTTGGGTATTCTGTTATGCTGGGCTACAGCTCGACACCCTTCCAAATCGTCGACGAGGAGACGGAGGGAAGCTCGAACCCCTTCCAAATCGTCGATGGAAACCTGTATATCCCCAAAACCATCTCCGACTACGCCGTATTCAAATTTCTCTTCGTCGCTGCAGCTCTAATTTCAATGCCGCCATTGTTGGTTTCATTGGAACTGGGTTTCATTGGGAGGAGCGAAAGGTCGACGGTTTCTAATCAATCGAGAAGAGGGAAAGAATGAGAGGAGACGACCGATGACAAAGATGAACCAAACCCTCCGGTGAAGACGAGGCGACCATCCCGATCGACGAGGACTCCAGGTTGCGGCGGCGGAGGTCGGGAGACGGGAGAGGGAAAGGTAATTAGTTTTTTTATTTTGGAATTTTGATTTTTTATATGAAAAATCATTATAAATTAATATTATATATTCCACTTCAGATGCCACATCAGCGCTGACTAGACTTTCTGTTAAAAACTAACGGTCAATACCGGTCAACTCTAACGGAAAAATAGTTTATGACACAAATGTCGTATCGAATACTTTAGGACACAAATGACACAAAGTTAATAGTTCGGGTTTCATAGTGGTATTAGCCCACAAGAATAATATAACAAGCGAGAGAAAATAATAGTCCTAATTGTCAAGCTAAAATGTCATTATCAATCAAGATTTTCTGTCAATGAGATAACATGGGACAAGTACCATATTGTATAATATGTGATCGTAATTGGAAAATGGAAGAAAAAGGTTGATTAAAAAAAAAAAAAAAAAGGAAAACGAAAGGAGCAATTTGGACAGGAACGACATGAGCCAGTTTTGTTTCACAGAACTTGTAGGTAACTCGATAACTAGGCGACAACATCGACCAAGGTAAGTTCAGCTTACACATTTTTTTATAATTAAAATTTTGAAATAAAGTGAATTTTTCTTAAAAAATATAAAGTGCATTATTGAATTATTTTTAGGAATGGAATGCCTAGGGTTATCAAAATTAAACCCTTTGAAATCGCGAACTTTTCGCTGTTTGAATATATAATTGTAAATGAGCAATTGTGTTTTTTTTTCCAACAATGAAATCAGAGGGACGAAGTCAGTTATTTGTAAGAAATTGAAACGAATAAATTAAAATACGTATAATATCTACACATAAATATTAAAAAAAATTATAAATTATAAACAATACATGAATTATATCCATCACACCACTCAATCATACAAGCTAAACAAAAACATAAGTTAGTTGCAATTTTCACACTTGAGTTATTTACCAAAACAATGAAACGGGTAACAACAAGAAATAGATATAGAGAGAATCAAGGGTTACACAAAAGAGCAAAAGGCCAAAGAAAGATTATATTTGGTGGGAGGGGTAAGGAAGGGAATAACAATTTTGAGTTTCCTCCTTTGTTTTAGACTTCGTTTGTAAGTTGTGATTGTTTTCGTGAGATATTTAATTTACTTGTATTATTTAGAATGTATTGTTATTTTATATTTTAGCATACACAATATATAGACTTCTGTGATGTGACAAAAAATACCACTCAAAACAAGTGATTGTTATATCTCATATTTTAGTTGAAATGGTTGAATTGAGTATATTTTATATCGATTTTTAGTTGACGTCACATACACTCAATAATACATATCTAATATTTTATTTTACAATGCATTAAATACCTCAATGCATATATAATATTATTTAAATATTCACAACAATTGATCTATTTAACAATGACAACTTTCACACAACTCCTTGCATTGTTAGTTGGAGAGGATATAATATTAGACTGATATTTAATAGTTTATTTTTGGGTGATATTTTATTCGGGGATTTCCATTATTAGATGTTTGTTTTTGTTGTTGTTGTTGATAAATTCATTGATTATAATAATATGTCCTCAGATGTATGTGGTGTTTGGGAGATTGTCGGCAAGGGTACGAGGTTTTAAAAGCCAAAAGGCGACGTGGCCGCTTCTTCTCCCCTCGTACCTCAAATCCACTGCCTTAATTTACCAAAAAGCCCCTTATCTCATCTCATCAACGACACACTTGCACACGTGTTTATTTTTTTAAATTGCTGCAGTTGGGTCCTAGATTTCATATCTACCGTCCACCTGTTCTTATCTTAATGGTACTTAATAATCTAATTACAAAGTAATTTAACTAATCCCTTTTTGTTAACAAGTTATATTTTGGCTTTTGCTATCATCCATCCCCTAGTCCGAGTCCTACCCACCATTTGGGTTTAGTACGAATTTAGCTGGTGGCTCGTCATATCATAGTTGTTGAAATTAAACGAGGTAGTTTTGACCCATAAACAATAGGGGTGGTAAACCTGGTTGTTTGAAACTTTGGAAAAATAAATAACTACTTTGTGACTTGTGTGCTGGGAAAATGGCACACGAGGGAAAAATTGATTCATCATATTTGGCGTCATAAGAATCTCAATCACCTAATTTTATTTTTTGTATTACATTGATAATTAATTGGTCTTAATAACTCAAACTATTCATAAAAACTATTGGATGAATTTTAGAGGAATCTTCTACCAACACACTATATATAGAGATATCGTGAAACAACACGAAGGAAAGCCCACAATTTTCCTCTCTTTTCTAATCACCATTACAAAAAAAAAAAACTCCTCTCTTTCCAACTAATTTGGAAGTTGCCTGAAACTAGGAAGTTCCAACTCTAAACAATGTCAATATAATATGTAGAGTTGTAGACCTCAAATCAAATTCCCCACGTGGAAAATGAACAAAAATCGTGTTAGTTAAGGTTTTCATTTTGTTGTTGAAACCGGTAAAAATATAGAGACTAGAAGTAGAAAGTAAGTAATGTACGTCTCAATGGAGATATGGAAAATCAAACCAAATACACACAAACCTCAGGCTGAGTAGGGTTCCTTTCTCTTCTCAATTTTTAATGTTGGTTAGGGATAAGAATGGAAACAAGTAGGAGATGAAAAGACAAGCCAACAACTCCCATATTTAGGACTTCTTTTTTTGGGCTGAACGAAAGAAGCTTCGTAACTACCTTATTACCTCACATTATTGGGACTTTTTACCCGCTTCCCTGTTGTTTTCCTCTCTTTCTTTCTTAGGTAAAGATTTTACTTTCCTGAATTGGCCTGATACTAGAGTTTCCAATTGTCGACCTCAAAGAGAGGGAGAGAGAGGCCCAATAATGGCATTTTCTAGTGACCGATTTGGCGCATATGATTTGCAAAGTAGTAAATGATCGATGGTGACAAATGCTTATTTGGTTGCTAGTATTTAATAAGGTAGACATGCATAAAGTCCTTATGTATTGTGGTAAGATAGACAACATGTTTCTTTTAAAATTCCGTCTCATTCAACGAGCGAACCACACAAATCTGCGTTTCATTTAAGTCATCGTTATACAAACTTTGTTTCGTGTTGGAAAATTCGCTCATTTAAAGTATATTTATCGAATACTTTTCGTTGCCAGTTGCCTCTTTTGAGCATAGCCAACAAGTTTATGTCTTCAACGTTATAGAGCCCCAAAATTCGAGATTTTTAACGGTTCGCTTCGATTAAAAGGAAAAATCGTTGCAAAGTGCTAACCAATGTTTTTTTCCCCCTTTGCTTGATAAAAAGTGCCAACAACTTGATGCCTAAGGGCAGTGGGAAAAGATGTAAGTGGCTCCCATGTCTGATGCCATATAAAACCTAAACAAATGAAGGCCAACTGAAATTGCTGGCCACTCACACCCACCATCTCCTATTTATGGCAAAAAAGGATAGAAGGAAGAAGGTTGATGATGATAGCGTAAATTAAAAAACTCCAAGAATAATTCGCCACCAATCATTCTCAGACACATCTACGTATCCTATCTATCATGTATACGTATTTTGCCTTTTTATTTCCGCGTATATTGGAGCGTACATATGTTGCCACGCCAATCCCAAACCAAACACGGTATGGGCAGTCGAATCCCAAAAAGAAAGCAGCCATAAGCAACGAACGATCTTCTTCAGTTTGGTTTTTTCTTTGTCCAGACATGCAAAAGTTAACTGTACAAGAAAACCCACGTTACCTGGAATGGGATGGAACAACATGACATCCTCCACGACCACATGCCTGCTTTGAAAAGATTGGATAAATATACTCTGAGATCAATGGCACGGTAAAGCTTTAACCCTATTATCTAAGGATTGTGATGAAATCGTGATTCAACGGTTTCCTATTGTTAAACCAACTTAACGATTTGGATTCTGAGAGATTATTTTTCGGTGAATCTGTTGATAAGGTAGGGTTTCGCAAACACGGCCTACTACTTAATTTCAAAGTATTTTATAAGCTTCTATATAGGATCCACAGAATACCCTCATAGCTGACGGGACTATAAAAAGTGTCTCATTGACAACAGGAATCATATTTATGCATAATAGATTGCCATTTATTGGAGCAAACAAGTGGCCACCACAACGGATGGCGTATTAAATTATAACCACCGAGACTAAGACTAGGCACAAAAGACCCCAAAATCTCAGGGAACAGAAACCAAAAACACAAATAATTTATGAGAGAAGAAAAGAAAGGTTAAGGAGGAGAGATAGGGTTAGTTGTGACTTGTGGGGAAGACATAAAAGGAAAACCCTCCATTGAATGTAAACGACGAATGTATTTTAAAAATTTAATTTTTAATCAACATAAACAAGTCGCGCAAGACGTATGATCCGATGATATAAAAGAGATTTTGTAAGGAAAGAGGCTTTTTTCATGAGGATTTCCTTGTCCAAAAGTTATATTCTCCAGGAACAATGCTCATGTTGTGGGTCAGGGAAGAAGGCTAGAAGAGCTGCTTTATTTATTTCCAGAAATGGGTGTTGTACAAGCGAACAGCAAATGTCCATATTGGGCCCATCCACCCTGAATGGGAATTCCCCTTTCAATGGGGAATTCACTTTCTGTGAATTCTCAGTCACAAACAAGCCAAATATGGAAACAACAAATCAATGGAAAGAGGGGATTGAGAATATTGGATACCTGGTTATAAATAAACATTGCTTTTCCTTCCTGCAGCTGTTGCTTTAGGTGGCTACTGTAAATAGACTGAAGAAAGGAATTTTAGCTGGGGGCCTCCACACACCACAAACATCATCTCCCTTGAAAGAAAGATTCATTCAACACAGTCCCTAATGGAATATTAGTATATTACTTTACCTTAGATTGCTCCCCTAGTCCTCGTCTTCACTCCCATAATTTCCTGCAAAACCATATGATAGTCCAACGAACTACTAGGCAAAATAGGGAGCACAGAAACAACATTTTCAGCCTCACGAGAACGGTGAACTATGAACGCTGCAGAACTAACAATATCAGTTTAGAATCGACTCCGGGCTTGTAGGTGATTTTGGTTGGGTTCTGTACATACATATAATTGCTAGGTGAACCAATTCCAAACTCGGCAACATAACGTCTCCAAGTTATAATTCTGCCCTCTAATCTAACTATACAGCCGAAATTAGTCTGGTAGCACAGCCAGGTACCCTCCTCTTGCTGCTGCTGCAAAAGCTATCTTTCAGTATTAATTCTTCCAAACTTCACTTCCTTCTCTTCAGAAGCCAAATAGCTTGACCTTGCCGAGTTTCTACCCTCTTGCAATGTGTTCAACAACAATGTTCCCATAACTCGTGGATTAACGTGCCAATGACATGCTTGACGGTAATCTTCGAACTGAAAAAAGATTGCTGTCAAAGGTTTAGTAGGTGCCACAGATCATCCATCAATTACCTTCGCCTTCCATGATAGTATCCGCCGCCAGAATGATGAATATGCCTATGGCGTTGTGATCCAACACCTCTTCCTCCGCCACTTCCTTCCCATGGCCCACTACGGCCACCAGATCTGCCGCCATGCCCACCACTGCTAGGACTCCAGTTTAATGTCTGCTGCGGCCCCAGGCTGTTGTTCTCCTCTTCTTCCCTGTCATTATACTCCAACACAAACCTCTTGATATCTTGTTTCTCTTCCAGCTCAGCTGCTTCCTTTTGTTTTGTGCTCTGCACGAGCGAGCAATCACTGGGAATATACATCTGCTTCGTCTGCTGTTTGTTGCCACGCTTAACTAGTACTTTCACTTTAATCTCCTTGCCGCTTTCTCCAGTTTCCTCATCGAGTACTTCATCACCACCGCCACCATTTTCAGCTCCAGCCCCTCCTCCTCTACCATGATGATGATCCTTGGTGGATGATCCCTCAAACAAGTTCATGGGTATGACCATGTTAAGTGCTGGTCGACCACGCAAGTCCTGCCTCCGCTGCTCCATGCTCTCCTGAATTTTTGCCATTGAAAGCTACTGGTGTTAATCATGCTAGTAACAGAAGTAATACACTTGCAAGGAAATTGATCCGAACATCAAAGTGTACTTAATAAAGAGCAAATACAAATCCCCCAACGTCCAGTCATGCTGTTCAGATATAAGAACGTAACAATGAGTGTCTTGGTTTTGGCTAAAAGATATGAAGCTTATACAAACATAAGTAGACTAAAAAGATAAAACGAGCGCACTTTCTAAGCCTAACTTTTCAAAGCAACTAAACTAACCGACCTAAACCCCACAAATGATTTAACTCAACTCGATAGAAGTTGTAATCCACTTTGCTCATTTGAAATAAACATCTATTCTTTAAGTTGTATCCCAAATAGTCACTCCTCGAAAACCACTTCTTTATTATTAGACAAACTATCATCATCCCATCAATTTTTATTACTAAAAGGACCCTCATTAGTCATTCCGCATACCTCATCGACTCAGTTGTTTCTAAAACGCATTCAAACTCACTTTTTCTCAACTTTTACTAAAACGTCAAAAAGAAGTCGTGCAATGACTAGCACACCTATTAATGCACAGCCTGACCGTTCAAAACTTAAAACAGAAGATAAGGAGATTGTAGGATTCATTAGACACTATCATGTATCAGTCTCCTGAAATGTATTTAAGAAAATCAGCTCTGAATTAAATATTGAAGAAAAAACTTGTAATCCAGAATCTTGCCTGCATTACAGCCCTCAGCTCCTGTTCAAAACTGGCGGCCTCCTCAAGGTCCACATTTGCTACCTTTTGTCTGATACGAAACTCATTGTCCTCATCAGAACCAGGGGCATCCCTGTCATCATAATCCTCATCAGTGTCACCGTCATCACCATGGATTTCTTCATCCATCTCGTCATCATGATCAATTGTGCTACTGCCGCCTGAACCAGTGTCACTATCCAAAACATCTTCATGTAACCCCCCATTTTCGTCATCTCCATTCACAAGCCTTTGACCATTAGCAGAGGGAGCATTGTTGGAAGGTATCCTGACGGGAGGCTTCTCATAATTGGAACGCCTTTCCCGCCTTTCACTGTGACTCTTTTCAGAAACATGCCGTTCATTCGCTTCATGTTCTACCAGAGCTGCATTGACTTCTTCAGCTGATGAGTACCGGATCATGTTAGGGCGCAGGTCAGCAAATAAGTCCTGCAACAATTCAAATTGAAAAATGAAACCATTCAGGAGAGTTGGGCAAAAATAAACAAAATAGTTAGTAGAAGTCCCATCTAAAATAAGGCACAAGGAAGTCCTCTCCAACTAATTGCCAGATGAATTATGAATGCCATAGTAACAACTTAAAATGGAAGTACCAATAAACTAAACAAAAAAGTGTGCTCACAGCTATACTGCATAAACTGGCATGCAATGAAGCAAGTTTGACATCTTGATAGTACAAATTACGTCCTACGATACATCTGATTCTTACCTTATCGTCAACATACTCAGACTACAGGAGTTTCTCGTTTTACTGTATTTATTATTTTTACCCAAGCAACTGCACATACAAAAAAGGGAGACTACAAATTTAACTCCATCCACTATTAGCATATGCTCTATGATGTATTTAGAACCTGCCTTATCTTCAAGATACTAGTATTTTGGAGGTTGTATCTTGATTAGGCACGTTGGCTTCATTTTCAGTCATACAAAGCAACACACAAAGGCGAGAATAACAACGGGCTAAAGGCCAAAGTAAGGAAAGAGCAGCTAGCGATAGAGTGTAAAAATGAACGAAATGTTGTAGCGGCGCCTAAAACACAAGAGTACGATTAACCTAGCTCAGCTGCACTTTTAATAACTTATATATGCTTGAAACCCCACTCACAATAGTTGCTGGATTTGATCAATTCAGCATATATACGATACCTTAAGTAAAATAAGAGGGTGCAAAGAAACATTTGATAACTAACCTGCAAGTCGAACTCAACATCAAGAGGAAGGGAACCTTTACTGAGGATATAACGCTGGAAGTGTAACAAAAATCGATCAAGCTTCCTTCTTGAAGAACCTCGATCAAAGTAGTGTCCACATGTCTCAAGGAGAGTGATAACCATCCTAATGCGGAAGCAATCCTCAGGTGGATCCAGCACGTCCCGCTGACAAAATAAGGCATCGAGGAAAAGATTGTAAACCAAAGCCACTGCAATTTTCATCAAAGCTCACACCCTCAACCCAAAAAGAGTGACATTAGATTGTTTTAGTTATTTAAGAAGGCAGCCATTGAAATACATAATGACCAACTTATTTGTTGATTACGTAGACAAAGTGCATCTAGATACATGACACTGGTACTCAATTGCCAAAGTTTCAGACAAGCGGGAACTGAATTTAATACCTCAGCTGTGTCATGACCAAATACTACAATCAGATACAAAGTCTCAAAGATGACAGATGAATCCACATGCTCATAGTTGTAAAGCTCGCCCAAGAAACGCATATGTGCAATGCGTCTTTGCTGCATCCCATAGTCATTTAATTCTAGGCCAACTCTGATCTCATCCAAAACCTGAAAGGCCAAAACTGATATAATTAGTGTTCAACACCAGACATTCAACATAAATTAGCTTGTAAAGCTTAAAACAATTCCATGCCAGTACGAACTTGGTGAACACTGATGCTGACTGTTCACCCATGGTCTAAATGTCAGATATATTACTCATCTAATTGAAGCTTAGGGATGATCTAATAGAGGTCTGGATGCAATGGTGAAATTCAAGCTAATTACTCGAAATATTAGGCAGTTGTCTAAGTAATCATAAACAAAATGCACACAAACTCTAATCTTCAAATGATTATTAAGAAATGTAACATAGCTTGCAACCATTAGACTCATCTTATAAGAATTATATTCCAACAGGCTACAAGCTCAGTTAAGCAGAACAGTTGTCAGACCTCATCAACAACAGCAACTGCAAACTCGTCATGATAGCGGCTTAGCCCAGCAGTGAGAGAAGCAATCAAGTGAATTTGCCCATACTTTCCCCGGTGAACCTTCAGAAAGCATTTCAAGAGATAATCCTCACATTCACTCCATGGCAATTTACGGAGTTGTCGCAGCACACGCTCAATGGAGGACTTATCCAGATCTGAGAATAGCAACTTTCGGATGTACTGCAAGCAGGATAAAAAGAACGTGCAGGGTTAAACAGGCTACCCATAAAAACGAAGTGAAGGAATCGCATTTGAAAATTATTCTTACCTGATGCAGGGGAGGCCGGATTTTAGACACCCGTGCAGATCTCTCAGGTGGTTTGCACAGATAGTAAGCATTTTCTACAAGGGTGCTATGCCTAGGGTCCAGATTTTTCACATTTTTCAAGCGCATTAGTATTTCCAACATGTTGGCCATGCGCACAGTAGTTTCAGGAGACCGATACAGGAAACGTCCGCATGTCTCGAGAAGATTGCACGCAACATCAATATTGTGGTGGGTGAATTCATCTAAACAGGCCTGCAAGAGAAAGCACCAACCTGAAGGTTAAAATAAGATGCAGGAACCAAACTGTCGCTTAAACGCAGAGAGAGCACAATAGCCACAACTGGCTAATAACTGAATGTGAAAAAGGTAGTGATTGTTAAATGATTGTGATGCCCCATACACACGAGTACATGTATGACAGGCCATCAATTCACTGAAATATCTGAACATAAAAGGGGCATCCAAATACAATTTACAGGAGTTGGAGGTCTAATTTTGGCTATGGCGACATGGTGCAGACTAGCGTGCTGCTAGTTTAAAAAGTGCTTCTGCTGAATCATATGTCAGCCAAAAGCAAAGGCTCATTTACGATAGAGCTTTTTTTAATGACATTAGAGGGCGGTGTCACAGGTGGGCATTAACTGCAATCACTGAGTTGAGTAATGGAGCTACATGTGAAACTTCATTCAATATAGCAAGTATTCTGATAGCTCTGTTCAAATCTATACCCACCTTCAAACAACTAAAAACCAAGCCAGCTGGTGCAACCCTGAACTTGCATAGCTCTCCAAGAAATCTGATATTCCTAACCTTGGTTTCAATGTTCATTTGATCCTAGTGAAAAAAAGATAAGCATGTGAAGATGGAGACAATGATATCTGAAAAAGCAACAAACAAAAGACAAATTCTTGCTTAACCATAACATACCTTTTTATTAATTAAGAAATTGAACTCCTCCTCCAGCATCTGTAAGAGCATGGATGACACATCCTTCATGCATGTTGACAGAGTAGCAACCATGCGTGAGTAGTACGGTAACAGTTCCAAAGATGTACGAGGTACATTAAACAATGCCCTCACGAGCTTTTTCCTGCTTGACTTTGAATTTAAGTAGCAGAACTCTACCTGTCAATGAAAGAAAACAGAGTTAGAGAAGGAACAAGCCATCACCGAAATCACATATTTCCTAGAAGCCACGCTAGTCCATTTACAATAAAGCACAACCAGCCCTTAACTGAACTCGTAGGATTTACAAGACAACTGATCATAGACAACATGTTTGTATCTTTACCGTCAGTTGATCAATTAAGTCACGACTCACGCAACCAGAAAGCCTCTGCAGCAGAGCATCCAAATTTGTAACCTCCACACCTTTGAGCTTCTCCTTCTCATTTTCACCTTTCTTCTCCGCATCCTTAAAGTTATCTTTATCTTCTTTCTCCTTCCCCTTATCCAAATTTTTCGAGTCATTTAAAATACCAGATTCTCCAGGAATCTCATTAGTTTCTTGTTGGCCTTGATCTGCTTCCAGCGTTGACTCCTGAAAATATGTCAAAATTGTCAAATTTGAACAAGCAATTAATTGAAAATTCAAGCGTGCTAGTTCATCCTATAGCTCACTGCCAATCATGCGCATCAAAGGAGACACTGGTGAACAGGATTGGAAAACATAGACAGGAACTGGGAGTTCTGCTTATTTTTTCAATATTAGGCAGAAATTCTACTGATGCACACTTTGTATGAAAAAATTTCTTCTAGATATGATTTCGCTGCTAAGATTTTTAATTCCTTACAGCAGGCTGTTCTTGAGTGTTCACAGATTGCTCATTGGCCTTGCCCTCTGCCTCTCCCAATAAAACACCAGGAACAAATGCTCTGAAAGGGAATTATAGAATGTCCTGAGATGTAAAATCCTCCAAGTCTATTCCCCAACCTTACATAAAATTATAAAGTCAACATATTCTCAGAAGTGGATGTCACATGATCATGAGCATTGTTGAGTGGAAAACCTTAGATCTGGTAAGGACTCATAGAAGGCTCTGGTATCTTCATCGTCCCACAGGGCTTCAGGAACAGAGGAGTCTTTGCCAGCAGCAGGTGATGAGGCATCCTCCCCACTAGTAACCCTCGTTGTGTGTGCATCCTCTGGCATGACTGGGGGTTGCATATCAAGGGCTTCAGCTAATCTGTGGAATAAGAAGCATAGGATTGTAAGAACTTCAGAGGCATTTCTCCTGAAACCAAATCCAAAATGGTTCATGTTAAGCATCAGAAAATGGCATAATGACTCGAAATAATATCGAGGGCTTCAGCTCATCTCTGTATCCGAAGGCACAGCTTTGTAAGAGACGTCTGACATTTCATCTCAACTTATCTAATTCGAAGTACTTCACAAAAGCAGACAATGACTGAGCTTTAGCAATCCCACTGGAAAGGACTGCTTATCTAAGGCATAAAAAAGTAAATGCTTAGACCCACAAAAAAGAAGTTGCAGTGCAGTTGATATAACTGAAAGAAGAATATACAGAAAGCCCTTTCTCCCCTCACTTTATCAGGACCCATATGCATCTAAATGCGCCTAGAATATTGTAGGGCACTCTTTATGCCGCAACATGACATAACTATGCAAATGCCATTTTAGAATAAGCACTTCATGCAAAGAACTAAGCATGTTCACAAAGACATATGCAGCCTCGCCAATCCTGCCACTTGATTCAGTAAAGAGGCCAGCTTAAGGCCTCAGATATCCTTCAAATTGCTTAAATCCCATCAGTTAGCTCATATTAATTCCAATGCAGTTAAAGAACAACAGGGTGAAAGAGAAACTAGAAAATACTAACACAAACATCCATCTAAACCGGTTTCTCTTCGTTCAAAGACAACAAAATACATAGCAACAAGAATCTAACAATAGTTAAAGACTCAAAATGTCAAGTGATAAGTAGAAAACAAAAAACATGAACATAATGCAGAGTGTAACATGTCAAAACGCTATGTAAAATGTTTAAACTGTATCTAGCAAACGCTATGTAAAATGTTTAAACTGTATCCAGCAAATACCAAAAAGGAGAACATAAAACTCAAAATGTACAAATAATATGGCATGGGCGGGAGGACTTACGATGAAACATTGCGGTATAAATGGTCATATGATTTTCTCAACTTCTCATATGATGAGGCGTTTTCATCACTTAACTCCCCTTTAGCATTCAAAATCTTAGCATTTTCCTGCTCCATCTGGCGAAGGGACTATTGACAAAAAGAAGCTAATCAAACCATTTTATAGATTAATGAAGCAGAAGACTGCAATAATAATCAAATGAGAAAATTAGTCTGGGTATCTGTAGGAAGAAATGAACACCAAAGGGACTACATCAGAGAAGCCCTCATCTCAGATACCAAAGCAGAAGACTCTTACTGCATGCTCAGATTGAAGAAGTTCTGACACAGCATCATAATAAGCATGAAATGACTTCCTGAATATTTTCCTCTGTTCTGGCGTGATATTAAGACCTCTGAAAAACTGCCACAAATTTACCAGATCAGCCACAGAATAAAAATGGGATGTAGCCTGATGCTAAAAACATACTCAAAAGTCCTAAAGACTAAATTTCTCAAATATCTGTTAGAATCACCATGGCAGATTCATGCACCCGATAATGATGATTAAGAGAAATGAAAAAAGCACCCGAAAATTGATATAGACGGAATGAACAACTAAAACTCAGAGTAAGCAGTACCTCTTCCTGAATTTCATGTCCAGAGAATGGAAGTCCTAAAAACACTCTCCCTTGCCGCGCAAAACTAGCAAGCAAAGTCAGATTGGTTTGAGTAGCATCCCGATCTTTTAAGTGTTCTGAGCTAACAAGATCTTTAATTACACTGATAAAGATACTGCAGTCTTCTATAACCCCGACAAAATAAAGTTCTAAAAGCAGTTTCAAAGTGCTCCGTTTTTTCATGGCCCTGGAATTCTTGTCTGCATCCAAGTCTTCAACTGATTTTGAAGGAACGTAGACCTTCAAAAGTCCTTGTACCAGGCTTGGAGAGAAATCTTTGTACCGTTGATGAAGCAACGAGCAGATCTTGGCAGCAAAGAGAAATATCAGAACAGCTTCATTTAGTCAACAACAGGAAGAGAAAATATAATTGAAAGAACAAATCTTGATCTGGAACGTAAATGGTACCTGCACTGCAGCTTGTATGTCCGAACTTCTAAGTTTTGCATCACAGATAGCTGTTACCGCCTCACTGACAAATTTGCTAAGGTTAACATTTCGCACGTCCTCCATCAGCACTTCTCTCTGCTCTTCATTTATCTGCTTTAATTTTTTTATAACTGCTGTGTTGCGCTTTATGCTAGAATCTAATGTCCTGAGAAACCCTGAGTCTGAAATGATAGTAAAAGAAATGAACAACATTAAAGCAGAAATCAAAGACAGAGCCAGTGACAGAAGAAACAAACTAGGGACCTCCATATGATTTAACTTCACAGGATACTCATATCCTTCAAACAAACCAAGTCATTAATCAATGCCTGCATGCTAGTATGAATACTACATGCATACAAGATATTAGAGCCAGATTGCCCATCAAAACTGGTTTCAATAAGATTAATTATTGCCATGCTTACAAATAGAAGACATTCATCAGTTCTTAACACAATCCTTAAACAGTCGAGGTGAATTCTGCTGCAAAACCTTCATGCTATTTTAGTTTACTAGAAGTCCATGCCAAAGATGAACTTAACATGAGGTATTTGAAGAGATCAAAGGCCTATAATCTTTTCCACTACCTAAACGTGTTTGACTTTCTCCATTTAAAGCCCTCACACTCCGAACTTTCTTCTTCCTTCAATTCCCCCAGTTCCACATACTTAACAACAACAGAAATCATTTGCTTACTACATTGCTATTATCATAATAGTCATCAGAAGCACTACGAACCTAGCTTTTATTCTCAGCACTACCTGTATAGATGGATGGATTAAATAGATGAAAATTAGCGATGACTTAATGGGAGGGAAGTAGCAGATGTAACCATTTATAGTCACACACATATTTCACACATTAAATGCAGATATTCCTGCGAGTATAGAGCAAGGAATCTACAGAAGTCTAGTAGTGAGACTAACCAGGCCTTTCCGGATTCAAATTGCTACGACGAAGGGCAATTTTAGCCTCCATTAATTTCTTCATTTCCTCGAATCGAGCAACAGCTTCCTGAAAAAAGACACCAGAATTTTTTTCAATGGTATCAGAATTTGAATAATAAACAAAGACGATAACCTCACTTACAACCTCAACAACAAACCTCAAAACGCTTGCAATAAGAAAATTACTCCACACACAAAGGAGACACACTCAAGCAGCCATTTCTAACAGGCTAGCTAAATCAGCAACTACGTCAGGGTACTATATCCAAGCAGAGTCTCCAAGACTCCACGGTAACCACTTTACTCGAGAATTAACAAGTTCGCTATGGAACAAAACAACCGTACTGATACAGTACGGAAGCAGTCATTCTCACCTCATCGTCCTGCTTGCCGTGATGATCGCCGCTTGCAGCCCGCGATTCGTCATCGTGGTGGTCCATACCTTATATCACAATCAGAGACAAGGAACGTCGAAGGAGAAAGATCATTAAGACATTGGCATTGAGAGCGACGAAGCTCACTCAAAAAAACCCTAGCGAATCAAGTGACAGACAGGAAAAAAAGGCTTTCCATGGATGGAGTAACAAATTGGAGACTGTCGTTTACCTGATCGGAGACTGAGCGACACGGGCGTCGGACAGGAGTGACAGTCGGAATTCAACAGGGAATGGCGGGGGGAAAGGCCGGGATCGAACCTTTCCTGGGATTTAGCAGAACCTAATTATGAAAAATGAAAAGAGAGCAAATGGACAAACCGACTGAGCCACACGGAGGCCGGAGCACATAACGGGCAGGCGAGGAGATCCTTCCGGGCACGGGTTGACCCGCTTGGGTGAACCGTTTATTTTCTTTCCTCTACTGTCTATTTTGAATTTTCTATTTTGGCATTTGGGTGAGTTTATTGGTACTTGTCTCTAAAGAGTAAAGAAAATGGATTATTATCCTGAAAAATAGTTCGCGTTTTATTCATAGTCGCGTAATAATCAAACAGAATATCAAAATCGCATCGCAGGTCATTAATCGATCGGATTACAGGTATTCGTGGTTATCCATGAGTAGTAATTTATCTTTATAGTTTCAACAAATATGTTAATAATTACACCTATACTATTGTTACATAAGTGAAAAGTACAACGATAAATTTTTCGAACAAATGAAATTAGTTAAAACAACACAATTTCATGAAAATATTAAATATGTATGATAAATATCAAACATGTTGAGAAAAATAATTATAATTTATAAACAAAATTCGTATGCATGTGTATAACCGGACGAATTCTGGTTTGATAGTGAAAAAATCATGTCCAACCATTACCTGTAATATTTGGATTCAAAGTTCATCCGCAGCTATTGAAAAAAATCGAGTTCGTGTTTACCAATACCCAATTAGATTGGATCTGGACGGTTATTCACAAATATGATTATCTTGACCATTCCTAGCTCGATCACAAATGTTAGCAATGATTTATATATATATACTCTCAGCTTTATTAATGAGTTGAATCTATTAAATTACCCAACCTCAACTAATCGAGCAAACTCATTCATGGTCTATCAAATCAGGCCTCAACCACATTCCATCCAATATCCTTATATCCATATGTGTCCATAATATGCATTACTTCATTCACACTTCTGCAGCCAACCATCTTCATCCTCCGATAACAGCCATCGTATGTTTCTGCAAATCACCTCAAGTCCCCCACTATATATTCAGTGGTCTAATTCAAGGATTGTGGATCCCAATTCCCCATTAATGTTGACAAACTAGATGCAGCCATAATTTCGCCGCCATCGCTTCTCCAATTTCCCAGTCATGCATCCCTTCACTCTTTTTTGCCGCATCAACGAGAGACAGTGAGATGTACGAACGCGATCTAAATTATTGGAAACCAAAAGTTTTCTTCTAATTATTAACCCCGTTTATAAGAAATCATTGGCGAATCTCTCAACAAATGAAAAACTCGACTGATCCCTTACAAATCTTGTTCTTTGTCAGTGACATGGAATTTTTATTTATAACCAGAATGAAGTTGAATTAGTATATGATTAATTGGTGTATGAGCATTCAGTGTTGACGTGAGGGTTGTTGTGCTTAGTTGAGCAACATTTTTTGGTCATTTGTCAAGGGTCAACAACCACGGGATTCGATATCAAATTCATAAATTAGCAGACAACTCTGGGCCGTTTCTAATTCGAATTTGTGCTGGAAGATGGTGAAAAAAAAAAGAGCAAGAACAAGGGAGAAAATCTTCAGTGCACCGGGTGTAACACGTCACCCGTGCACCGCTCCAATAAGATACTGCCACGTTTTTTATATTTTTATATCCTTAATTAATATTCCAAGCAAAAGAATAGCGACAAAGAGAGGCGAATCCTCCTCCACCGCCACCGTCGACATCCTCTGCGACCTTGAACTTCGACAAAGATAAATCATCTATATGCAGTAATAAAGGAAGCGCAAGAGCTTCTTCATACGGTGTAGATGGGACCGCCACAGATTTGGAATGGCTCCGGCGTCCGGGTTCGTCGAAGAGGCTAAAGAGGTTGATCGAATAATCGGAATCAAAATACAAATAAGAATTGAATTCGGTGTTGTATTATTGCAAATCGTGGAGACAAGGTTGAGTTCGACGGTGGACCGGAGCCGTCCTTGAAGTTGGAACAACTACGAACTTCGGAATTACAATCAATCTCGCGGTAGACGTTTCGGATGTGGAGAAGGAAGCGTAGAGTCGATGTTGATGGGAGGTGGGTTGAGATCGGATTGAGGTTCGGAGAAGGGAAGGCGATGCGGGTTGAAGATCGCGGGAGATAATTGATGCGCAAAGTACGTCGGCAGTGGCGGTGGAGGAGGATTTGCCTCGCTCACTCCGTCGTAATTCTTTGCTGGGCTGGGATATATCAGACATTTAAACATTAATAAAATACGTGGCAATATTTTATTGGGGCGGTGCACGGGTGACGTGTTACACCCGGTGCACTGAAGATTTTCTCAGAACAAGGAGAGCCATTGATTTCCCCCTTAGTCTTACTATACTAGTTAGTTAATTATTTAATGGATTCCTCTGTTTCCTTAATGAAGAAGGGTGAGCCGTGAGGGCAGTCACATCACTCATTACATTACCCAATCGATAACCACCAATTAACTATTCAAGTGGATTGTCTGGCGGGCAAGAAATCAAAGAGATCATGGCAACCCAAAAAAGCATTATATGACAGAACTTAGTGCAAGACTGCAAGTAATTACTTGTATCAAGCACAGGCCAGGTTCATGTAGTCATTTATGATATTGTGTTTAGCAGAAATCTCGAATTGTAAATGGAGGTGGAGTTAGAAATTTGTCTGTTAAGGAATCAAATTTGTAAATATAAATGGATTTCAACTTTGATAGTCAAATAAGGGATGAGCGAATGACCTGGTATTGACCTTTCCGTATTTATTGCATATTATTTGTATTTTAATATATTACGGAAGTTTGCCGTTGACTCAATTAATGAAGATTAAACAAAACAAAATTGTAATGAAGATCGTAAAAGAAAAAATGGGAAATAAAATAGGTTCTATTCTAAAAATATTTTATTTTGTGAATGCTTGATGAGTTTAAACTTTAAGGTAAGCATCAAACTGATAGTGTAAGTATAAGGCTATAGACAAGTGAAATACAAGATGTAAAAAGCACAAATATCATAACGAAATGGGTTTTTTTTTTTTTTTAAGGGAATGAAATGAGGAAATAAAACATTATATACCCTAACAATGCACTTTTGAGGTGTTCATTTGAAGTTCCCTCTTACTTTATCTTTCATGCTTTTGGTGTATTTGATGTGGCAGATTCTTTCTATATATACGGAGAGAAAAAAAAATTCTCTTGCGCCCTATATTTAACACAAAAATGTCCCAAAATGTGAGGCATACTCATTTTAGCATAATTAGTTATTTATTCACACTGGTTTTATGTTCACATTGGTATATAGACCACCTATCTGACTCGTCGGCCCAAATATCATTTGCCTTCTTAAAAATATTTTTTTGCCATCCCACTAACATAGTTAGTAAATACTCTGTTTAATACACGTATATGTACCCGTACGTACTTTATTCGTTTAAAACTTCCGTATCCGTATTATTGTCAAGCCGTTTCATTTTTCTTCGTTCATTTGATGGCTCCCGTATTAAACACGTATAAAATCCGTATAACACGTTTAATATCCGTATTTAACATATTAAATTACAAACTTTACTATTATTAATATATTTATTTATTTTTAAAATAATTAATTTTTATATATTTATTCAATTAACGTACTATTAAACGTAACATTAGCATAGAGACGAAGTAAAAATCCCGTACGTATTTTATACGTAACTTTCCCGTACCGTATTTTACTAACTATGCCCACTAACAGCCACTGATTATTAATTCGCATTAAGAATTTGTCATAGAACTTTCGGCTTTGGGAGAAAAATATTTAATTAGCATTTTCTTCCCACCGAACATCCATCAGAAGTCGGCCGCTTGTGGATGCAGCCCTCTACCGCCTTAATTCCCCTGGGCCGGTGGGCCCTGTCCTTTTGCTTTTATCTTAATCCCCCCCTTCTCCTTTCTTTCCTCGATCCTCTCTCTTTCGATCAAACTCATCACTCCACTTTCCCCCCAACCTCTTTCTTTTCTTGCATCGCCTCTGTGAATTCTCTCTGCATTACTCATCACCCAAGCTCGTAATGGAAATGGAGAAGGAAGTCAAGAAATCAGCGAAGAAGGACGAGAGGAGGAGTCTTATTCAGCTGCCGCCAAAGAGAGGCCAAATCAAGGCCAGGATATTTGAAGATTTCGTCGAAGCTCTGAAGAAGAATCTCGTTGGAGGAGAAGGCGACGGCAGCACTGGTTGTATTACTCAGTCTAATTACGCAGCTGACACTAAGAGCAAGAAGAGCTACAGTTCCAAGTAAAATACATCTGAAAAGTTGGCGTTTGGTGCTTCAGTTCAGTCATGGGCTTATATATGCACCCTCTCAATATTAATCTACGACACTAAAAATCTCCGCTTTCGGATCGGCCGTTGGGCCCTCTGGTTCGATGTCGTTAGCTAGCTGTGTTCGTTTGATCTTTACAAAAGTGTAATATGTAAATATCCACCTCGTCAAGTCATCCTTATGGTTCTTTCCATATTCCATCCCCAATATCTCACATTCGTCCTTTTACGTGTATAGTGAAATGATGAAAAAAATGTGTTCTGATGTCATGGGTAGTTTGTAAAATTTATGATATCTCGCCTCCTCTTTCATTTGATCATGTGGTTAGGTTAGTTACTTTCTACATGAATTTTGAGAGAGATTACAGAGAGTCACATTGTAGAAAATGTCGGGATAACTTAAATATTGTTGACGAAACCGTCAGACGGGCCCTACAGTTTCAATATACAAAACGACGGCGGAGGGCTGTTGTGTGGGCGTGACAACTGACGACACGACCCCAGCGGCGGAGAGCACATCCTCGACAGGACAGAGAGACGAGAGCAGAGAGTTCTGCTTGAGGAGCGAATATGAGAATTCTGAGGGCGGTAGGTTCGAGACTTTCCGAAATTAGAATCATGGCGCCATTGCCGTTTCTTTCTCGACCTCCACGTTGTTTCTCCCGGCTTCAACAGAATCACCTCCAGTCGCGGGACCAGCAGCAGTTGCGACGGTCTGTTCTGGTCTTCCATCTCTATTTTCATTCCCCTCCACCCTAATATCTGGTTGATGATCGTTGCGATTTCTCGCCAATTGTTAGGTTCTCTTTCGGCGTCGCATTTGACATTGACGGGGTAATTCTTCGTGGCCGCGTTCCTATCGGCGGCTCTCCTCAGGCTCTGAGGCGACTGCTCGGAGATTCAGGTACTGCAGTTTCTCTAAATGTATGAATCGGTGTTTCTCTACTGTACAATCGTGGTTTGGTTGCGAAGGAAATAGGGGGAAACTAACTGGAGAAGTGATTTGAGTTTTTGACTGCTGTTCGTATGGATTTGGTGAATAGTAATTTCATAGTTCTTTTAGCGTTTGCGATTGTTGATCGACGAGAGCGGCCCAATTGTTACAGTTTTTAGAGCTCAGTATTCAGAAATGTTAATCTAGGGAGAAATCTGGAATTCGTGGACTGCTTTATTGAGTATGCTAGTGAAACTAAACCACTTATTGGCCGTTGTTGCTTCTGATTTTGCTTGCTGTGTTCTCAATGCAGGGTCTTCGAAAGTTCCCTTTGTCTTCCTGACTAATGGTGAGACATCTAAGCCACTTGGATCTTCAACTCACTCATGTAATTGGTGACTCAAAAAATGTATGTTAGGGGCTTAGGGCCACACTAATCCGAGCTGATGGAAGTCACTCATACCTGTTTGGACGCATGATTGACTCTTTCTGTATCATTCTTCATGTCTTAGGGGGTGGTCTTCCTGAACATAGACGAGCTTCTGAATTAAGCGAACTTCTGGGAGTTAAGATCTTACCTTCTCAGGTATTGTTTTAAGATTCTCGCCGAACTGTCGTTTGCTTTCCTGTTTGGCGCTGTTGTTTGACTGATGGGAAGCTGGGCATAGTTTCTTGTTTCAGGTTTTACAAGGTCACTCTCCTTTCAGAAATTTGCTGAAGAGGTATACTTCTGGTTTGAAAATCCTCTCCTGTATACGCATCAAACAGAATATTCTTCCTTAATTAACTTGCCTTTCAGATACGAGGATCAACTCATTGTTGCTACTGGTAAAGGGGAACCTGCACTTGTGATGTCTGAGTATGGATTCAAGTAAGGGCTTTATTAATGCATAGTTCTCTGTCTCTTATTTGTTACACAGTTTAATATTCTCATGATTCCGATTTCTTCTGGTGGCAGAAATGTTCTTTCATTAGAAGATTATGCATCTTTGTTTGAGAACATAGATCCTGTGTCTCAATACAAGTATTGGGCAACTAAAAAACCCATGGACAGAAGTGATCTATCCAGAAATATTGTGCCAACATGTGATATTCATTCCAAATCAGTTAAAGCTGTTTTTGTCGTCAGTGATCCGGTAGACTGGGGCAGTGATATTCAGGTATATATCTTGTGTAATTGATGAGACTACATCGTCCTTAACGTAATACAAGCCCGTGTGAGGTTTGATAGTTCCAATTATCTATAAACTTAAACAATTGTAGGGATTTACTTCCTTTATTGATTGTGTGACAAGTTTAAGAGTTACTAGTGGCTTTTATCTAAAATCATTCTTGTAGTGTTGTATACTTCCACAGTTCCGGAGTCAAAAGTTCTGCATAATTTTTAATTGGAATAGCAAAGAATCATGGAATTGAATTCACTAGCATATCTGAGAACAAATTACCTAACTGTATTATATATTTGACAGTGAAAACCACCTTTATCTCAAAATCTGTAAGATATGCGATGAATTGTTTTACCTCAGAAGCAACATGTTGGCTTTTCCTATCTGTGACATGAAATGATTTGAATCGTGTGCAAGTAAAATATTTTATTTGATCATGCAAGTGGTTAACTCTTTGATCAGAATCCATCTAGCTGTACCTCTGAAAGCTGTGAAAGTGAAACAACCAATTATCTCTTGTAGGTAATCTGTGATATTTTAAGATCCGGAGGCATTGTGGGGCATAAAGGTGGGACTCAACCTCCACTTTATTTCGCTGCTGATGATCTTGAATATCAGGCAGGTGCATTTTTTTTTGTTTCTTATTAGTTTTGTTTTCTGCAGTGGAACCTAGATTGATTAGAAAATAAATTGCTCACCTTCAGAAAATATAATGTAAATATTTTGTTTTCCACAAACCTGCAGTTTAAATTAAGAAATTAAGTTGTTCATTTCTAGCGGACAGCATTTGCCGTTAAAGCTCATGTCTAATTTCACTTGTCAGCAAACTTTGTCCTGAGTCCTGACCTCTCAGCTTTCATCAATCACCATGACTTCTTTAGTTCTTACGCTTACAACTGTCCACATTTCAGATTGGTTTATAAACATCAATTGGGCTTTCTAATGAAAGGAGCTTCATCAATGATTTTCTGCTACAGGCTGCATTCCCCTCTGAGCGTCTTGGATTGGGGGCTTTTAGAATCGCTCTAGAGAGTGTTTTCAACAGGTACTTTCTCATGTCATCAAGGTGCCTGACTAAATGTGCTAGGTCTTGAGTCAAAAGAAAATTGGTTCAATCTTCTGTCATTTTTTTTTTTTGAAGGGATGATGTTAGAAACCGGCGGGTTGGGCCGATCGGGTGAGGGGAGTGGCAGTTTCGTTATTTTCATTATTTCTGTTTTGTATTTAAGAGGAGAGAACACTATTCTGCAGATTAGTGAATAATCAATATTACAATCAAAATCCCTAAATTCCCAATTCTCTCTATCTCTTGTTCTTCCCCAATTCTTCTCAAATCCCTAATTTCTTCTCTTCTCAATCCCTAATTCCCTTGTGGAACTTCTTTGTTTCTAACAGATGAGGATATGGAGTGTGGAATCAGCTTAATTTGGCAAACTGAAGTACTATGTCATAGTTTTACATCTTGTTTCTGGTGGTGGATGATTTGTCTCTTGATGACTTACATGTAGAGTCCATCACAGTCCTCTGGAGTACGTGTCCTTTGGGAAGCCAAATCCTTTTGTGTTCAAGAACGCTGAATCTGTCCTCAACCAGTTTCAACCAGCTGACGAACACGGTGGATTTAAAGAATGCGGGCCTGTAGCACATCCTTTTGAAACCCTCTACATGATTGGTGATAACCCTTTCGTTGACGTCAAAGGTGCCCGGGAGGTTTGTCATGCTTCTTTCTTTCAACTCTTATATTTTTCTAATCAATTAGATGTAATTTGCTTGCTCGCTTTTACTTTTGGGATTGTTATGGACAGCCAATTAACCAAGAATAATTCCCTTCTTCTGAACGTTCGATGTGACTAATGGTTCATAAAAGTTCCCTACTGTAGAAGGCTTCATCTAACAGCTATGTTTTTCTTCCGGGTTTTCACTTTGCAGGCTGGGCAGCCGTGGTTCTCTATCTTGACAAGGACGGGTGTTTTCCGTGGTGAACACAACCATGCCGAGTTTCCTGCAGATTTGGTAAGTACGGACAGTACTAAATACTCGCTTTCGAGTTGGCAAGTGAACGTCTTCTGTAATCGGAGAACAACACACGCACTTACTAAACAAAGCAGCTACTGTGCTTTGCTTCCTCATGAATACACTGTCATCCTTTGCATTACTTATGCAGGTTGTTGACACCGTCGAAGATGCAGTAGATTATATTCTGAGGAAGGAAAGCCGTTCGTAGCTAGGACTATGTATTCTCGTACCCCGCCAAAGTGGCAACCATTATTTTGTCCTTCCTCACAATTTTTGCTTAACTTTCTGGTATCGGGGGATCGGTTGGGATGCTTAAAAACATGAATGTCTAACTTGCGCTGTCATTTCGTTGTATATATGACTTTGCATTGTGGTACATCAAGTTGTAAAGATGAATTCTCAGCTTTCCAATTCTAATAGGGTTTACTGCTCCTGCTCCCGAATCAAAGAAGTTGTCTTTTGGCGAGCTTGTCCATCGAGGGGACACAGTTAGAAGAAACCAAGACTGAAGACACTGATGAGGAACAATGTTCAGAACTGCCACCTATTCCTGCTACCACTAATGGAGTTTTTTTGTAGGAGATTATCATGCACAGATGAAGATACTCGAATGGTAAGAAACTCTCTCTAGTGCACTAGCTTTGTTATTCAAAATCTTGTTCCAACTTGAACACTAAACGATCCGTTGGTGTGTGTGGTGGCCGTAAGGTTTGCCTAGATATGAGCTTATCTTGCTTGAGGGCAACCAAGAATGGTGTTGCGATCATACAGATCAATCTCAAAGCTGAAACTGAAAATAAAAGATGCTGGGAGTATTTTGTATACTTCAAAAATATTTTCACCATCTTTACGGCTTTACCCAATATATTTTTCAAAAGAATATTATAAAAAGAAAAACGAAAAATAAATTATGTGTTGGCAAAAAAAAAAAAAAAAAAAAATGCTGGACCCGTGTGAGCCGTCCTTACGGTGATCTGGTCCGCACTTGGTAAAACTGATAAGATAAGCCCCCGTCAGTACTCGAAAAACACTCTCCCTTGCGACAATGGAGACCGCGCTCTGCTCCTTCCCTTCCTCCAAGCCCCCGCCTTCCCTAATCCAATTCCGCCCCTCAAACCCATTCTCCCTCTCTTTCCCGACCACCACCGCCGCCACCACCTCCACCTTCTCCCTCCGCCGCCGCCGGCCCCTCACTATCAAATCCGCCATTTCCCGCAACAAGAAGGAAGAAACCGTCGACACCGTCAAAACCCAGCTAGAAAACTGCTATCTCCTCGCCGCAATACGCTACAAGGGCTTCACCGTCAAGCAATTCCAGGAGCTCCGCCAGTCGTTACCGGAGAATTCCAAGCTGATTGTGGCCAAGAACACTCTCGTCTACAAGGCCATTGAAGGCACCCCATGGGAGGCCCTCAAGCCTTGCATGACCGGCATGAATGCTTGGCTGTTCGTCCACACCGAAGAGATCCCCAACGTGCTCAAGCCATACAGAAGCTTCCAGAAGGAGAAGAAGCTGGAGGACAACGATTTCAGCGGAGGGGTGTTTGAAGGGAAGTTTTACGGGCCTGATGAGTTCAAGCAGCTGGAGACGATGCCGTCGAGGGCAGAGATTTACGCTAAGTTGTTGGGTTCGTTGCAGAGCCCGGCCATTGGTTTGGTGACTACATTGCAGGCGCCCGCAAGGGATGTGGTTATGGTTCTCAAGGCTTATGTGCAGAAGTTGGAGGAAGAACAGGGCGGCGCTGGCCAATAGTTTGATCGATTCCCCTTCTTTTTGTGTAAGTGTATGTTCCTCCTTTTGACTGAGAACCTCATATTTTGTATCCTGTCTGTTTGGTTGAATTGTTGTAGCAAAATGTGACGGGCAAGAAACCTATGCCGCGGCACTGGAGAATGCAGATGGCGAAATTTGTACAACTGACATTTGAATAGTTATACCAATCCAATTCCAAGTTTTGTTAGGACTCCAGCTGTGACTTCCAGAATGCTCTGTGTTTGATTGATCTTGCATTGGAGTTCTAGGGAGATAGTTGGATAGCATTTGCTAGAAGATGTGAAGTTGTCTTATGTGTGAATCTCCTTTGTGGGAATGTGTTGCTAGTAGGTGCTGAAATTTCTGCAATTTGGTGGCTTGTAGTTGGGGGTTTGTCTTGCTCTTAGGTTATGGTGGAAATCAAATGAACGAGAGTTGCTGAACTGTGTACTTGAGAGTGGAGTTCTAGCTTGGTCGTGGATGGTTAGTTGGTTACTCGATATATTTCGCATAATCGATACTATGCACCAGCCTTGGGCTGCGTAGACTCTTGGTTATGGCTTGGCTGCTATATCAGACATGACTTGCTCCTTGATTGCAAATGACTGATGTTCTAATTCTGCATCTGTGACTACACATGACAAGCCAATGATTGTCCTGAAATACAGTCAGTTTGCTGTTTTTGGAAGATGAGATACGTTTCTCTCCCAGGGTTTATGGTTTCTTTTGTGTGAGATTTGATCTTCTCTGTGACTGTTGATTGGGATTCAGAACAAGATCATCCCAGTCGGTGGGAATGCTGTGCTTGTTCGATGCAAATGCAACATTCTTCCCTACTGGTTATTCGATTCGTGTTCTGGGTTGTCTCAGGACCCATCATAATGTCTGAATTTGTGTGCTTCAACTGAAACGATTTGGTTGATCCATTGATGGGAAAGGTTGAAGGGGGAAAAAGAATGGTTTCCATCTGTGTTTGATGAGTTAGTTTACACACACAAGCAAACAGAAACAAGCTCCTGACTATATGCTTACCGCTTGCGAACAAGAATTTGATCTAGCGGTTTAATTTCAATTTGGTCTAATCGCTCTCCTATTAGAAAGAAAAATAATTCTTCAACGTCCAATGTAACAGAATTACAGAAGTCAGAACAGAATGCCATAGCTAGCTTCTGAGTTCTGATATTCTCCCTCCAAATTTAAAACCCATCATCCAAACAGTCCCTTAACAAGCTCAGTAGCGTTATTCCCATTTCCCTCCCTGCTCAACAACACTGAACGCTACCCAACAAACAAACAAACACATTTCTCCAAATCCAACAAATTCTTCTGGGGAGAAACCAACAAGTCCGATTTGCTTCCCTTTTTGGTACCGCCATAGCTAATCCGTACTGTACTGCCCTTCCTCCGCCTACTGATTTTCCAAGACCAGCAAAAATGGCGCCGGTCGATCCTCACTCGTACACCGATTCCGCTCACCCGCTCACCACCCACGTCTCCCTCTCCCTCTACTTCGACTTCCCTTCCTCCACCATCCACGCCGCCGCGCTCCTCAACCTCTCGTCCCCGTACTCCGGCCAGCTGTCACTCGACGCCCGCTCCCTCACCGTTCACGGCGTTCTCGATCCCCAAACCCTAGCTCCTCTCCCTTTCACCCTCTCCCCACCCGACGCTGTCAAGGGCTCACTCCTCTCCATCGCGCTCGACTCCCAAGCCTCCGTCCTCATCCTCTACTCCACCTCGCCGGATTCCTCCGCCCTCCAATGGCTCTCGCCGCCGCAGACCTTCAACAAGAAGCATCCCTTCGTTTACACGCAATGCCAGTCCATTCACGCGCGCTCGGTCTTCCCCTGCCAGGACACGCCCGCCGCTCGCATCTGTTACTCCGCGAAGCTCAACGTGCCCCGGGAGTTGTCGGCGGTGATGTCCGCCAGGCATTCCGGCCGCCGCGATCCGGTTGCCGGGGACGTGAGCGAGGGGTTTAAGAAAGTGGATTCCGCTGCGGGGCTCAATTTCGAGTCGCTGTGGTGTGGGGATGGGAGAGTGGTGGAGGAATTTGTGATGGAGCAGCCGATTCCGCCGTATTTGTTTGCATTTGCGGTTGGGGAACTGGGGTCCAGAGAAGTCGGGCCGAGGACGATGGTTTACGCGGAGAATGTGGCAGCAGTGCTGGATTCGGCGGCCAGTGAGTTCGCCGGGACTGAGGACATGGTCCGGCAAGGGGAGAAGCTGTTTGGGGAGTATCCGTGGGAGAGGTTTGATTTGTTGGTGTTGCCGCCGAGCTTTCCTTATGGTGGAATGGAGAATCCCAGGATGGTTTTCTTGACACCTACGGTGATTAAAGGGGATGCCAGTGGGGCTCAGGTCGTGGCGCATGAATTGGCTCATAGCTGGACTGGCAACTTGATTACCAACATAAACAATGAGCATTTCTGGTTGAATGAGGTATGCATGATGATCCAACATTGCACTGTTGAGATTTTGGATAGCTTATAATAGTTTCTTGGTTGTGAATGCCTACAGCTTTCTGATATTTTGGCTTATATGCGAATCATGTATGCCTTTGAGATTACAGACTGTTTGAAGTTTCAAGGTCTATGTCTATCTTAAGATTGTATGCACATTCATAATTCCAGTTTTCACTTTTAGGGGTCATTTGATAGTTGCGCATCTTAATGATGTATTCTGTTTAAGTGAATGCATGTATTGGCAGAATGGGGGTGGTTTTGATACGAAACTCGGACAAGGAAAAACAGTGTATTCTCAGATAGCACCTTGTATTCTCAGAATCATTAGAGAACAGTCCATGCATACGAAGTGGCCCTTTACTGATTATTGCTTCTGCTATAATGAAATTCTACCTCATTCGGTGGCAGGGTTTTACAAGATATGCTGAGAGGAGAATTGTTGAGGTTGTTCAAGGAGAAGAAAGAGCTATTCTGAGCATGGGAATTGGTTGGAGGAGTTTGAATGAGGCGATGGAGAGGTTTAAGGACAACACGGAGTTCACAAAGCTCAAAACTAACCAGGAAGGAATTGATCCAGACAATGTGTATTCTCAAGTTCCTTATGAGAAGGGTTTTCAGTTTCTTGCTCGAATTGAACGCCAGGTAAGGTTAAGTTTAGTAAGTCATTGTTTGTTCCTGGTGTTGGCATGTGAGAGATATTTTCATAATGGGTTTTATGGTTTTCCTATTTCATCAGATTGGAAGGCCTGCATTTGATGAGTTTATCAAGAAGTATATCGAAAACTTCAAGTTCAAGTCTATTGATACTGGTACATTTCTTGAGTTCCTGAAAGCAAATGTCCCTGGAATAGAGAAGGAGGTTGATCTAAAACTGTGGACTGAAGGTACTGGCATCCCTCCTGATGCATATGAACCAGTCTCCGACTTGTACACTACAATAGTTTCACTTGCAAATGAGTTTAAGCTCGGAAGGATGCCAAGGGAGGACGAAGTTGCCAATTGGCGAGGGCAAGAATGGGAGCTATACTTAGAGAACCTGCCCAAATGTGTTGAAGCCTCTCAGGTATTACTACACTTCTTGTCTATTTTCCTTTGCACTGGCTACCATTCCCTTCTCTGCCTAGGAGTTTCCTGATTAAAGCTTAGCAATGCCTTTCTTTTCCTCCATATTTGAACTCTGAAAATATGTCTAGAAGTTTCATCAAGTTGCGCTTCCTTTTCAGTCTGCTGCTTCTTAAACTTCCCTGTTGGAGTTTGGATCATTAAAGCTTTGCTCTGCGAAAATTTTAGCTTATAGAGGCGGTTTATGGGTTTTGGATGGTTGAGATGAGTTGATTGTCAAGAATACACGGATAGTGAAATAGATGAATTTTGAAATGATGATACGTGGGTGGGTTGTGAAAATGTTTGTATTGTGTGTGATGGATGGCTGGAATAGTTACAAAGAAGCTAAATTACCCTTGCATTTACAAAGAAGTGAAAAAAATTAGGTTCAAAGCAGTAATATTGGATAGTGCGGACTGGATTTTACAAAGACACACCCATTCCTACCTTAGTTATCATTCTCGAATCCATCAGTCACAGCATTCCATCCTGTTGTTTCTTGCCGAACAGTAAATTTGGGCTGCAATCCTTCCCTAAATGGATTTTTCTGATGCTACAATCAATCCACACAAGCCATCATCCAGATAACCCCATAGGACTTTTTGCGTCTGTTGTTTTACAACTTCGATCGTGTGAGTGCAGGTCTTAGCCTTGGATGCTCGCTACCGGATGTCAGAATCAAAGGACTATGAGGTGAAAGTAGCGTTCCTGCAAATGGCGATTTCGTCCAAGTGCAGAGATTACTACCCTGAAGTTGAGAAGACCTTGAAAGAAGTGGGGAGGATGAAGTACCTTCGCCCGCTCTACACAGCTCTCGTTCAAGGCAGCGGGAACGAAGAGGAGAAGATCTTGGCGAAAAGGCTGTTTGCAGAGGCTCGCGAGTGTTATCACCCTATCGCGCAAGGTGTGGTGGAATCAATCCTCGCCAAGCACCTCTAGAAGGCAGAAACAGACTGACGAAACCTTGCACACTTCTGTCCATATCTGGTGATGAATATTGAGCAGTAGTACTAATTAGAACTCTCCTTTACATCGGTAATATGCGAGTCGCACTGATTGTAAGTTTGGAATGTTTAACTCGGTCCAGTTGACGAGTCGTACTGCTATCTGGCAAGTGACCGTCAAAAGTATTGAAGAAATCGGTACACTTCTTGAGATCGTAATATGAGGCTTTGAGAAATTTGGATGAGCTAAGGTGGAACAGTATTTTAGTTTTCGTTCTATAATCTTTTGGTATGAACTACATTTCGTATGTTTACGTTAAAGAACTTCGAAGTAAGGTTGTATGAATATGGAGGATTCTTACTAAAAAAATTCTACATACAAGAAGAAGAAGACGAAGACCCCGTCAGGACAAGAAGAAGAAAATACATAAGTAGCCACAAACGAGGGGTTGATTTTGGATCGTGATAATTAGAAAGGGGCTAAAATTATTGTGACTAGTCTATTTTATAAATTTGTACATGTAAATTTACTTGTATTTTAATGATTAGATGTAAATTTACTTGTATTTTAATGATTAGATGTAAATTTTATTTGATATCGACGAAAAATAAATCTCAGAATTGATCATTAGTTAACGATAAAACTAAAACAGTTAAACCAACTAAATTATCCAATTCACCTTTCCCCCAACCTTCATTCCAAATCACCTTTCCCCGCCCCAACCTTCTCCATCAAATTCCACTGGGAGCCTACACACATTATTGTAACTTTTTTTTATTCTCACTTTCGATGTCATTTTCATTATTAACACAGAGCATACACTTCTTCTCCCTCTCTATCTCTCTCTGGCCTTTTTGTTCCCTTTCGTTCGTTCTTTCGAATTTAAAAATTGAAAGAGAACTGTGTTAATTTTTTTTTGAAAGAGAACCACTATTTCATCCCCCCTGGTTCTAATTTAACTGGAACCGCGCTAGAGCGAGAGAGGGAAGCGAGAAGAGAAAATGGACGACTACACGAGAGAGATGATGGACCTCAAGACCCTCGTCACTCGAACACTTGAGAAGAAAGGGGTTCTCGCTAAGATCCGGGTTAGTTTCGCTTTCTCACATCTCTTCGGTTCCTGATAAACTTTCTGCAATTTTAATTTACCTCTCCGATCTCGATGTTCGGCGGCATTTCTGGGTTGTTCTTTCATGGTCCTTACAGTATCTCTTCCTGTACCGAGTAGAACGAGGAAATGTGAATGGTCGACAGTTTTTTTTTTTTTTTTTTGCTTCTCCTGTATTAGGGTTCTAGCAGTCTCCCCCAATTTTCAATTTTGGTTAATTCTGCTGAACTCGTACTTGGTCCACGAGAGTTGGTGGTGTAAACGACATCTTGTTTGGTTTAGATTGAAGCTCTTGCGTCTATAGGGAGTCTAGACTTGTTTAGAATACTAAAAGTTTGCATCTTTTGTTTGATCCTGAGGGACTGGAAACGATGGCAAATCATGGGTTTTTGTTGATTGCTTCATTTTGTAGTCTTGGCTTAGTTTTCGAATGCCACATCGTTGTTGGCGGTTGCGTTGGAATTGTTACTTGGTTGTTTAGGGAATATGTTTTCTCCTTCCTTGATGGAGGTTAATTGGTCATGGAAAGGAACTCTTAGCGAGGACTTTTCACGTTGGCTTATCACTTGTGTAATGTGTTTTCTTGTACTCCATTTCTGCATCCTTGGTCTCATGTGATTGTGTGGATTACGTTATAGGCGGAACTCAGAGCAAGTGTCTTTGAAGCGATTGAAGAGGAGGATAGGGTAGTTGAAAATGAAGAAGGCTTACCACCTGCATTACTGGGTAGCTGCAATGACCGCGCAAAGCAGCTTCACGCGTCCCCATCAGGTTACTATCTAGGTTTAATTGATCGCCTTGTACGAAATTGGGGTTGGGAAGTGGTGCACTTTCAGTTTGATATTGCTTCCTGATGAAATTGAAAAAGGCTGAAGTTTTCTTTTGCTTTACACTCAGAACAGTTTGAGTTCCATTCCTTCGTTTCTGGTGTGTCGAGGAGTTGGATAGTATGCTAATAGTCTTTTATGATTTTACTTCCATTGTCATTTGCAGGGAGGCTATTAACTGCACTAATGTGTGAGTACTTGGACTGGGCACAACTAAATCACACTCTCAAAGTATATCTACCTGAGTGCAACTTGGTAATGCAGTAACTTTTAGTTTGTCTTCAAGATGTTTGAGATCTTGCTTTTTCTTTCAGTTTTCTTTTTTAACGCATAAGCTGTGAATTGCATTCCATATTTGAAATTGCAGCAAAAGGATTCGTGGAAAGCAGAATTAAAAGAATTCAGTAGCAATAATGGGTACGATCTCAACAGGAATGGAGATAGTGGTCCTTTGCTTCTTGATGTACTCGAAGGATTCTTGAAGTATGAGGTTTGTCATTAGATTTCTTTCTGATGGTTTGATGAAATTATTTTTTGGAAGTGGTATTTATCATGTACCTGCTGTATGATGATGGGATGCAAGATAGCCTGATAGTCTTATCTAGATTGACATTGATAATCTTAAATCAGTTGCCTATTGGATAAATCTGACCAAGGTTTTGTTTTCTAGATGAAAGTTTGCTGATGCTTTACGTTGAGATATACAAACTGCTTCCATAATTCTTTACCTTGATGTTTAAACAGAATCTAACTCAAGGCAGGGGGTCTGGAAGGAGAGTGTCAGAAAATGAGTCCTTGTCTAACTTAGACTCGAGGAACATGCGGAGGCCCTCTTCATCATCTGTTGCTGGTGGTTTACCTCCTTTAGGAAGGTGCTGAGCTAGTTTTGCTTTAGCATTGTGAATCCCCCTATGTTCTATTCATTAATTGTTCATTTTTTTGTGGCATGCTTATTAACAGGCCGGGTGCATCATCGTCATCTGGTGAGCAATTAATCGAGCTCTTATTTTCCTTTTTTATCACCCCCTTCCTGCTGGATTTTTCTGTCTATCTGGTTCTAATTCAAATTTTATCTAGACAGGAGAGGAGGGTCCTCCATGAGCGGTGGTTACAGAAAAGACGACTACAATTGGAGGTCTGATAGTGATGAGATCCCTGAGGAAGTAAATCGAGCTTCAGCTGCACTTGAAAACCTTCAGTTGGACAGGAAAGCTCGGAATCTGACATCATCCTGGCGGTTAGTCTTCCAACTTTCTTATTCTGCTAAGAACTGATGATGATGACCTTCGATAATTATCATTTATCTGCCCTTTTGTGCCGTGTTTCCTGAAACATTTTTGCATTACTAAGAGAACAGCGGTTTTAAAAGCTGAATTGATGTTTATAGATCTCCTCTTGACTGCAGGCCTGCTGGAGATGGGATGAGTGACGATGACAGAAGGGCGGATCATTTTTAAGCCTGGAAATTGACATTTCTTCTTTTGCTCGTGTAGTTTAGTGTGTATTTTGTGTTATTGAATCCAATGCACTGTTTTTAACGATTGCTCAGAAAGCAAGTAATATGAGAGGGATATTGGGTAGTGCTGTTTGTATGATTTCCCCCCTCATTCTGTTCTTAGTGATGCTTTTTCCTATTATTCCACACGAGCCTTCTTGTTATCTCTGCTTCACTTCCTCTCATGCAACTTTCATAATCCGAGTGCAATCGTTCGAGTGTAATCAACGATCACACATATAGAAATCAAGCAAACCCAAGGGTAATTCATTTTGAATATCCATAATGCTCTCTTTACAATCGGCTTTTAATACTGTTCACCCATCCTGTCTACCATACATCATTATGTTTGGAACATAGTTTTGTTCATAACTGTTTTCAGCATCCATTTAGAGAAGAAAAAGCAAGAGATATGAAAGCCAGGCAAGCAGTTCATGCAAAGGCTGAAGCTGCTCTGACTATGTGAAACCTAATCTTATAGAAGTAGGGGATAGAGTCTTAACGACGGAGCGGGAAAAGGGCCTAATTCCTGAAATTCTAGACAAGCAGGAGCTTCTCCTTCACTTGAGTTTAATCTTCAATTCCCTTGCATCATTTCTACATACCTTTGGAAATCAACCTGTAACAAGACAAAAAAACAGTTAGTTAACAGTCTTGATTGACACCATGGTTAGTATGTAACTGAAAGTGTTTATATGCCTACTGCCTACATTATTACCTCGTTGACATTCAATACGTTGTCGGTGCTGAACACGGGAGGATCAGGATATGATGCTATCATGGATGTTGCTACAAGAGCTAGGGCGGATGGCTTACTCGTAGCTATAGGTGCATCAAAATCTTCTCTAGCCATTTGTTTCAGTAATAGTGAAACGACCTCTGTGTACTTCATCTCGTACTCTGAAGCATCCGGAAAGTACTCCACAACCAAACGTGGGAGGTAATCAAACGGAGTAGGAGGGTTGGCCTCATATCCCATTCTTGCCATCAATTGAATCTCCATATCGTTTATTCTGGAGACCTCTTTGTGAATGCTATCATTGGAATACAGGACCTCATAAGGATGTTCACGAACGCGGTCATGTCTCGACTCCATCAGCTTGACCATAACTGCGAGACAACACTTTTTCGAAATCTCAATCTCACCTTCACTTGGAGCAGCCACATTGTCGGCATAGAACTTTTCAAACATGAACTGTGCAGCATATATGGTGGTTCCACTGAGATAATGCGGACTTCCCACAAACTGAAAATGGATAAAAGTTGGTGAAAATAAATTACTAGTCGCTTATGAAATGGAGAAAAAGAATCACGAGAACGCTCACCTCCAAGAAGAATCTGCGTGCTGCCAGGAAAGTCTCTTGTAATGGATGAGCGATGACCAATGCTTCAGCTCCATAGTAATTCTTTTCTTCCTTGATCAAGTACTTTATGTAATGCTCACTCCTGGCCTTACCTTGAGAAGTTGTTAGATCATGTCTAGGCGGAATCGACATTGTTTCTTGCCCTTTCTTTTCTTGATGTAGCTCGGATTGTGCTCGAAAATAGCGCGACACAGTCAAAACCCAGCTACAAAACTGCTACCTCCTGGCCGCAATCCAATACAAAGGCAAACGTAGGGACTGCTAATACACACATCTCGTTAGCAAGCTAAGGGAAAACATTTTAAGAGTAAAGAGACTAGATAGAAATTGACTCCAATATGACAGAGCCGAAATCAAATGCATCCACAAGCTAAGACAAAACCCAGTTTTGAAAAGCACATTACAGATTTCATGGTACCAACTAGTCGGCCATGCCTCTTGATTGTGCCTAATTAGGGATTGAGCATGCATGAAATACAACCTCTAAGCAACAAGCAGCTTATACCTGGTTCTTTGTGGAACTTCAAGAGCTCGACTGATCCAAACCACCGTGCCAAATGTTCATCCAACTCCAAGCTCAAGTTCACTGCACTACAAGAACAATCGCGCAATTCACCAGGTAAGCGCACATTTGGTCAAGCAAAAGCTGACTAAAGCCATGGATGGTAATATCTGACTGGAACCCTAGTTCGATTAGGGCTTTGGATTCTTGAGACTTGAGAGAGGAAGTGAAAAAAGAACGGAGAAGATGAAGAGAGATTGAGAAGTCGATCGTCTATTTTTACTAACACAAAAGGGCCAGAAGCCCAGAATGGGCCAAAGCCCAAAACTAGAAAACTAAACAAAGAAGTTGTTGGCCCAAAGGTTGCAACAACGATTTGTTATAAAGAGCGGCCCACAAATAAGACAGAAAAAGCTCTTCGTCTTTGGCTCTTTGCAATTGGCAATTGCTGTTTGGCTGCCTCACAATTTTGACGGGAGGCGAAACGGAATAAATTCAATCAAAGTGGTGCAAAATTTTATTTATATACACATGTTCAAATTCGAAATATATAACTGAAATAATACAATTTGCTTCAAGAGTTGAAGCGAACATTAATTTGCCTTCAGTCACACTGCAGAATAAAATAAAGAACAGGTAACTGGTAGCTAGCAGCTACCCAAATCAGCTAGAGCACTACCTCAAAGGGCCACACTGTGCAAGACCACAGTCTCAACAGTAAGCCCAGGCCCAAACCCAAACAGCACGCCCCAATCGAGCCCTTCTCCGGTCGTCGTCAGCCCATCCGCGGCGGACCTCTTCCTCATCTCATCCAAGATGAACCACACACACGCGCTCGACATGTTGCCATACTCGGCCAGCACGTGCCTCGTTGCCCGGAACTTTTCCTTCTTGAGCTCCAATTTGGCCTCGATCTGATCCAGGATAGCACGCCCACCGGGGTGCGCGATCCAGAAAATCGAGTTCCAATCAGAGATCCCCAACGGCTCGAACGCATCGGTCAAGCACGTCTCGATGTTCTTGGCGACAAGGCCAGGAACATCTTTGAGAAGGTGGAGCGTTAGGCCCATCTCCCGAAGGTGCCCCTCGATGGCACTGTCGCCCTCTGGGACGAGAGTCTGGGCCGCGTAGACGAGTTCGAATATGGGCTTTTCTACATCTGGAAGTGGGTCCGAGCCCACTATGACTGCACTGGCACCGTCCCCGAAAAGGGCCTGGCCCACGAGGCTGTCAATATGGGACTCGCTGGGCCCGCGGAAGCTCATGGCGGTGATCTCGACGCAGACGGCGAGGACGCGGGCGCCCTTGTTGTTCTCGGCGAAGTCCTTGGCGAGGCGGAGGACGGTGCCGCCGGCGAAGCACCCTTGCTGGTACATCATGTAGCGCTTGACGGAAGGACGGAGGCCGAGGAGCTTGGTGAGCTGGTAGTCGGCGCCGGGCATGTCGAGGCCGTTGGTGGTGCAAAGGATGAGGTGGGTGATGCTGGATTTTGGCTGGCCCCACTCGTTGATCGCCGCCGCGGCGGCTTCTTTGGCAAGCTTGGGAACCTCGACGACGAGGACGTCCTGTCGGTCGTCGAAAGAAGGCGCCATGAAGGCACACATGTTTGGGTGTTGTTGTAGGAACTCTTCCGTTAGGTGCATGTAACGCTTCTTGATCGTCGATTTCTGGCCTGCATGCATGCGCGCAAACCGGAACCATGCAATCATCGTATCACAAATTGGCATGGATGATCATATAGTACGCAGCATGCGCGCACATGTATACCATAATGATCATTAATGAAAACATGATTAACAAGCATAAAATGTTGGATAATATATATGAATAATCATAATTAGGGCGCGGGGGGCTTACACATGCGCTGGAACTTGCGTTTGAGTTCGGTCATGTGCTCGCTGTTGGTGATGCGGAAGTAGAAGTCAGGGTAGGTGCTCTGATCGACGCAGTTGGCCGGATTGGCGGTGCCGATGGCCAGGACGGTGGCCGGACCCTCAGCACGTTGCGCCTTGTGAACCTCAGCCACCGTGATGCTCGCCATATATATGATCAATACGTACGTACTTTAATAATATTAATTAATTTATATTAGTTATACGATTGACGAAAGAATTAAACAAACCCTGATTGTCAATTACGAACACAATTACTCAAGAACATGTTATATCAAACGAGATGAGAGACAGAGAGAGAGAGAAAGAGAAAGGGGGAGAGAGGTGGGTGCTTAATTTATTATGTTGAATTTTTGGGGTTTTAGTTTGCAAATGAAAGAACTTGTATTTGATGTTTTTTATACACCAACCCATTCAGATTACCAAGAATGGCTATTTATAGCCCATTTACAATCCAAATATCAGACTTCATTTACGATGGCCGTTGAAGATCGCCATTTCTTATTCGTGGTTCACCTATTCTTTCTTTTGTCTATCCACCGTTCAATTTTACTTGTTTTAATTATTTTTTTTTACAAAAGATAATCATATATTGATTCAATGAAAAGATGGTTACATCTTAGAAATCAGTCAGGTCCGAAAATCAAAGAAACGACTCATATCGGTTTGAATATCATTTTTCTAGCCACCGAATGGGCTACCCTATTACTACGCCGACCTACAAATCGAACACTAAACCTGGTATGGATGGCAAAATATTGTCCGATTTCTTCAAGAATAGCATACATCCGGTTATCTCTGGTGTCAGCCTGATTGATTTTGTCGATGATCACCTTGGCATCACCTTCAAATCTTATATATGTGAAGCCGTGTTCCAAACACCATAATATGGCCTCTCGGAGGACAATCAATTCCACCACCATCGGGTCGTCAATTAAATGAAATTCAACCCCCTTAACCATAAGAACTGCCCTAGTCGGGGTCAGAAGAACCATCCCACCTGCCGAATGTGACCCACTCCTAGTCGCCCCATCCCACATACAAACAACCCTGGTACCCTCCACAGGGCCCAGTTGTTGTATCATAGGGAGACTAGCCTGAGGAGCTCTATCGACCAGTAGACGTACCCATTCCTCATATTGCTGATGAAACTGGCGCATCAAAGCAGTGAACCCAAACTATTTGCCCTCAAAGACAACCCAGTTGCGAGATCGCCAGATCTGCCAGAGGACAGCAACGACCGCCATAAACAACTTAGGTTGGTGAACTAAAGCCATCAACCTTTTGGGAAACAATGGAAACGTATGACGAGGCAACCCCTCCCCCAAATACTCCAGGCTTGAATAGTCCCAAAGAGCACGTGCCATCGGGCAGTAAAGAAACAAATGTTCCATCGTTTCATAACTTTCCCAACAAACCGGGCATCTGGGAAGCACATGGACTCGTTTATCAATAAGGGCCTCAGTAGTTGGCAAGATTCAATTGAGAATTTGCCAGACAAAAACTTTCAGCTTGGGGGGAATAGTAGCGTCCCACAAACGAATCCAACTGGACTTATCCATCCAACTGACCGTAGACCTCCAACAACCCCTCCGCTTATCAAGTAATTGGGTCAAATTTACTTCAATAATTCTAGAGTGGTTTCATAAAAAAAATCAAGAGTGGGGATAGAGTTTTGAGCTGTTTTGTTTATAAATATGTCAAAATTATCAGGGATTGGAGATGCTTCAAGGGGAGGTATGATATGTTGGGTCCACCCTTGATTTATGGCAAGTCCATGAGAACAACACCTGATGCAATTGTAGAGTAATAAATCCTAAAATATCTAGTATCGTATTTCACATGGTATTTTAATAGCAACTACTTTGTAACTACCTACTCATGTTTGAATAACAATGCAATAAATGTAAACACGAAAGGTTGAATTTCCCAAGTTTTAGTTATTTTTATGGATAACTAAACAAGTAGATAAACAAAGAAAGTAAATAAGGATAGATATATAACGAATAACTATTGTTTTAGGTAACTTCATCAAGATAACCATGCATATGAGCTCAATAACATTCATTCATGCATCTCTTCTATTATGACACCATATCCTTTACACTAGTGTATTCCTAATCGAGTTATCGCTACATGCAAAAATAACTACAAGTCTACAACTAGTTAGTGCATGTTTTTGTTTCACGCCACTAATTTATCAATTAAGGGTAAAGAAGTAAGGGTATCATGTTGCTATTTAAGGCCTCTTCGAGCACATATAGCATTGGTTCAAGGTTTTGATGATCTAATAACATATCAAACATTGCTCAAGCACGAGCATGCATAATCATGGACAATTAAACATACATGCATAAGATAACAACATACCATCTAAGAAGAGTTTCCTAACAACTTAAGATGATACTATAGGCAAAATCAATATAACAAATAAAAGATGATAATAACATGAATGGACACAAACATCTCATTAAATCATAAAAAGTGTGCATATAATATCATAGAATTCAATGCAAGGCATCTCACCTCGGGTTAAAGATCACTCGAAGGAAGCCCAAACTCATATTTAAGGAGGTTGAAGCCCTCCAAGCGAAGGATCCACCTCCCTTCCTCCATTTGACCACACAAGGTCTCTCTATAAACTATCCTTACTCACGTACTACAATTCCTATATCGTATTGACTTGGGCGTCAGATGTAGATCACGGGGGCCACCGCTCCTTTCCACATATTCTCACGCTCCCTAAGAGATCGAACGAGGGAGTCCAGATCAGAGTCCCTAATTGTTATGATCAACAGCCTCGTATGACCTAGGTCGAAACATCAAGTTTTAATTATATTTAATATAAGATTTCTTCATCCTAAACACAAGTTGTAACAATGCCAAATACACCTAAGGGGACAATTTTTACTCAAAAAGATTCACCACTCATCTTGACTTATGTTATTAATGATCGAACAATTTTGACTTCACACGACATAAAATTGCTTAGATCGAAATCGAATTGTGATAACTTACCTCAAATACGTGTTGATTTTACAAAGACTACAAAAATGAAAGTTATTTTACATGCTATTGAAATGTGGGTGTGCAATGGAGAGAAAATGAAAGTTTAAGTCTTCAAAATAATTATGATAACTTAAAGATGAAAGATCATCTTACATGATATTATGAATTTTGAACATTGATTTATTTAATATTATGAAGAGTATGAAATATGTTAACAAATTTATTAATTGATTACTAGAATGGAATTTTTTTTGTTATAATATAATATTTCAATAAATAAAAAAGACATGAAGTACACACAAAATGTGAATCATCCTTGAAAATGATTGGGCCAAACATACTGGCTCGATAAAATGTGCAACAACGTACATTGTACAATGACAATACTATACACTCCAAAATAAAAAATATAAAAACTTATATTTGTGAAAATGAAGGGCGCTAGGGTTTTGCGATATTGTTACGGGTGATACTAGGGTTTTGGGAGTATTGTTACGGCGACAGGATAGGTGAAGATGAGCTTTATAATGGGCGTCCTTGGGTTTTGGTCTTTTGGGGGTATTTTTACAGCATTGTGGGTGAGATTACAGTTTTTGGAGTATGTTGTGGCGGCAAAAAATATGAGAAGACGAGCTTTATAATGGACAACGCTAAGTGAAGTCTCTTAGTTTATGACTAAGTCAATCTCACCCACATGTGATAATTTTAATCTAATGGTGGGCAACTTAATGAACTTAATGGGGGTTAACTTTTGTTTTTTCACATTATATTAAGATTTTCAATTTAAAAGAAATTGAATTTCTATCAACCTCGCCTCGGGATTTTTTGTCATCCAATCGGGGCAGCAAAATAGCTTTTCCGCAACCCAACTACAATTGCAACTGATCTGCCTTTTGTGCACTACTCATACATATTTCTTTTGCACGCTTTAAAAACAGTCTTGGATTTCGTCACCAACGAGTTTGACGATTACAACAGACAAATCAATTTAGCAAAACAATAGAGAGAGAAATAAGTGTTTATAATGCAAGTCTTGCTGGTTGTTAACCTTAGTATTCTTTGTATATAATGTTAGTATATTTTTTAGAATTTTATTATATTATTAGTATATTTTTCCATATTAATTAGTATATTTTATGTTATTCTTTGTGTACTTGATATTTCTTAGATTGTTTTTTTAATGGAAAATGAATAGTCAGTGACACACCTAAATAGTCAACATATGGCAACAACCCTAATGCAAAATAAAAATCAATTGTCCGAAATATGTATACCTTCCATACAAAACAATATAGTCATGTTCAAATCCTTGTCAAATGAAATCTAAAATAGCAATTATAAACCTTGAAGAACAACACAAGTTGTTTGTTGAGCTTCTTGTATATAATGTAGGTCATATGAGATTATATTGTTAGTTTATGGTCAATATTCTTTGTATATAATGTCAGACTTATTTAAAAAAAAAATTATGTAATTTATATAATTTGTATTATTGGTTTGTTTTGCAAGTATTGTATTTTGTACCGTTAGTCAGTTTTATATGTTTTTCCTAATTTTATGGATTATTCCTGACAAATAAAAAAACACCAAAAAAACAATAGGAAAATGCTTTGGTAATAGAAAAATGCATAGATTTTATTTTTACTGTTAGAGAAGTGTATAGATTAAATTTTGTATGACGAGTAGAAAATTATTTAGTGATGAGAACATGAAATATTCATTTTTTCATTAAAATAAGAATAAAATTTTCATGATTTATTTAATAGTAAAAAAACAAGTGATATAATTGATCTATCAAAAAATAAAAATAAAGAAAAATAAGAGAGAAACATGAATGAGAAACTAAATAATAACTGGGGTATTCCACAAAAAAGAAATATCAGAAAAGCCTAATATTGTGAGAATATCCTAAAATATAAATATCTATAACAATATAAAATTATCAGCAAATGTTCTTAACTTTGTTTTTTGTTGTTTTCTTTCTATTTCTCTTAAACTTGTTGCTTTATTATATCCTCAATTAATGAGATCTTCATATCATGTGTATTTTCTGTGTGTAGCACTCAGAGAAATTGAGTAGATCAAGAAATGCACAGTACACTATCGATTTGGATGATCCATATCTAAATGTAATGGTTTATATTTATTTTGAGAAACCTACTACGTAATTACTTTCTTCACCATCCTTACATCCACACCAATTCTGCCTAGACATGATTCAAGTACTTCCAAAGGTCGCGCCAACATTGAGCATTTAATAAGTAGTTTGATGGACAAAGAAATGCGTGATTATTGAACTAATGCATTATATGTCGCTCATTCGTTATATGAGAGTTTTCTAGCTGCACGCCAATTTTTGTTGAAGTTATGTGTTGTCGTAGTTATTTCTTTCTAAGAGACTGCTTTAAGTAAGTTGACTATATATTCCCTTTCATTATTCAAGTTGAGAAATATCGGAATTATATTAGTGAAAAAATCATTTATCGCGCACAATTCATGTTTGAGAGATTTTTTACAACCCAAGTGAATGGTTCAAGTCGGGAAAATGTGGAGATTGTGAAGAGGTGTTCCCTTGGAGTTTCAGTTAAGTTGAGTGAATTATATATTGAAATACGTGATGATCTTATTGATTATCCTTATACGGCATTGTATAAGGACAATATTATCTATCAAAAGTTATTCGGAGTTCATACAAAAATAAGTTTGTTGCAGTTAAGTTGAGTGGATTATATATTGAAATACGTGATGATCTTATTGATTATCCTTATGCGGCATTGTATAAGGACAATATTATCTATCAAAAGTTATTCGGAGTTCATACAAAAATAAGTTTGTTGTGAGTCCAATAATGAGCCTAATGGAAAATAGGGCCAACATTGTTACTCCATTTGACTATCTTCCGAGCTTGGTTATGCAATAGTTTTTGGATTTTCATTCATAACTATATGTCATGCATGATCCATGTATGAATGATTGTTTTCAGAAAATATAATATGTTATGTCCTTTTTGTTAGCTAACTAATTAATCAATAAATTTTATTCACATATTATATTTTCTATAAAATTTATTGATTAATTAGTTAGCTAACAAAAAGGACATAAAATATTATATTTTCTAGTTAGTTTGATTACTTATTTTTTTAGTACAAATTTTTATTCCATCAAAGCTCAATCCAGTGTTGGTAAGAGTCTCCTAACCATATATTCAATTAACATATTAATTTTTGTACTAACTACTAACACTCACTAAGACTATAAAGTATATAAACTCACCAATACTAAAGTCACTACAATCTGTATGTTTCATTCTATCCTCGAGGATTTAATACATATTAACATGTGTTATGATATTCTTGGATGAATATTTTGAGATCGAAGATAATAATGAAAAAAGTAGACGGTGGATTACAATTATATTTAAAAATAATTATTTATTTAGTAGTATGCATGTTTTACAAAAATGTAAGTTAGTGATATTTGAAGAATGAATAATTATCATATATATTATCAAATAAACAGTTTAGTAAGTATATTATCATCCATCGATAAACATGAAACTTCTTATGTGATAAATCTCTCCCAATAGGTGATTGATCAAATTAGGATAGTTATCGGGTTAGCGGCCATGAATTTTCTAATAACATATAATTACACAAACGTATATGAAGGAATTACACAATTCAATAGTTTCAATATGATGTTAGCTTGTATTCTAATTAAAGATATACACGCAAAATTCAAAGAATGTGTGTTAAGACGTGTTTGGTTCACATTCTAATTTTGAAAAACTCAACATTTTCCCAAATAGTTCCCCAATGTTTGTGTCTGACACACCCTATCACTAAATAAATTGATAGAATAAGGAGGAGAAGGGGAAGGGGGGAAGTAGAGCTAATTCACTTCTCTTTGCTAATCTTTTCTCTATTCTTTTCTCTATTCTTCTCTTCAAACCATCGAATTTTAATTGGAAATTTTCATATTTTTTAATAAGTCATTGTTTTGTTACCTTTTTCACGAAAACTTTCATACCTTAAAGATCTTTGATCGTATTTTGAGATCATATCAAGAAAATACTATTTTACTCATTGACAATTTAGTATCCTTTGTTACTTGATATTCGTAGTGCATGGTCACAGATTAACCCAAAAGATATTGAAACCTTCTCAGATCGTATTCTCTGGGGGCTTCAATCAACTAGTTCAGATCTGTAGTCGTTCGCATAAAAGTTGTAGTTGAGGTGCCACTTTGTTTTTTCAAAGCAATTCAACACAATAAAAGGTGAAACTAGGGAAATACGAAACATGATCTCAACTGGTGAAGGCGTTATTATAACTTATTCTAACATGTCATATTTCTAATGAAGGTTATAGTTAAACACACTTGATTATTATATAATTCTCTCTTGAGTAATTAGGAGTTCTTGTGTTCGGTGATCGTAAAGCGTGAGAAACCATTTATAGTCAATATCAATCTCAACAACATTTAAACATAAGGTTTGCAACTCAGATTTAGAGAAAATGAGAAACAAACACATGAAAGGAGAATCATTCTAAAAACTAAAACAAATTCATTACTTCGTAGTCTTAAATCGCGAGAAAAACTGATGTTCCACCAATTAGAATAACTAGGATTTAGTTCATATTATAAACACAAGAAGAGACATGATTCCAATGGAGAAAGATAAAACGGGAGAGAGTTACTTGTAATGGATGATCTTCTAGCTGCAGTAGGATCTTAAATGGTGTATAATTGTGTCCTAAGCTATCAACCACTCAAGAACATTTTCATAAGTGTATTTTCTTGTGTATATGAACCCCCTTTTTTCTCTCTTCCAATCTTTTTTTATTCTCGTCATGCACGAAAATGACATACAAAATTTATTAAATTGGCGGACTAAACTCGTAAATTTACTGCTAGACCCGCTAATCGATATGTCATTTTAACATCGAATTGGCGGTGATAACCTACTAATTAAAATTTATACCCCTTCTATCAAAATACTCGGTCTCTTTTATGCTAGTAATTGGTGATACAAACCCATAATTTTCTCGATTGATGCACGAGTCTATACCGCCAGTCTGATTAAGGACTAAAAAATCTTTGTTTCTTCCATTATTGCCATAAGATTTTATCCCGTTGGTTGCTCGAATTGTGGCTGACTGATAACAGGTGGCTGACCGATAAATCCTTTGAAAAGCATTTTTGTTGGCGAATAAAGGGATGAGAGATCTGTTGATTATATGTGTTGCATGCATAACAACAAAATCCCAAAAATGACTAGGAAGATTAGCTTGAAATAGTAAAGTTCTTGTGACAACAAGAAAGATGTGGCTTTTTCCCAACAATATCATTCTTCCGTGAAGTATATACACAAGTGGTTTGATGAATAGTACCATTTTGTTGGAAGATATCTGCCATTTGAAATCAGTGGTGGATCTCGAAAAATTTATAAATTATGAAATTGTTCTTGATTAAGTTCATATATGAAAATGTTATTTCGCATCTTGCAGTTGCAAGAGGTAAAGTCAACACTAACTAAAGGTGACAAATCTAGAATGTGAATGTGGAATAGTGGCAGAAGGTTTCAACGTAAAAGTTTGAAAGGGAATGTGGATATCACCAGCCCAACGCTGACAATTGGAGGATGCAACGGAGGTTAGAGAGATCTGCGAGGTAGGAGTTGGGAATTTATCTCCTCTCAACACTCAGCACTCTAGATTTAACAATTAAAATTAAAAAATTGAAAAGAACAAAAATGATTTTGAATAGGTTAATTATAAAATAATAACTAAATAGAAAGCAACTTGAAATTTAACTTCAACAAAATCTTTGGAATAAAGTTATGAGAAAAGACTACTTGAAATCCACTCTACAATTACTTGCCTCAAGCCATTTTATTAATCAATTTAATACATTCCTTTGTATCTATTACATATTTGTTTCACCTTAATATCAATCCCAACTAACTGACCTATTACTGCAAACCCTAGCATCTGTATAAACCTTCCCAGACCTACAGAAATACCCTTTACTGGGCGCACAATGCCTATCTTCCGAACAAACACATAAACCTTCCAACCCACACCCATCCCTCATAATCATCAACCCACCTTTCAACCCCAGAACCTGGTCCGTCCACTCGCTCGAAAACAAACCCAACGGATCATACTTCTCCTTCACCCTCAAAAACTCCTTACCACGTAGATACTTCCTTATCGCCCCATCAAACGCCACGTTACGATTCTTCCCCCAATGCGGCAATGCACCATACTTGAACACCGCCATCTGCTCGATCTCCTCAAGAACGTCCTCAAACATTCTTGGCATTGTACTGTCCTTGCTTCTGTAGTACGTTAGGTCGAAGTCTAGCCCGTTTTCTTGTTTCCCAAGGTAGGCCATGGAAGGCGCCACGTAGCGCATCAGGATGCCGTTGTACTGGTCCAAAATGCATAGCGACTTTGGGTCCATGGCGACGAGTGATTGGACGTCATGGATGAAGTCTTTGACGACGGATAGACTAATGCTGAAGGTGGTCTGGTGGAAGAACTCGCCTTTGATCCTCGAGTCCCACGGGCAGGCAGTGGTTAGACCGTCATTTGGGCTGTCGAGGCAGGTTCCCGAGGCTTGGAGGCGGTTGTGGTAGCCGATTACAGGGTACCCGGTAAAGGTTAGACCGTTGTTGGTTAGACCGAAGGCCTCTGAGTGAAGGACCGATGTACGGAGCATGCCGCTCAGGCATTTCCCGGTGGCGTCATTGGTGGATTCTTGAGTTTCCTCTGTGGAATGCATTTTGGTAAGTTTGGTTGTTGAAAGTGTGAGGTGGTGAAAGTATATATGGGTGGAGAGACTAACCGGCGGATCTAGCGACGGCCAAGACGAAAGAGAGTGTAGAACGAAAGGGAACGGAATCGTAGACGCCGTTTCCTAAAGTGTTGGAAGGAACGCGGTCGTCGATTCTGTAGACGGCTTTGCCTTGACTGGGAAACCATGTCAAGTCAGCGAACTCATGTTTGCTTCCAAACGTAACAGCCTCATCTCCGAAGTCATTGTCATCTTTCTCCACGTAAGTTAGGGATCGTTTGAACAAGGGTTGCAATTTGAATGTCACCTGTGTATTTCACAACCCAGATCATAACATACATACAATTTACAGAAATGAGAAGTTTTATTGACTATAGAATAAAGGGTAATGTCTATTTTTTATCAAAATCTTTTTCAGATTCTTTTATATTAACCAAACTTATCGAAAGTCTAAGAATTAGCCAAATTTTAACTTTTTGTTAGCAATTTTGTTAGTAATATTGACTTGGCAACATGATACTGACTTGGAAGAGACACATGAAGGTCAACATTTCAAAATTTTAATATTTTAACTAAGAAAAGAGTTACAAAATTATTAACGATAACGTAAAAATGGCTAATATTTTGATGCATGATGAAAGATTTGGCTAATTAATAGAATTTTAATAGGTTTGGATAATATAAAAGAATCCGAAAAATGTTTGGATAAAAAATAGACATTACCCTAGAATAAACTTATTGAAAGATACTTGAAATTATTACAATCAATGAATATGTTTTACAATTATTTGGGATATAAGAACACATCACGATCACTTATACAAAATGTAACACTTATTAATCAACTATTTCTTTTTTTCAGGAACGAATTGCTCAAAAAAATTATTGTATATTTTAAATATTTACATGATATAAAAGTACACCCTTAACATGATTTTCTCACTTCATCACTGAGTGCAACGCATATATTGAATTTTGGGACTTGTTTGTAGGAAAAATGAGAGACATTGAATTCAACTTCTGAAATTCTTTATCCTAAAAATTTGCGACAGTGATAAGGTGAAGATGGGAACTTACATCCAATCATAATAAGATCGAACTAAAAAAAAAATATTATATTTGGAATTCCAAAATTTATGAGAGTGAAGAAATGGGACAAGAGAATTGATTATGTTAAATTCTGCCACGCCATACAGAAATAAAATCGACCCATACCTTGTAAATAGCCCCGAGAACGCCGAGCGACACCTTGGCCGCATTGATCTCACCATCGCCCTCCGTCAACCTCCTAACCTTCACATAACCGTCGGCCGCCGTCCCAGGGCTCACCACCGTCACCTCCGCCACGTAATCATGCACGGCGCTTCCTTTCCCCCACAGAGAACTCCCGTGGGCCCCAGTCCCCAGCATCCCGCCCACCGTCAAGCCCCACCAGTACGGCGCGTAGGGAAGCGCCATCCCCGCCTCCGCCGCCGTCTCTATCAGCTGCCGCAGCGTCACCCCGCTCTCAACGCTCACCGTCATCGCCTCCCTGTCGACGGCGAGGACCCGGTTCAGAAACTTGGTGCTTATGAGCAGCCCGTCGTCGCCGTCGGGGCAGACCAGCTTGGGGATGCTGTGGGAGAAGCGGGTGGCGACTTTCATCTTCCGCCGCGCCCTCGTCCCCTCGGCCACCGCGGAGATGAGCTCCTCCTCCGTCGTGGGGTATGTTGCGCTGGATGCGCGACACGTGGACCTGTCGGCGAAGGCGCCGTAGGAGTTGGTGATGGTGCAGTTGGCGGAAGAATTAGAGCAGCGGATCGGATCCTCCGGAGGAGTGCAGGTCGACGGAGAGATTATTATGAGGAAGATAATCATCATCAATGGTGTAATGATCGTGATCATGGAAATTGCCATAATTACGATTGCTGTGGCAGCTGGGAGACGGAGGAGCAACTTGGATTGGAGTTGTTTTTATGGTATTATTATTTGGTGTGGTAGATATGCTAGCTGTATGCATATGTGGAGTGTTTTTCACTTATTTTATTGACGGAATATGGAGTGTTTTTCACTTATATATATATATATATATGTCTTGTTTTTTTCTTGACGGAATATGGACGTTTGTGGGCTTGTAAGTCCAGCATACAATAGTATAGCACACATGTGACTAGGATGGTGACAAAACGTTAAATGAAGCCGCATTTTTAACGGAAGTTGATGGAGATTAACGGAGAGTGACCAAACATAAAATGTTTAACGGGGTAAGAAAAGAAGAAAAAGGGTGGGAATGGATTCATGGAAGAGCGGCGTTAATGGAATGGGCTCAGAGTTGATGTGTCGCACTGAGTCGCACATGTTTTCGGAATGATGCAGAAAAAAAAAATCCAGTCCCTTCAGCCTGCAGACATCACCTCCTCCATTGAGTAGTTGGAGCCATCACTGACTGGCATTTAAATGGTGGGCCTTTTCTAAAAGTTAAAAATAAATTTGATGTTTGGTATGTTAGGTTTCATTTGCGGGGTGGGAATTAATAAGTTGGATTTTTTTAAGGCAAATTCTGCATAAATGTTGCATCATGATACATGTGTAAAGTGAATTTCATGATCATCTCGCAGTGTTGTACTGTATGTGTTTGGATATCCGTATAGTTGGTTTTGATGACGTTTTGTCCAGTCCACCCCTGTGCATGCAGTAATGGCGGATTTAAATGTCCACCGGCCGGCGTGGCCATGCATCGCCGCCTACCAGTACTAGCGGGGTAGGTTGTTCCTCAAGTTGATCACGAATGAACCTACTCTTATTAATTACCACCTATCTCTCTCTCTCTCTATGGCTCCTAGTCCTATAATTATAGATGAGAATTTTTACAGACACGACTTTGATTTACCGTTACACATACAGATTGATGAAGTCAACGAAAGAAAGAAATATTGCTACTCGAGGGATCCGGTCCACACCCATCTAAAATGGCGAAACAAAGACTACTGTAGGCATTAATAGAGACTAGAGACTACTGTCTGTCGTTCCATCTAGAGGTGGCAATTGGATCGGATTCGTGAATTCGTGGATTGGATTGGTGGATCCATGGATCAAATGGATTGGATCCAATGGATTGGTGGATTCATGGATTGGATCAAATGGATTGGTGGATTGATCCATGAATCCAAATGACATCCAAGGCTTGGACCAAAATGTAAATTTTGAAAAGTTTAGGTACTAAAATGTCATAACAAAAAAATTTAGGTACCAAAATGTAATTTTCCAATGATTTTTTCGTATAAGAATATAAATTTTAGGTACCAAAATGTAAAATATAAAAAAATATAGGTACCAAATCGTAATTTGCCATTTGGATCCATGGATTGATCCATAATCCACTAATCCAATTGGATTTGGATCAAATGGATTGGATTTAAATGGATTGGATTAAGTGGATAATTTGGTGGATGGATTGGATTGGATTCATGGATTTGGAACCTAATTGCCACCTCTAGTTCCATCTATCTGATCGCGCCCTCCGTTGCTACCTGGCCCGGCCGTCGTTTACTTCTTCTACAGCCGACAGTCGCATCGTGGGCCGAGAAAGCCCAACGACCCTACTGATCAGTTCTGATTGAGAGCCTCGCTGATGACCGACCACGATGTGCGATTACTGGCACTGCCCTATCGCGGATTTTTTTTTGACAAGTGGGAATCTTTATTGCACTTTAATTAGCCAGTTACAAAGAGGAGGAAGAAACCAACATTCTGGTTCCAAACAAGAGGAAACCCCAAAGAGCACAGTTACAAACAAACTATATTGGGCAAAAGCAGCAAACAAGAGCGAAACACAGCTTGAAAGCAGCCACCCCAAACGAGCAAACTGTCAAAAACATATTTATATATGGTTTCTATTATTATATTAGGCAGGATAATTATTATTATGGTCAGTAGAGATTTAGTCCAACTATGTTATTCGTTAGGGTTTTCCAATATTTCCTATATATATGTACTTTGGGTTTACGTCATAATTAATCAAGAAGAATATTAAGCAAAGTCTCCTAAACCCTAATCTCTCCTCTCAACTCCTAATTTCTATCCTCTCCTAATCCAAAGCCTTGGCCGATTCCCAATTCTATTCTTTCCCATCTAAATCCCTAATTCTTTCTCTCAAACCCTAAATCCCTAATTATCACGAGTGCCGAAGATCAGTATCGAGAATCCCTAGAAGAGTGGTTCTCACAGTGGTATCAGAGCCCGGTTACAGGCACTCGTACCAAAGCCATGTCGAGATTCGAAGAGCTGTTAATCAACGAATTCACAAGGATTTTAAAGTTGAAGTTGGAAGATATGAGGAGGAACGAGGTCACCTCGTCTTCGCGGCTGTCCGGGAACGCCGGGCGGGCTGCTCCTCCCAAAGTGGCAGCCGCCGCATCGAAGGAACCAACAACAGTGGCCGAGAAAACGGTTGCAGCAGCAGCCTTCCCTTGGACATCACCATCATTGGTGGTCATTCCCCCACCGGTGGAGATGAAGCCGACGATTGATGAGTCCCCGGTGGCGGAGCCGACAACGAAAGAAGCGCCACCACCTCCAACAGCTTGCACCGTTATCGAATCCCAGCTCTCATATATGGACTTCGAAGCTTGGTTGGAACAACCCATGTTCCCAATTGAGCTCGAGAAGAGGAAGGAGATCGATGAACCTCTGGTGGCAGAGCCGCCGACCACAAAGGAGACGCCGAGCATCATCGGACCAAAGGCAGAAGCAACACTTCCACCTTTGACCCCTGCTGCTAAGTCTACAGCACAGTCGGATTCAGTGGTGACGAACGAGGAAGATGACTCGAGAGTCGTTCCAGCCGCGACAAGGGAGACCAATTCTCCGCCTGCGTTGTCCGTTGCTGTGGAAAACGAAGGGTCAGACGCGGTTCTGGAATTGGTGGAGAGCGAGCTTAAGATCGAGATAAAGGAAGAGCCACCGCCAACAGGGAAGAGGAAGAAGAAGAAGAAACGCGACGGCAAACGACTGAAGGCCGATGAGGCGGCTGGTCGTCGACGGAAGCGATCGAAGCAGGCGTCGTCGAAGAGGAGAATCGCGTCGCGGGAGCAGAGGAAGCACGGCGGGGAATTCCTCTATTCGCCAAGGAAGGAGAAGAAGACCAAGGTCCGGACGGTTGCGGGTTTGCAGGCGATGTTGGAGTCGGGTCGGCAGAATGGCGAGTCGCCGAAGAAGAAGGGAGCGAGGAATTGTGAGCATTGGCCGGAGGGGAGAAGCGCGCGAGAGGAGCAGCAAACCTCGGGGGTTGTTTGCGTGTCGCCACTTGAAACGGAAGGGCCGGAGAAGAAGGCGGGGAGGCGGTTGTCGGGAGCGCGCGGGTCTTCGAATCGACGGCTGGGTGGTTCGCCGCCGAGAGAGGAGGCGCCGGAGAGAGCGCCGCTGGAGAAGAAGCACGGCGGCGGCGTCTTCTGTCTCTGGAACCCTAGGACCTCGGTTCGGGTTGAGGAGCAGCAGCAGCAACGAGTCGGGCGGGCCGCGCTCAAGGTCTTGGGCCGCACCGCTCGGATCGCCAGACTCAAGTTGGGCCAGTGTATTGGGCCGAATGGGCCGGAACTTGAGTTGGAACAAGCTGCAAATGAGTTTAGAATTGGGCCGAGACTTGAGCGTAGTGGGCCGCTTCAACTGATAGGGATTAAGTCCAACTTGGGCTTTGTGTTGGAGATAGCAGGATTGGGGAAAATGGTTATGTGGGTGGATGGGCTTGTTAGTGACTCAGGCCCGCCAGAAGTTGAGAAGAAGAAGAATAGCACAAGGAAGCTTGACATTGGGTTGGGCCATGCATCTTTCTTTCAAATCGATATGGGCCGACCCAAGAGAGATGAAATGGGAGGTGGGAAGAAGTTATGGCTCTACTTTACCACCGAGCACATGAGGGAATTTACGGAGCATTTCTCTAAAGACCTCGAGGTAGAGCATAATGAAGAACCATTCTCCAATTCTTATTTTGTGAATTTCGAAATAGAAGAGGGCGAATTGTTCGGCTATGAAGAACGTGACACATGCCACGTGGGTGGAGGAAAGTCGAGAAAAGTTGGACTGGTGCGAGAAGAATGCATTCAAGGGATCGAACGCAATTGGAAACGAAGAAAGCGGAAGGTCGAGGAGGTGAAAGTCAACTACAACCTTGAGGTCAAGGTTGTTCTCAAGGGGGATGGATTGTCAGAAACATATTTATATATGGTTTCTATTATTATATTAGGTAGGATAATTATGATTATGGTCAGTAGAGATTTAGTCCAACTAGGTTATTCGTTAGGGTTTTCCAGTATTTCCTATATATATGTACTTTGGGTTTACGTCATAATTAATCAAGAAGAATATTAAGCAAAGTATCCTAAACCCTAATCTCTCCTCTCAACTCCTAATTTCTATCCTCTCCTAATCCAAGGCCTTGGTCGATTCCCAATTCTATTCTTTCCCATCTAAATCCCTAATTCTTTCTCTCAAACCCTAAATCCCTAATTATCACGAGTGCCGAAGATCAGTATCGAGAATCCCTAGAAGAGTGGTTCTCACACAAACCCTTGAAGCGAAAACAGCACATCGGAATCCCCCTTGCACCCAACCAATCATGGTACAACAAGATCGAAGTCAGCTTGTCCGATCAAATCGAAATCCTTGGCAAGTGAACATCATCAAGCCATTTGCCGCCTCCAGGTCAGCGGGTGAGAGACGAGAATGGATTCACCAAAAGATGAGACCACCAGCCTGGGCAGCAACACCGCGAGAGGGAGTTTGAGAGTTTGCAGCTTGGGCCCTCTCGCGGATTAGTGGTGGCAATTTGTATGTAAATTCATGGCATTTTATTACCTAATCTTTTCAAAATTTACGTAATGATTTAAGGTTTAGATGTCATTTGGATACATGAATCAATTCACCAATCAATTTGGTCCAATTCATTGGATCCAATCCACCAATTCATGAATTCAATCCACTTGCCACCCCCACACGCGCAGGATGGACTAGGGACCTACAGCAACAGCTAAACAACTTATTAAGGGACGTTTTGATGATGAATTCTAATAGATCAATTAGACCCAATTGTCTCGTTTGAGAAAATTGTGCTAGATTGACCTTTTTGGGAGCATAAAATTTGGATGAAACAATTTGATATTAAAATTACGAATTGACTTGTTTTTACGCAGTTAAAATTATACGGGATAATATAGACCCTTTTTCTTACATGAAAACAATTAGCCAATTTTTATCGTTTTGCAATTCATCCATGAAAACCAGCCCTACTTTACCCATTTTTCCCTGACAAACTCTACAGTACGGCGATGCACAAATTAGAGTTTGATGGATATGTGATTTTTGAATCTTTGCTATTAACTAGATTGTGTGATTTTCATGACATCTTATGTTGCTTATTTTATGTGTTTATGCCATGCACAGTTAGATTTTGATGGATTTATTTGTGTACATTTCGTAGACAAACTTGAAAGTTTGTGTTAAGGATTTAAAAATTGATTTGGGAAATAAAGGGTTCATTTAGATCAAGGATTTGGTTCATTTAAATTTTTTGAAAATTGTTGTTTGGATGTTAGATTTTATGAAAGATTAGTTTATTTAGCACAAAGAATTTGATCCATTCTCTCAAATCTCCCCAACTTGTGTAGGATTTTCAAATTCGTGGAGACTATAATCGATACCAAAAAATATTCCAAGTCCATTAACCCCATATATTTGGTCACCACTTCTTTATGCATCCAAACATTGGATTTGGTCCATTCTCCGTTGAATTTGGGGGTCAAAATCCATTACTTAAGAATAAACACCGATTGAACCACTTAATCACAAATGATTAACATCTGTCAAACCTGCGTACATTCTCTGATTCTCCAAATTAAATTCTCTTATGACTCATTAATCCAAAGAAACATAATGGTGCCTACCGTCTATTCACAAGAGATCGTCTCAGTTCTCACCACTCATGCATCTTTCTTGTAAACGCGGGAATGACTGCAAAGTGGCATAATGTGTTCTGCTATGCTCATTCCATTAATGGATGAGCTTGTGCTCCACTGCATGTTCCTCTCCTACTAGTGGATACTTACTCTTTGTTGCTCCCCCATTTGCTCTCCTAGCTATCTCTATTAAGATATCTTTATCTATATTATGAATTAAACTGAATTTATGGTATGATATTGTACTCAATTTTGTAATGAATAAATATTAGGCATCAATATTCTTTAAACTTAAATCTGAAAGCCAATTTAATAAAAAAAAAATAATCGACAATTCTGACGTGCTGATGAAATTCAATGGAATACATTCAATGCGTCCAGATCGCTTAATACGGTATAATATTTCAGGAGTATATATACCAATCCTTGTATATATATATATATATATATATATGGTGTCTACTTCGGTGCACTCACTTTTTTTGGGTGCATTCAGTGCACCCACCTCTAAAAGTGGTCATAATACATTAAATTTTGAAATTTAATGGGTAGCATTAGTCTCATATGATGATATAACACAAAATCACAACTAATCAACTCATTACCCTAACCTATTAACATTCAATTTTGAATCTAAACCCAAAACCCCAAATTGTAAACCCTAACCCTAACTCTAATTTCCGAAACCCTGAATCATTCAAATTAAAGAGAATCTTGAATGATTTTTGTACAAATTCACGTGGTTCTTGTTCATCATACCACAAGGAATGATTGTCATCGTTTTCACATGAATCGTCTGCTCAGAATGACAATTATGAGACGGGTGCATTTAATGCACCCAAAAAAGTGAGTGCACCGAAGACATAACCATATATATATATATACATGTACGTGTCTTATATATGCTGGACTTAGAAGCCACAAAACGTCCCACATTCCGTAGTGGACAACAAGACACAATCATCATCATCATCATCATCACATAAACAAATAGATAAAGTAACGAAAAAGCACTTGATATATATATACACCTGCCGCCTGCCTATATATCTTTCCACCACCACCACCACACATATACCATATATTACGTTTCTCCTCCGATATATCCACCATCGCCAATATGGCAATAATGATCACCACCGCCACCACCTCACCTATTCCCATGATCACGATGATGATGTTCCTCATGATAATCTCTCCGTCGACCTGCACTCCTCCCGAGGACCCAATCCACTGCTCTTCTTCCTCCGCCGCCAACAACACCAACTGCACCATCACCAACTCCTACGGCGCCTTCCCCGACAGGTCCACGTGTCGCGCATCCAGCGCAACATACCCCGCCACGGAGGAGGAGCTCATCTCCGCGGTGGCCGAGGGGACGAGGGCGCGGCGGAAGATGAAAGTCGCCACCCGCTTCTCCCACAGCATCCCCAAGCTGGTCTGCCCCGACGGCGACGACGGGCTGCTCATAAGTACCAAGTTTCTGAACCGGGTTCTCGCCGTCGACAAGGAGGCCATGACGGTGAGCGTGGAGAGCGGGGTGACTCTGCGGCAGCTGATAGAGACGGCGGCGGAGGCGGGGATGGCGTTGCCCTACGCGCCGTACTGGTGGGGTTTGACGGTGGGCGGGATGCTGGGGACTGGGGCCCACGGGAGTTCTCTGTGGGGGAAAGGAGGCGCCGTGCATGATTACGTGGCGGAGGTGACGGTGGTGAGCCCCGGGACGGCGGCCGACGGTTATGTGAAGGTTAGGAGGTTGATGGAGGGCGATGATGAGATCAATGCTGCCAAGGTGTCGCTCGGCGTTCTTGGGGTTATTTACAAGGTATGGAAAAACATTTTTAAACACTTTTGAGTTTGATTATTGTTAGTAAACGGTGATTCACGATTGAATCTCTTCCAACAACTCGAGTTATTGGAAACAACTGAAACTTGATATAATATCAGAGCCTTCTGTGACCTCGAGGTCTTCTGTTCGAATCCCGGTGACCCCCATATGTTTCTATTTATGTTCCTGTTAAGCACATGGCGTCTGGACCTGTGCTTGTGCAAACTCTAAGCCATCTTAGTGGCTTGAGTTTGAAGGGGTGTGTTAGTAAACGGTATATGATCCACGATTAAACCTCTAAGATATGATCTCTTAAAAATTAATAGGAGAATTAATGACGATTTATATTAATTTCGCAATAGATAGTGGGAGATAGGGTTATAGTTAATCATTAATTTGTTCTAGTTAAAGTGACGATAAAAATTATTATTTTCGAAAGTGGGAGAAAATGCTAGAATGAATACTTTGTTAGTTAAAGATGGTTTCTTATTCATGAATCATGTATATCTTTCGCGTTAATGTAGGATTCGCTTAAACTATTAGGAAAACACTTTGTATTTTGAGAAACAAGAGAAATAATAAAAAAAACAACAATAAAAAATGAAACATGGCTTGCACCCATCATTGTATTGAACGTCAACTTTCTTCTACGTCAATAAAATTTGGATATTCCAATTTCCAATTGCACGAGACTCCCACATTAGCATTGAAATCCTACCTACCATATTCTCATCTAAATATAGCAAAGCTAGATAGTAGAATAAATTTCCCGTAAAAGAACGAAGAAGTAAATACTAAATAGGCCGGGAAAAGGGAAAAGGTCGGTGAATCCACTTAGCTAGGTACTTACACATTCTCCCTTTTAGTAACTTTTAGAGAAGCTAATTAACCATTCCCCTCCCACACAATTTAATGGATTCTTGTCTTCGTTCATCGCATTTGCATATATATATATATATGTCCATCACCAACTAATCGCTTTTGGACTTATTGCACTTTCTTTTATAATCATCCTCTGCTAAAACATTTGCAACAATTACTGCATATTTGCACCATCACCTTCGCCAAGAGTCTGCATCATATATATTTTTAGAAATCTATCAAAGCCAAACGTGTAGGTTGCCTTCTACAATATCAAAAGTGAAACACGGCAAGGATTAACCACAAAAAAAGGATGGATCATTAACCAAAAGAGATTAAACCAGAACATGATACACTATGATTTATTTATTAACCATATTCATGAATTGGGTAATTATGACATGATGCACAGGTGACATTCAAACTGCAACCCTTGTTCAAGCGATCCCTAACCTACGTGAAGAAAGACGACAATGATCTCGGCGATGAAGTCGTCACCTTTGGAAGCAAACACGAGTTCGCCGACTTGTCATGGTTTCCCAGTCAAGGCAAAGCCATCTACAGAATCGACGATCGCGTTCCTTCCAACACTTCAGGCAACGGCAAATACGACTTCATCCCTTTCCGCTCCACCCTCTCCTTCGCCTTGGCCGTCCTCAGATCCGCTGGTTAGTCCGTCCCGCTTATACTTTTCAATTAAGAAACTAATCCAACGTTAACCAAACCTTAATCACGTTCGAGCAGAGGAAACTCAAGAATCCACCAAGGACGCCAACGGGAAATGCCTGAGCGGCAAGCTCCGTACATCCGCACTTCACTCAGCCGGCTTCGGTCTAACCAACAACGGTCTGACCTTTTCTGGTTACCCGGTAACCGGCAACCACAACCGCCTCCAAGCCTCGGGAACCTGCCTCGACAGCCCAAACGACGGTCTAACCACTGCCTGCCCGTGGGACTCGAGGATCAAAGGCGAGTTCTTCCACCAAACCACTTTCAGCATCAACCTATCCGTCGTCAAGGACTTCATCCACGACGTCCAGTCACTCGTCGCCATGGACCCGAAGTCTCTATGCGTTTTGGACCAGTACAACGGCATCCTCATGCGTTATGTAGCTCATTCGTCCGCCTACCTTGGGAAACAAGAAAACGGGCTGGACTTCGACCTAACGTACTACAGAAGCAAGGACCCCACATCCCCGCGAATGTTCGAGGACGTTCTGGAGGAGATAGAGCAGATGGCGGTGTTCAAGTATGGGGCACTGCCGCATTGGGGGAAGAATCGTAACGTGGCGTTTGAAGGGGCGATGAGGAAGTATCGAGGTGGGAAGGATTTTTTGAGGGTGAAGGAGAAGTATGATCCGTTGGGGTTGTTTTCGAGCGAGTGGACGGACCAGGTTCTGGGGTTGAAAAGTGGGTTGATGATTGTGAGGGATGGGTGTGGTTTGGAAGGGTTGTGTGTCTGTTCGGAAGATAGGCATTGTGCGCCTAGTAAAGGGTATTTCTGTAGGCCTGGGAAGGTTTATAAGGATGCTAGGGTTTGCAGTAATAGGTCGGTTAATTGGGATTGATATTGATTGTTATTGTAAGGTGAAACAAATATGAAATATATACAAGGGATTGTATTATTATGGTGACCGTATAATGTAATAGCTATGATGTTGAATGTTAAACACTTGAAATGTTGTAAACATACATCTAAGTTTTTATTGACTACGATGGATCATTTTTATTTACCAGCTCCACTACTTGATGGATATCGAGTTGGCGGTAGTTGTTAAGTTGGATTAAGTACTGCAATGTCCTAATGTTAGTTAGTCTTTTAATTTGATCATAAAACTTCGAGCATCCTAATCGTACGATAAAATTAATAAATAAGCTTATTTAAGACTATATATGTAAAGAGCATTTTAAATCCAGAAAATCCTTTTGGGAAAGATGTGGTAAAGATATATGAGGTGATGTTGTGGAGTCAGTTTTTATTGATCTCATGTGTGAAGAAGTAAAGAAGGGGAATCATATAACTAGTACATGTTCAGCATCGTGATGTGTTAACATTACATCCGGTTTGAAGAACAAGTTTGGTAGAGATTATACTAAAGTTTAATTGAATGAGAAGCGAGATGAAATTGCATATTAGATTTTGCATGCTTATCAAAATTGATGATTTTTTTGTAAGGAACATGAAAGTTTTATACAAAGTTGTAAGGAACATGATTGATGTATAGTATTATTATTTATTACAGAGACAATACTTTATATTAAAAATATGTCCATCATTTTCTAGTTTTATTTTCTTATTAGAAGTAACTAAACGCGTTTATGTTATTGGTTATTTTCATGATTTCCTAAAGATAAGAACTAAACATGTTTTTGTTATCTATTTCCTTATTGTTGTGGTTGCAGTAGAGGTGTGACAATCCTGTTGCAATATTCACAACAACAAACGATACTAAATGGGAGCTTAGCTTGTGTTTGACACGATCTTGACTCATTATTGAGTTCATGATCTCTAGTGGAGCTCGGTTCATCAATTAGCTTGTGAGACCGGTTCGAGCTAAGTAACATATCATTCAGTTCATGTTTTTTAATCGTTCATATATATAATGTTGTGTAATAGTAATTAGTACTTGAACAATCTATGATACATAATTTATCTTTTAAGTTATAAATGAGATATATCTCATCGTGTGTCCAAATTCTTAACATCATAGATGGTGAGATAATAATATAACAAACTTATGAATTATCAACAAACTTATGATAACTGGTTGTACCTTCTCAAGGACTCTATCCAACCAGGAGCCCTCACCCATATTATTTTCCTTTGCTGGAATATCTGGAAGGCAAGAAATGAATGTGTGTTCAAGAATAGGATCCCTTGGCATCCGAACGTTATTTTGCGAACTTACAAAGATTTCACGGAATGGACTAGCTGCCCGAGGAGTCCCCCCAATGACTCTCCTTCTACTCAGCTCAGGGGAGCCCAATCACTCAATTCTCCACCGCCAAGCAATCACAATTTGGTGATTCACTGTGATGGGTCGTTCTTAAACGACTCCCAGCCGGCGGCATATGGTGTGGTAGTCACTAACCACCATGGTCAAGTGTGTGATGGGCGAGCTGACACTCTACTTTGTTCCACCCCACTCGAAGCCGAAGCGAAAGCCCTTTTGGAAGGTCTAAAATTAGCCCAAGAATATGGCACTGAATGTGTTGTCCAGTCAGACTGCCAGCTGATGGTCAAAGCTCTCTCGGACGAGCCAAGAAACTGGCCTTGGAGAGGTGCAGCCTGGATTGGATCAATGGTCTCAATCTTAAGAACAACCCCTCAAGTGAAGGTCAAGGCAGTTTCACGTGCTTTCAACGTTAAAGCTGATTGGGTAGCACGATCTCTAGCTAGATCCTCCCTCCCTGTTGACTGGATTAGTATTCTTGACCTAATTTCGGATTTCCTTTGATTGTGTGTATTCTCGCTTTTCTCGAATTGGAAGTGGAATAAAAGTGGAAATTTATTGTCAAAAAAAAAAAAACGAATTTTTCGTGAGTCGGATCCTAACTCTTATCAGAAAAAGGTTCACTGGCGACTTTAAAAAAAAAGTTCACTGGGAGTCTGGGACGGCTCTACTACGTCATTTTGCTACTCTCAACAAATTAGAATTTGACACGTGGCTCTCATTACTCAGTTTCTGCCTCTCTCTTTTTTTTTTTTTTTTGGTTCGGCTCGTTCGAACAATAATCCAGAACGTCTCTTTCTTCCTCCTCCTTCGTTGATCTCCGCTTTCATCATCATCTCATTAATCCCCTCTTCCTCTTCCTCGCATCTCCTTCTCCATTTTCCCCCCTTTCTTCCTGATCGCCAATTTTTCTGTTGAAAGAATTTCTTTCAGATCTGCAATCGGGGCTGATTTTGATCGTCATCGTACTAATCTCATCATCTTCTGCGTAGTCTTTGTTTCTATCAGCAGCTAGTTTCAGTCCCCCGTCTCCGACAACTTCATCTACTCTGGCAAGCATGGGGTTCTGGCGGAGAAGATAGCAGGGCAAAAGAGCCTTCGTAGAAAAACCAAGCCCAACTTTGCTTTCAACCCTAATCGTGGAGACTGGTTCATTCTACTGCGGAACTTCACCAATTACCAGCAAATTTCTGGAAGGGCTGAAAACTTAGGTGATCTTCTTCTTCCCTTTCTCACTTCGAGAGTTAGCATCCCAAAATCCTGCAGTGCATCAATGCTTTTTTCTGCAAATTGTGGATTGGTCAATGGCTTCTTTTTTTTTCCTGCTTGTTTGGTTGAATTGGTGTCCTTACATACCCCTCAGGTTGAAGAAGAGATGATGCAGTTGCGGACATATGCCAGCCTTAGTCTGGTTGCCGCCCTGGCGGTTATATATCATGCATTCAGCACAAGAGGCCAGTTTTATCCAGCTATGGTGTATTTATCCACCTCCAAGATCAGTTTGGTGCTTCTTCTAAACATGGGACTAGTAATGATGTGTATTTTGTGGCAACTAACCAAGAAGGTCTTCCTTGGTACACTCCGGGAAGCTGAAGTGGAGAGGTTGAATGAGCAATCGTGGAGGGAGGTTATGGAAATCCTCTTTGCAATCACAATCTTCAGGCAGGATTTTTCAGTGGGATTCCTCGCTATGGTTACAGCCTTGCTATTAGTGAAGGCTTTGCATTGGTTGGCTCAAAAGAGAGTTGAGTACATTGAAACAACACCATCTGTGCCGATGAGGTCTCAAGTTCGGATAGTGTCATTTCTTGGGTTTCTTCTGCTGGTAGACAGCTTGTTCCTGTACAGCTCTATAAAGTATTTGATAGACACTCGTCAAGCATCAGTTTCTCTATTCTTCGCGTTTGAGTAAGTCAACCCCATCCATTTTGATGAATCCATGCTCAGATTGATTGGTTCTGTTAATGGTTTTCTTTTGGTACGAAAGAAATTAGTCCGTAGGCTGGCTATCCCCCCCTTTTTTTATCAAGCATTCTCTATTCACTAATGCAGTAATTGTTCTACGTTTTAGGTATATGATTCTGGCAACCACTACAGTCTCAACATTTGTAAAATACGTCTTCTATGTGAGCGACATGCTTATGGAAGGACAATGGGAAAGAAAGGCTGTTTACACCTTCTACTTAGAACTTATCCGAGACTTACTTCACCTGTCGATGTATCTATGCTTCTTTCTTGTGATCTTCATGTAAGTACTCACACCTAATGTTTCATTGCGTTCACCTCATGCTAATGCTTTGATGGTGTATATATCCTTATCTTGGATACTGTGATGCTCCTGCCAGTTTCTGATTGCTGTTGTTCTTTTGTGGTTTGTGTGCTTTCCTGAGGGTTGTATTTCTGTACTCTCTAAGTTTTTTTTTTTCTTTCTCAATAACGAATGGCTTTTCTAGAGAAATTAGACAGAACCTTTAGCCTATCCAAACTAGAAGACGAGGAAATGTGTTGCAGTTAACTGTTTCCTCGCTTTTTGAAAAGAAATGTCTGGCTTAGGTTGATTTGTTTGCTCCTTTATCCTGGAACTGTAAACACGAGGAACGTGGGAAAGGAACAATTGTGTAATTTATATTCCATATTCTTCCGTTCTCCTGGTTCCTTCCATATGCTTACTTTTCACTATTCTGCAGGAACTATGGTGTGCCCCTGCACCTGATTCGAGAACTTTATGAGACGTTTAGGAATTTCAAAATTCGTGTTGCAGATTACCTTCGTTACAGAAAGATAGCTTCAAATATGAATGATAGGTTTCCAGATGCAACACCTGAAGAGCTTAACGCGTAAGTTGTACTTGGTAGTGTATCTGGTCTTACGGTTTCTGCATCCATTTGTATTTTGTTGTAATTGGTTATTTCTTATGAATTACAGAAGTGATGCTACCTGCATTATTTGCCGTGAAGAGATGACCACTGCCAAAAAGTTAATTTGTGGACATCTTTTCCATGTTCATTGTCTCCGTTCCTGGTTGGAGCGCCAGCATACCTGTCCTACATGCAGAGCGTTGGTTGTACCACCTGAAAATGGTGCAACTACATCTGGTGGCCAACCTGGGTCGTGGTCAAACACTAATCAAAACTGTAAGATGTTCATGCACCAAGTTCTTTTATACAGTTTCTTGATGGCTTGCGGCTGTTGAATTATTTTTATTTTATTTTTATGGTTAAGCTGTTGAATTATGTTTCTCACTGTTATCGTGAATTCCTTGTTCATCTCTCTTTTCAAGTTTCTACTATGTATTTTCTGGCTATTGCTTATAAGTTGTAACCAATAATATTGCGTTGCTTAAGAGGTATAGGGCTAGACTGCAGCTACCCTGTGGTATTTGGATTCGTCTTGACTCTTGAGTTATAAGTACTGTTTTGTGTTTATCTTTGATCACACACTGCACTGTGGATACTGAATTCCATTATTTTATGTTGCAGTTTGTAACTTCATGCACTTTCTCCCAGCACAAAATAGCTTTTTCAAAATTGTTTGATAGTATAATGCCATTTGGCTTGACCATTTTGGTGTGTTATAATGGAGAAGTTTGCTGGGAATGAATTTTGGGTTTACTGCTTTGCTCATCTACCATTTCTTCCTTAGCTGCTGTAACTTAGACGCTATGGTTCATTCTCATTATGCTGTTTTAGCTGGGCACAGATGCTCATATGTTGGGAAATGTTGAATTTTCAGCTGCAAACAGTGGTAGTGCTTATGCACAAGGTTCTTCTGGTGATGGTGCTGCTGATGCTTTGAGCCGACATCAGGCAAGACTCCAAGCAGCTGCCTCCGCCGCAGCTGTATATGAAAGATCATTTGTCTATCCCTCTCCAAACACTCTAGTCTGGTACGATTCTATTCACAGAGAAAACTCATGAAAAGAAGAACAGTTTAATTGTCCATTCGCCTAAAATGGTTCTGGATGGATAAAAGTTTATGTTTGTTGGCTCACGTGAGTACATTCACCATATACCTCGTCCAGGCAGTCTGATAGAAACATATTGATTTTGGAAGGCTGAGCTTTTGATCCCTTGAACTGTCTAGTGCAAAACACATTCCTCCATCTAGTATATAGAGAAAGATCTTGTACTTTAGCCTGTGTAGTGAAGCAACTCACTGTTTTTTGTGTATTCTGTATATAGGTCTCCTGGGTATGCCCTATTTCCTGAGGGAGAGAGACCTTCAGCCAACAACATTTCAGCAGCGGGAGGAGAAGTAGGCGTGGATGGACAATCCCAGGCCCAATTTCAATTCCATGCCGGGCCTTCAAACATGCCTTCTCTGCCTCAAGGCCCCCCAGTCATGTTCGTCCCATTTCAAGCAGCAGGTGGTAGTAATGTGAATGTAAGAGACAGGCTCAGCGACTTGGAAGGGCTGTCAAGCTCCGAGATGGAAGCACAGAGAAAGTTTCTGCAAAGCCAGATCGAGGCAAGCCCCTTCTGACTTTCATTGTTGCTCTGATTAAGCCTCCTCTTCGGTATATAATCATATGTTCGATTCATTTTCATGGGCTTTCAGGTGCTGCAGAGCCAGCTCCAACTTCTGGAGAAGCCCGAAGCAGAGGTGGAAAAGATGGTGTCAACAGACTCTGTGGCGACATCGTCGTCGGACAGCAAAGGCAAGGGGGTCGTATCGTCTTCTTCCTCGGCGCCGGAATCTCATGAGGACGGCATCTAACCATCCCTTCTTTCACGAGAGAAATAGAGAAGGACAAATCCTTTTTTACCGTTCTTGTTCAGTGTATTATAGGGAATTAGGGAAGTGGGAAGGTAATTTTCTTCTCGTTTCCTTTTTAACCAGCAGTTGAAGGACAAGGCTTGGGAAGTGGAAAATGTAAGAAATGGAAAATTGAAATGAAGCAGCTAAAAATAACCGGTCCTTTTGTATTTGACGTTATCAATGTGGACTTTTCATGTGACGACTGTTGGCACGGTGCTCCCCGACACTTTTTAGCATATTCCTCGAGTTTATTCCATGGGTTCTTTCTCGAATTTGATCATTGCCTAAGACTTTTAATTGGATAAATTTTATTACAAAAAGAATCAATGATGGCAATCGATGGCATCAATTACCAACTTTCCATTTGAATGTCCTACAAATACGATTAATTTTTGGTGAGACATTCTTCAATGTTCTATGCAAAGATGATGAATTGGATAAAATACAAAATGCAAAATCTATGTGATTCGGTTTACTTTTGCTCGTATTTTTATTAACCTTTTATAGTTTACACACCTTTTTCCTTGCTCCAAAATCATCAAGTATCATTAGAGTTCAATCATTCATTAGCTCTTTTGCAAACAAACAAACGACAAACACGTTTTGTTTAATGGTGTTCTACTTCTATATCAAGAACCTTCTTACACCAAGAGAAGCTGTCAAGTGTCATGTCATGTCATGCTTTGTGTGACGTGTAATTTTACAGGCCGGTTGTCTCGACAACCAAACCAACTTGACCACAATCTAAGCAAGAAAACAATAATCTATTTTCCCCGCAAAAATATACATTGAATTAAAATTGTAATAATAAAAATAATTTATTACAAGTGGAAAAAAAGCGTCGTGGCGTGCACGTGCTTTCCCCTCTCTCTGTGTCCCGAAACTCCATGACCCGCAGAAAGTAGACGAACGACACAAACCCTACTACTTGCGAAAGCTCGCCTCTGAAAACAAATCAATTAGTCATTCTAAATTTTCCTGTTTTTCTCTGCAACCAAACGCCGGAACACAGGAATTTTTTTTTATCAACCCCCCCGGTTCCGCCATGGCTGCTGCTGCTGCTCTTCTCCGAATGTCCAAGTCCTCATCGGCGCAATCGACAGCCGTGTCCAGAGCCTTCACCTCCTTCGTCAGCTCACGGAATTTCTCCGCCTCTTCTTCCTCGGCGTACAATCCCGAGCCCGAGATCGCCAGATCTCCTCCGTCGTCTTTCCTATCTCGGAATTCACCCTTGCCTCAAGATCCCAAGGACAGGAACGTCCAGTGGGTTTTCCTCGGCTGCCCTGGCGTCGGGAAGGGAACTTACGCATCTCGATTGTCCAATCTCCTCGGCGTCCCCCACATCGCCACCGGAGATCTCGTCCGCGAAGAGCTCAATTCCACCGGTCCACTCGCCTCTCAGGTTATTTTCTGCTCTTTTAGCTCTTGCAGTTGAGATAATTGATCGTCAATCAGCGTCGCTTTCTTGTACCAATTCGAATCTGACTTTCCCCCTTTCTGTGGGATTTTAGTTTTCCCCCCCAAATTGTGTTCTGATCTAATGAGAAAACAGAGCGCGTTAACAAATTTTGTCCTTCCTTGGTATCATGCAGCTCAAGGAGATCGTGAATCAAGGCAAACTGGTTTCTGATGAAATCATAATAAACTTGCTATCCAAACGTCTTGAAGCAGGGGAAGCTAAGGGAGAATCCGGTTTCATTCTTGATGGCTTTCCTCGAACTATTAGACAAGCGGTAAGGCACTTGTATTGCTATTTACTAATAATAACTCTGGATTTAGACTGGCATGCTCTAGACCTCTTTAGCACTGACTAGAATCTCCTACTCCTTCGTTAGCACTCACAAGGAGCTACAAGTTGCTTCTTTGAAGGTCTACAATCTACATAACTGTTTTTTAATCTGCATCTTCATCTACGTAACAAATATATAATCTTTCTGCAACACTTCTGAATTTGAGTGTTTATGTTATCTACATGTAGTCACAAGTGCATATGAATGATGGACCTCAAATATATGTGGTGGGAAGTATGTGTAATTGACTAATTGCACTCTAGAAAAGGGGTTCTTTTCTCTCAGTTTTCTTCACAACTTTAACCAATGCACTTAACCAAACAGCGTTTATGTAAATACACTTCAAGTAACATCCTTTTACACTTACACTGAACCAAACACGCATAGACATTTGGCCTTGACATGAATAACCAAATCTGATGCTTTATCTCGTGATCATATGACAGGAAATATTGGAAGGAGTCACAGAAATTGATTTGGTTGTGAACCTTCAGCTTCGGGAAGAAGCTCTCCTTGCAAAATGCCTTGGCCGTAGGATCTGCAGCCAGTGTGGGGGAAACTACAACATTGCTTGCATTGACATCAAGGCGGATAATGGTGGACCTGGCATCTATATGGCTCCTCTTCCGCCACCTCCACAGTGCGCAGACAAACTTATCCAACGTGCCGATGATACTGAAGAAGTTGTCAAGGCTCGACTAGAAATTTATAATGAGATGGTATTTTTCACTTCCCTTTCTCATTTAGTACTCTCCTTTTTGTTTGTTTGATGTAGCAATAATTCTTTTTATATGGCTGGTTAATGTGTGATATGCTCATAATTGTGCCTGGTCTAATTTCCTTCCATTTTCCCATGATCTGAATGGCGCGGGAACTAGACTAGTTATCTTTTTGTTTCACATTCAATACCATAAGATATGGTTAACTGGTTATGCCGAACGATGAGCCATTAGTTTCCATTTCCACTTGCTTTTTATTTCATGGTGAATCTCCCATCACATTTATACATCCTTGTTAAACTAAAACTGTTCAGGTAAATGCAATAGCTGAAAACCCCTTATTAATATGATAATATCCATTGTCTTGCATTACTCAAACATGGCTTGTTCTTCATCTTGAGCACAATATATTGTCAATATGTCATCTAGTCTCACTAACCTCAAGCTGTTTGTTTCTTGATCCAGAGTCGGCCCTTGGAGGAATTTTACCGAAGTCGTGGGAAGTTGTTGGAGTTCAGTCTTCCAGGAGGGATCCCAGAATCATGGCCGAAGCTGCTTGAAGCACTGAATCTTGAAGACCATGAAGTTAAACGCTCTGCAGCAGCATGAGTTGTAGCATATCCCACCATTTTATGTTAGGTCATTCTTTGCACGAAGGAGCTCCCGTGCATACAAAAATTAAAGATACAGAACAGTCGCGTGAAATAATCCAGGCCAAGCTAAACCGTATGTAAGATTTTTATCACTAGGGGAAGTAAAGAACCTCCCCACGTTTTGACTCTTGACGCATGGCCTAGCTAGCTAAGCTCGATATACTGATTTGTATTTCGTTTGTATTTCAGACGAAGGTGTCACAGCCTTTCAATTTTGGGTGTATTTGTTTGGTTGTAGAAACTTCATATTAGGGATTAAAGAAATCCCAGAGGGATGAATGAGGCAATGCCATCTTAGGATTGTACCAACTACTTCAATTCTTCAATGAGTACAGGCACAGCAGCAGACTGTTGCTCTCCAAGATTTTTCTTTCTAATTGCTGGCTTTCCTCTGTCTTGTAATCATCCTAATTGAATTCTGTTTTTATGTACATCTTGATTAAGCAAAAAAATTACTGAGAGTAAAACCAGGGAGGAAGTTGACTGTACACATCTCCTTACCAACATAAACAGGACAATAACAGCAGGCATAACGGCACAAGATTACTAATCAAACAATCTGATACGAATGAATCCTATCATATATCGTTCTGATGGGGTTTTTCCTCCATGGGAATATGTTCCATCTACTCCTGCAAGCTTAAAAACTGTCTCGCAGTGATAAGGGTTCTAGCTCCTACACACAAATGACCTATGGCTCTTTCAAGCTCGAGCTCCTGGATAGAAGTACTCGACACTGTTTTCCTTGATCCGGAACTGGAAATTGCTCATCCTGTTATTCAAGCTTCCTCTGTTCAACACAGTCATCTGCAGTCCATCAAAATAAGCTAGGATATTCAGATTTGAGCAGCTTGTTGTGAAAAGTGAAAACATGAACAAGACCAATGAAATCAAGACTGGAAACGCGCTGCTGAAGAAAGCCAAGCTCCGTCTCCAAAAGAAAAGCTCCAC